>LR990626.1:21995000-22598066 GCA_905147815.2 Phalera bucephala | reverse complement strand
TTCCGGAAACCGGCTTGTTCGGGAGGCTGGAAGTCATCAAGCCTGCGTTCGAGACGATTCGTGATGACTCTCGAAAACAATTTATAAACATGGCTCAGCAGTGTGATGGGCCTATAATTCTTCAGTAAAGTGTTATCACCTTTCTTGAAAAAGAGTACCACCACACCCCTGTTCCACGCTTCCGGCGTTTTTCCTTCGAGCAAGACGGAATTAAACAGCCTCTGAAGGACTTTAAGTACCGGCGATCCGCCCGCTTTCAGAAGCTCTGCGGTAATTCCGTCTTCACCCGGCGCTTTGTTGTTTTTAAGGTGTTTGAGAGCCATCCCAATCTCGCACAGGCTGATGTCCGGGATATCTTCAGTGTAGTGTCGGGTTAGCTTAGCTCTTGGGTCTTTTACCAAGTCAACAACAGGTTCAGCTACTGAGGTATACAACTGCCCATAGAACCTCTCTATCTCCCTGAGCACCTCTGACCTATTCGACGTTACGTTTCCGTCCTCCGTCTTCAGCTTCGTCAACTGGCTTTGCCCAATAGACGCGTCTCTTGCAAACACTTTGGAGCCCTTGTTCTGCTCTATGGTCTCCTCAATACGTCTTGTATTGAAGGACCGTAAATCGTGTCGCAAGGACTTCAATATCTGTCCATTGAGCTGCCTATAGGACTTAGCATCATCGGAGGTTTGGAGCGTCATGGAACGTCGCTCAGCCATGAGGTTTCGGGTGTAGTTGGATAGTTTTTGAGGTCTATTTTTACGGTGGGGCTTAAAATACTTGGACCCGACCGTATGGACAGTCTCTACCAGCCTGTTGTTGATTTCGTCCACTGATGCGCTGCTGTCTAGCAATTCGAAGCGGTCTGCCAATTCGAGTTGAAAGTTCTCGGGGTTTTGGATATGTGCATAAGAAGGTCGGAGCGTAGACTTCATCAGACGCGATCTTTCCATTTTGACATTAATATTTAATGTGCCTCTGACCATTCGGTGATCACTGCCGGTTTTTTACCCTGTGAATCACGGAGACATCATTAAATATTTGTCGCTTGGTGCTCATGATGAAGTCTATCTCATTTTTTGTGGAACCATCAGGGCTCATCCAGGTCCATTTCCTATGAGGCGGCTTCCGGAAGAAAGAGTTCATCATAAAGAGTCCCTCCTTCTCCAGATATTCGGCCAGCCTCTGACCCCTGGGGTTGCGTTGCCCATATCCAAATTGCCCCACTCTCAATTCATCATCGCCCCGTTTGCCCAGCCGCGCATTGAAGTCACCCATAACCACTGTAAAGTGTGCTTTGGAAGTATGTATGGCTCTACTAATGTCCTCATACATTACTTCGACGTCATCATCTGAGTATGCCGAGGTCGGTGCGTAGACCTGTATGACCTTCAGCGAATATCTTTTGGATATTCTGAGTATCAGGTACGCTACCCTGCTCGACACACTAGTGATGGACACAACGTTGTCTATGAGTGACTTGTGGACGATAAATCCGACACCACCTTGGGACTGCTGTTCGCCCTCCCGGTAGTAAAACAAGTTGCCGGATTTTAAGGTTATCGTGTCCTCCTGCCCTTTCTTCGGACCTCCGATAAACCAACAATATTCCACCGCAACTTGTTTATCTCTTCCTCCAGCTCAACAAGCTTCTCATCTGTCCTTAACGTGCGTGCGTTGTATGTCACCAGGGCCAATTTTCGGTGTTGGTGGTAGCCGAATCTCTGCCGGAGATTCTTAGCACCCCTTGTCCTGTCGTTACCATGGCTGCTACCGTGGCCAGGACGAACAGGACCGCCGGGGACTAGGGGCCTGGTTTTCTTAGATTCTTCCATTATTGGGGGTGTTTGCCATACTCGCCACGCTTGGCAGGCGGGTTGGCGAGCGCAGTTATTGGTCGTCGAAGTGCTAAGGGAACGCTGCTGCCCATTCCCTAGTTTTCCCTTAGTCGCCTTGTACGACACCCGATGGGATGAGATGGGTTGGTCCTATTCTAAGCCGGGAACCATATGACTATTCAAAATCACGAAGAGGCAATTACCAACCGATAACATTTAAAACTAATCAATCATAGAATGACCAAAAACTTAAGCACTTGCAAATGCCATTTTCACATAAAACTCGACTCTATTCCCAATTCAATTGAGTCTTCAACTGAAGCTGGAAGTGTCAACTTCAACTGGTTATCAAAAGCCATCTGTCACAGCATTGGTTAGGATATGATTGAATCTATTCAAACTTTGATTTATGGACGATTTCAAAGTGATCAATTGTCATCAAATCTTTGAACCGTTATCCTTTGGAGAGTACCTGAAAGTATATTTTGGAATGATAAGCCCTTTTAAGCGTAAGAAAGCTAGTAGGTATGAAAGATAGTATCGGTGTAAAGATGAGAAAGGGTATGCTCCGTTGGTTCGGGCATATAGAAAGAATGACAAAACAGATATACAATGCGAAAGTGGAAGGATGTACCATACCGGGAAAAACCTAAACTATCTTACTATGACCAAATAAACCAAGTTTATCTGAAGGAAAAGCCAAGAGTCTCCGTAGCCGACGAGCGTGTATGCGACGAACTATGAGAGTAGAAAAAGCCAGAGATGTATGTAAGGAAAGAACCTGTTGGAACTCTGTACTCTCTGCCTACTCCGCAAGGGTTTTGGCGTAATGATATAGAGAGAAATTTTGCGGAATAAACATTCAAATAATATGGGTCCATTATAATACGGCAAAGAGTACAGAGTTCCAACAGGTTCTTCCCTTACATACCCCTCTGGCTTCCTCCACTGTCATAGTTCGTCTCATACACGCTCGCCGGGTACGGAGACTCTTGACTTGTCCTTCAGATAAGACACAGTCTATTTGGTCATGGTAAGATAGTCTTTGTCTTCCCCGGTACCTGCATCCTTTCACTTTCGCATTGTATATCTGTTTAGTCATTCTTTCTTCTGACATTCTTTCTATATGTCCGAACCGACGGAACATCAATGACATCCACAACATTTATTCATACTAACTGAATTGTGAACTACCTCGTTCGTCTAGTGGCAAAGCGCATCGCTTTGTGATCACGAGGTACTGCGTTTAAATCCTAAGTCGGACAAATGTAGTTTTTCTAACGAAAACTTCCTAGTATGACTCCGGAGTCTGGAATCGTGTTCGGTATATGGCAAATAAGCTTGCCTCCAAAACTGGATGTACTCAATACACCTCTGACACCCCCGCTTGGGGAATATAGGCGTAACGGTGTTTATTTATTTTATGAATTATCAACGGGACCAAGATCCAGTCCATCCTCCTCCGATCTCTTACAAAACGGAAGTCAAAGACAAATAGTCGCTACGTGTATTTCCCTGGAGATTTTCACTCATAACCGCTTGTCCACACCGCGAGAGAAGAAAATAAAAATGAACACTGTCACGCCTATATTCCCCAAGCGAGGGTGGCAGAAGTACCCAGTACGGGTATCCGGACTTTTCGCAGACAATGTTTGGTCCCATGTTATATGGGGCAAGTTAATTGCAATTCCGCTGGGCATAATGCAAGACTCCTGACTGATACTGGAAATTTTTTAAGCGATAATCAGTCGTCCGACCTGGGACCTCGTGATCGCTAAACGCTTATAATTATTATGCAACCGGTCATATTGTACGTATTATAATAATACATATTAGCCCTGTTAAGAAACTGTCCCACTCTTGGGCACGGGCCTCCTCTCAAACTGAGAGGGTTTAGGCCATAGTCCGTGTGTGTGTGTGTGTGAATGATGTACGCTGTTGGCCGCGAGGCCTTTACAGCTTCACCGGACTTAAAGGCGAGCGTGCAACCACTACGCTCTAGCCAGCCAGAAGGGCAAGAGGCGACATACTCGAGGGCGCCTCGAAGAGGTGCCCTCGGTTGGGACAGTCGCTGTAGGGGGACGGGTGCACTACTAAGTGCACCGGTCAACCGCCGGCTATGGGAGGGGATCTACTACTACGTCGTCGTCGTCGCCCGTATTCTGAGCGGAAAGAAGGGATGACAAAGCATCGGGGGGGTCGGTGAGAACATGTCGCGGCCGGCGGTGGCGGCAGGGGTCGGGGGGGAGATCGTAGTCGGCGGTGGCTACGATTAACGGATTCGCATGGGTAGATGCGTTCGCGAAGTGACGTGTTAACGCCTTTTTAATAAAGGCGCGAATAGGTTCGAGACCTAGATCGGAGTGGAGGTCGACGTTCCGTACGAACCAGGGGGCTCCTACGGCTTTACGGAGGAAGCGGTTTTGAACCACTTGGAGTTTATCGATTTGAGAGGGGGCCGAATGCCTGAACACAACACACGCATAAGTCATGATGGGTCGAACGCAAGTTTTGTAAAGTGTCACCTTATTTCTAAGGGACATTTTACTCCGCTTGCAGATTAACGAATGGAGACGACCGAGCACAAATGATGCTCGGTGACGGACCCGCTTGATGTGCGGGCCGAAGGACATGGTACTGTTTAGGGTGACCCCTAGATATTTGACCTCTTTGACCCAGGGAATGGGTCGGTCGAACATGGTCACTTGGCCGAGATTACTTCTAGGGCGGCGCAGGGAGTGGCGCGGGGTGGCACCTCTGTAGAAGAACACCGCAGCGCTCTTGGCCGGGTTCACCTCAATACGCCACTTCCTGAACCAATTCCCTAGGGAATTGGCGGGTGCCTGAAGGTGTCTGGTAATGAAACCCTTATTCCTATGCGAGACGTAGAGAGCGGTATCATCCGCGAATAGGGCTAGATGCGCCTTACTCGAACGAGGAATGTCGTTCGTGTAAAGGCTAAACAGGAGCGGAGAGAGAACTGAGCCCTGTGGGACTCCAGCACTGATGGAGTGGGAAGTGGAGCGCGTCATTTCGACGCGATAACGGAAGGCGCGATTCGACAAGAAGTCTCGTAAGATGAGCACGAGTCTGTCCGGCACACCCAATTGGTAGAGCTTGTAGATCAAGCCGTTGTGCCGGACTTTGTCGAATGCCTTCGCGACATCTAGGAAGAGGGCGCCCGTGTAGATGGGTTTGGGTCTATTGAGACCGGAGAGGATGTGCTCCGTGATGCGGTGCACTTGGTGGACGCAAGAGTGTTTGGCTCGAAAGCCAAACTGCTCGTCGATAAGGATACCCCTGGACGTTACGAAGTCTTTGAGCCTCGCCAGAAGTAGGCGCTCGTATATCTTGGCCAGGGAGTTGAGGAGACTGATAGGGCGGTAGCTCGCGGGGAGATTGCGAGGTTTGCCGGGCTTGGGAATGCCTATGACGTCCGCCTCCTTCCACTTAGCGGGGAAGGTGCAGTTCGTCATGGCGGCATTCAAAATGGCCACCAAGAGGCAGATGAGCTGGCGGGCAGGCATTTCAGAACGCGATTCGAAATGCCGTCAGGGCCGGGGGCTTTTTTAGTTTTAAGACCCATAATCAGATCTTCGACCTCCGTTTGCGTGATAGGAGGCAAGGAATCGACGGGGGGGAGGGATGCCCTGCGCTCGACTTCCCTGTCTACCGCGTCGACGTGGGACTGGTCAACGGACTGAGAGCTGGGGGCGCACTGGCTCTCGAGGGAGTCGGCGAGAAGCTCGGCCTTTTCGTCGTCGTCGAAGGCTGGGGGTGCTGCGCCTGAAGGGCGGGACAGCGGGGGCATGTCAGTCGTGGAGTCGGATTTGAGGCTACGCGCCAGCTGCCAGTAGGCCAGATGCGACGGCGCGATGCCCTCTAGGAGGACACCCCACCGTTCCTCCCGGACCTCCGCGACACGACGCTTTACCTCTCGTTGTAAAGCACGCATCCGGGCCCGATTGGCTTCGGTGGGGTAGGAGTCGTACGCTCGGATAGAAGCATTCTTGGAACGAATGAGATCCCTAACATCGTCCGGCAGTCGAAAGCGGTTGAGGTAGAGATCTTCCACCTCGACTTGCTTGGACGATCGACTGACAGCCGATCGGATGTGCTCGGTGAAGGCATCTACGGCCTGATCGGTGTCCTGAGGGGACGGGATGGAGTCCGAGCTGAGAGGCAGGGGGGGAGGGTCGGCATCCGCCAAGACCGTGCTTAGCGCATGCCAATCCACCACTGTCTTTTTGGGTCGCTGAGGGGCGGAAGGGGGGGAACCGAGTCTCATGACTACAGGTCGATGGTCAGAGTCGAGTTCCTGGACCACTTCCAAGGAGTGCAGCCGTAGGGTGACACCCTTCAGAAGCGCCATGTCCAGGACGTCGGGTCGGTGATTGGGATTGTTAGGATAGTGGGTAGGGTGCATAGGTGCGATGACCGCGATAGTTCGCGGTGTGCCCCTTGGTGCCGCAGAGGACGCAGCTGGGGGGCTCGGCCGCCGTCTCCTTCGAGCGGGCGCACTGGGACGTCGCGTGGTCCCCGATGCACTTAACGCATCGAGGGCGCGCGTGACAGTTTCGGGCAGAGTGCCCGTACAGTTGGCAATTGTGGCACTGCCCGGGCGTGCCACGTTTGTGGGGGGCCTCCACGGAGAGGCCAGATATATGGCACACGGCCTTCAGGTCGAAGACCCTACGGCCGGACTCGGTGCGGTCGAGGACGACCAGCACCATGTCGTACGCCTCCTTGGAGCGCCCATTGACCATTCTGTGCACCTGGCGCACAGGAAAGTCCTGGGACTGGAGGTCGGCCTTGATGACGGCGGTGTCCAGCTCCCTCGGGACACCGCGGATTACTACCCTGAGCTCCCTTTCATCCTCCAGGGTGTATGTGTGATAAGCGATCTTGTTTGATCGCAGGAACGCGGATAGCCGTCGGTGGTCGTCCGAGGACGCCACCTTGACGGCTATGCCTTGCGCGGTGGAACGCGCGTGCGTGTAGTTGATTTGGCGATTATAAATCGCCTTGGAGATGCGCTCCCAGGCGCTCTTGTCCTGAATGACAAGCGGCGGGGGAGTGATGTTCGGACGTGAGGGGCGCGCGAGGGGGGAGGCCCTCGCGGCCGCGTTGGGAGACGGAGACGGCCGGGGGCCGGAGGGGCCGGGAGAAACGGAAACGTTTCCGGCCTTTTGGATTTTGGGAGGCGGCGAGTCGCGCGGTTTGCGCGCGCGCTTCCCATTCGCTATGGGAACGAAGTCGTCCTCCGACGAGAGCGACGGGGACGGGGACCGGGCGGGGGCGGCGCGTCGCGCGGACGCGCGCTCGACCCCCATATCCGAGTCCGAGAGAGGCTCGGACCCGCATGGCGAGACGGGGCGGTCGGCGGGGGTCTGGGGCGGCGCGACTAAATCAGTTCGCGGCGCGGCGAACGGAGTCGCGGGGCGCGCAGAAGGCGCGGGGTGCGCGGGGCCGGGGGCCGACGCGCGCGCGGGCGACGCGTCAGGCGAGGCGGGCGAATACGTCGCCCTGAATTCCCGGACTATGTCCGGGCAATGTAGGACGATGTACTTCGTTAAGTCCCGGACAAAATCGGGATGGAAGTCTTCGGCCATTTCCAGAGGGGAAATGGCAGGGCGAGTAAACTAAAATAGGGCCCTAAGACCCGGGCGTGAGCGATGCCCTGATCCCCCCACCGGGCGGCGGCGGGGGGGGTGGCACTACCGGGGAGACGCGGTGTGCCCCTTCGCCTTAGGGGCGAACGGGCGGCACCAAACCCTAACTGCTCCGGGGCGAAGAGAACCGCCGCACGGAGAATAGGATAGCGGGATGGGTTAAGGTAGGGTCCTGGTGGAATCAAGAACCCTGACTAGGGAAGCCCCCAAGGCCAGAGCTCAAGCCCTTCCGAGTTGGCCGCCCTCTGAAGGAGGGAGGCGAGCGCTCGGGTCCCGCTCAAGCCGGCTTACGACGCCGCTAGGCGTCCACCGGACTTACCACGAACGGACAAAAGACGTGGATTTACAATAAACACTAATATCGAAAACAGTTATGAAACTAACCGTTGAGAAAACGAAAACCGCGGGAGGGCCGGCCGCGCCGTTAGCCGACGCGGCTGCCTAGCAACCCACGTGATTGGTCACACCGGGCGATACGCGAACCGTACCTACACGAGACGCAAAAGCATACGCACAGCGAATGCAATTACGTAAACACGCAAGTACAAAACACGTAAGCACAGCCGCGACAAACCACGTAGGTCACGGAAAACGACCGTTACTAAAAACGCGGGAAGGCCGACCGCCGTCAGAACGGCGCGTCTACCTAACGGCTCGCCTTGTTGCTACGCGCGAGCCAGACGCGGAGAAGTAACGTCGCAAGCCCGTATATGTGTACGTATACACGTATATGAGCCAACCAGATCACCACTCCACGCAAGCGCAGGCGTTTCCAACAGAGTAAGTCGAAATCGAGTACGTACGTAATTACGAAAATAGCGAGCGGGCGGGCAGCGCAGTGACACGACCGAACGCGCCCAAGGCACAGCCAGAACTGGCCATAGTCCACCACGCTGACCCAATGCGGGTTGGTGAACTTCATACACCTTGGAGAAACTCTTAGGCATGCAGGTTTCCTCACGATGTTTACCTTCACCGTTAAAGCAAGTAATAGTTAATATTTCAATACGCACATGCTTTCGAAAAGACGGTGCGTGCCTGGGTTTGAACCCGAGACCCCTGACTTTGTAGTCCAACGGTCAAACCCCTAGGCTATCACTGCTCTGCTATTGTACGCATTAATGTGTACTAATATCCAGAAAATGGCAATAGTCTTTCCCGTTTCCAAAAGTATAATGGTGAAATTTGGGTGTTTATAAACCGCCTATTCCAATTCATTCTACGATTTTGTTCAATTAGTAGAACACATTGAATTACTTTTCCGCCTTGTTCCAATGGTTCATTTAATAGAACATAATCGCTATGTACATGACTCCTAAGCCTCGCGTTTGTTGACTAAGACCGAGGTGACGCGATACTAGAAGATGTACATATATTTGCTTTCCTTATAAACTGCAGTGTTTGACTGTTTGTACTTCAGATAGGACTTGCAGTTCTTTGTATTCAGTTATTTAAACATGTGTTAAAATTGGTCATTGAATAGTTGGACTTATTTTTGCGGGTAGGAGAAATATTATTTAAAATAAAAGCGCAAAATATATGATGGGAGAAAGCACGCACCCTTTTCCCTTTTGTTTCTTTTTAGATTGAAGTATCTACAATTTTTAATCATTTTGTGCGAGGTTCTATAAAATAAAAGGGATTTGTTGAGTATTTCGTTACCCTCAAAGTTGGAACCACAGTGCTATAGGACTATATACTAATTTTCTGGTAACAAAAATGGACTTATATTACAAGAGCTACATAAAAAACATTGCTTATATAGAGAGTCATACAGTAATTGCACTGCCTGGTTTTCGTAATGATTTTGTTGAAAAAGTATGGGTCTTAAGCACGAGTTTACTAAATATGGGACTCGTTTACAAAATATGCGTACTGTTCACAAAATTCGGGTCTTATTCACAAAATATGGATCTTGTCAACAGATGACTGACGATTTAGCGCAGTGGTTAAGAGCTTAAGCAGCTTCCCCTAGTGTCTAATAGTCGCGACACAAATCCGCAACCGCACGAGACAGATCTTTGTGTGATCCACAATTATTTGTTTCGGTCTGGGTATTTGTGTATGTGAATTTTCATGTTTGTAAACGCACCCACGACACAGGAATAAAGCCTAGTATGGGGCTACGATTAATAAAAAAAAAGAATAAGAAAAATTTTTTAATATCCATCAACGACCATATTTGTTACTTACTAAAGCAATAGAAACAAAACTTGAGACGGAAGATATAACTCAACAACATAAAGTAATTATATTATATTTTTCGGCGACTGAAAGAAAAACGAATCAAAAGACCGATACCTACAGCAAATAGCGGACAATCACGGTGTTCAATTACCGACCACAATTTTCGCAGGCGCCGCGAAATTTTGCATATTAATGCGAACATCGGGTATCCGCCATTATGCAAACCGAATTCAATTATATGTGCGAATTTTAATGTCGCCCATTAGTGCTATCGTCTGAACTCGCCTTAACTATCAGTTTTTGGGAAAAAACGATTTTTAAAAGCTTTTATTTAACTTGCAATATTTGTTCGTTTGTTCAGGTCAAATCCCCCTCAAATCAATCAAGCTGAATAAGAACTACATGACAACCCGATATTTTGCGAACGCGTCCAATCATAGGAATCCGCTAATCGTTGCCGCCGCAGACTATAAACCTAACTCCCCTTCTATCAGCCGCTACCGCCGTCCGCGGCATGTTCTCACCATATGCCCTTATATCCTCTCTTACGGATACAGATACCACACACAGGATCAGACACCGACCTCGTCGGCGAGGTTTAGGAATCGCTTGCCCGCCGGCCGCTGCAGAGCACTACGGCAAGAAACCTAGTACATGCCCTCCCCCATAGCGACTACCTAAGCCAAGGCCGTTCCTCCTTAAGGTGTCCTTCAGCTAGTTGCCCCCTTACCCTTCTGGTTTGAGCGTAGTGGTTGCACACTCTCACTCTTGTCGGGTGAAGCTATAAAGGCCCCGCGGCCAACAGCGTAGATCATTCACACCCAAAAAAAATTCAATATCACCAAAATCATTAGCCGAAAGACTGGCTGGGCAAAGTCTACCCCCAAAGATTGCCACGACGATCCGCTTTATGCTGTATGTAGCCAGCTTTTTGCTGCAACTTGAACTTTGCGGGAAGCCTGCCCTCTCCACTCTTCTGGTACGTGGTCGTCATACGTACTATTTACCCTAACGGCCGTTCAGCGTTCATCATCATGGATAATGGTACTAAATTTAAAATTCTTTATAGTTGACATAATTTTTTACAGCCTTAAATATTTTTCACTCGGCTGCAAACAATATACATTTCTACAAAATTTTTAAGACCTCCACAACTCGGAGCGTTGTTTTGCTTTTCTGTCTTCGTTCGCTTTTCTTCTTATAGAGATCCGCTGCTGGTCAAAGGGCGTCTCACAAATCGAGGTAAGAGAAAATGGGTTATATTCCACTACGCGGACCCACTGCGGATTGATAGACACAACCTGTGGCCCTCTGATGTTGTAACTAATCAAGCTGCCTTTAACGCTTCTAACTTGGCTCAACGACTACAACAAGTATATAGTGTTAACTGGCACCTACGGCTTGATGTGCATTCTGAAGCACGAAGACGCTCGAAAGTGGATATGCCACAAACGACTGATGACTGATCCATCTCAGATTAAGTTAAGTGATTAAGTCGAGTGCTGTTTAATCTTGATGATCGTCACAAATAACGCAGTATGCGCTTCATGAAAAAATAAAATGATTTTTTTAATTCTTTGATATAAAATTTTTACAGTCAAAGATAATTTTCACTCGGCCACAAACAGTTGAAGGTTCCGTATACATTTTTAAAGAAATTTTTAAGACCTCCACATCTCGGGGCGTTGTTCAACGGTTTTATTTGAGCCATTCGCTTTTTGAACGGTGTTTAATTTAACATGCCTTTTGTTTATTGCTCCAATTTGATGAAATGGACGCTTATTTGTTTATTGCGTTCATTATCTTACAGTTAAGGGTGTTTTTATTGTGTCTCTGTATACTTGAGTTGGTACCCGCCTTGTTTCATACAGAGGTGTTCATTATAAACCCACTTTCGCCGAAACACATGGGCATAGTCTATCGCTATTCTACGGGAACATTTTTGATATTAGACCACGGCTTAGAGCTACGCTGTTCCGCTTACTGGGTTGAGTAGTTGCGGGTTCGATCCCCGAAATATCTGTTTCGGTCTGGGTTCTTATCTTAATGTTGGCTTACCGGACCGAGGAGACCTCTGGCGCACTTCGACCCGATGGGATCTTTTGTGCTGTCCTTGCCCTAATGCTCTTACGTACCTGTAGTGTCCAATACTCCCTGTATCAGGTTGTAAATTCAGGGCAGAGCCGTAGTTCTTCTGGGTTTGGATAGGCCAATCCCAGTAGTTTCATTCGCCGCGCAGCCACAGCGTCGAAGTGACAGAGGACGTGCTTCATCGTTTCAGTTTCTGTACCGCAGCTCCTGCATACCACATCGCCGCATAGGTTCATCTTGTGTAGATGTTCTTTCGTGCCATAGTGGCCTGTGAATGCTCCAGTTATCGGTCGGTCGGTCTGGGTTACTGTTTATATGAATTTCGTGGATAGACCACGACACAGGAATAATTTTTAGTGCGGAAAGCCACACATATACGTTTATTTTTCTTTGTAATAGTAAATAAAATTATCAATCTCAAATAATTTATTTTGTATAAGCCCTGCCGGGACGCTTACAAATAGTCAATTTACATTTTTTTAAATCTAATTTAACTACTAATCTTTCACCGGTTAGGAACGCGGCGTCCATTGAGAAGATCCGGCAAAGAAACTCAGCGGGCTTGTCTTTTTAACAGATTTCAAAAAGGAGGAGGTCCTATGTTCGGTGGTATGTATGATTTTTTTTTATGTATGTTCAGTGATTTTTCTGTCAATTGTGGACCGATTTTGATGATTTTTTTGCATTGGGTTCAGTATAGCTCCGCGGTGGTCCCATTTTAATTTCATTGGCATTGGACCTTGGACTTAGAAGATACACCAGGGAACTCCTTAACGACAAACAATAGGCATGTGTAAATTGAGATATTATGAGTATTTCGTCAATCCTATAGGTACCCTACTATAGAACTAAGCGGCATATTAGCCAACTTCAAAAAGGAGGTTCATAATTCGTCCTTTTTTATCACTCCTTTGCTTATGAACCGATTTTGATGATTCTTTTTGCATTTGGTTCAGTATAATTTTGAGGTGGTCCTATTTTATTGTTATTGGTATTGGACCTTGGACTTTGAAGATAGCAGAAGGAACTCCTTAACGGCGAACAGCACGAATGTATTGATTCCGTTATTATAGTCATTATATTAATCCTGTAGGTACCTTACTTTACAACTTAGCAAAATAATATAATATCGGTATATAAAAATTACTAAATAATTTACTCGTCACTTAAAATAGTAAAATAAAAATCATTAAAAAAAAAGGTAAACCGACTTCAAAAAGCAAAAAATAAATATTTGAAGTCGGTGCCAAGTAACCGACTGCACCAACCACTAAATATTTGAAGTCGGTGCCAAGTAACCGACTGCACCAACCAGTGGTTGGTGCAGTCGGTTACTTGGCACCGACTTCAAATATTTATTTTTTGCTTTTTGAAGTCGGTTTACCTTTTTTTTTTAAAGATTTTTTTTATTTTTATCACATTGTGTGGATACTATGTTTAGGTTACAATTAAATAGTTCACGATTTAGCTCCAGTGTCATGCCGTACGATCGAGATGTGAGACTAATGATGTTATTCATAAAGACTGTCTAAAGTTTTATCACTTTGTTACAATTACTCATGCTATAATTACTCTTATATGTATAAGAATACATAATGGTTAATATTACACATTATTATTCGATATAGTACAAGTTATAGATATTAAAATAAATTGACTCTTTGATTTCCCGCCTAAACTCATTTTCACAGCTTATTTTAATCAATAAATACACCGCGGTCTCATAGTGTTGCAAAGAACACTCAAACAGTAAAAAACACATTCTTTTTTATTTAAAATCCGACAAAAAAAATCATAATGAGGTACCACTTCACGAATCAAAACGTACATCGTGTCGACTCAATTTGTAAATGGAACGTCTATTCGAAAATCAAATCAGCCAATCACAGATGCTCCCGTAAATACGTCACCAATCATGGCGCCGGGGAATTCTTAAAATTATGATCAGTGCTGAAATTTTTGGGGCATTTTCTATTGAATTTATTTGTTACTGGTGTTATACGTGTACGCTTTCAGTTTCAGAGCTTGATAGAGAGTAGGTAAAACATTTTTTAAGTTCATCACGGTTGGTTGGTGATTTAAGATTATCAAGATGAACGACGATTAAGTATGGTTTTTAATAGAAGTCTTCCCTTAGTCTTTCTTTGTTCTGTGGTTTGAATGGTGACCTGTAAAAGTTTGTATTATTTGACAGATAACTACTTGAAGTACATAACAAGGTACACATGGTTACTTAAGTTAGGTTTCTCTTGAATTTTCAAGTGCCAAGTAACCGATATCGAATAATAATGTGTAATATTAACCATTATGTATTCTTATACATATAAGAGTAATTATAGCATGAGTAATTGTAACAAAGTGATAAAACGATTTCCCTCAAAACGGCCATCGCAATTGGTATGTGAAGTATCCATCGTGTTACTATCCAGGGTGGGGCACTTCATCAGTTTCATATTTAGAAAATTTTATTATTTAGAAGGAATAGTTATATTCGTTATACTTGACCTTGGCATAATACGCGTCGTCGTTATGCCATAAACATAAAAAAATTAAATGAAATTTTTTTTTACAGTCTGAGTGTTTTCAATAAAGATGCGCGACTGCGAATAATCCGTCTATTCGAATCATCTACAACTACTAATTTTCTGATTCGACTTGAACTACTCGATTAGTAATATACTAATTTTTATATTCGAATGACGACTACTAATGATGATTCGATTAGATTATCTGCGACTCTCACCCGATTATGAATGAATTATTCGAATGATTCGCCGATCCTCGCGCCATTTCCGCGCCAAAACCAATTACGTGTGCGAGTGAGTAGTAACAACTAAACTAAATAATAACGCTCCTGCTGGTTTGTGTTTAAAAGTGCGTCTTAATAAAGTTTCTAGTATAGAATTTAAATATAATACGCGCGCGGTAATCAATTGCTGGAATGAAACAAACGGCTAATACTACATTTTTTTAAAAGCGCTTACAGTTGTCAGCACAAAAAGCGCCCCTAGCGGACGTTGGGGTAAGCTGCAGGCCGAATGATGCTAAGTTACTTTCCTTTGTACTCTGTGGTGCGACCGATAGGTAAATTCATTATTCGTTCGCCGAACTTTATTCATCATTCGTTCATTCGGTCCAGCAAGTCGAATGGAAGGCAGTTTGTAACTAATTTTCGTGAATCATTCGAATAATCCGAATGATTTATAAAATCGAATGATTCGCGCATCGCTAGTTTTCGATTTCGCGCCAAAAAGTCCGTATGAGTTTTTTTTGCAATACTGAGACCGCGGTGTTCTTATTAATTATAGTAAGCAGTGATCAGCTTGATCAGATAGTAGATAACCATTTGTTAGGTAGGTATGCTATGATTATCGAGTTTGCGAAAACCTTAACGCGGTAGATACTTTTATTATATTTCAATACTATATATAAACGCAAATATTTGTGACGATGGCTGTATGTTTGTTACACTTTTACGCAAAACCTACTGATAGGATCTTGATGCCAGCTATATCACTAGCTTATATATCAGAATATATACATATAATTGACGACGATTCAGCGCAGTGGTTAAGAGCTTAAGCTGCCCACTGAGTCAAATAGTCGCAGGTTCAATCCCGCGTGGTACAAATCTTTTTGTGACCCATAATTATTTGTTTCGGTCTGGGTATTTGTGTATGTAAATTTTCGTGCTAGTGTAGGGCAACGTTTATATAAAAAACAGTTTAAAGATATTACAAAATAAAAGCATGGGTAGCCGCAGTTAACAATAAGCCAGTAAATAATACAATAAAATAATTATATTTCCTTGTTTTTAAATTAATTGAATAGTAACTTTAAAATTGCAGCTTCTTTCTTTTGAGTATTTCGCGAGAAAACAAGCTTGCACAATCCTCTAAGATTAATCTGAAAGTCTATAAAACCTATCTTTATACCCACAAATCTACTTTCAGATCTCAAAAGCAGCACAACAATGTAGCCACAACAGCCATTGTAAGTAGAAACATAGTAAGTAAGGTGCGTTGTTCCCTTTAATACAAGACATCGCTTTGGAAAGTTTCTCCAGTATGTGTTGCTTAAGGGGGAACCTAACCCTAACTCCGAAAAAATAGGCTCTATAATATATAATAATTTCAGCCTATACTGCCCACTGCTGGGCAAAGGCCTTATCTCACAAATCGAGGTGAGAGAGATTAGGTCATACTCCACCACGCAGACCCAGTGCGGATTGGTGGAGGCAGGTTTGTGGCCACCTGCTGTTGGAACTTATCAAGTAGCCTTATGGCTTCCAACTCGGCTTAACGACTACCACATTAAGTGGTAACCGGGACCAACGGCTTAACGTGCCTTCCGAAGCACGGAGACGCTCGAATATGAAAATGCCACAAACGGTCACCCATCTCAGGCCGACCGAGTCGAACGCTGCTTAACCTTGGTGATCGGTAAGAGCACCGCGGTTGCATAGCGCTACGAGCGCCTCTAAATAGGCTCTATTTATAGAAAATTTTTGATGAATGTACTGCGTATTTGTTAAAAGAATATATATAAAAATGAAGATGAAAAGCAACAGCATAGTAAGACAGCGAGTAGGTATGAAAGATAGTATCGGTGTAAAGATGAGAAAGGGCATGCTCCGTTGGTTCGGGCATATAGAAAGAATGCCAGAGGAAAGAATGACAAAACAGATATACAATGTGAAAGTGGAAGGATGCAGGTACCGGGGAAGACCTAGACTATCTTACCACGACCAAATAAACTGAGTCTTATCTGATGGAAAAGTCAAGAGTCTCCGTAACCGGCGAGCGTGTATGAGACGAACTATGAGAGTCGAGGAAGCCAGAGAGGTATGTAAGGAAAGAACCTGTTGGAACTCTGTACTCTCTGCCTACCCCGCAAGGGATCTGGCGTGAGGTTATAGATAGATAGATAGAAGATGAAAAGGTCGTGAATTTAATGTGTGGAGTCAAGTTTAATTGTACGAACTCAATTTACCAAAATAATACTTAAAAAAAAAACTCTATTTTTAATATATATTGCAAATACTCTATTCAATGGTAGATTGGATATGTATATAATATACACGAAAAAAAGTTTAAGATCTGCTCTATATCTTGCATAGATGACTTATTTTTGTTTTAATTATATCTGAATTATATGTAAAAGAACCTGCGTTTTGGTTTCAAACACTTTTCCCTGTTGTCAAGGTCTTTAGACTAGGGATATTTTCGAACAAAAATTCTCAAGGTCTTTGACGTTAATAATTACCTTAACATTTGGATTTTCTTAGAGTGTGCTGTTGCTTCTATACTAATATTATGAAGAAGAAAGTAACTATCTGTTTGTTTATCTGTTGTTGTTTCACGCCCAAGCCGCTCAACAGATTTTGATCATATTCTGCAAAGGAATAGATTTTATCCAAGGTAAGAACATAGGCTACCTTTTAATTAAAAAAAAAATTAAAAATGAGTAATTTTTCACACACACCGTCACGCCTATATTCCCCAAGCGGGGGTGGCAGAGGTGTACTGAGTACACCTACGTTTCGCCGACGATGTTAGGTCCCATGTAATAGGGAGCGGGCCTATTGCCATATACCGGGCACAATTCCAGACTCCGGACTCGTACTGGGAAGTTTTCGTTAGGAAAACTGCACTTGTCCGACCTAGGATTTGAACCCAGGACCTCGGGATCACAAAGCGAAAGTTATGGCAAAGTAATTTTTCAATTGTATGTAATTGTAATTTTACATTTCATTTAGACCTAGGATATAAAAAATAAATGTTATCTATATCAAAAGTACCCAACAGTCTCCATAAGCGGCAACTGAGTGGACAAGCCAGAGAGGTCTGTAAGGAAAGAATCTGTTGGAACTCTGTACCTCTGCGCAGGAGACCTGGCGTGAAGATATAGATAAAATAGCAATACAACAATGTATCAACAAAAGCGACATCTCAAGTAGCGACATAGGATGCGATGGTCTCCCCACTCCAAAACTTTCTGCGCATTATTCCCGTTAACTCCTCGAGTGTCGTATGCACGCACACACGGGTGCTGATAAATAAAAATGGTATTCCATCAAGCTCAAAGATTTTTTACGTTTTAATGCTGAGAAAAAAATATACTGTTCGTTTCATCAGTATTACTGTCAAAAATATTGACAAACTAAATCACGTTTCTACGTGAAACGCTTATAGTTCCTCCAGTATGTGTGTTTGTTGGATATAGTATTAAAAATGTGACTATATCAAAAGTACTCAATGGAGACTGTTGCTCGCGGAGATAAGCGGCGACAGCGCATGATACGAACTACGGGAGTGGAGAAGCCAGAGAGGTCTCTACGAATAGAACCTGTTAGAACACTGTACTCTCTGCCTAGCACGCAGGAGACCTGGCGTGATGATAAAGATAGAAGAGCAACACAGCAATGTATCAACAAAAGCGATATCTCAAGTAGCGACATAGAAAGAAACCTCCCACTTCAAATATTCCTGCGCATTGTTCCCGTTAACTCCTCGAGTGTCGGATGCACACACGGGTGGTCATAAAGATGATATTCGGTCAAGGTCAAAGATTCTTAACGTTTTAATGTTACCAACTCAAGAAAAAATATGCTGTTTGTTTCTGCAGTATGACTGTTAATGACATTGACAACCTAAATCATGTCTCTAAGTGGAACGCACCTAAAATAGAATATAAAACTTCTGGGCCTGTGGTTCGCAAGTGCCATATTCGTCAAACGGCCATGACGCGCTCGCGATGACTCGCGATTTTTAAGTTTATTTTGTGTTGTCAAATGCTTTGTGTAACAAATGAATAACTTGTACAATAAGTATTTGTATCTAAGAGATCTGGGATTATAATATAAATAGATAGAAGAGCAACACAACTATGTATTAACTAAAACGACATCTCAAATTGTCAGTAGCTATATACATTGCGTTTGCGTTTGATCCGCCTCCCATCCCAAAACTTCTCTCGTTAATACAAGACATCGCTTTTGAAAGTTCCTCCAGTATGTGTGACTGTTGGATATATAGTATTAGAAAAACGTTACATATATCAAAAGTAACCAACAGTCCTGATGCGCGGTGCCAGTTCATTAGACGAACTATGGGGGTGGAGGAGGCCAGAAAGGTCTGGAAGGAAAGAAACTGTTGGAACTCTGTACTCTCTGCCTAGCTCGGAAGAGATCTGGCGGGGTGATATAGGTGTGGACTGCACCAGTAGAAGATGGCCTACTCCTTAGCTAAGCAGTACCAACAACACTGCGGAACATGTCTCGGCTACACTACACCACTAAAGCCGAGGATATTGTGGAGTACGCCCGTAAGAAGGCATTCTACACTCTGAGGGTCAAGAAGCTGAACTCGCAAAACAATACAGCATTCAATTCCTTTGTTGTGCGAGTTCCCACCGCCAAGCTAGATACCTTCATGAGCGTGGAGTTCTGGCCAAAGGGTGTCGTCTTCAGGAGATTTCGAGGAAGATTACGAGACGTCCCTGCACAGCGCAACATGTCGCCGTCAACAAATGTGTCTTAGTTTATAAGTTTTTATATATTATACCTATGTATGTTAGTCTGTAAGGTATATATTCTATGGGCCTGTAAGTTGCACATAATTATTTGTGTGAAACTTCAGTTACCTGAAATAAATGATTTATTATTATTATAGATAGAAGAGCAACACAACAATGTATCAACAAAGCGACATCTCAAGTAGCGACATAAGTAGGGTGCGTTGGAACCTCCCATTCTAAAACTTCCTGCTCATTGTTCGTGTTAATACAAGACATCGCTTTTGAAACTTCCTCCTGTATGTGTTGCTCAACATTTGCATTTTCTTAGGGTGTGTTTGTTGGATACTTTTGAACTAATTAATCTGACTGATCTACTGCTGGGCAATAGTCTCACAAATATAGGTGGTAGTCATCATGAGCCCGTAGTTAGCCGCTGTTGGGTGTAGCGCAGTGGTAATGGAGAGGGCATTAAGGTAGAATAGAATACTCTTTATTGTACACCAACAAAATTATGAAACAAAATGTGAAATTGGACATTGATACAATAGGCGGTTTTATTGCTAAGAGCAATTTCTACCAGACAATCTGGTTAGAAAATACAAGAAAGAAAAGTAATCAGGGCACTTGGTGGCATATATAAGTATATAAATATATATATATATATATATATATATATATATATATATATATAAAATATAAATAAATACATATATACGTAAATAAGTACATGCAGATATAACTATATTAATACTCACAGATAAGTATAACAATAAAAACTTAAAAAAAAAGGTAAACCGACTTGGAAAAGCAAAAAATAAATATTTGGAGTCGGTGCTGGTTGGTGCAGTCGGTTACTTGACACCGACTTCAAATATTTATTTTTTGCTTTTTGAAGCCGGCTTACCTTTTTTTTTAAAGTTTTTATTTTACACTTTTAAGTGACCAGTGAATTGTTTTGTAATATTTATATGTACCGATATTATATTATTTTGCTGAGTTGTACAGTAAGGTACCTACAGGATTAATATAATGACTATAATAACGGAATCTATACATTCGTGCTGTTCGCCGTTAAGGAGTTCCCTCTTGTATCTTCAAAGTCCAAGGTCCAATACCAATAACATCAAAGTAGGACCACCTCAAAACTATACTGAACCCAATGCAAAAAGAATCATCAAAATCGGTTCATAAACAAAGGAGTTATAAAAAAGAACGAATTATGAACCTCCTTTTTTGAAGTTGGCTAATATAACGCTTAGTTCTATAGTAAGGTACCTATAGGAGTGACGTAATACCCATAATATCTCAATTTACACGTGCCTATTGTTTGTCGTTAAGGAGTTCCCTGGTGTATTTTCTAAGTCCAAGGTCCGTTGCCAATGAAATTAAAATGGGACCACCTTGGAGCTATACTAAACCCAATGCAAAAAAATCATCAAAATCGGTCCACAATTGACGGAAATATAGCTGAACATACATAAAAAAAAAAGAAAAAAAAAGACCATACATACAACCGAACATAGAACCTCCTCCTTTTTGAAGGTTAAAAAGGGACTGACTATGGCGTATCTTATTTTGTCAGCAAGCAGAGGGATAGTGGTCTTTCTGACCATCTTTTTAAAAGGAGCTGACGACTGAAGGTAATGACATGTATTGTCGTTTGTTGTAATAAATTAAAAATAGACTGTCGCGCCTTTGGTCTTCTTTTAATATCGTATTTCTTTAGTTTTGCCAAGCGGCAATGCCTACGACATTAGATACAATGATTGCGATAACGCTTTGCACTTCTATGTTACATTTCTAGAAAACAATCTACACTTTGTCCGACCTAGCAAATGCTGCAAAATGCGCCACTAAACTAAAAAGACAGGATTTCCATCTTCACTATTACGCCAGACCCCTTACGGGGTAAGCAGATAGTGCAGGGTTCTAACATATTATTTACAGACCTCTCTGGTTTCCTCTACTCTCATAGTTCTTCTCATACATGCTTGCTCCCTTCAGGATTTTTATAATCTTTACAATGTCTGTTCTGAAATGTTGTCTGTTAGGACACTGTATCACGAAATTGTAGAGTTCAAGTGAATTTTTATATCAGTGTCTAACCTACTGAGCGAACGAGTCGCTGGCGAGGTCAAAGAACCCCTTGCCCGCCGGCCGGTGCAAAGCATCACGGCGAGACACCTAGTATATGCCCTCTCCCATAGCGACTGTCCAAGCCGAGGCCGTTCCTCCTTGAGGCACCCTTGAGCTAGTTGCCCCCTTGCCCTTCTGGCTCGAGCGTAGTGGTTGCACGCTCGCCCTCTTATCCGGTGAAGCTGTAAAGGCCCCGCGGCTAACAGCGTAGGTCACACACCACACCACGAAATTGCAGAGGTTCATGGAAAACCGCCCCTATAATGTTTTAAAGTTCGAGAGTTATTCGGTGGAGTTGTAGAGTAGTTTTTAAGTATATCGCTTATTGTGAGCCCGCTTTGTTCGAAGTTCTCAATTAATGTGCTTGTTACTGACGGCGGAACATCCGGCGTTGTTCCATGGAGATGTTTTATGTTCCAAGTAATATCTTTTACGGCATCTGTTTGTGGAGTTTGATAGAGTGGTGTTTTTAGTTTGACGGTAAATATAAATTTAGGATTATTAAGTTTGGTATGCATGGGTTGGATGATCGCGGGGTTATTTTCAATGCAATATTCTTTAAAGAATAGAATGAGGGTAGTGAAAGAAGACTTTTGTTCAACGGTAAAATAATAACAATATTCTTTGTTGAACATATCAATCCTCTCACAATTCGAGGTCATAGAGAATAACACGCAATCTGCAAATATTGGTGAAGTCAGGTTTGTGGCCATCTGCTGATGGAACTTTTCAAGCCGACTACAAGGCATTGGACTCAGATTAATGAAGTTGAAGCTGCACAAACAGCTCTACATGCCTGCTGAAACACCGAACGCTGTTAAATGATGGTGATCGCCCAGAACACCGTGATTCCGCAGGACTACGAGTATCTCGAACTAATTAACATTAATAATGCAACAAACACCTTTTATCGATCACGGCAAAATTAACACGAGCCCCCCAATTTTAAATCATAACGGCACACCATACCCAAAACATTGGTTTATACGCTCCGATATTAAAATCTTCTTTTTACCCAAGAACCGAACGTTAGAGAGGGTTGATTTGCATATTTATTGCCACCCCCCACTTACCAGGGAACTTATTCGCTATGACCAATTAAAAACCTAACTCGGTGAGTTACGATAATTTCGTGATATTATCGTTTATTCTAAACTGTCGACGCACCTCGTTACAAGATTTTATTTAACTTGCAATGTTGCTTAGGCCCACTTGCACGAACCCCAAGGTTAGAGTGACCTATTGACTATCTCGAGGTCATAAAAAAAGAAAGAAAAAACATTTATTTGACCAACACACTACAGCACAGCGTAAATAGATAGTTATGCAAAGTACGGCACAAGTTGTGTAGGGCCAAACAGGACTCTGCCTCAGCATATTGCTGCCCTATGGTTATAGTGCAGCACTGGTATTCTGCCAGAACTTTTAAGTGGCGTAATGGGTAATTAAATAACCTGTACATATACATATATATATATATACAAGGTGTAACATAATAAACGCAAGACCTGAAAGTAGTTTGTTCTAAATCGATAACTGAATTAATTCCAACTATTTTTAATGTATCTTACATTTTATTTAAATTGCATAAAATGCTATTACTTCTTCAGTGCGCTATAAAAACTAAATTTATTTTTGATTTATAGCAATAAGGAGATTACGAATGCATTCCTAACCCGTATTTCTCAAAATGCACACATACATATACAAGTTTCATTGTTAATTAGGGTATAAAAGTGCTTAAAAAAGGGGTAAAAATCTTTAATTTTGGAAATTTGGTTTTAGTTTTGAATTTATGAAGCAATTCTCTAATCGGGGTGTCTGAGGTCTTGCGTTTATTATGTTACACTTTGTATATATATAAATATAAAGGTAATAAAAAATATGTATGCAGAGGAATGTAACATAAATAAGACAGCACTCAGCTTAAAAGAAGGCAGAGACAATATTAAATAATATTAAATATTATAACGTCAAGATGAAGCCAATTTACCGCTTTTACCTCGAGTTAGTCTAGAGGTAACGCTAACCCTGTGTCGTGCAAGTGGGCCTTAGCGGAGGTCCAATCTTGCAAGCTGAATAAAAAAGTGTTCTAATCCTATAGAGTTGAAATGACGTATTGGTTCTGTTCCGATGACAATGCATTTTATGGTAAGCATGATCCTTATATCTAGAAGGCGCGTCCAATCATAACTGCACGTCGTACGGTGAAGCCACAAATTCAAAAAACGCCCCGCACTCATCGCACTTCTCACCCGCGTAAATTTTGTAGCCCGGAAAGATTACCACTTTTTGGGGTAAATGTTGATGACATTACAGTAGATGATAATAAAATCATTATTGCGGTAACATGTATTTTTAACTCGAGAAATAGATATATTGGAATTATTAAGGTTTGTAATAATTTAATGTAAGGAAAGAAATATTTTCATCATGTTAACTAATTATTAAAACCGTGATGTATCAGTTAACTTAACATAATAGTAACACTAACAAAATGGACGCGTATTTTACTATGACAATTACAGACGGAAGAATTAATTCGATATTTAAATAATACGGCACCTGAATGCGCTAGTTACGTATGCAGTGTGATCCTAGCATGTTTTTTTTTTATCTCAAGAGCATATTTACAGGCAGGAACGACCCAAGACGGCATAATTCAATTTAATTTGAGACGCGCAGAACACGTTATTTTGTGCGACGGTCACAGAGTGACTACTCGCGTGAACGTGTGACTACTCGCTTTGCAGGTAGTAATTGTTGCTTCAATTTGATGCGCGCCCGCGGCTTCTATATTATATTAATTTTAAGGCATGACCTAATTCTACAGCCAAGATTGACTCCGGACGAAGAAACTCCTCAACGAGAAATAGTATACAACATAATAAACGCAAGACCTGAAAGTCATCATCATCATCATCATCTCAGCCTATACTTGTCCACTGCTGAATATAGGCCTCCCCAATCGCTTTCCAGCGTAACCGGTCCGATGCCACCTGCATCCAACGACTTCCTGCGATTTTCACAAGATCGTCGGTCCATCTGGCAGGTGGTCGTCCCACGCTGCGCTTGCCAATACGTGGTCTCCACTCTAGAATCTTTCTGCCCCAACGCCCGTCCGATCTTCGCGCTATGTGGCCCGCCCATTGCCACTTCAGCTTGCTAATCTTAAGGGCTATGTCGGTGACCTGAAAGTAGTTTGTTCTAAATCAGTAACTGAATTTTATCCAACTATTTTGAATGTATTTTATATTTTTTCAATATTTGCATAAAATGCTGTTACACCTTCAGTGCGCTATAACCATTGATATACATAACACTAGATCAGCAGTAACGGCGTAAATGTATGTCGGCTAAGAATTAGCCCGCAGCCAAGTTTCAAGCTTCTGTCATTCATTGGCCTGCCTGACATCTCTCGAGTAACACGTATTAATAACAAATCACAAAATAGGTAAATGCGTGGTGTAAGAACGTGATTTGAAGTCACAAAATCACTATGCCGCAAGCGGAACTACTTTCCATATATAAGTTTATTGTTTTTTCATATATTTACTAGTAAATAAAATAAAAAACCGATTTCAAGTTACAAAAATAAATTTGAGATGCAGTGTTGCCAATTAAAACACCATTTGGTGTTTCTGTCTTTATGGGGAAATGTTGGATGATTGTGTTACCTATAATTATGTACTATACGAATACCTATATTGTTAATTTTTTTGGATCCAAAGGGTGCAATTTGTGTCACGCCAGATCCCTTGCGGGGTAGACAGAAAGTACAGAGTTCCAAAAATTTCATTAGAATATTTTGAAAATTAATAAGCTATTTGCTCAAAGCGAATATTGTACACAAATCTTTGTTACATAATTGCCTAATGGTTCCGGTAAAGCTTATTTGTTCTCACGCATGTCGTAGAAAGCAATTGGGGAATTAACCAAGACTTTTACTCTACTTTTTTTTTAAATAGCCCCACACTGGTAATTATTCAATGTCGTGGGTACGTTTACAAACATGAAAATCACACAAACAAATACCCAGACCTAAACAAAATGTGAGTCACACAAAAATTTGTACTATGTAGGAATCGAACCCGCAACTATTCAGTCTAGTAACCGGAGCGGCCTACCGCTCTAAACATCTGGACAAAGAAGTCGTCAGTGGAAACAGGAAATAGGCAACAGCGTTTTACTGAGTTTGTTAAAGAGATACGCATTTTATAAATTTGTATTTATTTTACCCGCTCTAAATAGACTGCAACCATCACCCTGAATATTTAAAAAAAATGCAATAGATAACATTAGGTGTGTTTTGTTTATTACTCATTCAATAATATTATCATAGTTTGACCACATACTCTCATAGCCACTATTAACTAATATTTAAATAATCTGTATAAAAATTCTAATTTCATATAGAATAAAAAGAATTTGGTACTATAATAATTTATTTTATTAATTCATGTATTGGATTCTATCTGAAATGTAATCAAGTAAATTAAAAAAATACAAAAAAAATAATTATATTCATAACATCATTAAAAATTATATTCATTTTGCATTTAAATTGTGGAAAATAATCATATAGTAAGCAACACTGAGCCTCCTACTACTAGTAATATTGCTACCTCTATCGGATCGACGTAACGTCGGTATGGTGGGGAACAAGAGTAAAAGAGTAGATATATGTTTACACCAAATTATTTATTGGTCTCAAAGCTACGTCGGCATACTTTTAAGTCGTTACACTTTTATCGATGCGCGAAGTGACGTTTGCTTCTCTATTTATTTACCTCAATGGCTATAACTAACTAAATTTATTACTGATTCAAAGATGGAGATTTCAAATGTATTTCTCAATATGCCCACATAAAAGTTTCATAGTTAATTGGGGTATAAAAGTGCTTATAAAAGGGGTAGAAATCTTGAAATTTGCAAATTTGGTTTTCGTATTGAATTTTTGAAGCAATTAGTTAATCGGGGTGTCTGAGGTCTTGCGTTAATTACGATACAACTTGTATATAAAACATTTTGTATACAAATTTCATTTTTGCCGCCATTATTTCATTGACAGGCCGCCATTTTTTTTACAATAATTTATTTTAAGCCTATCTCGTCATCTGTGACCACCGCTGGGTATCCAATTAATGACGGCGTTTGTCCAACTCTGAGAATACTTTGTAGCTCAAAGTAAAAATAGATTGACAGCTGTAAAATTACAAAGGAGAAGCTTTTGCTCAGGAGTGAGACTGTCAAACAAATGATATAATACGTATATATCGACATAAAATATTTGTCTTTGGGAATTTGCGGCTGGTTCGCCGTAATGTTATCATGATTCACGTACATCTACGGTCAAAAACGATATGAATATCGTGGGCTGCACTATGACCGACCGCCATTTCAGTCCTGGCACTGACACGTTGTTTTCGTTATTATAGCACGTCCATACCTATTAGGTCATTAAGGCTAGAAAAGAAATGGTACTTCACTGTCCTACAAAATATCATTACACGCTAATTTCACGAAGTTATCTGAACGCACCGCGTCTGGTTCTAGAGAATAAGGGTCGGTGACAAACGGGTTGGTGTCGAAGAATAACGCAATTTTACCGAGAGTGGGCTATTAACAGGCCAATTTGGTGTAGAGTTGTGTTTATCTGAGTTGGAGGTAATTCGATTGGCAGGGATTGTAGCTTTGATAGCTTAGGTAATGATGTTAGTGGATGAATAGGAATTTGACGGACGATTTGGCGCTGTGGTTAAGAGCTTAAGCCGCTCCACCCACTAGCTCGAATACTCGCCACCCACAATTATTGTTTCGGTCTGGATATTTGTGTATGTGAATTTTCATGTTTGTATACGAACCCACAACACAGAAATACTTCCTAGAGAAAGAAAGACAAGTATATTTATTATAACAGCTAACAGTTAAGTACACTACAGATTATAAGTTATAACGATAACACATACAAAAAATACAAAAATTACATGTAGGTACATACTACGTAGCCGCACTAATGGGGTAACACTCATCGAAAATCTGTGTGTCACGCTGCATCGTGAACCACAACCCAGCACTGATTTTCAGTGTTACCCCATGCGCACGTCACATGAAATCTAGGTTCTCGACAAACAAATTGCACAGCAATGTGTGCTAAAGTTAAAACAAGAGTGAGGCTACGTTTTTAAAAAATAATAATATGATTGGTAAAGTTGACCTTAACGACGATTTGGTTTAGTGGTTAGAGTGTAGATTACTCCAACCCTTGGAGTATTTAGATCTCCTAATGAAGGGATTAAGTTTAAGTTAGTTATTAGTCAAGAGTCTCCGTAACCGGCGAGCGTGTATGAGACGAACTATGAGAGTCGAGGAAGCCAGAGAGGTATGTAAGGAAAGAACCTGTTGGAACTCTGTACTCTCTGCCTACCCCGCAAGGGATCTGGCGTGAGGTTATAGATAGATAGATAGATAGAAGTTTATATGTATTACATAAACTAAAGAAGCTATTACAAACAAAAACTTAATGAACGCGGGGCATGCGCGCCGTCAGCGGGAGTTTTTGTATTTTTATAGAAAATCTATATGTTTCCCAGGTTAATTTACCACTGCACATGAAGGCACATGTTTGTAATAAAACTTATCACTCAATTGTGTCACGTTTAGACAAGCACCTGGTAAGTGAGCTAAAGTGTATGCACTTTAACGCGTGTTGCAAAAATTTTTGTTATGGTGTCTTCTCTATCGCTTAAAACATAATAACCAATACCACAGAAAAGAAATGTTAGGTGCTCTATCGTACTAAAGTTTCTTTTGCTAAAAGAACATTGGTTTGTACTGGTTAAAGATCTATTTTTTGGAGATTTCAAGAAGGCCTGAGATCGACTACGGAACAAAGTATTAAAAATAATCAATCTCGAGTAAAACCATAAAAGATAAGGACAGGATCTGAAGGGCAAATCAAGGGCTTCCGTAACGTACGAGTGTATGAGACGAACTATGAGAGTGGAGGGCGCCAAAGAGGTCTGTAAGAAAATAACCTGTCGGTACACTGTACTCTCTGCCTATATAGGTATATAAATTGTTTTTTAATTAACTTGACTGCGTCTTTAGTGACGAAGAATGTGCATAGCGATTACGAGGTTCTTAAGGCCTAGGTCCGACAACATATTATAGTTTTTCTATTGAAAAAAAAACTGCCTCGTTGGTCTAGTGGCAAAGCGCATCGCTTGGTGACCACGAGGTCCTGGTTTCAAATCCTAGGTCGGACAAATGAAGTGTTTCTAATGAAAAGCTTCCCAATATGAGTCCGGAGTCTGGAATTGTGCCCGGTATATGGCAAAACGCTCGCCCCGTATTACATTGGACATAGTATTGTCAGCGAAAAGTGGGTATTTACTGTACACCTGGCACCATAGCTTAGGAAATATAGGTGTAGCGCTGTTTGCTTTTAGTTTATTAAGATTATTTTCAATTTTAGATAGTTAGAATATACCGTTTGAGAGGAGGCCCGTGCCCAACGGTGGGACGGTTTCTTATTATTACACCGTCACGTCTATATTCCCCAAGCAGGGGTGGCTGAGGTGTACTGAGTACACCAACTTTTCGCCGACGATGTTAGGTCCCATGTAAAAGGGGGCGAGACTATTGCCATACACCGGGCTCAGTTCCAGACTCCGGACTCATACTGGGAAATTTTCGTTACAAAAACTACATTTGTCCGACCTAGGATTTAAACCGAGGACCTCGTGATCACAAAGCGATGCGCTTTGGCGCTAGACCAACGAGACAGTTTCTTAACAGGGCTAATATTATTTATATTATAGAATTTAGTGTTAACAACTGTAGAAAATCAACTTAATACTGACTTACCGATTGTTCAATTAAAATAGATCAAGAACTCCCATAAGACCATATAATTTTATTCTCATTCGTGGAGTGTAGTCGATAACGAGCTCTGAATCTGAGTGCCACCTACTACTGACGAGGGCGTGGCTTAGACAATTATACCACACTAGTGTTGTATCCTGACTTTGCATGTGATTATGAAAAAATATTAATGACCTCATATTTATCAGAAAAGATAAGTAATCGTTATGTGAGTGTGTGTGTGTGTGTGTATCGGTTGTTATTGAAAAATCTAAGTTGTTTATTAAGGTCCATCATTTTCATGTGCTGATGTTAGCGAAGTTTGGTTGGTTTTGCTGATTGACTCCTTGGAAATAAGTGATAAGTTAGTTAACTGAAGTGTTAAACTGTGAAGTAAGTATTCCTTCAGTTACTCTCTCTCACAGTATTAAACCATAATGAAATTATACGGAATAGATGTATCTTATTTTTGTGCTGGCATTTCATGCCACAACGTCTACAAGACCTGTGACCACTCATGACAATGTCGAGGAGAACGGTTTTTCTCCGAGCACCACCCTTCAAAATATTATTACACATTCTTTTTCACTAGGCCTTCTGAAAAAAAAACAT
Organism: Phalera bucephala; assembly: GCA_905147815.2. Classification (NCBI taxonomy): domain Eukaryota; kingdom Metazoa; phylum Arthropoda; class Insecta; order Lepidoptera; family Notodontidae; genus Phalera; species Phalera bucephala. Next base: position 22,568,155 of record LR990626.1, on the reverse strand, counting down.
AAGGAGATGGTAAATTTACTATCTACATGTACTATCATCACGCCAGATCTCTTGCGAGGTAGGCAGAGAGTACAGAGCACCAACAGGTTCTTTCCTTACATACTCCTCTCCACTCCCCTCCACTCTCATAATTTGTATGTATCTTTTTACCTTTTTATTATTTCGATCTAAACTGACATTACACTTATATTATATTATACACAATTCATTTTACTAACAGACAAACCAAATCCTGTTCTATATGTTCAAAAGCTCCTGAGACATTATCATAAATCGTCTGCCGCGCCGTTCAGATAGTCTGCACGGAACATAATGGTTTAGGAAATTAGATGAAAAAATACTGAATCACCCTGATTGCGGCCGTTAAATTTAACTTTTTGAATTGATACCGTGGGCTTTTGATGCTGAAATGGTTTATTCTCCACAAGAATGATTTTCCAAATTCGTTGTAGTCTGCTCCAAAGAATTAGTAGAATCTTAGTTACTTTTCAATATTTTAGGTACATTCTAATGCTGTAAACATCTTATTATTAATATTTTTATGTTTAATTTTGAGACTGTAAAAAGTATCATTGGAGGTGTGCTATCGAAAAATTGCTAAGTGTGGATGTGCACGTACGCCACTTGGGAAAATCAGGCGTGATGATGGTTATTTTTTTATTTACATATTGTCATTAAATCATTTATTTTGCCACACACACAAATTACAATTAAAATAAATAACAAATAACAAAGTACTCATAACAGGAAGTCGAAGTGGTTTTTTTTGGCGGGAAGTTGAAGAGCTCTTTCGTCAATTTGTTTTAATTTCCGAAACTTTCTTCTCTCTTTTTTATTTCGAATAATAATAAGTGGAATATTAACCATTATGTATTCGTATGTGTATGAGTAAAAGGTAATTGTAACAAAGTGATAAAACGTGTCTTCTCGATTTCCGTCGGCCGTTGCAATTGGTATGTAAAGTATCCATCGCTTCACTATCTAGGGTGGGGTACTTCATCAATTTCATTATTATCGTTGTCATCAAGTTCATTGGGGAGTTGAATTAATATATACAAACACGATTATGCATCTCACTGGACACTGGTAAAATACACTTAAAATTAGTGTGAATCCATATCTTAAAGAAGATGAAGAAGAGTCGAAGTCGATAAAGGATAAAGAATAGAAACAAGTGTGGCAAGTATACGCTGTGCATATATGCATAACATTGATTTATAATAGCTGGTCTCTGACATTTGCACAAAACATCTTAACACGTCCGGCTTAATTAAAAATCAAAAACAATAAATCTAACAAAAAAAATTATCTAATTTTAAAATTGTGTATGTGATTAAGCTGTTTTCAAGGTCTTAACCTGGTTCTTAAATAAGAGATCAATTGACATGGCTCCCATCCAAGGTAACATTGATTTCTGCGCACATAAAAGTTCTTTAGAGATATATTTCTTAACAGATGTTTGAGACATTTTTGAGTCAAATCAGATACTGTTTAAAATCATTTTACGTTAAAGGAACAAATCAAATGAATTAGTTTTTTTTTACATATCAAAGTCAAATAAAATACTCCTAAAATTCAAAATAAATAATTTGTAACCGGAAAACGTGACACGATAAGGCGACTATATGTAGAGCTATTCAAAAAAGTTTGATATCTGATCTATCTATCTATAACCTCACGCCAGATCCCTTGCGGGGTAGGCAGAGAGTACAGAGTTCCAACAGGTTCTTTCCATACCTCTCTGGCTTCCTCGACTCTCATAGTTCATACACGCTCGCCGGTTACGGAGACTCTTGACTTTTCCATCAGATAAGACTCGGTTTATTTGGTCGTGGTAAGATAGTCTAGGTCTTCCCCGGTACCTGCATCCTTCCACTTTCACATCTGATTGTTTTCTTTTTAAATTAATATTACAAGTTTTAAGAGTGTTTATAGTAGACTATGGAGTATACCATATTGACAAAATACAAGAGAGTTTCTCAAACGCCTTATTCAAACAGTCATAAGTGCTCCATATTATCATACATCGAGTATATTGTAGCTGTTTACACAAGAAGTAACATAAGCCTTACGACATTGTTCGACACTCCAGCCGTTATTATTGCAAGGTACCTGTTAAAAGCATTACTGTGTAATACTATTAATAATTACTGGGAACTGCGAGCGATCTTCGACTTAATACTCCTTCACATCCTTCCTCCTCAGTTGCTACTTATTTCATTGGTTGCTATTTGTTCTACTTAGTTGCTATATTAAAAACATAATTATATTTAACAACACAGATATACAATGCGAAAGTGGAAGGATGTAGGAACCGGGGAAGACCTAGACTATCTTACCATGACTAAATAGACAGTGTTTTATCTATAGGGTAAGTCAAGAGTGTGTGTAACCGGCGAGTGTGTATGAGATGAACTATGAGAGTGGAGGAAGCCAGAGAGGTATGTAAGGAAAGAACCTGTTGGAACTCTTACTCTCTGCGATGATATAGATAATTATATTTGTATATTCATGTTTTGTTTGTTGTTTTAAAAATACGTGGCCCCACACTAGAATTTATTCCTGTGTCGTGGGTGCGTTTACAAACATGAAAATTCACACACACAAATACCCAGACCGAAACGAATATTTGTGAGTCACACAAAGATTTGTCCCGTGCAGGAATCAAACACACGACTATTACTATACTACTATACTCTTAACCAGTGCGCTAAATCGTCCGTCCGTGTGAACTAATAAAAATGTTTGTCATCTCTGAGTGTTTTTTTAAATACACTGTTCTGTCACACTAATCAAATTATTTGCAAAGGGGTGTTTAGTGTTATAATATATACATGGTTGAGTACTGCATTGTCAATAGAATGCGACATTTTGGAAACTGAACACGGATGAGGATTAGTTCATCTACAACAAAAAGGAACATATTTCATTTCCAATAGTTGTAAAGAACTCGCTGCTTTTAAGTTTGAAAAATATCGTCTAGCAGCCACACCTTCCTATCGTCGCGTATTACGCAATAAAACTTAAATTATATTTCTTATCAAGTTGGTAATAATGTAGTGATAGTCGACTTAACAACCCTTTTCGTAGCCAAGAGGGGCTCCACTCCAAGGTCTTATTTGCTTTGTATTTGAAATTGCATTCTTAAATAAAAATGTTTGTCACACCTGTTTCTTTAATATATCTTATTTACTGAAGGAAAAGTCAAGAGTCTCCGTAACCGGCGAGCGTGTATGAGACGAACTATGAGAGTGGAGGAAGCCGGAGAGGTATGTAAGGAAAGAACCTGTTGGAACTCTGTACTCTTTGCCTACCCCGCAAAGGGATCTGGCGTGATGATATAGATAGATAGATCTATTTAATAAATAATGATAAATGGGGTTACACTGTTCAACTGCTGGACAAAGTCTATCTCACAAAAGTGAAAGAGAGAAGAGAAAGATCATACTTCACCACGGGGACTCATCGTGGATTGGTGGATGCCGGGTAACTGGGCTAATAGTAACTCCCGAAGTACGAACACGTTAAATAATGAAAATGTAGCAAACGGTTACCCATCTCAGAAACTAAGAACACTGCAGTCGTACAGCGCTACAAGCGCCTCGTTATAATCTATGACATTTATAAATTTCAACATAGTCTATAATATTAGACCTGTTAAGAATCTGACCTATTTTTGGGCACGGGCCTCCTCTCAAACTGAGAGGGTTTAGGCCATAGTCCACCACGCTGGCCCAGTGCGGGCTGGCGAACTTCACACACCTTCTAGAAACTCTTAGGGCATACAGGTTTCCTCACGATGTTTTCCTTCACCGTTAAAGCAAGTGATAGCTAATTTTTAATACGCACATGTTTTCGAAAATACAGAGGTGCGTGCCTGGGTTTGAACCCGAGACCTCTGACTTGGCAGTCCAACGGTGTAACCGCTAAGCTATCAATGCTATCAACATAATCTAAAGATAGACTAATCAAAAAATCTTTTACAAGCCCAATGGTGGTGTCCTATTTTACGGGGTAGGCTGAGAATACATAGTTCTAACATGTTTCCCTTACAGACTTCCTCTACTTACATAGTTCGTCTCATACACACTCGCTGGTTACCGACTCGCCATCAAAATCAGATGATGTATTCACACTAGATCAAAAACGTAGAGTCCTTATCACCAGACAGTGACAAATAGAGACTTCACAATAAAAACATGGGGACATTTAAAAGACCTGATTGCCAAAGTTGCAATTAACTAACAAATTTACTTTTATACCCTCCTGTGTGCCCTCGTGAAGGGTTGTCAGACCCCCAGGGAAAGGGACCGGACAATAGAAACGTTAGGTACTCTACCTACCCTATTTTAGTTGCGTTAATGATTTCGTTTGTTTTATGTGCGTAGATTGTTGTTTTGTAGTGACTTAGAGTTTAAATAAAATGTACCTATGTAAAAGAAATATAGAACAATAATTTATTTTGCGCTCATACAACTTAACATGGAACCGAGTCCCCGTATCCGGCGAGCGTTGTGAGATGAACTATGAGAGTGGAGGAAGCCAGAGGGTTATGTAAGGAAAGAACCTATTGAAACTCTGTACTTTCTGCCTATCCCGCAAGGGATCTGGCGTGATGATGTAGATAGATAGACAAATAAATATAAAATGAAGGAAAAAAAATAACAAATGTCTATCGACATTACAAAAAGTATTAATGAAAATAAAGCAAATATGTTAAGTAATTGTGAGAGATTCAAAATTGGTCGCTGTCTTAGCTAATGCCGCAGCTATATATTGATGATGACGATGATGAGCTGCAGCGCTGATCTTCCACCAGCGCCATGTTACGGTAATGTCACGGTAATATAATATAATATCAGTTTATACTGCCCACTGCTGGACAAAGGCCTTCGGTCACAAATCGAGGGGAGAGAGGTTAGGTTATACTCCACCACGCCGACCCATTGCGAATTGATGGAGGCAGGTTTGTGGCCACCTGCTGTTGGAACTTATCAAGCCGCCTTTAAGGCTTCCAACTCGGCTTAACGAATACCACATTAAGTGGTAACTTGGACTAACGGCTTTACGTGCCTTCCGAAGCACGGAGAGGCTCGAATATGAAAATGCCACAAACGGTCACCCATCTGGGGCCGACCGAGTCGAACGTTGCTTAACCTTGGTAATCGGTACGAGCGCCTCGTCACAGTAATATTGTTAACTAAATATCAATGAAGGAGGTATTTATTTACTTAGTACAGAATTTTTAAACCATTTCGAACACTTAAATACAAAATAAAGCCCTTCAACAATAATTATGTAACAGACAGACGCTAGAGTGATGTTTTAGTAGTTCGGATTATCATATGAACAAACAGTGAAGCCATAAATTTGAATAATATGACACACCGTCACACCTATATTCCCCAAGCAGGGGGGGCAGAGGTGTACTGAGTACACCCACTTTTCGCCGACGATGTAAGGTCCCATGTAATAGGGGGCAAGCCTATTGCCATATGCCGACCACAATTCCAGACTTCGGACTCATACTGGGAATTTTCCGTTATAAAATTTGTTCGACCTAGGATTTAAACCCAGGACCTCGTGATCACAAAGCGCTGTGCTTTGCCACCAGACCAACGAGGCAGTCAATCCTGAATAATATGCTTAAATCTAATCATTACTTTTTTAATTTTATTTTATTTTTAATGAATATCTATCCATGCACCTTTGTTTAAACTTAAAGAAAAGACGGTCAAACTTAAAATAACATTAAGATAGCCACTATGCCGTGGCGAGGTTGCTAGTTATATGCCAAACAATTAAAAATGTCTATATTTAACACACCATCCTTGACTTATTGATTTTTAAGATTTTGTAACCCGTGCGATAATCATTCAAAAATACAAAACGGAACGTCAAAGCTATAGAAAAGTTTACCCAAAACGACACAAAGAAAACTATTAATCCAAGACGCGAGTTAAGAATGGGCCCGTTTAACCATGTGACAGTACAAATAGAGAGGGGTTATCGGCTAGAGAGGTCGACAATAGATGCGATTTGTCAAATCAAACAGTTCTCTTTGAAGATATGTGTACTGAAATTACTTGGGCGGCTATCGACTTGGGTTTTTAAAAAGTGGGATGTAGATAGATAAATAGATTGGTAGATAGGCAGACGGGTACCATGGCGGTCGAAAGGGGATCGATAGGGAGATAGATATGTACATAAAAATACATTTAGATTCAAGATAGATAAATAGATAGGTGGAGAGATAAATAACAAGTAACGGCCGGTTCTTATATTCAACTTATGGATAGATTTGCCTACTACGGATAGAATTTTGACATATTTTGTATGGAAAATCTGACAAAAATTCTACTGAACCGGCCGTTATTGTTCCACCAGGAATAAAAAAAATAACAAAACGGAAACAAAAGTAACATTTTCATAGACCTCTAGACCACTTAAGTTGTGTATGTTTGTTTGCGTAACAAAGCTATATTTGTTTCTTAAAAGTCCGACACATTTGGCCTTAAAATATTTACAAAAGTAGAATGCCGATTTTCTCAAAGCATTGCTGGTAAAAATGTATTACTGATAACGTAAGAGCCTATTATATTTGGAGGTGATCCTATTTTTGTACTAGAAAAATTTAACTACTCCGGACTGCAAATAGAAACTTTTCGACGGAAAAACCTCAATAACATTTTGTCTTACCTAACATTTGAATCTAATTCCTGGTGATTGCCAGCTGCAACATACGTCACTAGGCCAACGACGTTCATCATCATCAGCTTTCTACAGCCTAAGATATAAGCCTCCTCCTTCTTGAGTCATTCTTCCTGGTCCTGTGCCAATCTACCCCAAGTTCTTCCTCATACTCTCGATACATCATCTATCTATCAAGTCATTGGCCTGCCCACTCGTCGTTTGCCAGTTCTAGGCCACTATTCTGTCACTGCCTCACTATATCTATTATAATTGCTTCTAGCAACATGCCCTGCCCATTTCCACTTCAATAAAGAAATGCGTTTCACAATGTCTTGGACTTTAGTCCGTCGTCTAATCTCGGTATTTCTTACGCGATCATTCGGAATGATGCCTAACATAGTCCGCTCCATGGGTCAGAGAGCCACACGACACTGCGACACTTATTTTTAGACAGCTATTGTGAGCGACCCTGTTTCGACACCATAAGTCATGGTAATTAAGTATAAATAAAATTTACATTGAATTTTGGTCGGTTTAAAAATAATTTTAGGTCTCTGATGTCGCTAATAATTAGCATGCAGTTGAGGCTAGAAATTTTTTAATCATATAACATCACAAGCAGATTTTTTTGTTTTCTTTTTTTCAAATAAACAAGGCCCCACACTAGGATTTATTCCTGTATTGCGGGTGCATTTACAAATATGAAAATTCAGATACAGAAAAATCCAGACCGAAACAACACACGTGTGGGTCACACAAAGATTTGTCCCGGGCGGGAATCGAACACGCGCCTATAAGACACAGTGGGCGGAGCGGCATAAGCTCTTAACCACTGCGCTAAATCGTCCGTCAACCGTCCGTTTCCCGCGACTTTGTACCCGGTCGACAACATCACCACCAACCAGGTTCAGCTATAACTAATAACCATCCAGGTAATTGTATAAATACATAAAAAACATCAAAATTCATCAAATCCGCTAGGAAGCGAAAAAATACGTACGCTTACACCTAAATTGTATATTTAAAGATTAGTTACCTACTTTTTCGTCAGCCAATATTCTCTGAATTCTTCAATATCCAAACTCCTCAAAAACTTTCAAAACAGTAGCAGACACCAATCTAAGTATTCCAAAAGAGTCTCAAATTAATTAAATTCCCAACAAACTGGTGATCTAAAACTAAAAATCTCAAAGTCACTAATTACCGCTTCGAAAATTGAGCTTGTCATCAACAGATTTTTCTACCGACGGGGGAAGTTAATAAACTCATTATAAGACGCCATTTGAGTTGCGGATCCATTAATTGACGATTAATTTCTTTTCGATTCTTAATTTAATTATAATAGCTTAGTTCAGAATTAAGGGAACAATATTTTATCTATCTATCTATCTATATCATCACGCCAGATCCCTTACGGGTTAGGCAGAGAGTACAGAGTTCCAACAGGCTTTTTCCTTACATACCTCTCTGGCTTCCTCTACTCTCATAGTTCGTCTCATACACGCTCGCCGGTTACGAAGACTCCTGACTTGTCCTTCAGATAAGACCCGGTCTATTTGGTCATGGTAAGATAGTCTAGGTCTTCCCCGGTACCTACATCCTTCCACTTTCGCATTGTATATCAGTTTTGTCATTCTTTCTTCGGACATTCTTTCTATATGCCCGAACCAACGGAGCATACTCTTTCTCATCTTCACACCGATATTCTCTTTCATACCTATTTGCTTTCTTACTATGCTGTTGCGAATACGGTCGGTCAGCTTCACACCGCACATCTTCCGCAGAGCTCGCATTTCCCCCGCATTTATCCTACTTTCATTCTCCTTCTTACATACCCAGCTCTCGCTGCCATATAACAGCGTTGGGACAAGCACTCCATTATGTATGGCCAGCTGCGCCTTGCGGCTTAAGTGCCGGCTCCCAAGTAGCTTTCCCATCGCGCCATTCACTCTGTTCCCTGCACTCACTCTTCTCTCTATGTCAGCGGTGTATTTTCCATCCTTACTGAATACGCATCCAAGATATACAAACTCATTCACTTGCTTCAACACATCGTTCCCAACCACAATCCTTGCATTCGTTCTGGTTTCTTCCCGTTCAAAAACCATAATTTTGGTTTTCTTCACATTCAAATGTAAGCCATTTTTCATGCAGTCGTCTTTCATAACTGTGACTAGTGATTGCAGATCAGTGGCTGTTGGCGCTATCAAAACCGCGTCATCTGCATATAGTAGATGATTTACCACTAGATCATTTGTACACCTTCATTCATCGCTTTCAGTCTTTGAAGACTTTTATCCAAATATATTATAAACAGTCTAGCGGACAACACGCAACCCTGCTTGACGCCGATTTCAACGTCAAACCAGGGTGACATGTTACCACCCACCCGTACGCATGCCTTGCAGTCCACATAGGTGGACTGGACGGCCCGCAGCAGAGTGCCATTTATACCATACTCAGGCAAAATACCCCAAAGTGTCTTTCGCACAACTCTATCAAACGCCTTCTCCAGATCCACAAAACCGCAGAAAACCTTTCGGCCCACTGCCAGATGCTTCTCTACCATGTTGCAAAGGGAGAAAACTTGATCCGAACATCCTCTTCCGGACCTGAAACCCCCTTGTGCCTCGCACAACATTTCATCGGACTTCTCGCGCATTCTCCTTTCAACAATTTTACCATACACCTTGGCTGCCAAGCTGATCAAACTAATGGCTCTGTAATTGGCGCAGTCATATTGTGAACCCTTGCCTTTGTACAATGGTACAATGACTGCGCAGCGCCAATCTGTAGGGACCCTACCGGTCCTCCAGCAAAGATTTGCAAGGACCCGAAAGGCGTCCCGGACGCAAGTTCCACCATATTTGATCATCTCGGCAGATATCATGTCTATTCCCGCAGCTTTACCATTTTTCATACTTCCTATAGCCCATTCAACTTCTTCCATAGTGATGGCCTCTGTTCATTCCGGTGCCACAAACTCGTCTCTGGGCTCGTCTGTGGCACCAGTATCCGGGGCATCTCTATACATTTCGCCAAAATATTCACTCCACCGAGTTAATACAGCTTGTATATCTGCAAGAATGTCACCATCCTTAGACTTTATCCTTTCCATTCTGGAACCTGACGAATCACCTCGAGACTTTCTCACTTTGCTCCAAAGGAGTTTAGTGTTGTTCTCGAAGTTCTTCGCCAGCCTCTCCTCCTCAATCGCACTGGCTCTTTCACGCTTTTCTTTCACTAAGGTTTTGGTGGCATTCTTGCATTGCCGGTATATTTCTTTCTTCATCTCTGTCATACTGGCATTCAGGTTCAAAGAAGAAACATAGTCCTGCCATGCTTTCTTCTTACTTTCTACGGAGCTTTGCAACTCCGCTATTTCAGCTAAACATAAAAACAGATTTTATAGCAAAAACACAACGAAGATATCTTGTTTAGTTAAGGAATTCCTATGTCACCATCCTGGCCCAAAGTGTTTGTCAAGACACATCCAACGAGCTCAAACACGGCAGGGTTATATTGAGTAGTTGCATGGTGCCATGGGCCACCTTTCGGCTTCAACATCAGACCCTAAACACTATCTGGTTGTATAGTATTTGTTAATACCAATCTAACAAGCCTAAACACGAGGGGATTACGATGTATATTTCACATGTTCCTATGGCTACCTCCCGACTCCATCATCAGATTCAGATATCAGATAAGATTTAAACAGGAAAGGCAGACATACGAACATTAAAAGTTAATTAAAAGCTTGTATCAAAAGACCCAACGACATCGCGGCGTACTAAGCGATCGTCAAGATTGAACAACGTTTGTTTCGGTCAGTGTAAGGTGGGTGAGTTTGTGATCATTCTATTTTCGTGCTTCTTTGTGCTTCGTGAAAGGTTCGTTAAGACTTCATTTGGGGTCATTTGATGTCGTAGTGATACTTAATGTGGAATCGTTAAGTCAAATTAGATGCTTTAGAGGCGGCTTGGTAAGTTTTAAAAGCAGGTGGCCACAAACATGCCTCCACCGATTTGTGCTCGATCTGCGTGAACGACTATTAAAGAGTATAAATAAAATAAATGACTTTTATCATAATAACGATTATCATAAACCAATGACTTTTCTTATGAACATAGAATAGCTCTTTTACTTGTGGATCGCCTCACTGGTCAATTTGTGTGTTTAATTTTAAGATTGCAAGCTGTGATCTTCTGGAAATATACTTCCCAAAAATCTATCACGCTTAACATATATATTTTTATATATCTTTTGTTGAAACCTATCTACTAATTAAATAAATGTTAAAACATTTTAAGTGGCTGACCTCTACAGGAAAACTACACACCTAACATTAAATTCCTTCAACGGGCTTCTATGTATTGGATTTCTCACCTAAATCTTCCTAGAAATCGCAGGAAATTGTGACTCTTTAGAGAAATATGCCACAATATAAATGAAAATTCAATGATTCACAGACTCCAGTCTATGTTGAGTCGCTAAGGAGCCCGACTACTATTTCAACATACCCAAAAGGCAGACACTTTGTTTCTCAGTTCCTTGAAAACTTCAAGAGTAACATCAAAGTAAATTCTAGCCTTCGGGTGTTCACGCGATTGTCGTAAGCTTAGAACTTCAGTTGAAAGGAATGAACAAGTAAATTGTATCGGACGCCTGGCGACGTTCTCAGCTCCTCGGGAAAGATTTACGTTTACTGAAAACTTTGCGAAGTGATTTTTGATGAAATTGGAGTGAAAGATGACTAAAATGCGGTTGGAAGACCAAGTTATGTATTGCGGTGTTTTCAAGAGTGACTTGTTTTAATGAGATATATTAGTGACGGCCTCGTTAGCTCAGTGGTGAATAATGTGCGTAGCGATCACGAATGAGGTCCTGAGTTCGAACCATATGTCGGCATATTTGTAATGCCTACTTCGATATAAAATTTATATTATTATCAGTTCGAAATCTGACATTGCGTCTAGTATAATGGTAATAAACTTGCCCCCAATTACACGGGACAACATCATTACGTATTTAAAAATCACCCAATCATTTAACTAAGTCTTTGACTCGGATTTTCGCAATCACCGCACCAGGCGCTGCTAGACCAACTAGCCAACCCTAAGAAAACTAATCTAAATAAATCCTTATCTCCACATAAAAAACAATGTCCTAACACATGTAAATCACATACAAAAGTCCAATTTTCCATCGCGAGAGGACCCCAATAACTCAAAGAGAATCCCGGAGCGGTTCTGGTGACAAAAACTGTCCGGGACAGACGGACGGGAATAGAGCGATAAATCTTTCCGGGATTGATACCCGGGATTCCGCGCCGGGATGTTCCCAGGTCAGGGAGTTATTCATTGAGGTGTGAGTGCGTTTCTTTTGGCGATAGGTTAATGGCACTTTCGATATGGAGATGGCTGTTTTTTAGCTCACATTTTTGTTCCAAAATTAATTTTTTATTTTATTTTTATTGAAAATACTGTACCAAAATGTATTTTTAAAACCGTAGTGACGCCTATATTCACGGACCGGGGGGAGGTAGAGGACTGGATTTCCTTATACTAGGTATAAGTGTAATGGGAAGCGAGGTTATTGTTATTAACAACAGGCACGATTCCAGATATCCGACTGCTGCTGGTAGTTCTTCAACAGAAAAACTCATTACATCACAATCACACGCCTAGGACTTGAACCCAAGACCTCCTGATGCTGAACACTAGGCTAGACGAAAGAGCCAGTGTAATCGACTTTCAAAGAAAAACATACATAGTATTTTTTTTGAAATATCTACCTAGCTTGTTATTTCATATTAATAAAGCTGCATTGTTAAGCAAAAGCCTTCACTTATAAATTTTGACAACGTAGATCCAATATAGATTGGTGAAGAGTAATAAGATTATAGGCACCTGCTATTAGAACTTGTCAAGCCTATAAGTATTCTAACATTGATAAATTGGATCAAGGACTAACGGATCTTCTAAAATACAGAGACGTTTGGATATGGAAACGGTCTCGCATCTAGACTGACGGAGCCAAATGTTGCTTAATTTTGATTATTGCTAAGTAAACATAGTCCCGCAGTCCTACAAGAACCTCAAAGTATGTAGGTATATGCATAAAAATGGCTATTTTTTATTCTCACTTTTTACACTCCAACATAAATGCGGTTCGTGGTTTACAGTTCCCGTCTATAGAACCTGCTACCATGAGAGGGGTAAGGACAAAAGGTGGTATTAACTTTACGACCGCCCGTAAACATGAAACTGTAAACAACGAGATAAGGTTTAAACTGTTTTTGTGTTTTTCTGCAGCGCCATTTTGAGAGAACCATTTGTAATTGAAAAGAATAAGTTGTACTTTTTTGGTGTACATTTTTTCTGAAGAACTTAAAAAGTGTCAGTAACTAAATGAACACTGACTCCAAGTACTTGTATACATTATTTCTAGTTACTATTCTTTTTTTCAAAAAAATCTTTCGTATTGAGCCTTTAGAAATTAGAACTTATACTCTTACATGCCAACTATGAAATTTAAATTCGATTTTTCAGTTGTTTCTCAAACGAAGAAGATAATTTTGAGTTCACCACTTTTTGAGTCCCCATGGTCACGGGAGTCTATCAAAACAAACCGCAATAACGTGATAAAAATGAATCTACTTATGAATATAAATACTTTTCTAATTTTATTTTTTCATGTTAACTCACTCGTGAATCTAAGAAAAAAATGCACAAGAGCTATTTTATAAACGTTAATAACTAATAAATACTTAAGAATATATTTATCTAATAGATTTTGATCCAAAATGCCCTTGGTCTTTTGTAAAATTATTTGAAGCTTCAATATCTTGTTCTTTCCAAAAACCGGCTCTCGCCTCATTAACTTAACAAACCCAATGTTTGCAATGCTGACATCAACTAGCTTATAGTGTAACACGTTTATTGGGGAACGACCGTGGAATACAATAAATACGATGACACACATCGGATGTAGTTATCTGTTTGTATGTTAGAGCTAGAATAAATTTTGAGGGTTTGTCTAAAATGATAATTCGAAGTAGAAAGTTACCAATATGTAGAAAATCTATAACATACCAAAAACATTCTGATGAAGATAATCATTGAGTGAGTAGGACATTCGCAAGGTGAACCGATGACCTACCGAAGGTCGCGAGTAAAGCTTTGGTAATGTAATATCCCTCGGGGTACGACAAAGAAGCATCGAATCTGTAGTGATCGTCTTTTGGCTGGATGTAATAGTAATTAAGATGACAAAATTAATAGACTACTGTATTTAATATAGTCAAAATCAATGATTGAATTTATTATTTCTATTGATAATTTATTTCCTAGCGAGGTTGGTCGGCATCATTATAGATACTGATCAGAAATAAATAGCCCCAATTTTTCACCCTAACAATGTTACAGATGATAGATTAGAAAATTGTTATAACTAAACTAACGATTTGTCAGATAAATTATATAATTTATTGAAATATCTAATTCTTAAGATTTTGAATAAATTTAATAATATGATCACAAAAATCTATAAGTACTTTAAATTCAATATTAACTCAATTGATGCAGATATATCCAATCCAAAATGTGAATATACGCTAGTTATAAGCAAAGTCGAATCACAACTCGATATTTCATTAGTAAAGGCCGACTAAGAACATTCGATGTACACATCTACCGCCGGAATATTAATGACAAGACTTGCAATGCACGGAGATGATAAACGAGACCGGGGAATGATAGAATTAATTAACTGAAATATATTAAGGAACAGGCTCCCTGACTGATTTGAGGTCTAAGGAACATTGGAGTTTGAAGTAATTTGTTATAAGACATTAATTTTCTTCGGTCGTCGTCGGTGAGTCGGTCTAGTGGTTTATAGAGCGGGTGGCAATCATTAGATCCTGGGTGTTAACATTAGATGAGATTAAATGTAGTTTTTAATAATAGTTTGGAGCCTGCAACTGTGCAGGGTATAATGGCATTGGCTCGCCCTCTTCTCTCCATTGAGACTTAACGTCGTCGGCAAGTAGGTGTACATAGAACATCATTGGCAAATTCGTTTGGGAATATAGGCGTAACGGTATTCATTTGTAATTACATTCATTTTTGTGCGCTTACCAAAGAGCGCTATTTCAAAGTGAATAAAGTTGACTTTCAATTGTTACCGAATTAGTCTCTTTGGCTTGGTTAAGTCTGCGCTGATCCTTAATTGTCATTTCACTTCATTCGGAACCAAGTTATTCGAGCCCAGTTTTTCTACCTCCTAGCAATAATTATAAGCTATCAACAGACCGTCAATATATACTCAACTACAATAATTCCGTCGGCAAACTTCTCCCTTGTTGTTGTCGGGGAGACAGCAGGCGCAGAAACTTTGCACCCCCCTCGCTCTGCGCCCCACCCGGTACATGGTACCGATAATTTAGGCGACACCGCTTCCAGAAGTTTGCATCGTACCAACATAAGGTGCATACTGATACTTGGTGAAAGTTAATGGCGAGATCTATTCTGGTATACTTTTATTTTTGTGTTGATTGATTATACAATTTGTGGGACAAAATTTAATGTGAATTATTGCTCGTATAGATTATAGTATAAATGGGCTAGTAATATAGCTTAAAATCCCGCTTCAGTATTGTCAAGTTTTGTATAAATTTTACTGGAACAATTTTGATTAAACATATCGCACTATTTTTATAAGAATTATGCTGTTATAAATTATATTTATAGCATAATGGTCAGTCAATTAGTGTAGTTATTAATGTAATTAAGACAACTCATGCAAAACTATTTTAAGAAATAATTGTCTTGTTGTTTTATGTAGGATATCTTTCGGAAAGGATACTTATAAAGTATTGTATAATTGTAATTCTTAAGATTTTAAGCATAGCATTTTCAAGTTGCTAGGAAAAAACGGTATATAACATAAAGATATAAGATCGTAAGATAAAACTGGATCAAATTAAAGCTTTTTCTAAGAGATCTATTTTGACCCGTAAAAGATAACAAAACAGAAAAATTTAAGGTAAGGGCTTTCACCAAAATTTTGCGTAAAATCGCGATTAAGTTATCACTTAAACCAAAGACATCACGCGTCACAACGCGCTTCACACAACTTTAACTTCAGGTGACGACGCCGGAAGATTAGCGCGATCAACACTACCCTATTTTCTGTTGTCTACATACTAAGATAGAGCTATAACTCTAACGGAACATAATCATATATCATGAATGAAAAAATTATATATCATGTCTTAAATATTTATACTGCTTATAATTTGAAGTTCCCCCGCATCGAATCTAAGTACGAACTAATCTCGGGAATGGATATACGGATTGTCATTCATCATCATCTCAGCCTATACTTGTCCACTGCTGAACATAGGCCTCCCCAATCGCTTTCCAGCGTAACCGGTTCGATGCCATCTGCATCCAACGACTTCCTGCGATTTTCACAAGATTTCGGTCCATCTGGCAGGCGGTCGCCCCACGCTGCGCTTGCCAATACGTGGTCTCCACTCTAGAATCTTTCTACCCCAACGCCCGTCCGATCTTCGCGCTATGTGGCCCGTCCATTGCCACTTCAGCTTGCTAATCTTAAGGGCTATGTCGGTGACCTAAGATTGTCATTCAGTTCACCAATAGATTGACCGATTCAGAAGACCTATATCACTAAAGTTTAATCTTTCATAGTTTGGTATACGTAAAAACTTTGATTAAATAAATAAACAAGAGTAGTTGTGTAGACAAGCTTATTTCCTGTCTATAAATGTTATATCTTTATAAACATAAGCCCGTAAATAAAGGATTTTCATTCGATTTTCACCTATAGATAAACTGGTTCAGATGGTCAATGTCACTGAAGTTAATTCTTTAATTATTTTGATATACATTACAACTTTTACCAGAAAAAAGAAGACAGGAGTGATTGTATGAGTTAGTTTATCTTTATACCTATACAAGGTGTAACATAATAAAAGCAAGACCTCAGACACCCCAATTAGAAAATTGCTTCATAAATTCAAAACGAAAACCATATATCCAAATTTAAAAGTTTTTACCCCTTTTTTAAGCACCTTTATACCCCATTTAACAATGAAACTTGTACGTGTATGTGTGCATTTTGAGAAATACGGGTTAGGAATGCATTTTTAATCACCTTATTGCTATGAATCAAGAATAAATTTAATTTTTTATAGCGCACTGAAGGAGTAAAAGCACTTTTTGCAAATCAATAAAAATATGTAAGATACATTAAAAATAGTTTGAATCAATTGAGTTATCGATTTAGAACAAACTACTTTCAGGTCTTGCGTTTATTATGTTACAGCTTGTATATACACAGAACAGTATTATAAGTATTGTGTTTGTATAATATATAAACTTTCCTCGAGATACCCACATATGAGGGGGACGATATTAAACATATTATACAAGTATCACACACAAGGGAAATTAACTCTTATGTTCTTACATCACGTATTCTTCTCCTCCCCTTTATTGTATCTTAATAAAGGTATTGTCTCATCTTAATTGTTTTAATTAATTAAATTCGCTGAAATTCATAAAACAGTACTTTAATATTAACTTTACATGAAAGGTGTATATTAAAACTGGTAAGTATAATTAATTTTTAATTATAACTTAATTTGATTTTAGCTTGCAGCTTCAATATATTGGTGACAAGTCTTTGTTTGTTCAAGATGAAATTATCGGCTTGTTTTGAAAATATTTATTAGAAATACTTTAGATATTTTCTGTATCTAATAAAGGAAAGTGAAAAGAATTTTCTACTACGTAAATTATTTTCTAAATTCATGTAATTTAAAACAAATTCGGTCTTTTTAAACAGTTGTATGAAATAGAAAATAGGTAATGATAGTACCTCTACAGCGCAGGTGATAATACGATCAGTTATTGTGTTGGAACCCATCGGAAATTATTAAAAACTATAATAATAGTAATATTAGCCCCGCTAAGAAACTGGCCCAGTGCGGGTTGGCGAACTTCACACACATTTGAGAATCTCTTAGGCATGCAGGTTTCCTCACGATGTTTTCCTTTACCGTTAAATCAAGTGATAGTTATTTTTTAATACACGCATGCGTTGAAAAATAAACTCAGCGGTTGAAAAAAAAAAATACCTTTTACAACAAAAAAATATGGAACTCCCGATCTTATTATTTCTTTTGTTTTATAAAAAATATAAAAAAAGAATAGCTGCAGCGCAATTAAAATGTATTTATTTTGAAAACCAAGTATTTATTGCTTTCGTTTTTAAGCTAGTTGAAGAAGAGCTTGAGAAAATGAGAGAAATTATTTTATTTGAAGAAACAATTAAAATATTGGGCAAGTTTGTGTACATGTTTTGGGATAGATGATTCGAAGAACTCAGATGGTAAAATATGAAATATAACATTTTCTTTTTAAAATTACTTTCTCGAGTTTTTTAAGGCTTTACAGTCTTCTTCTCGTCATCTTTCTCGTAACCATAGTTGCTGCACCTTTCATATTACTTCATGGAATATTCTATATCCAAAAAATCACTACAAAATAATATAAATCACAAAACATGATGATGTAGATGAAGATTCTCTTCTAGTACCAGGTGTCGTAGGAATCACCGCTACCGTTGTCCTAACCGCCATGAATATTGATGCGATTGCAGTCTGTGGGCGAGGCTCCGACGGCTTGACGGCCGATAATCAAACTACGTCGTTTGGGACTTGGCAGACACCAGAATTGAGTTGGTTGTCAAATCTTGAAAGCATGCTTGATTTATACGGTTCTGGTATGGGATTCAATCTTAGTTTTCAATTAGTCTTAGTCTTCAATCTCTTGATAGTTAATATATGTATCGAGGGTGCATTTATATAGAAAATAAACACATACCCAAGCAGACCGAAAAAATTTGTTTCACACAAAGTTATTACATATACTTCTATATTTACTTTGCGATAGTTGGGTGTTTTACTGTATAGACTAACTGCTAATTTTATGTTTTGTAAAGTTGAAAGTTTGCTACTTAGACTTGTCCCGTACAGGGATCGAACCCGCGACTAATTGATTCAGTAAGTGAAGCGACTTAAAGTAAACCATTGGACTAAGTCGTTTTTGTAATAGACTTTTGTTAGCTTGACCTAAAACTATGTATCTATGTATATAACGGAATCTTGAAACGTAATTTTTACCAACTTCAAGGTGTCCGATTAACTTACCTTAATCAGGATCACCAGGATCCGTCTGTCTATCTGCGTTTCCGTATCCGGATCTGTTCAAATATTCTGTATCTGTTCAAATCTTGTGATCCATTTTTCGAGCACTTGCGGGTATCCGATTGAGCTGAAATTTGACAATGCAATAAGATTGTAGCATGAAGCTGATCTAATGATGGAGTCGGAAGGTGGTCATAGAAACATGTGAACTATACAACATAATCCCCTCCAGTTTAAGCTTGTAAGATTAGTATTGACAAGTACTATAGAACCAGCTTGTATTCTGGGTCTGGTAATAGAACCAAAAGGTGGCCAATGGAACGACGGAACTTCTGAAAACAACCCCGCCGTGCTTGTTAGATTTCTCTTGACGAGCATTGTCGACCCGGACAGTGTCCAGGGTCTGATGATGGAGCCAGAAGGCGGCCATAGAAACTCCTCAACTGAGCAAGATATCTTCGTTGTGTTTTTTTTTATAAATCATGTTTATAAAAAGGTCTTTTTAACTACTTTTGATGTTGTTTTGAAAGTAAAAAATAACAAAATAACTTATTCTTTTAAAAACACGCTTTAATTGCAAGCCGAACTAAAGAGGAGAAAATACTTTTTAAGTACACCCACTTTTTGCCGACGATGTTAGGTCCCATGTAATAGGGGGCGAGCCTATTGCCATATGCTGGGCACAATTCCAGACTCCGGATTCGTACTGGGAAGTTTTTAATTAGAAAAGCTACACTTGTCCGACCTAGGATTTGAACCCAAGACCTCGTGATCACAAAGCGATGCGCTTTGCCACTAGACCAACGAGGCAGTATAATTTTATTTTGAAAAAGCGTGGGGTACTTCATGCTATATATTTATAATAACTCTACTTTTATAAATATATACCAATGAACTATTTATAACTTTAGATATCAAGCACCCTACGCTTTTTCACAATAAAATTAATTTAACAATCTCTTCATATTTCATATTTTAAAATTATTTTCTCTTTTTTAGTTCGAATTGTAATTAAAGCGTGTTTTATATAGTTTTTTATGTTTCAAATTCCTCGAGAGTATCAAATCTGGCTTACTTTAAAGATGTTATGTAAAGATGGACACCCAGTATGATTAAAATAACGTGTTAATCGATCAATTAATGCAGCCTATTTCGGTAAAAGCGAAGGTATATGACACCTGTGTTTGTAACAGCATATTAGTATAAACAATCTTGGGAATAATATAATTGGAAGAAGATAAAATATCTTCTTCCCATTTTAGGGGCTTGTACTATGTGCCACTAGACCAACGAGTTCATTGGTTTAATGAATTTAAATAATTATTCGATGACAAAAAGAATAGCTCAGTAAGCTAAAGTGGCAATGGGCTGGTCACATCTGCAGAAGGACCGACGGCCGATGGAGCAAGCGTGTCCTAGAGTGGAGACCGCGACTTGGTAAGCGTAAGGTAGGACGGCCCCCAGCTAGATGGACCGACGACCTCAAAAATGTCGCTGGGACAGACTGGATGCGGAAAGCGGAGGACCGTGTGCAAAGGCGCGTGTTAGGAGAGGCCTATGTCCAGCAGTGGACTGCGATAGGCTGATTGATTGAAAAAGAATAGAGTAAGTAATCGAACCACGTAAAAAACAAATGTACAGATAACAAGTATAAAGGAGGCTTAAAAGACAAATATTTACAATACTTCAGTATCCATTCATTTGCCAAAATTAAACAACCGTATTGAGCGGAGTAAATCCTTAAATGATCGGGAATCCACCGCTCTCTGTAAGAAAACAATGTCTTAAATGTGCAGCCCTTAAACTAGCGATTTTGGAGCTGAATATTTCGTAGCTATAAAGATGAGGTCCGGAACATTTGTAGTTTTTGGGAACGGTGTCACTTTTTATCTATCTATATCGTTACGCCAGATACCTTCAGGTTAGGCAGAGAGTACATAGTTCTAACGGGATTTTATAAACCTCTCTGATTTTCCCCACTCTGATAGTTCGTCTCATACAATCTTGCCGGTTACATGGTATATTTTAACACTTTTTTTTTAAAAAGTGAAAAGAATAAAAACCATTCTAAATGGAACATACGCCATATCATCAAGATAAATAGGCTTATTAAAATCATATTAGGCGATGTGTTTGATAATATTCAGAACTAAAGATAAATTAGGACAATTGGAAGAGTTTAAGTGATTTAAATAAAAAAACTACTAACTGATGTATGTGATGTATGTGTATTAATCTGTATCATAGTGGACGTACATAGGATGCAATGAAAACCAGATTGATCGAATATTAATCTAAAGTTTACATCTATATATATCTAATGCTATACGCCTATCAAGTAGATTTTTTCTAATGTTATGCTTTTTTTTTATTTGAAATCTCGTTTTAAGCATAAATTTAAAGAAAATGGACCGCTCACTTTACAGCCTCATCGATAAAGCTCTATAAGTGTGGAAGTTCGCTTTGAATCGAGTTAAGTGAGTTCTTGCCATGTGCTAAGAGCATTAAACTTTTTATTGTTCACCCACAGAAGCAGTCAAATTGGGCGTGAAGTGCGTAAGGGAACGTACGATGCTTTCATCTGGGAAGAAAAGCTGTTTTTGGATATGCAAGTTATAAGCTGATGATATTTTCAAGTTGTAAGCTATTGAAGGTGCTCGTAGCGCTGTGCTAACACGGTGTTATTAGTGATCACAAAGGTTAAGCAGCGTTGGACTTGGTCGGCCTGAGATGGGTGACCGTTTGTGGCATTTTCATATTCGAGCGTCTCCGTGCTTCGGAAGGCACGCTAAGCCATTAGTCTCGGTTACCACATAATGTGGTAGTCGTTAAGCCGAGTTGGAAGCCTTATAGGCGGTTAAATAGGTTGTAACAACAGGTGGCGATAAACCTGCCTCCGCCAAACCGTACTGGGTCCGCGTGGTGGAGTATGACCTAATCTCTCTCACCTGGATTTGTGCGAGACGGCCCAGCTGGGGGCAGTATAGACTTATATTAATTAAAATAAAGCTATTGAAGTATGCTAATTTTCTTAAACGGCGTTGGACTTAATTTGGACTACCTCGTTGTAAGTGTAGGGTATAGTGTGGCGGGTCACAAGGCTCCGAGTTCAATTCCTTTTGTCACAGTAGCAATCCAATTTAGAATTGAGCCCAGTATAGTGCTCCAGCTCGCCTCCTATGAGGGCCTAACATCGTCGCCTAAATGTGTGGGTATACACTGTACTACTTCCACTTCTGCATTTGGAAATTTAAGCATGATGATTGCAAGACAATCAATAATACCACATCAATATTTTTCTTCTTTCCTTTCTGCATTTTAGAAATATGGATCGAAATAAAACGTAAATAAATTGTATATCCTAGTCTGTTTTCTAGAGCATATTGGTATAGATCCATATTGGAATATCCCCTTGAAGCCATAAAAAGTAAAATGTGGTTCAAGTTTACAGTGATCTAAAACAGTCAGGCCCAAATGCAATACGCCATCGCTGCAGTTACTAAAACGCGCGATCGAACGCAGACAGTAGCCAAAACGTAATACAGCATAGATGCAGTCGCAAAAATGATTATCGCCGATACTAAAAGTATTGTGTGCGCTATCGCCCTAGTGGAAGCCGGGACCAACGCCTTAACGTACCTTCCGAAGGAGACGCCTGAATATGAAAATACCCCAAGCGACCACTCATTTCAGACTAACTGAATTGGTGATTGCGATTGCAGCACTAGCTAGCACATCACAGCTTTTCCGTGCCACACAGGATAAGAACGAATTCCAAAAATTGATAGCCAACCTTACTCATTAAAGAGGCACCAGAAAAAAAAGAAGCGCTACTAGAACCTCCCAGGTATAATTATATTGTTAGCATACTATCTCATTGCAAAGGAAAGGCCTCTTCATCCTTTTGATATGAGTCTAATATGTCTCACTACCACTTTCTAAGCCTCTCGCACTGTCGTTTATGCGTATAAAAACCGTAAAATAAGTCACGCTCCTCGTTTCTTCTTTAAACCGCTTTGTCCTTCGGGAAATTACGATTTCAGCCAATTAGAGCTCGGCTCGTATAATATTTCGACCTATCACTTGGTTGTGTTTTTTCATTAAGCCTTCTAACTGCGAGCCAGTTTGGTTTTAATTACCGTAATTAGTAATTTATCCTTGAATCTTGGATTAAGTCTTATTGAGGCATCAAAGTTGTTTCTTTTTTATGGCTTTGTCTAGTGGTTGACGACGGTGTGGTGTAGTGGTTAGACTGTGAGCGGATTCGCTCACTGGATCGAATAGTTGCGGGTTCGATCACTACACAGGACAAACTTTGTGTATTTAAAATTTGTCTTTGTGAATGCACCCACCTTGCCTACATGAATGTTAAGCTGGTTGCTTCTTTGGTCTAGTGGCTCATAGTGCAGCCATAGAGAATCCCATTAATACTTTATAGCCGATAAAGTATTAATGGAATTCTCGTATTAAAAATCTTAGTCGCAGTCCGAAGTCTGGAATCATGGCTGGTATAATGGTAATAAGCTCTCACCTTGAGGTCTTGGGATTTAACATCCCTGGCAAAATCCCAGAGAATCCCATCTGCTTCCATTCTGCTACCAACGTCTTTTAGCCTAGGTACGTGGTTTTATAGACATAATCAATATTCTACATTCCTTTTCTATTCCATAAAAATAAGGAAACATTACAAGTCATATATAAAACATGCCGTTTATATAAACAGTGAGTTTTATTACTTTGGAACGGCTTGCGGTGGGCCGTGAAAGCATTTCTGTGTTTTGTTTAGTTCATGGAGTAGGGGAAGTCTAAAGCAATATGGTCGTAAACTATCTGGTGAGTATTTGGAAGAGAAGACACGTTGAAAGTCTTCTTAGTGAACGTCGTCAGTATATCCACAGGTCTGGTTCAAATCCGGATCGAAGAACCACTGAGTTACGTAACTCAGTGGTTCTTCGATCCATGAATGTAGGTTAGTGGTTTATAGCAGACAATATATTTAAATAAACTTAACCTCAATCTAGGAATTATTCCTGTATCGTGCGTGCGTTTACAAATATGAAATTCATATTCAAAAACACCCAGGACCCAGATTCGTGTAAGTAATTCTTGTAAAATTTAAATCACACAGCCGTATTGATGATATCCCTATACAAAATTGGTTTGCAAAGGAAACTAGAAACTATTTGCTTCTGTCTATGTTAATACTAAATTTCTCGTAGCCGCGTACGTGCGTGAGAACTTATGTAATGCTAAGGGAAACGACGGTATACACAAGGTGGCTAGCAGCGATTGGAAAATAAGAGCCAAATATTGAGGTCATTGGCGTACCTAGGTATAAGGCCTTTGTTCAGCAGTAGACGGACTGATGATGATAAGAATGTAACGTGGATATTGGACTCGAATCAGCTTCTAGCTCCACCATTATTAAGTAAAAAATCAGGAGGATCAGGAGATTTAAAGAAGAAAAGTGCTTGTAACCCTGCAGAACCCTGATGCTCCTAACAATCACTAAGGTTAAGCAGCGTGCGACTCGATCAGCTTGGGATGGAGAACCGTTTGTTGGCATCTAATTTTTGAGTGTCTCTGTGCTTCGGCATGATAAGCTGTTCGTCCCAGCTGCCACTTATATGTAGGCAGACCTGTCTCCATCAATCTGCACTAGGTCCGCATGGTGAAATATGACCTAGTCCTTCTCACATTAATTTGTAAAAGATGACCTTGCCTTTCAGAAGGATATTTCATTCTTATAATCTCACGAAATTAATACAAAACATAGTACGAACATAAAATTAAATAAAATACTTTCATATGTTTATTTTCCCATTTAACACGAAACAATACACGTGTGACCAAAATGGCAGCGCTAAATTGGCATCGCCCCGTACAATGCTAAGCGTCCGCAAAACACATATAAAATAACTTTGCAATAATACACCAAACTCTACCGTCCTGCTATAGAAAACCAAACTTTATCTTTAAATGGCTAAGTTCAAATTGGATGGAATTCTAGTTTTGGTTGATATATTATTGCATATGGGCCGAATAATATCCAGAGGCAGACAGGCATGGCGCGAGGTGTGAGCGAGCATAACATATTTTATGCACAAGTGTACATGGAAACCTACTAAACCGAATATATTCAGCGTACAGACGTCTTTGTACTTTTATATGGCACGATACGATGACAACACGACAAGACATTTCGTGGATGACGAGTGAAAACCTCGTAAGTATCTAAAAAGGGACGCACACACCGACAGTCTTGCAGATTCACCCATTTCCTAATGGCAGAATTTTATTTTGACCAGATTTGTATTTACAGTCGTAAATGTCCTTTATGTGTTATAAGCTTTTTTTAACTATATCAAAAATATTAAAAAATATATTTACGAGGTATTCACGTGTCGCCAACGATTTGTACCTACGTTGTACATTCAAATAACACCGACAATGTTAGGTCCTAAAGCCATAACGGTCAAGCTAATTACCATCATACCGGGCATAATTCGAAGACTTTTACTGCGACTGAGATTTTTGCCTGAATATTTCTAGTCTAGGTATCTTACCATGGCCAAATAGACAGTGTTTTACGAAGGGCAGGTAGGGAGTCTAACCAGCAAGCGTGTATGAGACAAATTATGGTAGTGAAGGCAGCCGGAGCGGTCTGTAGGGAAATAACCTGTTGGCACTCGGTAAACTTTGCCTATGCCGCAAGATGTGATGGATAGACAACAAGCATTTCCAAAAAAGCACCCTTTATCCACCTATAATTAAATTTAGGGACCTTGTGATCGTTAATCCAACGGTAGTAAAGATCAAATAAGACTAACGGTAGGACAAAGTCCAATCACAAACTTCATCGTAGTCTGGAAACTGTGATTGTGCTACATTTAATGGCAATAGATTCGGATCGGGACCTCATATTGTTAATGTATATCTCGCAGTATATATCTCATACCTGCACTTGGGGAATAAAGAAGTAGCGGTGTTTTTTTTATCATCGGAAGGTGTAAAAGCATCTCCAAACAACACTTGGTCGCCGGACGCAAGAAATGTGCCGTGCAGGATATCTTATGATAATATATTTTGCATTGCGACGCGGCGCGCCTTCTCGATTTCCTTGAATACATTTCTATTTATGTATTTAACACTCCTGTTTGATATAGTGCTCAGATGGTAGACGTTTGTATATTCATTTTTATTCCTAAAGCCAGTCAGCTCTGTAAACCTTGGAGATCTTGTGTTTTCATGTTTAAGCTTCACACAAACCTACATATCGTAAAAGGAAAAAAGTAAGGATAAGATTTCAATTTCATTACATCTTTCTTTATTTTTCTGAACTTCATTACGTAAAGTCGTAATTTTAATATCAGCTACTAGTGAGTGATCTAATCAAAATGTCTAAAAATATGTGTTTATATTGACTCAAATACCTAGATTTTCCCGTTCATTGTATGGATCGTTCTTTGATTGCAAAAAATCTTAATGCTCCATACCCAATTTGTGATTATAACACAATCTTTTAGCCACCCTTTCAATTTGAAGGTACATTATGCTAGTAATAGTCAACTAATTTGTGGTTTAAAATAATTATCAATTTTTAGTGGGACCAAAGATCAGATTTTAATTATTATAATAAATCTATACATATAATAAAACTGTAAGTGTCTGTACATGGAATATTTTTGGGAAATAATAACCCAGGGGTATCATTTTATCGATGAAGAAGCCAATTCTACAATTTTTGTCTTTCCTGTCCGTTTATCTGTCTGTCTGAGGGTATGAACCATCAACACGCTAAAACTACTAAGCAGATTTTAGTAAAACTTTGCATGCGGATACCTTAAAAAGTTGGCATACATATTAAATAGTATTTATCACAGAAAATCAAAAGGTTTTTCCAGGAAAGACGAAAATAAGCGAAACATTGAACTTCTAAGAAGACGCTTGGATGGATTTCTATTAATTATCTTATTATATATATTATTAGATTCTATTATTATATATATTATTAGAATTTATATTTCTAAGGAAAGATAAAATAGTCGACCTTGATAAATCATTCATTGTTCCAAAACTACTCTTCAGATTACAGTGAAACTTAGCACGGAGATATTTCATACGACGGACTTTTGATTTTCTATCATAAGTACTATTCAATATGTAAGCCAACTTTTAAAGGTATCCGCATGCAAAGTTTCATCAAAATCCGCTTGGTAGTTTTAGCTTGTTGGTGGTCCATACCCTAGGACAGACAGGCAAACAGACAGACAGGAAAGACAAAAATTGTAGAATTGGCTTCTACATCGATAGTATGATACCCAAGGACATACATATGTATACGTGGAGAAGGAATGAACAAAAAAGCATGATAGATCTGATCCTGGTTGATAACCGTCTCCGAAGCAAACTACAAGATACGCGTGCGTATAGAGGCCCCACTCTGGAATCAGACCATTATCTCGTAGTTGCGCAGTTTAGTGGTCTGTTCAGGAAGTGGAGGCACTGGCGAGAGCGTATCTCCTTCGGAGACCTTGAAAGATTAAAGGTTGAAAAGTTGCAAGATGAGAGCGTGAGGAGAATGTATGAAGACAGAGTCCGGGACAAGCTTTTGACAGCAGGCTCTTCGGACTCAAATGTAGATGAATGCTGGAATAGCCTGAAAGAGAGTTTGGTGGAATCCGCGAAAGAAGTATGTGGTTGCTCAAAGAAGCATATTACAGCAAAAGGTGATGCATGGTGGGATGCGGAGTTGCAAAGCTCCGTAGAAAGTAAGAAGAAAGCGTGGCAGGACTATGTATCTTCTTTGAACCTGTATGCCAGTATGACAGAGATGAGGAAAGAAATATACCGGAAATGCAAGAATGCCACTAAAACTTTACTGAAAGAAAAGCGTGAAAGAGCCAGTATGATTGAGGAGGAGAAGCTGGCGAAGAACTTCGAGAACAACACCAAACTCTTTTGGAGCAAGGTGAGAAAGGCTCGAGGTGATTCGTCAGGCTCCAGAATGGAAAGGATAAAATCTAAAGATGGTGACATTCTTGCAGACACACAAGCTGTGCTAAACCGGTGGAGTGAATATTTTGGAGAAATGTATGGAGATGACCCGGATGCTGATGCCGCAGACGTGCCCAAAGGCAAGATTGCGGCACCAGAATCAACGGAGGACATCACTATGGAAGAAGTTGAATGGGCGATAGGAAGTATGAAAAACGGTAAAGCTGCGGGAGTAGACATGATATCTGCCGAGATGATCAAATATGGTGGAATTTGCGTCCGGGACGCTTTCCGGGCCCTTGCAAACCTTTGCTGGAGGACCGGTAGAGTCCCTACAGATTGGCGCCGCGCAGTCATAGTACCCTTGTATAAAGGCAAGGGTTCACAATATGACTGCGCCAATTACAGAGCCATCAGTTTGATCAGCTTGGCAGCCAAGGTGTACGGTAAAATTATTGAACGGAGAATGCGCGTGAAGTCCGATGGAATGTTGTGCGAGGCACAAGGGGGTTTCAGGTCTGGAAGAGGATGTTCGGATCATGTCTTCTCACTCCGCAACATCGTAGAGAAGCATCTGGCAGTGGGCCGGAAGGTTTTCTGCGGTTTTGTAGATCTGGAGAAGGCATTTGACAGAGTTGTGCGAAAGAGACTTTGGGACATTTTGCCAGAGTATGGTATAGATGGCACTCTGTTGCGAGCCGTCCAGTCCACTTATGTGGACTGCAAGGCATGCGTACGGGTGGGTGGTAACAGGTCACCCTAGTTTGATGTTAAAATCGGCGTCAAGCAGGGTTGCGTGTTGTCAGCTAGACTGTTTATAATATATCTGGACAAAAGTCTTCAAAGACTGAAAGCGATGAATGAAGGTGTACAAATGGGTGACTTAGTGGTAAACCATCTACTTTATGCAGATGACGCGGTTTTAATAGCGCCAACAGCCACTGATCTGCAAACACTAGTCACAGTTATGAAAGACGACTGCATGATCAATGGCTTACACTTGAATGAGAAGAAAACCAAGATTATGGTTTTTGAAAGGGAAGAAACCAGAACGAATGTAAGGATTGCGGTTGGTAACGATGTGCTGGAGCAAGTGAATGAGTTTGTATATCTTGGATGCGCCTTCAGTAAGGATGGGAAATACACCGCTGACATAGAGAGAAGAGTGAGTGCAGGGAACAGAGTGAATGGTGCGATGGGAAAGCTACTCGGGAGCCGGCACTTAAGCCATAAGGCGCAGCTGGCCATACATAACGGAGTTCTTGTCCCAACGCTGTTATATGGTAGCGAGAGCTGGGTATGTAAGAAGGAGAATGAAAGTAGGATAAATGCGGTAGAAATGCGAGCTCTGCGGAAGATGTGCGGAGTGAAGCTGACCGACCGCATTAGCAACAGCATAGTAAGACAGCGAGTAAAGATGAGAAAGGGCATGCTCCGTTGGTTCGGGCATATAGAAAGAATGCCAGAGGAAAGAATGACAAAACAGATATAAAATGTGAAAGTGGAAGGATGCAGGTACCGGGGAAGACCTAGACTATCTTACCACGACCAAATAAACCGAGTCTTATCTGATGGAAAAGTCAAGAGTCTCCGTAACCGGCGAGCGTGTATGAGACGAACTATGAGAGTCGAGGAAGCTAGAGAGGTATGTAAGGAAAGAACCTGTTGGAACTCTGTACTCTCTGCCTACCCCGCAAGGGATCTGGCGTGAGGTTATAGATAGATAGATAGATAGTATGATACCCCTGGGTAAATATTTCCCAAAAATATTCCATGTACAGACACTTACAGATTTTTCCTTCCACTTTATTCCAAAGAAGAATGTGGAAGGACGTAGATATCGGAGAAGACCTAGACTATCTTACCATGACCAAATAGACCGTGTCTTATCTGAAAGGCAAGTCAAGAGTCTTCGTTTACGCGCGAGCGTGTATAAGACGAACTATGAGAGTGGAGGATGCCACAAGGTTTGTAGGGAAAGAACCTATTGGAACTCTGCACTCTCTGCCTACCCCCCAAGGGATCTGACGTGGTGATATAGATGAAATAAAACTATTTTACGGATTTTATCGCGGTTTATTTTTGCTTTTTAGTTCCTGACGTTTTGAGTGCTTTGCAGCACCCGTGGTCACGGGAAGAACTGAGGTGTTAGACGTCCAAAAGGCATAGTTGATCCAGGGTACCCTCAAACTTCTTAATTATTTTTGTTGGTCCGATCTACGCAGAATGAACTCACGGTATCTTGAGGTCTTGCAGTGTTATGCTTGGTTTTGATTATAATAATTACCGGATCCCAAGTCGACGGAAGCACCCCGCCATCTTCTCTATTGAAATTAGGATGTTTTCTAATTTTAATAGCCTCGCAAACCATCCTTGTTAGGAATCGGTGTTCTTTCACGAGAATTTATGGTCTATCAAATTGGATGTTATGGCGGGTGCGGTCAAGGATATGTTCACAGACTGCAGACTTCTTTGAGCGACAGTGTTTTAGGTTAGCTATGTGTTCTTTAAGCCGAGTTTTTACCGGTATTTTTGTTTGTCCTATATAAGAGAGACCACATTCACAATCAAGCTTGTACACTCCTGCATCTTGTAGAGGGATCTGACTCTTGACAGATGGTAAAAATTTACTGATCTTCTTCGGCGGCTTATAAAATGTTTTAATTGAAGCACGCTTCAAGATGTAGCCAATCTTCTACGTGACTCCTCTCATGTAAAGTAGTACTGCAGGGAGACGCTCGACTGTGGCTGGTTTCACTCGGTCACTGTGACGTTGGCGTGGGACTCGAAGCTTATTGTCGTGCAGGACTTGCTTGACATGTTGAAGCTCGGCAGCCAGGTGTTTCTTGTCACAGATCCCTTTTGCTCTCTGAAACAAAGATTTACCCACGGTAGCTAACTGTGTTGGATAATGGTGAGATTCACCGTTTAAGTACCTATCAGTATGGGTCTTTTTTCTATAAACCAATTACAATGTCAAAATACAAGAACTCTTATCGGATGTAAACACATACAAAAAGGTCGAGACAGACCTAACCACCAATATATTAAAACAAACGAGTGATTTTATAAAGAAGTACTCCGAAACATTGAATCTGGACGTCAAATCGCTAATACCTTCGTGCGCAAAACCACCACAGTTGTATGGGCTGCCAAAAATACATAAACCGAATGCTCCCCTACGTCCAATCGTTATCCAAATCGTCAGACCAACCTACAGATTGGATCAGCACGTAGCGAAAGTGCTCTCGCCACTCAAAGGACACACAAGAGCACATGTTAAGGATTCATACCATTTTGTTAGTGAGATCAAAAATCTACATTTTACTGACAATGAAACTATGGTCAGTTTCGATGTGCAGTCACTATTCACATGCCTACCGGTACAAGACTGTGTCGAAATTGTAGAAAGGAAACTAGCGGAGAACTACATGCCAGCGAAATACTCAGACTTATTGAGACACTGCCTTACATCTGGCTAGTTATTGTGGAAGGAGCAGTTCTACAAGCAAGTAGATGGCGTGGCGATGGGCTCCCCTGTATCTCCCATTGTTGCCGATATATTCATGGAAGTCTTTCAGGGGACAGCCCTTCGTACCTCACCTGTAAAGCCAAGTTTCTACAAACGGTACGTAGATGATACTTTCACAATATTACCATGACAAAATCGATGTATTCCTACATCATCTTAAATCCATTCACCCTAAAATTCAGTTTACAATGGAGTTGAAGGCAAACAATTCGCTAGCTTTCCTAGATGTGTTAGTAATCCGTAATCCCAACAACACCTTAAGCCATACGGTTTATAGAAAAAAGACCCATACTGATAGGTACTTAAACGGTGAATCTCACCACCATCAAACACAGTTAGCGGGTAAATCTTTGTTTCAGAGAGCACAAGGGATCTGTGACAAGAAACATCTGGCTGCCGAGCTTCAACATGTCAAGCAAGTCCTGCACGACAATAAGCTTCGAGTCCCACGCCAACGTCACAGTGACCGAGTGAAACCAGCCACAGTCGAGCGTCTCCCTGCAGTTCTACCTTACATGAGAGGAGTCACGGACAAGATTGGCTACATATTGAAGCGTGCTTCAGTTAAAACATTTTATAAACCACCGAAGAAGATCAGTCAATTTTTACCATCTGCCAAGTGCCATTTCCCTCTACAAGATGCAGGAGTATACAGGCTTGATTGTGAATGTGGTCTCTCTTATATAGGACAAACAAAAGGACCGGAAAAAACTCGGGTTAAAGAACACATAGCTAACCTAAAACACCGTCGCTCAAAGAAGTCGGCAGTCTGTGAACATGTCCTTGACCGCACCCGCCATAACATCAGATTTGATAGACCACAAATTCTCGTGAAAGAACACCGATTCCTTCCAAGGATGGTTTGCGAGGCTATTGAAATTAAAAACATCCTAATTTCAATAGAGAAGATGGCTGGGTGCTTCCGTCGACTTGGGATCCGGTAATTAATATAATCAAATCCATAAGCAAGCACAATACTGCAAGACCTCAAGACACCGTGAGCTCATTCTGCGTAGATCGGACCAACAAAAATAGTTAAGAAGTTTGAGGGTACCCCGGAACAACTATGCCTTTTGGACGTCTAACACCTCAGTCCCTCCCGTGACCATGGGTGCTGCAAAGCACTCGAAACGTTGGGAACTAAAAATAAAAAATAAACCGCGATAAAATCCGTAAAATAGTGTTATTTCATGTGTAATATTCGCGTAAATCTAAGAACTCAGTGGTGATATAGATTAAAAGATATTATTAAAGTATCTTAAGTCATGAAATAATAATATGAAATAGGTAGCTTTGCTTACACACTAGATCATGCCGATATTATCCGTCTAAGTGGTATTTAAAATCACACTAATATGTTTTGGTAGGTTTTAACCGGCCTGCATGAAGGCCCAAAGATATTAATCATTTTTTGGCTAAAGAAAAGCCTAGCAATCCTTCGGTTTTCCTCTTCCTCTTCATAGGTGATTGGAAGCCTGGGCACCTGATGAAATTGTTCTACAACGAAATTTACTCATTCAAGTCGACCTTATAAATACTTATGCAAAACAAAGGCGACTTGGTTTAAGCGATAAAACGTAGACTGCTTAAATTACTTTGTCAAATAGTCGTAGGTATGATCACCGTACAGCGCACGCGAATATTGATTTGGGATTTTGAAATAAAGAAGATATTTTATGCGCATACGGGCACAGTAAAAAAATGTTCGTTTGTCCGTGTTAATATATAGAACGGCGAAACCGATTTTTAATAGACTATCACTGAAAAATTGAGGATTTTTCAGAGATTGTTGACTACTTTTTACCTTGGGAAATGCACGATTTCTGGGGGATAGTAGTTTTTATTTCTCCACTTTAACTCGCCTAAACAGATTAAAAATAAACTTAATATGTAGGTATCGCTTAAGTCTTGAAATAATACTATCCCAAAAAGTCCTACCTCCTTTTTCCAATTAAAAAAAAAAACGCGTGTGAAGCCGCGGGTACAGCTATTATATGCATAAGCTGTGATAGCCTAGTGGTTAGACCGTTGGACTGCTAAGTCAGAGGTCTCAGGTTTAAGCCCGGGCACGCACCTGTCTTTTCAAAGGCATGTGCGTATTAAAAATTAACTATCACTTGGTTTAACGGTGAAGGAAAACATGGTGAGGAAAGCTGCATGCCTTAGAGATTCTCGAAGGTGTGTGAAGTTCGCCAACTCACACTGGGCCAGCGTAGTGGACTATGGTCTTAACCCTTTTAGTTTGAGAAGAAGCCCGTGCCCAATGGTTCCCACTATTGGGCACGGGCTTCACCCAGTTGCTTAATAGGGCTAACATTATTATTATAAATATATAATAATCATAAAAGTCTATGACACAGATTGATTGATCTTCAAAGTAAAATTGCTTAATCCACACAACTTATTTTAAAAAACACTCAGTCAATGATTAAAAGATTATCAGTCACCACGTGTTTCAACTCAATTAGGTGATTGGATTTTTATAACTCATTATCTTTCGTTATCAATGTACCAAGTACATCGATAAGTGATACGATTAGTTTTATTACAACATCGAATATGCTGCGTGCAATACTATTTCTCGGTTTAGTGGTGATTGTAGCTTGTAAAGAGAAAGATGAAGATGATTATAGAATAATTGAGTTAGATATTGGATCAGTGGCTGGTGAGAAATATTGGAATGGAGATTTCTACGAGTTTTATGGTATACCATACGCGTCAGTGCCAAAAGGAAGGGATAGATATAAGGTTGGTATGAATTAAGTTAGTGTAGAGATGACCCATAAATCAACGGTAATGTTAAATCCCCGGTAATGGTCCCCAACGGTAATGTTATAACAGTGTCATTATACCGGGCATTTCGTTCCACCTAGGATTCGAATACAAAACCTCGTGATGGCTAGTCGCACTATGTGCCACTAGATCATGGAGGCAGTCTAGAGGAGACTAGTCTTTAAGTAAGGATCTCTCTAAAAGACAAAGAATAGCACTGTCCGGTGATGCAAATGCATGGTATGTGTAAAATAAGAGGTGTCAGTCAGTTACTACCCAATTTTTGGGATACACACGACATTCGTTCCACAATGCAGATCTTAGATTTTGCATATCCGTGATATAAATAAATACATTTTCTTTATAGAAATTTATTTAAATAGGTACAATTTATTAAAAGTTCTTGTACGCAATATTTTTATGTACTCGTGAAATCAGTACAGATCTTAATCTATTTGAATTATGATTTTAATAAATGAACGATTATTTTAATTAAATGTATACACTTATATCCTAGGCTCCACTACCAGTTGAACCATGGGAAGGAGTCTTTACGGCGAACGCAAGAAATATTGCTTGCGAACAATGTTACTTGACAGAAGAAGAAGACGACGAAGTAATTTTAGATGGCGTAGAAGACTGTTTAACATTGAATATACTAGTTCCTGAAATTGCAAATGAAAAGAACCCAGTACCAGTTCTTGCTTACATCCATAGTGGTGCCTTTAGCGGAGGTAGCAGTAATATGGCTAAATTCCTTTATTTAGCAAGACATGATGTTATTGTTGTTGGTTTTAACTATAGAATCGGAGCTATAGGCTTCGCCTGTCTTGGCACTGACGATATACCAGGTAATGCTGGACTGAAAGACCAACTGGCTGCTCTAAAATGGATTAATACGCATATCAAAAAATTCGGTGGAGATCCGAATAAAGTAACCCTTGCAGGCTTTAGTGTTGGAGCAAGCATGGCTGAATTGATAGCACTTACAAAAGCTACTGACGGCTTGATCGATAAACTTATACTGGAAAGTGGTTCTGCTCTTTCTCCGTTCACGATAAACAGAGATCCGATCCATACAGCTAGGAACTTGGCAATATCTATCGGCTTTAACGATACAGGCAAAATAGAAGATTTGAATGAATTCTTATTAAATGCTCCGATAAAAGACTTGGCAGAGAAAAGCAAGCATTTCTATTTAACTAATTCTACTTTTGGTTTAGCTCCATGCGTTGAAAGTGCTGAAAGTAAGAACGCATTTATAACTGAATCGCCTTTAGATACATTAAAGAGAGGAGACTACAAACGCATCCCAGTTCTAACAGGATTCTCAAACATGGAAGGAATAAGTCGCACAATCAAATTTAGTGAATGGAGAGAATTAATGAACGAGAACTTCGCCGATTTCCTTCCAGCGGACTTAGTATTTGATAATGATAAATCTAGAGATGATTTGATTAATGCTATAAAGAAACATTATTTCAAAGATGAAAAAGTTTCGATGAATACGCTACAAGAGTATGTGGATTACTTTTCGGATTCTATGTTTAAGTATTCCATAATGAAATCAGCTAAGCTACACGCGATCAAAAGTCCAGTTTTTCTTTATGAGTTCACATACGTAGGAAAACTAAACATGAAGCATCAATACATGGATAGACTGAAAGGAGCGACTCACAGGGATCAAACGGCATACATTTTGGACTTCTATGACCATACCACTAGACCAAAAGATTTGGATACTAGA
Source organism: Phalera bucephala (assembly GCA_905147815.2). Taxonomy (NCBI): domain Eukaryota; kingdom Metazoa; phylum Arthropoda; class Insecta; order Lepidoptera; family Notodontidae; genus Phalera; species Phalera bucephala. The sequence goes on along the minus strand of LR990626.1, from coordinate 22,532,179 downwards.
GATCGGCTGACAGCTATGTGGACTGATTTTGTTAAGTATGAGTAAGTATTTATAAGTTTGTTTTTAGAATTTATATCTTTCTAGTATATAGTAAATGATTATGCCCTATTTATTTAGAATGTCTAGACTAGTCTTTTCCCAACTTTCGTGCTGAGGGCTTAGTTTAATAAGGCTAATAGTGTAGTTTGATGGAGTTTGGCCGACACCCATATAGTTACCAATCTAGTAGTCCTATTTTTGTGAAGACACAAAACAAGCAAAGCAGATGCATAAAGAACTCACATGGAATATTAAACTTAATAAACCACAATGTTTCAGAAACCCCACTGCTTACGAGAGTATTTTGGTTGATGTCAAATGGCTGAAATACACAAATGAAGAAGAGAATTATATGGAGATCAATCACACACTGAAAATGAAGAAAGACTTGTTCGCGAAAAGGTACCAGTTCTGGAATCGTGTTTACGAAAAATACTATTGGAACCCAAGCGCTGTATCTGCAAAGAAAAGCAAAAAATAAACGTGTTTATGTAAGATAGATTTGTTTATCTATTTTATTTTGTAACATTCTCCACGTTCCTGATTCAAACCCGTAGATTAATAATGCTACATCCATTCAGATGTTCTGTGCTCAGTCATCTAGAATAAACTTACTGCGTTTAGTCACCTAAGTTGTGGCGTGATCATAACAAATAACGATCATCTATCTATCTATCTATCTATATCATCACGCCAGCTCCCTCGCGGGGTAGGCAGAGAGTACAGAGTTCCAAAAGGTTCTTTCCTTACATACCTCTCTGGCTTCCTCCACTCTCATAGTTCGTCTCATACACACTCGCCGGTTACGGAGACTCTTGACTTGCCCTTCAGCTAAAACACGGTCTATTTGGTCATGGTAAGATAGTCTAGGTCTTCCCCGGCACCTACATCCTTCCACTTTCGCATTGTATATCTGTTTTGTCATTCCTTCTTCTGGCATCCTTTCTATATTCTTTTGATCATTATATTTATTACGATGAAATAATGATCATAATAAATATAATGATCAAAATTTCATTCATCAGATTAAATCATGATAATAATGATCATAATAAGCCCGCAGGGCAGCTTGCGAGCTGTTGGTGAGTAACGACACCACGGACCCGAGTGCTTCAGAGAGTCGGTCAGGGCCCCCAACTCGGCGTGTCTTCGTCGGTCGAGTGGAAACCGAAGGGTGCCCGCAGGACTCTCGGCTCTGGCTAGCCTTAATTGGCCGTCCAGAGAGGAGCCGTGAGAGCTATATCGACGTAGGAAGATAATGTGTTCCTACGTCGATGTACTCCAGGGGTGGAAGTGTTAAAGGGCATAACGCCGCGAGTAACTTCGGAGAAAGCGCAGCACACCTCTCTACACCCCTGAGCCGCTCACACCGGTGTTACCCTCAGTTGTCCTAGGATGACCGTTTGAGGGCCTATCTAGTAAGCAGCGAGTCACCGCCGGCCACGGGTAATTAGGTATCACTAATTATGGCCGGTGTCCGTCCCCTTTGAAATAGTCCAGTTTTTGTCCATCAAACCTCATTTACATAGCCCTTGTTTTCTTTCCATAATTTACAATAGTCCTTGCACCTGCCGGGGTCAGTTCGCTGGTTATGTTTCTTCATTTTCAGCAAGTGATCTCAGCAGGTGGCTTACATAACATTAACTTCTCGCAAAGGGCCTCTACGTGTTGGACCCATGTCCCCATGCAAGCCTTTCAAAGGTCCGGGTAAAGCCCGTGAATCTCAGCGAGATACATATATCATAATAAATAAAATATTATGTTTTACTAGTTCCTGCCCGAAACTTCGTCCGCGTTGACTTTAGACAGGAACCTTACATTTTTCCGGGATAAAAAGTACTCTATGTGTTAGTTAGGTCAGCAATGATAGAGTGCTCCAGCGTATTGGTATGACCCAAATATTGATGCAAACCATCAAAAAGCGAAAAGTATCAGTAAAAGATATCTCGGACACGTGCTGCGCCACGATAAATATTACCTGCTTCAATTGATTATGATGGGCAAAATTGAGGGAAAAAGACGCGTTGGACGACAGAAAAAATCATGGCTGCGAAACATTAGGGAATGGACCGGAATTGCCAGCGTTGAGCAGTTGTTCCATATGGCTCAAGAAAGAAGCACATACGTAGAGCTGACGGCCAACCTCCAGTAATGGAGAGGCATTTGAAGAAGAAGATGTGTTAGTCCAGGTAATGAACTATCTGTATGCTAATTTTATCTAAATCGATACTGTCGTTTTTGCGTAATTGAGTAACAAACATCCAAACATATAAACATACAAACTATCACATTTATAATATTAGTAGGATTTTAAATAAGATTGTGAGAGGTGCTTATTATATGGTAAAAAGGCACAGTGACAGGCAGTTAAAAATAATACAACCCTAACAATATATGTAAATATCAATATTATGACGCCTTTTCTTTTATGAAATCATCATACTCTTAGGGTCCAAGTATAACGGTAATAATTTATTGATCACATATTATTATTTTTATGAGATTTGAAAGGTTTACGCGGCGACTTGGCCCCAACACATAGGGAGCCTTTACCCTATAAGTTAATGTTATGTTTGTCGCCTACTGAGACCAATAGCTAAAAAAGAAACAAAAAATCTTTTATAAAAAAAGGTAAACCGACTTCAAAAAGCAAAAAAATAAATATTTGAAGTCGGTGCTGGTTGGTGCAGTCGGTTACTTGGCACCGACTTCAAATATTTATTTTTTTGCTTTTTGAAGTCGGTTTACCTTTTTTTATAAAAGATTTTTATTTTACAATTTTAAGTGACCAGTAAATTCTATAGTAGGGTACCTATAGGATTGACGTAATACCCATAATATCGCAATTTACACATGCCTATTGTTTGTCGTAAGGAGTTCCCTGGTGTATCTTCTAAGTCCAAGGTCCAATGTCAATAAAATTAATATGGGACCACCTTGGAGATATACTGAACCCAATGCAAAAAAAAATATCAAAATCGGTCCACAATTGACGGAAATATCGCTGAACATACAAAAAAAAAAAAAAAAAAAAAAAGCATACATACAACCGAACATAGAACCTCCTCCTTTTTGAAGTCGGTTAAAAACAGCAAAGTGACTTCAACAAGAATAATAATATTACAAAAAAATGGTTCTAAAATTTTTAAATGCCATAAAAAAAAGAAAATGCTTTACTTTTAAAGGTCTTCCATAAAATATATCTACCCCATAATAAATTCCCGGAATATTTATCTCAAAGGAGAGCGATCACAATTTTTCAACGCCCCGCCAAATTGTCTGTCGAGTCCCCTTCAAATCGATGGTTCTATACAAAAATTCTAAACCTTAACATTTTTACTACGATATTAACCCTTGTGCAAATACTTTCGTTTGTTGTTCGGCACAAGTTATGAGAGGCAGAGATCTTGTGCGATTAGGTTTATATAGCGCTCGTGGTGCTGCGGGACCGTGTTCTAAGTAAAGATAAGATGCGTTCGGCCTTGACAGTCTCGGATGGGTGAACATTTGTGACAAACTGTTTTTTTTTGTCATGGAGGAAATCTTTTATAGACTGACTCCCATCCGCCTTTGGGTAGGCAGACGTGGGTGTGTCGGACTCTCTGCTGCGGTCCTAGCCCCACTTTGTGTGGCACGAAGACAGCAGCAGCATACCGACTAAAACCTCCATGGTGTTCCTTCTTTCCGCCATTGTGGAGGGCAAGCATGGGGATTACTTCCACGGCCGCTCCAGCGGTTGTCCTCTTTAGACTAACCTCTTGTGCAGCCTCGTTCGTCGCATATTTTTTTTCTCTCATACGGGGGCGCGCTGGTACAGAAGCACGCCCCCTCTACCTCGCGGGACATTTGTGACAACCTAACCTAACGGACATTGTTATGAAACACAAAGCTTCGCAACGCTACGTTCATGCACTTTGGAGAGGATTTATTATAAGTATATATGGAAGACAATTATAACTATTCATATTATAAATTTATACAAGTGACCTGCAGTCGACAAGCTTGAATAATAATGTATAATGTTTGTATAATATTAGCTACCAGTACCTCGAAAATTAAATTATTTCAGTAGCAGAACACTCTTAGATTAAAGAAAATTTGAAATACATATTTCACGCGTAGCCCTAGATAATTAACTTCAACAGAGTTGATTTTTTGACAAGTACCAAAAGTCTTCTTAGTAAGACTATCTTACCATGACCAAATTGACCGAGTCTTATCTGAAGGACAACTCAAGAGTCTTCGTAACCGGCGAGCATGTATAAGACGAGCTATGAGAGTGGAGGAAGCCAGAGAGGTATATTTGAAAAGAACCTGTTGGAACTCTGTACTCTCTGCCTACCCCGCAAGGGATCTGGCGTGATGATATAGATAGATAGATACCGAAAGTCTTTTGACTATATCAAAACTCGACGAGTTTACGGGACACACTAAATTGTCAAGTATTGTTAATACATTGTAGGTGTATGTCGCTATATCTATCCCTCTTTCGGTCTGAAGGGAGAACTATTTGTTCTAAGTCACTTCATATTTAAGAATAGTTCATCCCTTAGTACTTACTATACAAACGACTTTAATATATTAGTTGATAAAAACTCTACAATCGCCTTTACCTTGCGTCTCTTGCACCGTGTGACTGGCACCTCTAAACAAGCGCCTACCCTCTTTTTGCAAATATTTGAACGATTCCAAACGATGCAAGTGGTATTGAAATTTTTTCCTGAATACCCCAGGGGGTTTTCACTGTCAAGAATGCTCGACACTCCATTTTTTCCCCTTTAAATTATCGATAGGCGGTAAGAACAAATTTGGAATCGAAATTCAAATTTGTTAAACAGTACTTAATGTTTGCATTAAGTTGTCGAAAGCTCAGCATTATAAGTTATCTTCTTAAGTAGATTTTGTTTTAAAAATTGATGAATAATCTCAAGTTCATAATATAAGTGTTTTATCAATATATCTATATCATCACGCCAGGCCCCTTGCGGGGTAGGCAGAGAATTCCAACAGGTTCATTCTTACATGCGTCTCTGGCTTTCTCCACTCTCATTGTTCGACTCATACACGTTCGCCGGTTACGGAGACTTTTGACTTGCCCTTCAGATAAGACTCGGTCTATTTGGTCATGGTAAGATAGTCTAGGTCTGCCCCGGTACCTACATCTTTCCACTTTCGCATTGTATATCTGCTTCATCATTCTTTCTTCTGACATTCTTTCTATAAGTGTTTTATTAGGTCCAATAACTGCCGGAAATTGCACAAGATGGAAAGACGTCGTACAAAAGAGAATACTGTCTGCATCACGCATCGGAGGTTACGACCCTCAGCATTGAGGAAACGACGCAAGGAGTAATATTACGTACACTTAGGTTGCCAAGACTTGATAAGGCTGTTGAAATAACTAAAAAAAACTTTATCCAAATTTGTATCATAGTTCCTATCTATATTATCATACTTGACCCCATGCAGGAGGCGAAGTATGGAATTCCAACAAATTCTTTCCGTACAGACCCCTCTCTATTCGATCATTCGCATAATTCGTCTCATGCTCACTTAACGGTTACAAAGATTCATCTTTTACATTTTCTATGACATCTGTATTGATCTCAAAGGGTGTAATTACTATTATTCTATCTATGTATTCTATTCTATATCATCACGCCACATCCCTTTCGGGGCAGGCAGGGAGTACACACTTAAAAAAGATTTTTTCAGGCCTCCTCCATTCTCATAGTTCATTTCATAAAAGTTTTTTTTTTATTTTTTAATAAATAAATCATTTATTCATTCATTAGAAAATCAGTACGCGTAACAATCTTATTGGAACTTATTTAAGTAGGTATAATTAACGGCTTGCCTGAACTAGGTTGAGACCTGTGTTTCAGGCAGGATTAGTGCTGTAGCATTGTAAAATCCATTGGTGTATTTACAATAACATAACTTATTTGATTGATAAGTGACTTTACTAATAACATATGCTTTAATCTACTATTATAATAAAATTAAAATTATGATAAGCTATAAAATTATCTACAAATTGCAAGTAACTGTTCGGTCTGTTCGTAAGACATATTTTGTAAATAACTATTAAGCTCTTAACCACTGTACTATCAATAAAGGTACATTTTAAGCCTCAGGGTATAAAGTTCAAACTAGAACTAGCTCATTTTTTATTTACAAAGAATACTTTCCGAGTCCCGTAAGCGCAATAGTTGTGAGTTCGCTCGCAGCGCTGCGCTCCCGGGGGCGACAAGTTTTGACAACAGTTTGCTATGGGAATAACTGTTGTTGAGTTTGTAACTTTATTCCCACATTTTACTTGCATTTATTGGATCGTATATATTTATTGGTGGACGTAAGGTACGAGTTCGGTGATATTTCGCATGTTACTTTTTTGACATAAACCTATTAGTAAAACTAAAAAGTAGTCTTTATCAGAAGATATTTTTTACGCAGTCGTATTTTTTGTGTGCTTATAATAATGTAGTGATGTTAAAGCAACTGCTATTGAAACAAATGTAGCCTTTAGTACCTATCATGCTACTATTTTGACACAGACCATTAAACCTGAACGAGTTTAAATATAAGATACTCTAAGCATTGATAAGTGATTAATGACTAAACTAAAAGATAATCTCTTTTCAGTAGATGTTTTTTTACGTAGTCCGGTATTTTCTGTATATTTTTAATAATATGTTATTAATAAAAGACTTATGTTATTGAAACTAATGTAGTCTTTAATCCTCAGGGTACTAAGTCCATAATAAACCTAGCTCATTTTTTATTTACAAAGAATATTTTCCTAATCCCGTAAGCGCAATAGTTATGAGTTCGCTTGCTGCGTTGCGCTCCCAAGGGTGACAAGTGTTAACAACAGTTTGCTATGGTAACAGCTGTTGTACAGTTTGAGACTTTATTTCTTCATTGTACATAAATTTATTGGATAGTATATACTTATTGGCGGGAATTAGTTACAAGTTTGTTGTGGAGTATATTTTGATCATTCATGCTATAATTTGGAGAGAAAGAGCAATTAGTAAAACTAACAGAAATTCTTTTTTCAATAGCTCATTTATTAAGTAGTCAGGTTATTTTTTTTATTATTATTCTATTTTGATGTTGCTAAAACACCTGCTATAGAAAGTGTAGCATTTTATCCTCAAAGCTACAATTCTTCTAATTTTAGAAGAAAATCGTAACTAAAAAGTAGTCTTTATCAGAAGTGTTTTTTTACGCAGTCATATTTTTTGTGTGCTTATAATAATGTAGTGATGTTAAAGCAACTGCTATTGAAACAAATGTAGTCTTTAGTACCTATCATGCTACTATTTTGACACAGTCCATTAAACCTGAACGAGTTTAAATATAAGATACTCTAAGCATTGATAAGTGATTAAGGACTAAACTAAAAGATAATCTCTTTTCAGTAGATGTTTTTTTACGTAGTCGTATTTTCTGTATATTTTTAATAATATGTTATTAATAAAAGACTAATGTTATTGAAACAAATGTAGTCTTTTATCCTCAGGGTACTAAGTCCATAATAAACCTAGCTCATTTTTTATTTACAAAGAATATTTTCCTAATCCCGTAAGCGCAATAGTTATGAGTTCGCTTGCTGCGTTGCGCTCCCAAGGGTGACAAGTGTTAACAACAGTTTGCTATGGTAACAGCTGTTGTACAGTTTGAGACTTTATTTCTTCATTGTACATAAATTTATTGGATAGTATATACTTATTGGCGGGCATTAGTTACAAGTTTGTTGTGGAGTATATTTTGATCATTCATGCTATAATTTGGAGAGAAAGAGCAATTAGTAAAACTAACAGAAATTCTTTTTTCAATAGCTCATTTATTACGTAGTCAGGTTATTTTTTTTATTATTATTCTATTTTGATGTTGCTAAAACACCTGCTATAGAAAGTGTAGCATTTTATCCTCAAGACTACAATTCTTCTAATTTTAGAAGAAAATCGTTTTATAGCAAATGATTTTCACGCGGACCGGCATTTGTGTGTTCTTTTTTTAATAATTTGGTATTAATAAGACATCCACTGCTATCGAAACAAGTGTAGCCTTTAACCCTTAGGGTATATAGTTCAAAATAAACCTAGCTCATTTTTTATTTACAAAGAATATTTTCCGAGTCCCGTAAGCGCAATAGTTGTGAGTTCGCTCGCTACGATGCGCTCCTGGGGCGACAAGTTTTGACAACAATTTGCTATGGGAACAACTGTTCTTAAGTTTGTAACTTTATTCTCATATCGTACATGAATTTATTGGATCGTATACACTTATTGGCGGACATAATTTAGAAGTTTGGTGTGGAGAATATTTTGCGCAGTCATACTACAATTTTGACAGACTCTGTAATTAGTAAAACTGGAAGTGAATGTCTTTTCAGTTGATGATTCTTTCAGGCAGGGTGTTTTGTGTGTAAGATTTCTACGTAATAAAACACCTTTATTGAAACAATGTAGCCTTCAAGGATTACCGTAAACACTTCATAGAAAAAAATCATATTATGATTGATTATACTCGTACGATTCATGTAATATCGAGCCCATTGATAATTTTAGATTCTGGACTGATATCCATACTTCCATACTAATAATATAAATTCAAAAGTAACTCTGTATGTCTGTCTGATTGTCTGTTAACTTTTCACCCACAAACCGTTGAACAGATTTTGATCAAATTAGCCAAAAAAAAGATTTTATCCTATGTACATAGGCTACCTTTTGTTCCAAAAAAAAGCTTAAGAGTTTGAAATACACGCCTGAAAATATCGCGAACGAAGTTGCGGGTACAGCTAGTTGTGAATACACCCCCTCTCCTTCCAATCTCGTTTGTGGTGTGGTGTGGTGCTGTGTGAATGATCTACGCTGTTGGTTGCAGGGCCTTTACAGCTTCACGGATAAGACGGCAAACGTGCAACCACTACGCTCGAGTTCAACCTCGTGACCGCTATGCGCATTATGCCTGAGCCCGATATAATGACAATAGGCTCGCTCCTATTAAACTAACCTAACTTCGTTGACGATATGTGGGGTAGTTCGTACACCTCTGCCACCTGCTTGCTTTCTTCTTAAATAACCTATCTATCTATCTATATCATCACGCCAGTTCATGCGGGGTAGGTTTTCTTAAGTAACCTTTTCCGGTTATTCATGTTATGCACTGAAAGGAGTTCCATATTTCATTATAAAGAAAAATAAAACGGCAAATACATAAAACGTGTTTTAAACTTGGTCGTCAGCTGGTTGCATGTGCTACGGCTTTAAGCGGTCTTAGAGTTTTGATGAAATTTTATTAACCCTGGCAAAAATTAACTACCAATGGTAAGATCTTCTTGTAGACACACTCGAACATAACTCGATCTTGAAATAAAGCTGGATACTAAACTAAACTATGATTGATTCTAGTCTATTTATGTCAGGATCAGATTATTTTTTATTCATAGAAATCGTTACAGTATTTATAAATCATCGACCACCACGTTACAGATAACACTGGAGCCCACAGGGGCAGGGCCGTTCAGTGCAAACGCCGCTCTACACATTCAGCTGGTCGATGCAGTAGGCTCTGGTCGCTTTTGTTATCGTGAAATAAACCTAATAGTCATGATAATAGTGGATCAAGCTGTGCTTGATCAACAAGTGCCGTCAGGGGATAATCAATGGTCCTTCGAGCTGGATAAAATAAAAAGTTGAGCGTTAATATCGGATTCAAAAATTTTTATCACGCGTTTTATATTGGATGGACGATTTTGTCCAGTGGTTTAGACCGCACCCGCACAGAACAAATCTTTGTTTGACTCACAAATATTTGTTTCAGCCTGAGTATTTGTGTATGTGAATTGCATGTTTGTAAACGCATCCACGACGCAAGAATAATTGCTAATGTGAGACGTTTTTCTTTTTAAAAAGAAAAAAGATTTTGTATGAATTTGTCACGCCTTCATTTAAGACGTTTACTAATAGTTGATTCTAACGCCATCTATGGAAGTTGAGTAAGACATTATAAATTTATTCTTAAGGTAATATGATAGCAAAAGGTAGGGGTATTTTAAAGGAGACGATGAGTTTTATCACCAAGTTTAATTCTAGTTAACGTTGCACCGAGCTGGGTAGTGTAAGCGGGTGTATTGTTTGTGTTATACGATGTACGTACGGTATTCTGCTTATAGGAGCTGAAATTCATGATTGCACAGGATGTAAGGGACATGAGATCGAAATAAAAAAGAAAATATTGCTTTTAAGTTGTGTTACGTTTGCATTTTTTTTAAAGTAAATTATAGTCTGTCTCATTGTTCCCGTGGCAAAAAATACGTTTAATGATTGATGAGTTGGACGAAGTGAAATGTTTCGGTCTAATTATTCTAAGTATCAGTCTGGTATTGAGCAATAGGCTCATCTACTATTAAACTGAGACCTGGCATCGTCTGCAAAAAGTAGAAATTTAGAAAGAAAAACTTTTATTCAGTGATATAAAAAAAAACCTGAAATAATAAATGTGGCACTTAACACAATGCCGATACAACTCAGGTTTTTAATTTACCTATACCTTTGCCACTTCTCTTGGGGAATATAGAAATGACGGTAGTTACTTTAATTATCACCTTATCTTGCGTTCCTCACATCCACGCTATAGTTTCTCACACAACTAACAAGAGAACCAGTGTTACAGATTTCGTCAAAGAAACGCCTGCATAAAATCTGAGAGCAATTCCCTGATGCTCAAGGATGCTGCTAAGCACAGTGAGGCGATTCAATCGACTACTGGGGCGGCGTCCGATGGGAATTCGACTATTGGGACTATCTGGTTGAAGAACTTCGAAATATTTGGACTTAAGAACAAAATATATTATCTTGTGATTCATTTGATCCTCTCCATTCAAAGGTTGCGTGGGTAAGGTTAGTATTAGTGATAATGTTGCACATTGTTACACTGTCTGATAAATTGTAATCTTGTTTCTTTTTTATTTCCTTTTGTGTTTATTGCTGGTGGAACAATTGTGTATTATCTATCTATCTAATATTTGGAGAGCATTAAAAAGTGAGAGAACATGGCCCTACAAGATTGACCGATGATCTACTGAATGTGGCGAGTAAAATCTGGATGCGTATAGCACAGCTGATCGTTCTAGTGATCTTTGAGAAGGCCGTCGTCCTGCAGTAAACGTGATGATGATATAGCCGTAAAATAGAGATCAGAAATGTTTCGTAGTTATGTACCTTTACTTACTGCTCTATTCCTTTTGAAATTCCCGGAACTCCATTGCCATCCTAGAATAGATCTCCCCTCCTATCAGCCACTACCGCCACCCGCGGCATATTCTCACCGACACTCCCGATGTCCTTACTTCCCTTCTTTTGAATTAAGTTCGAAGAATTCCTTGCCCGGCCGGTGCAGAGCACCACGGTGAGACACTTAGTATACGCCGTCCCCCATAGCAACTGCCCAAGCCGAGGCAATTCCTCCTTGAAGCGCCCTCGAGCTAGTTGCCCCCTTGCCCTTGTGGCTCGAGCGTAGTGGTTGCACGCTCGCCCTCTTATCCCATGAAGCTGTAAAGACCCCGTGGCCAACACAGCGTAGATCACTCATACACAAAAAACCTAGAATAGATAAACCGAATAACAATTCTATTCTAATGAGATAAGGTAATCTTGACGTTGATTTTGATAAGATAACAACGTTGACTTCCCTAAATATCGCCACGATGACTGGCTTTATGTTGTAAGTTAATCTTCACCAGATAGGTTAAGTTAAGATTCACCGGGAGGACACCATGTTATCCGATAATTTTTAGCTAAACTAACAGTTTCCTACAGCTTCGCATCCGGTCGACAACTTCGCCACCTACCGAATTCCATACGGAAAAGAGTAAAATGTTTGTCACTTAAAGGAAACTTTCAAGTTTGAGCTTTATCTCTTAAATGCGTTTAGCAATCTATTAAAGAAACATAGCGTTAGAATTTGCAAAGCTTCAACATTTTTATGAATGTTTATTGAGTTGATTTTATTATCCTTTCTAAATCAATTCACACAAAATAAAAAAAATCTCCCAAAAACACAATGATTGGCATCCTCCGGCGCAGTGATTAACACAAAAAGTATAATGATTAGCAGCCAATCACTTATACACAAGTGGTGCCAATGAATGTACAACATTGAGTAATAGTGATGGGAAATTAATGAATAAGACAACATTTTAGGCTAACATTTTAGATTATATAATAGTGCTCCTAAAATAGAAGTAAATCCTGCAAAAAATAACATGTAATTTATGCCTTGTATTTCGAAAATATCACGTTATAGAATGTTGAAATTTTAAATAGCTATGAATGCTGTGTATAAGTTTTCGTCGAAGTACTTTTTAACAGTTAACTGCTGTAAAAAAACTGTGCTTAGGGATACCCACAGTAAGTTAAAAATACTATTTTTTAATAATGTCATTTTCACCAGATAAAAAATATTATTTTAATTATTCTTTACATTATTCATAAACGTAACTTACATAATCAAACTGGCGATGACAATGAGTAATATGCATACGACAAAAAAGCAATATTTTATTCAATAAAACATAATATACTTTAAAATTCGCCGAACTTGGTTAGACATTTGGGCATCACTAGTATGTCAAGTCGAATGCAATATAATGATTGGCACATCATTGAATAAAATGATTGGCAGTGCCAATAGCGCAAAAAGTACAATGATTGGCAGTGCGAACCTTTAATTGCAGGCATTTTATAACAGTTTTGAAATAATATTCCAGAATAACTTTTCAAACCGATTTTTAATGATTGAAACCCATGCCAATCAATTGTACTTTCATACAAGCCTTGTACTCGTACTGTGATTGGCCCCCTAATAATGTTATTTTAAGCCGTGTAAATGAGTACAACCCCGTATTATAAGAACACTAAAGGGTGTAAGTGTTTCGGGTATAAAATGGGTATATTAAATCAAAAAACATAAATGTTTACCTTCTATAACTTGATTTAAGTAAAAAATACAAAAAAGAAATACAAGAAACTTACCTACTCTTAGCAACTTATTGTAAGAATTTATAGCAATATGTCACGCGCGCTCCTGCTTGACGAAAAGGATTTTTTTGCAGTATTCCTAGTTATGAAATATATTTTCTTTTATATTATATTTGTTAATTAAGGTATGGTGGATTTTTTAAAAGTAATAATTGCAATTAAAGTGCTAATAATTGGAACCAACTAAAAAACTATTCAGGTAAGTATCAAAAATGAGCAAAATCAGTAAGCCGTTTAGGAACACAAACACACTTGAATTTTATGTTTAAAGATATAATTTTCTCTTTTCCCAAGTTCAAAGTTTTCGTAGACTGCTATCATTATACAGTAGTGCACAAAAAACTGTGTTAGCATGTCCCTAACGAGCCCTTTTGTAGGGGCCTCAACCCCTTCTTGCCTCTAATCTGCTTCTTTGAAAGCCGTGACAATGGGTAGGGATGCAACCCCATTATTGGGGTACTTTCATCTACTTTTAAAGTGCCGTTTATGTTTTATGATTTTATTCAACCGAGCTTGAGGGAAAGCCGTAATGTTTTACGCAGTTTTAAGTTAAGTCGGTTAAAAGCTTTTTAAAAGTATTGGCATATTCCTTCTTGTAACTAATAATAGTGATCACAGGCTCACTAGTATCAGAAAAATCCAATTTATTGTTTATTAACAAACAAAAAATATTACAATTGTGATAGGAGTTTAGTTTTCATTGAAAAAACTTTAACAGTAGTTCGGAGTTTATAAAATAAAAATCTTCTGAAGTATTTAACATGATACAAAAAATAAGCATCAGTAGGCCCATATTCCTCAACCTGTGTGCGTGTGTGTGAGAGGTGTACTAAGTACATCCACATATCGTTGACGATGCTAGGTTCCTATTGCTACATTGACACTATTCAGAATACCAGATTCTAGATTAGTATTGAAATTTCCCAATGGAAAAAATCACACTTTATCCTGGGATTCGAGCCCCGGACCTTATGACCCACAGCTCCAATGTGCGTCACTAAATCAACGGAGCAGTCTCCAATCCAGAACCTTGTAATACAATACGAAAATGTGTTTTTTTTAATAAATTAAAATTTTTCCAGAAGCTCAGTTCCAGCAGCCTCTAATGCTTATTACACACAAGCGCCTAAAAAACCCAAAACAATTTTAACCGAATGCGTCACAAACGGAATTTCACAGAAACATTTTCATTTAACATCACAATTTCGTGCGCGAATGTACAATTTTTGACTTTACACCGCGTCACACATTGTATTTTGGTATAGGTGAGCGCAAAAGTGGCATGGGAATGCGAAAATTATGCAAAACCGGTTCGTAGGCCTTCCGTTTCCGCGTTTATTTCCCACTCATACTTCCTATGATGTGAGTCCGTTATAGGGTTGTGGTTCGTTTGGTACGGATTATATCAGTGTACGCACGCCTTTATTATCCGTTTTAATATTAAGTTTTATTGCATTTTAATGCTTAACTAAACCAATATTATAAAGAGAAAAGTCTTGATTGTTTGTTTGTAACGAATTAACTGACATTAACTTACCCGATTTTAAAAATTCTTTCACCAATAGAATGTTACATCAGCAGGTAACATACGCTTAATATTATTTTCAAAAAAAAAGAAAATAAAGATCCTAACAAAATTTCAATAATGTGACCCAAGGTATCAAAAATTAGCCTATAAAAATCGTTAAAAACGAAAACTATTGATGATACATAAAATAAAGTACTACATGTTTTTAATACTCATCATTGTCCACAAACATGTCCGCGAATCTATATGTCTACATATTATAGTTAAGTCACAATAACCATTATTTTTTCAAATTATCAAAATCGAAACACGGGTAAAATCGAAAGTTGATGACATTCGGATTATGATATTAATCAGAATCAGAATATTTTTTATTCGTGTAAACCATTACAGTATTTATGAATCGTCAGAAAAGTAATAAAGACTCTACCGCCACTTCGGAATGTCATTCCTGTGGAGAAGAAGGACAAGAAATTCCACGGTTATCCACACCGTCACGCCTATATTCCCCAGAGGGGGTGGCAGAGGTATACTGAGTACATCCACGTTTCGCCGACGATGTTAGGTCCCATGTAATAGGGGGCGAGCCTATTGCCATATACCGGGCACAATTCCAGACTCCGGACTTATCATCATCATCATCATCATTTCAGCCTATACTTGTCCACTGCTGAACATAGGCCTCCCCAATCGCTTTCCAGCGTAACCGGTCCGATGCCACCTGCATACAACGATTTCCTGCGATTTTCACAAGATCGTCGGTCCATCTGGCAGGCGGTCGTCCTACGCTGCGCTTGCCAATACGTGGTCTCCACTCTAGAATCTTTCTGCCCCAACGCCCGTCCGATCTTCGCGCTATGTGGCCAGCCCATTGCCACTTCAGCATGCTAATCTTGAGGGCTATGTCGGTGACCTTGGTTCTTCTACAAATCTCCTCATTCCTGATTCGATCACGTAGAGAAATGCCGAGCATAGCTCTTTCCATAGCTCGCTGAGCAACTTTGAGCTTTTTTATGAGACCTATTGTAAGAGACCACGTCTCTGATCCATATGTCATCACTGGTAACACACATTGACTAAAAACTTTAGTCTTTAGGCACTGAGGTATTTTGGATGAGAAGATGTTGCGCAGTTTCCCGAACGCTGCCCAGCCGAGTTGGATTCGTCGATTGACCTCTCTCTCAAAGTTGGACCTACCTAACCGGACTGCCTGTCCCAGGTAAATGTATTCGTCGACAACTTCAAGAGTGGAGTTCCCAACGGTGAGTGCGGTGGGTACGACATGGACATTAAACATTATTTTTGTTTTGTCCATATTCATTTTAAGACCCACTTGTTGGTATACTCTATTTAGGTCACCGAGCATTCGTCCTAGATCTTCCAGCGACTCCGCCATGACCACAATGTCGTCGGCAAATCGAAGGTGAGTGATGTATTCGCCATTGATGTTGATGCCAAGTCCTTGCCATTCCAAGAGCTTGAAGGCGTCCTCTAAGGTGGCCGTAAACAGTTTCGGAGAAATGACGTCTCCCTGTCTTACTCCTCTTTTTATGGGGATCACCTTCGTGCACTGCCCCTGTACTCGGACTGACATGGTGGCGTTATTATACAAGCACTTCAACACTTCGATGTACCTATAGTCAATGCGGCATCGCTGGAGAGATCTAAGAACCGCCCAAGTCTCGATCGAATCAAAGGCTTTCTCATAGTCCACAAACGCCAAGCATAGTGGCCGATTATACTCCTCAGTCTTCTGTATAACCTGCCGCAGCGTATGTATGTGGTCTATGGTACTAAAACCTTTCCGGAAACCGGCTTGTTCGGGAGGCTGGAAGTCATCAAGCCTTCGTTCGAGACGATTCGTAATGACTCTCGAAAACAACTTATAAACATGGCTCAGCAGTGTGATGGGCCTATAGTTCTTCAATAAGGTGTTATCACCTTTCTTGAAAAACAGCACCACCACACCCCTGTTCCATGCTTCCGGCGTTTTCCCTTCAAGCAAGACGGAATTAAATAGCCTCTGAAAGACTTTAAGTACCGGCGATCCGCCCGCCTTCAGAAGTTCTGCAGTAATTCCGTCTTCACCCGGCGCTTTGTTGTTTTTTAGTTGTTTGAGAGCCATCCTAATTTCGCACAGGCTGATGTCCGGGATATCTTCAGTGCAGTGTCGGGTTAGCTTGGCTCTTGGGTCTTTTACCAAGTCAACAACAGGTTTAGCTACTGAGGTATATAACTGTCCATAGAACCTCTCTATCTCCCTGAGCACCTCTGACCTATTTGACGTTACGTTTCCTTCCTCCGTCTTCAGCTTCGTCAACTGGCTCTGCCCAATAGACGCGTCTCTTGCGAACACTTTAGAGCCCTTGTTCTGCTCTATGGTCTCCTCAATACGCCTTGCATTGAAGGACCGTAAGTCGTGTCGCAAGGACTTCAATATCTGTCCATTAAGCTGCCTATAGGACTTAGCATCATCGGAGGTTTGGAGCGTCATGGAACGTCGCTCAGCCATGAGGTTTCGGGTGTAGTCAGATAGTTTTTGAGGCCTATTTTTACGGTGGGTCTTAAAATACTTGGACCCGACCGTATGAACAGTCTCTACCAGCCTGTTGTTGATTTCGTCCACTGATGCGCTGCTGTCTAGCAATTCGAAGCGGTTTGACAATTCGAGTTGAAAGTTCTCGGGGTTTTGGATATATGCATGAGTAGGTCGGAGCGTAGACTTCATCAGACGCGATCTTTCCATTTTGACATTAATATTTAATGTGCCTCTGACCATTCGGTGATCACTGCCGGTTTTTACCCTATGAATCACGGAGACATCATCAAATATTTGTCGCTTGGTGCTCATGATGAAGTCTATCTCATTTTTTGTGGAACCATCAGGGCTCATCCAGGTCCATTTCCTATGAGGCGGCTTCTGGAAGAAAGAGTTCATCATAAAGAGTCCCTCCTTCTCCAGAAATTCGGCCAGCCTCTGACCCCTGGGGTTGCGCTGCCCATATCCAAATTGCCCCACTCTCAACTCATCATCGCCCCGTTTGCCCAGCCGCGCATTGAAGTCACCCATAACCACTGTAAAGTGTGTTTTGGAAGTATGTATGGCTCTACTAATGTCCTCATACATAACTCCGGACTTATACTGGGAATTTTTCGTTAGAAAAACCACATTTGTCCGACCTAGGATTTGAACCTAGGACTTCGTCGACCAACGAGGCAGTCTTACAAACTTTTTCATCTACGTTCTGTTGTGGGGTATGGGAGAATAATGTAGGTTGGTCATCAGGTGAGTCTAAGTTAAAAAAGCGAATAATACTATTTATAAGAATGGCTACATAGTTCCCTCATTTACAAAATGATGTACACAAAAAAATGAAATTGTGTTAAATTAATAGAAGGAAAAGAGGGAATGTTAACTAACAACAGCTGAATAGGTTGTTATGACTTAAGTGGAACTGGAATAGCATCTATCCAAGCATTTTTATCTTTTAAATAATCTTCTATTGAATAATAAGTCCTAATCCTTATCCAACTAAATAGTTTCATAATACATGTAATTATATTACACGTAGTACAGTACTACATGACCTTTCGTTTAGACGGTTTTACGACGGGTATAAAATGCTTAAAGTAAGAAAAATGCCTGTTGTTAGCAAACATCGTATAACGTATAAGGCCCGTGTTACAGAACGTAAATCAGTCATTTATTTAGTTTTAAAAACTGATCTTTATACAAAAATGTTAGTTTTAAAACTAGACTCATTTTATTTAACTTAAATCTTCGTGAAAGAACATTGATTGATGAAATTAAAAAACATCCTTATTTCAATAGAGAAGATGGCTGGGTGCTTCCATCGACTTTGGATCCGGTAATTAATATAATTAAATCCAAAAACAAACATAACCGATCGACCAAACACTCAGACGAAAGGGTCCGAGTGTTTTTTTATGTACAATTTAATAATTATAAACGCATTTACAGCACAGCGCTCTTCACTATGACCAAACGCGTCATATAATTTTGTGAAATGATAGTGTAATGGTATTCTGTATGCCACTAGAGTGCTATTAAAGGATTTTTGCACGAAATTATCGTAACTTGGTGCGTTAAGTGTTTAATGAGTCAACGTAGCTGACGCTAGAAAAAAACTGTTTTCTAATTTTTGAACCCTTTGTTATAGGTTAGCGGCGTTTGGTAGAGAGTATTCCTGTGTGCACATGCCATTGTTTGCCGTTGTAATATGAAGTTTTAATGCTTATTGCGTTTATAAAATCATAATAACGACGACGACGAGGTCTGGGTGTTTGTGAACTTTATGATTGTAAACGCACTCACAACACAGGTCCCTTATTCGCTATGACTAAACGCGGTGCGTCACGATAACTTCGTGAAATGATCGTTTTATGGTATTGGGGTCATCCATTAATCACGTGATTTTTAGCATCTTTTTAACCACGTGAAGCTACGTTTAAAAACTACGGCTTACAGCTAAGTTTATTCCTACTCTCACTTAATGTGAGCTCGTCATAAAATTGTGACGTTTGGTACAGATTATTCCTGTGTGCAGATGCCTTTATTAGCCGTTGTAATATTAAGTTGACTGCCTCGTTGGACTAGTGGCAAAGCGCATCGCTTTGTGATCACGAGGTACTGGGTTCCAATGTTAGGTCGGACAAGATAGATAGATAGATTACTCTTTATTGCACACCAATACATTTACATAGAGAAAAAAAAATTAAACAAAGTAGGTAGAATTGGCGGTCTTATCGCTAATCTTATAGCTTATCGCTCTCTTCCAGACAACCAAAACTGAAAGAAAGAAAAAAGTTATACAAAAAATAGAGGGCAGTAGGTGGCGTACATTTATGAGTAGTTTTATTTTAATAGGTACAGGCTCATATGCTTATACATATATATGATACATAACAATATATAAATATAATAAAGATAGGTATAAAGAAACGGCATGATAGTAGGTGACTTAGTAGAGAATAGTCGAAAGAAAGTGGTCCTTAACCATTCTTTAAAAGAATGGCTAAAGACTCTGCGCGTCTTACTGACACAGGCAATGCTTTCCATAGACGGATAGAAAGATAGAAGGATTTATCAAGAAATATCTTGTGTAGTTTTTCTAACGAAAACTTCCCAATTCAAGTCCGGCGTCTGGAATTGTGCCCATAACGTCGTCGGCGAAACGTGGGTGTACTCAGTACACCTCTGCCACCCCCGCTTGGGGAATATAGGCGTGACAGTGTGCGTAATTTTAAGTTTTATTACGTTTGAACTCATCGAAATGAAACGTTTACGTTCATCATGTGCTGAGTGTGTTTTTATATAAAATGTAGTCCGACACTATAAATTATTCCTGTGTCGCGGGTGCGCTTACAAACATGAAATTTACATGCACAACCACCCAGACCCAAAACAAATATGTATTTGTGGTGTGTCACACAAAGATTCCACCAAGCCGTCCGTCGTCGTGTACTGATGGCACCACGAGGTAGTAACTGGAACTTATCAAACCACTCATATTCAATCTAACCACATCAAATAGCAACCCCCGCTCTGAAAATATAGGCGTGAAGATATTAAAATTATTATTATTAAATAGTGTAAAGCGACGGGACTGCCGCCTACCAAATCGACTGACGATATTGTTAAGATCTCAGGAAGTCGTTGGATGCAGGTGGTATCGGACCGGTTACGCTGGAAAGCGATTCGGGAGGCCTATGTTCAGCAGTGGACAAATATAGGCTGAAATGATGAGTATCAAGCGATAGTGGAAAGGTGTAGGTTTTGGGAAAGACCTAGACTATCTTTATTACCATAACCAAGTAGAATATGTTTTACCGGGCAAGGCAAGATTCTCC
Source organism: Phalera bucephala (assembly GCA_905147815.2). Lineage (NCBI taxonomy): Eukaryota > Metazoa > Arthropoda > Insecta > Lepidoptera > Notodontidae > Phalera > Phalera bucephala. Next base: position 22,511,686 of record LR990626.1, on the reverse strand, counting down.
GTAACCGGCGAGCGTGTATAAGACAAACTATGAGAGTGGAAGAAGTCAGAAAGGTCTGCAAGGAGAGGACCAGTTGGAATTCTGTACTATCTGCGTACCCCGTTAGGGATCTGGCGTGATTAATAATAATAATTCCAGCTCATACTGTTCCACTACTGGGCAAAGACCTTCTCTCACAAATCGAGGTAAGAGAGTCTAGGACATACTCCACCACGCAGATCTAGTGATCTGGCGTGATTACACAAATAATAATAAATATTAGCCCTGTTAAGAAACTGTCCCACCGTTGGGCACGGGCCTCCTCTCAAACTGGGAGGGCTTAGGCCATAGTCCACCACGCTGGCCCAGTGCGGGTTGGTGAACTTCACACACCTTCGAAATACTCTTAGGCATGCAGGTTTCCTCATGATGTTTTCCTTCACCGTTAAAGCAAGTGATAATTATTTTTTTAATATGCTCATGGTTTCGAAAAGACAGAGGTGCGTGCCTGGGTTTGAACTCGAGACTTCTGACTTTGCAGTCCAACGGTCTAATCACTACTGTTATATAAATATTACATTAGTTCATATATGTTCTGGTAATCGCCTTTTTCAAATAAAATAACACACCGTCACAAAATTATGACGTTCAATATTTTAAAGCAAAAATCCTTTTCAGGTAACTATTGTTTGGATGCAGCGCCCCAATGCAGCCGCCGTAAGAAGCTTACACTCTATTATTTAGGGATTTATCTACCCTCTACCCTTATTTTAAAGAAAATGCATTCAAGTATATTCCTTTTACGAAGCACCTGTAAAGTATTAAGAAATGTGTAAGGGTTATATTTGCGTGCAAATTGAATTAGTTTTTAAGCTTTTGTTAGTCTTCATTGTCTTGACTGACTGGTAGCGAGGTGTTAAGCAATGTTGTGTGCAGTCAGAAGTTTGATGGGTGACCGCTAGTGAGAGCTTTGTATGAAAATCTTAGAGTTAAAGGTGCCCGTTAAACTTTTAGTGCCAGCAGCTGCTGTCTTATGGCGTCTGTATAGCTTATAACATTTTTTGTAGAGGAAGCGAGCAAGGTCTTTAGGAAAAGAACTTACACCGTCACGCCTACTGAGTACACCCACTTTTTGCCGAATGTTAGGTTCCATGTGATAGGGGGCGAGCCTATGGCCATATACCGGACACAATTTCAGACTCCGGATTCATAGGAAGTTTTCGTTAGAAAAACTACATTTGTCCGACCCATTATTTGAGATTCTTTGCAATAAATGCCTCGTTGGTCTAGTGGCAAACATCACAATGATTATAAAGTGCCGTTGGCCCCGGTTACAACTTAATGTGTTAGTCGTTAATCCAAGTTGGAAGTCTTATAGGCGGCTTGATAAGTTCCAACAGCAGGTGGCCACAAACCTGCCTCCACCAATAAGCCCAATCCGCGTGGTGGAGTATGACCTAATCTGTTTCACCTCGATTTGTGGGAGAAGGCCTTTGCCCAGCAGCGAGGAAGTATATGGTGATATTATTTATATATCTCGCTGAGATTTATAGGCTTTACCCTTTTACATTCTCATCTCTCAACACTTAAAGGTTCGCTGGAAGAGAACTCATATTTTGAGTTAAGCTCGCCTTTGGATATCACCTGTGAAATTACAACTGTAAATGTACTGTATACAATAAAGGATTAAATTAAATTAAATTAAAACCTTTGAAAGGTTTGCAAGGGGGCATGGGTCCAACACGTAGAGGCCCTTTGCGAGAAGCTAATGTTATGTAAGTCACCTGCTGAGATCACTTTTTGAAAATGAAGAAACATAACCAGCGAACTGATCCCAGCAGGTGCAAGGACTATTGTAAACTATGGAAAGAAAACAAAGGCTATATAAATGAGGTTTGATGGACAAAAACTGGACTATTTCAAAGGGGATGGACACCGGCCATAATTAGTGATACCTAATTACCCGTGGCCGGCGGTGACTCGCGGCGCTGTGCCCGTTAACACTTCCATCCCTGGAGTACATCGACGAAGGACAGCATTATCATCCTACGTCGATGTAGCTCTCACGGCTCCTCTCTGGACGGCCAATTAAGGCTAGCCAGAGCCGGGAGTCTTGACCCTTCGGTTTCCACTGGACCGACGAAGACACGCTGAGTTGGGGGCCCTGACCGACTCTCTGAAGCAATCGGGTCCATGGTGTCGTTAATCAGCACACCAACGTTACACCAACAGCTCGCCACAAGCTGCCTTGTGGGCTTATTATTATTATATCAAATCAAATCAAATCATTTATTTGCGAAAATGGGTACAAGTACAGGATGTTACATTTTATTATTATGTGACGCCATAATCTGCCTTTCGACATGCAAAATATAAAATTGTAAGTATAATTTAAGCCATTCAGTCATATTCATTATTCAGGTTAAAATATATATTTATAATTATCTACATCAATCATAATTTTTTGTTATACATTATGTCTAATAAAATTACGAATACTAATTACTAACTTTTCCAATTATATAAAATTTTATGTCAGATATTATATATAGATTATGTATGTCAAGTGATACAAAATTAGTTATAGTCATTTATATATAAATTAATATTAGATTAGTGATCCAACATTTTATCACAGAGGTATTCAGTCACACTGTAGTAGGCTGTATCCTGTAAAAGTCTCTTAACCTTACACTTGAAGATATTTGAATCTCCTATTTCTAAAACAGTCTTAGGTAAATGGTTATAGACACGTGGTCCCATACAAAAAACGCTGCTGGTATACATAGCTGTTTTATGTGACGGACAACAGATTTTGAAAGTATGCCGTTTACTTTTATAATTGTCAAACATGCTTCTATTTCTTTTTATAAATATTATTAACTCATACATATATAGACATGGCATTGTTAATATTTTTAAGTTTCTGAAGTAGGGTTTACAGCTATCTGTTTGCTTGAGTTTACAAATAGCTCGTATGCATCTTTTTTGAGCTATAAATACTTGTTCGCTGTTAGTGGAATGACCCCAAAATATTATGCTATATCTTAACAGAGATGCAACATAGCCATTATAAGCAGTTAATACTGCAGACTGATCCACAACCTTGGAAAGCATAAAGAGTGCATAGGATTGTTGGCTTAATTTTAGACATAAATTCTCAACATGCAACTTCCAATTCAGTGTATTGTCAATATGTAATCCTAAGAACTTTGTCGTTTGTACCTCTTGAATCAAATTTCCCCTGTAGGTAACATTAAGATCTGATATTTGTGAGATTCTATTTTTAAAAGTCATAATATATGTTTTTTCTAAATTAATCCTCAAATTCATTGATGTCAACCATTCTATTATACTTAATAAAGTCCGATTTATTTCATTTTCCAGACCTTCCTTATCTTTACCTCTCATAACTACAGTACTGTCATCTGCAAATAAGATTGTGGGGTGACGAGTTATATTTGGAAGTTCATTAATATAAATATTGAATAAAAGTGGTCCAAGTACGCTCCCTTGTGGAACGCCAAATTTTACATCTCTGTAGGCAGATAAATACTGTATTTCTTTTTTCGTCTTAGGACATATTCTAGTTATTTGTGTACACTGTTTTCTATTAGAGAGATACGACTGTATTAAATTTAAGACGTTTCCTCTTATTCCATACATATGTAATTTCTGTAACAGTTTACGGTGATCCACATGATCAAAGGCTTTGGTGAGATCCATGTATAACCCACATACTGGTATTTTTTTGTCAATGTTTTTCATAACTATTTTCAAAAACTTATAGATTGCCATGTTTATAGATTTATTCTTTCGGAATCCGATTTGTTCCTTGGCAAACAGGTTCTTAGTTTCAAAGAAAGTATAGATTCTATCATAATTTACTCTTTCAAAAATTTTGGAAATTACTGGAATCAATGCAATAGGTCTGTAACAATTCATAGAGTGTTTGTCGTTTTTCTTGAATAGTGGTTTTATTATAGTTCGTTTTAGTCTGTCAGGAAATACGCCATGCATTATGCATAGGTTTATTACATGACATAACACTGGGGATATTTTTGATGATTTTATATATATAGTAAGTTAAACCTATACGATAATAATAATATTATCGGCCAAATGTGGGAGGACACCTTTACCTAACATTGAAAAGTATATACTTGTGGCGGTGTTCTTTATATAAAGTTCCCGTGTGTGTTCGGAATTCTCCTCCTTTTAAGCGACTCGACTGATTTGGATAATCTTTTTGTACTTATGGGGTTATTTTTTTAAATTGCCGGATGAGTCCCTCCGATGTTTTTCGGAGACATTTTTTAGATTTAGCTTATTTGATTGTAATAAGTTTGTCTATTTGCTATTTCTTATTTTATATTGGCAACTTTTGGATCATCGGGTTTTATTGCGTTGCATTGTGTCTTCCGTTAAGTTTTTTATATAGTCTATCGGGCATGATCTGGTGTCCTCACTTATCATCATACTGCTGATTGTTGTTGGGTACAGTTTTTTGTTCGTGGCGGATTCCAGATCATGCCTGGCTAGACCATATTTAGGGCATTCAAACATCAAATGTTCTATTGTTCCTTCTTTGTTTAGGGTTACCTGTATAGTACTTATAGACCCGGTAGGTGGCGCTGTTGTATACATATAAACTTCTAGTTTTCTTATAAACACTAAGTAACTAACTTAATAACTTAAGTAATACAACTTGTTATAAATATTACACTACCAACTTACTCTCAAAACCAAGATAAAACCCGTATAATAAACGTGACTGAACGAAAATAGAGGAATAAACTTTGCATCAGATCAAATAATATGCTTTGTTCGCCTCTGAGACGACAAAGGGGTGAAAATTGATGTGCTACTCACAAAGACTGCTTTCGTAAAAGTTATTTGTCTTTTGAATTCGAAAGTGTGACTTTTTATTGTGAAATATTTCGTATTTTAATATTAGTTGGAACGTTTTGAAAGATGGAAGACACGAAACAAAATATTTGGGAATACTATAAAAAATATAGAGTGATTTTGATCATTATGTTACAACTGTTTGACGGGTTCAGGTAAGTTTTATTTTATTCCTCCCTGCTAAAACATCAGCAGGGGGGCCTTCGGGGTCGCGGACGCAAGGAGCGGGGGCCCTGAGCGTCCTTCACGAGCAACCCCGAGGAGGACGGCGGTGTGGTGTGGCCCACGTCGCCGTGAGCACCGCGTCGGTGCGGGGGGAGCATGTCATCAAGTCTCCCTCCGATGGCGGGCTCGTCAGAGCGAGGCACAAGAGGGGCACCGGTGCGTTCAATACGGAGATCCCGGAGCCCCTCCAAAATGCTGATGTCGGCCACGCTGGGGTTTTTAGTCGGTATGAATCCGACACGCCCCGCGAGCTTCCCTCGAGGCTAGCGGAAGTCCTACGCAGGATTTACCCAGGTAAAAAAAAATAAAAAGTATTATTTTATTCAGCTGATTTTGTGGGTTCTCACATAGTCAGATATGACTAAGTGTCAGATCAGATAGTTAATACTAGTTTTAAAATTTATTACTAGTACAAGTAGAAGATAGACGCGGATCATAAGGTTCCATTGGAAATCAGTATGAGGTAACCATTGCTTGACGTCGAGAGACAATATCACTGTGAATGTAAAAATTGCTCAGGTAAAAATGAACTCTATTTGTTTACAGAAATAAAACTTAGAATCAGATCAAATAATATGCTTTGTTCGCCCCGCGATGATGATGGGGTGAAAATGGATGTGCTACCCACAAATACTTCTTTTGTAAAATTTATTTGTCTTTTACATTCGAAAGTGTGGCTTTGTATTGTGGAGTATTTCGTGTTTTAAAATTGGTAGGAAACTTTGTATTGTGGAGTATTTCGTATTTAAAAAATTGGTAGGAATATCTTGAGGGATGGAAGACAACACATAATATTTTTAAATGTAACAGAGTTTAGTACGAAAGTACTGACGTTAGCGTAACGCTAGTGAATTGATATACCATTCATGTTACGCTACAGTATATTAAATAAGCTTGAACGTGACAGCAAGCTTACTCGCTAGCGTCAACTTAACATCAATCTTTTCGTGCTAGGCCCTTAGGTGCGATTCCCGCACGGGACAAATCTTTGTGTGAACCAAATTTATTTGTTTCGGTGTGTGTATTTGTGAATGTTAGTTTTCATGTTTGTCAACGCGCACAATACAGTAATAAATCATAGTGTGGGGCTACGTTTTATACAAGGTGTAACGTAATTAACGCAAGACCTGAAGGTAGTTTGTTCTAAATCGGTAACTGGATTGATTTCAACAATTTAAGTGTATCTATCTATATCATTACGCTAGCTCCCTCTCGGGGTAGGCAGAGAGTACAGAGTTCCAACAGGTTCTTTCCTTACATACCTCTCTGGCTTCCTCCACTCTCATAGTTCGTCTCATACACACTCGCCGGTTACGGAGACTCTTGACTTGCCCTTCAGATAAGACACGGTCTTTTTGGTCATGGTAAGAAAGTCTAGGTCTTCCCCGGTACCTACATCCTTCCACTTTCGCATTGTATGTCTGTTTTGTCATTCTTTCTTCTGGCAATCGTTCTATATGCCCGAACCAACGGAGCATAACCTTTCTCATCTTTACACCGATACTATATTTCATACCTACTCGCTTTCTTACTACGCTGTTGCGAATCCGGTCGGTCAGCGTGACTCCGCACATCTTCCGCAGAGATCGCATTTCGACGGCATTTATCCTGCTTTCCATATAAGAGCGTTGGGACATGCACTCCGTTATGCATGGCCAGCTGCGCCTTTTGGCTTAAGTGCCGGCTCCCAAGTAGCCTTCCCATCGCACCATTCACTCTATTACCTGCATTCACTCTTCTCTCTATATCAGCGGTGTATTTCCCATCCTTACTGAAAGCGCATCCAAGATATACAAACTCATTCACTTGCTCCAGCACATCGTTACCAACCACAACCCTTGCATTCGTTCTGGTTTCTTTCCGTTCAAAAACCATAATTATGGTTTTCTTCACATTCAAATGTAAGCCATTGTTCATGCAGTCGTCTCTCATAACTGTGACTAGTGTTTGCAGATCAGTGGCTGTTGGCGCTATCACAACCGCGTCATCTGCATACAATAGGTGGTTTACCACTAGATCACCCATTTTTACCCCTTTATTCATCGCATTCATTCTTTGAAGACTTTTATCCAGATATACTATAAACAGTCTAGCGGACAACACGCAACCCTGCTTGTCGCCGATTTTAACGTCAAACGAAGGTGACATGTTACCACCCACCCGTACGCATGCCTTGCTGTCCACATAGGTGAACTACACGGCTCGCAACAGGGTGCCGTTTATACCATACTCTGGCAAAATGTCCCAAAGTCTCTTTCGCACGACTCTATCAAACACCTTCTCCAGGTCCACAAAACCGCAGAAAACCTTCCGGCCTACTGCCAGATGCTTTTATATGATGTTGCGGAGGAAGAAAACTTGATCCGAACATCCTCTTCCAAACCTGAAACCTCCCTGTGCCTCGCACAACATTACATCGGACTCCTCGCGCATTCTCCATTCAATAATTTTACCATACACCTTAGCTGCCAAGCTGATTAAACTGATGGCCCTGTAATTGGCGCAGTCATATTGTGAGCCCTTGCCTTTATACAAGGGTACTATGATTGCGCGGCGCCAATCTGTAGGGACTCTACCGACCTTCCAGCAAAGATTTGCAAGGACCCAAAAAGCGTCCCGGACGCAAGTTCCACCATATTTAATCATCTCGGCAGATATCATGTCTATTCCCGCAGCTTTACTATTTTTCATACTTCGTATCGCCCATTCAACTTCTTCCATAGTGATGTCCTCTGTGAATTCTGGTGCCGCAAACTTACCTCTGGGCTTGTCTGTGGCACCAGTATCCGGGGCATTCTCATACATTTCTCCAAAGTATTCACTCCACCGGTTTAGCACAGCTTGTGTGTCTGCAAGAATGTCATCGTCTTTAGATTTTATCTTTTCCATTCTGGAGCCTGACGAATCACCTCGAGCCTTTCTCACCTTGCTCCAAAAGAGTTTGGTGTTGTTCTCGATGTTCTTCGCCAGCCTCTCCACCTCAATCACAGTAGCTCTTTCACGCTTTTCCTTCACTAAAGTTTTGGTGGCATTCTTGCATTGCCGGTAAAATTCTTTTTTCATCTCTGGCATACTGTCATTTAGATTCAAAGAATAAACATAGTCCTGCTACGCTTTCTTCTTACTTTCTACAGAGCTTTTTAACTCTGTGTCTCACCATGTATCCCCTTTTGCTGTGCTATGCTTTTTTAAGCAGCCACATACTTCTTTCGCTGACTCTACCAAACTCTCTTTCAGACAATTCCAGCATTCATCTATGTTTGAGTCCGAAGAACCAGCTGTCTGAAGAAAAGCTTGTCCCGGAGTCTGTCTTCATACGTTCTCCTCACGCTCTCATCTTGCAACTTTTCAACCTTGATTCTTTCAAGGCCTCCGAAGGGGATACGCTCTCGCCAGTGCCTCCACTTCCTGAACAAACCACTAAACCGCGCAATTACGAGATAGTGGTCCGATTCAAAAGTGGGGCCTCTATACGCACGGGTATCTTGAAGCTTACTTCGGAGACGGTTATCTACCAGGATCAAATCTATCATGCTTTTCTGTTCATTTCTTCTCCACGTATAAATATGAATATCCTTGTGTTGGAATATTGTATTGGACACAAGGAGACCTCTTTCCAAACACACATCTACAATAAGATTACCTGCATCATTCACTCTCTTATCACCATAAGTACCCAGAGCAGCGTCGCAAGTTTGCCGCCTGGTTCCCACCCATCCGTTCACACAAAATCACTTTTTAATTCGCATCAGCCAGATCCAGAACTTCCCTGATATTATCCCAAAACTTCTGAAGGTCCTGGGGTGTCGAAGAGCTTACGGGAGCGTAGGCTCCAACCAAAAACACTCTAGTGACACCCAGTTTCAAACGGACCCAGAGAAGTCTCGCATCATGCAGGCGACGGGACAACAAGATACCCACTCCCATGCTGGCACGATCGCTCAGTGGCACTCCAGACCACAGAGCCATCATGCCGTCAGGGAGATCACAGGTTTTACTGCCTTCGCTTAGTCTCTGTTACACACAGAGCATCCAGGCGTCTCTATTTCATTACATCAATCACCTCATGCATTTTATTTATTTTATTTTAATCCTTTATTGTATACAGTACATTTACAGTTGTAATTTCACAGGTGATATACAAAGGCGAGCTTAACTCAAAATATGAGTTCTCTTCCAGCGAACCTTTAAGTGTTGAGAGATGAGAATGTTAATAAGAGGGTAGTTATACAATTACACATTAAAACATACAATAAAATAAACATAAATATAAATAAAATACATACTATACAAAACTAAATATATATAATTTATAAAATAAACATACATAAAAATACACATAGTATATTATATTGCAAATGTGTATCAACAATCAGATAGGAAATGTTCCCTGATTCTTCTCCTGAAGATGTCCAGAGAGGAGCTTGCGCGTATAGCGTGTGGGAGTGAGTTCCAAAGACGCACGCCACGAACAGTAAAAGACCTATCATAGCAACTGGAAGAATGAAGAGGAGCACGAAGAAGGAGAGAAGTAGCAGTACGACAGTCCCTATCCTTGGGGACAAGAAAGGCAAAACGCTCACGTAGATAAATAGGAGCTTTGGGGTTATGAAGGACGGAAAAGAGAAGAGAAAGGATATGTGAGTCCTGGCGTTGCCGAATAGGCAGCCACTTCAATTTTCTTCGGAACTCCATCAGAGTTTCGAAAATTGAATCATGCATCTTATCTTCCACACCACCTCTTACATTCCAGGTGCCTATTCGGCACTCTGCACTCCACGACTCGCCAGTTCGGGCCCGGCGTGATGGGTGGCGGCCCCTATCGCCGCTTCTGCCTATGTTCATACCGACGGGGGCGGGCCGGTACGCGTCGCCTCGGGGGGACGCCCTAGCCCGCACTGCGGTACTTGCTCGGTCCAAGATTGCAGCCATAGCGGCTGGCAGGTCGTGACGAGCACACTCTTGGACGGACCCCCAAAGTGTATCTTACATTTATTTTATTTGCAAAATATGCTGTTTTTTAAACTCCTTCAGTGCGCTATAACAAACTAAATTTATTCTTGATTCAAAGCAATACGGATTTCAAATTTCGGAGATTTGACAGGCAGTTTACCGCAGTGTTTAAGAGCTTAAGCCGCTCCGCCCACTGTGTAATAGGTAATAGCCGCGGGTTCGATTCCCGCACGGGACAAATCATTGTGTGGTCCTCAATTATTTGTTCCGGTGTGGGTATTTGTGTATGTTCATGTTTGTAATCGCCCCACGATACAGGAATAAAGCCTAGTGTGGGGTTACGTTTAAAAAAAAATGTATTTCTAAAACTTATTTCTCAATACACATACACGTACAAGTTTCGTTGTTAATTGAGGTATGAAGGTTCTTAAAAAAGGGGGAAATAATTTTAAATTTGGATCGAGTCCCAGTCCAGTCCTGTCCTACTGAGAGTCCCGCGACTGGACATGGATTACCATGGCCAGTCTGGAAGTCATTGAATAGACTTCCGACCCAGGTCGCCTGAAGAAAGGAAAACATGATTAGGTGGGTATTCACAGACAGTACTAATCTGGGGTTTGTGCGGTGCAATCCAAACGATGTCCCACCTTATATGATGATTCGTGCCCTAACACCTGCATGCAGCAAGATTTGATTTCAGCTACCGAAAATGCAACCGGTTTGGCCACCTTCTGGGCCGCCTCCATATAATTATAATCATCGTTGCCTTCGAAACACTAAGAAGAAGAATTTGGAATTATAGTTTTCGTAATAAATTTATGAAGCAATTATCAAATTAGGGTGCTTGAGATCCTGCGTTATTTACGATTCACCTTTTACATTATACTAAAAAGCTTCTCAGAAAATCCTGCCCTCAAAGTTATAACGCCCGTCTTACTCTGTAAAATAGCTTTCAATACTTCCTCTTTTTTTATTAAGCTAAAGGCTTGTCGGCTAAACAATTTAGACATAAAAACAGAATAGGGGCGTTAGGGGCGACAAATTAACGGGCCATCAAACGCCCTCGATGGCGGAGCGTCGGGACTCTTCGACTCTTAAAACTTGATTGTCTTTCATGAAATCGACGGGACACTAAGATGTGAGTGGGGAAGGATGTGGCATCTTTTACTGTGTAGTTCGGTGAGGTGGTCCAGGAGTTATACCAAGTATCCTTGAACCTCCAGGGTAAATTAAAAAACTATCTATCTCTCTATCTATATCATCACGCCAGATCCCTTGTGGGGTAGGTAGAGAGTACAGAGTTCCAACAGGTTCTTTCCTTACATACCTCTCTGGCTTCCTCCACTCTCATAGTTCGTCTCATACACGCTCGCCGGTTATGGAGACTCTTGACTTTTCCTTCAGATAAGACTCGGTTTATTCGGTCGTGGTAAGATAGTCTAGGTCTTCCCCGGTACCTGCATCCTTCCACTTTCTTATTGTATATCTGTTTTGTCATTCTTTCATAATAATAGTTATAGTAATAATAATAATAATTGTTTTTTTTATTTAGCGCACCGACTGTATAATTACATAACATCATTATATTAATTAACATCATTATACAAGCCAGAGAAGTACTCGTATGTAACGAAAGAACCTGATGGAACTTTGTACTCTCTGCCTACCCCGCGAGGGAGCTGGCGTGATGATATAGATAGAGCATTATACAAATTATAGGTAGGCATAACATTTGTAAGTATATTTTAAAGCAACCGTAAAAGAACAAGTGGGTAACATTGTCCATTTTTTGTAGTTAAACCAAACAGTCAAGAAATAGTAAGCAAACTGAGTTACGTCATATGTTTTTTTTCTACTAAAGTAAAAAGAGTAAATATCATATAGATTGTTAGGTATATAGAAAATTTATCATTAAAATAATACTTACAACATGAAATTAAATTACATTTAATTATTATTATTTTAGAATATTAAGTAATAAAATTGAGTTAAGTTTAAGTAATAAAACCCTTTAAGGTTTACCAAAGACAGAAAATAATGAGTATCCGGGAATTAAATTAGAAAGAAGAAGAAGAAGAAAGAAAGAAAATAAATTTATTCGCCACAAAAAAAAATAAAAAATATAGTAGCAACACACTAAAATAACAAAAAAACTGATATTGTTGCGAATCGGTCCCAACTCAGCATTGTGCTGACTGCAAGCAATCAGCGCTGGTCTTCCGTTGGAGCCGGTCGTTGAGGTCGCGGTATGGCCACACACATAGTCACTTATCTAAATACATATCTAACTTATCATTACATTATTTAAATACATAAATCTTGCTTATTGACTAATAACGTTTACACACATAAGTGAACAAGGAGAAAAAGAAGTCCATAATTCTCAGAGAGGCTAATTCTAGTTAAGGGCTAATTTATTAAATTAGGGGTTAAAGGAAAAAGAATGGTAAGAACGTTGTTTCTGTAAGTTCCCAAAATTTAATAAAGGTATTTTCTATCTATCTATCTATCTATAACCTCACGCCAGATCCCTTGCGGGGTAGGCAGAGAGTACAGAGTTCCAACAGGTATTTTGTGCTTAAATATTTACGGACGATTTAGCGGAATGGTTAAGAGCTTAAGCCGCTCCGCCTCCTGTGTCTAATAGTCACGGGTTCGACTTCTGCACGGGAGAAATCTTTGTTAGATCCACAATTATTTGTACCGGTCTGGGTATTTGTGTATGCGAATTTTCGTATTTGAAAACGCACCCACGACACAGGAATAAATCCTAGAGTAGGGCTACGTTCTCTTTGAAAAAAAAAACAGACTGATAAGATATATTATTAGTCGTTTGTGCTTTTCGTTATTTGTTAATTTTTTTTAAACGCTATTATCACCCCACTGCTGGGCGAAGGCCTTCCTCCACTTTTATCACTCAGGCCAGTGCGAAAATGCCTCCAGTTCATCCCGCCATCTCCGTCTGGGCCTACTAGGTTGCCTTTTATTATATGGAGACCAATGTACAAATACTTTACATGCGGCAGACATGTCCGACCCAGTCCCACTTAAGCCTGATATAAGAAATATGACACAGACAATACTTTTAACGTAGTACCCCAAGTTAAAACTACCAATAGAACGATGTTGCCAACTATTATAAGAATTTTAAAGAATCTTCGTACTTCCCAATGCGGCCTGTCACTAAAGATTCATTGGAGCGCACTGACGAAGGCTTTTACTGAAAATTATGACAGCACCCCCCGGCTCTAAGTCACACCACTCGCCGGCCGAGGCGCAGGAAATAGCCTATGTATTTATTGCTCCCCCCTTATTTATGTTGGTAAGTACGCTAAGCATCGCGTAAAAGTTGTATTTTCTGTATGCAAATTGGTGTTATATTTAAGAGGAGATTCAAAAGACCTGTTATATTAAGAAGTTAGTTAGTTGATATTTTTTATAAAACTGAGGGTAGAGGTAAAAAAAACATAAAAAACTGTATGACCTCGTAGGTCTAGCGACAAAGCGCATCACTTGGTGATCTCGTAGTCCTGGTTCAATTCCTGGGTCGGACAAATGAAGTTTTTCTAACGAAAACATCCCGGTATGAGTCCGGAGTCTGGAATGGTGCCCGGTGTATGGCAATATGGCAACTTTATTTTAATTAATTGTTTATTTTCCTTTTTTCCTGACATTGTACGCCAATTCTAAGCAAGTAACCAACATAATGACATTATAATTTCCTATTCACTAGTTTATTACGATTAATTACAGTGCATGATATTCCTATTATAGACAACCGTCTATAATAGGAATAACATTTAGGTAAAACACTGTAACTTGTTTACAATGTTTTGCCTAAATGTTATTCCGCTATATTTTGAAATTGTTAAATTCGATGTATATTCTGTTGGTGATCCATAATAAATAAATAGGCTCGCCTCCTATGGGACCTAACATCGTCGGCAATAAGTGGGTGAACTTAGTACCCCTCTGCCACCCCCGCTTGGGAAATATGTGCTGTGGTAACCTACATGTCACCGAAAATATACCAATAAAACAACAATTAAGTTATAATACTAACCCGCTGAGTTCCTCGCCGGATCTTCTCAGTGTAAGGCCGCTTTCCAATTAAGTGTTAGTTGTAAAAAATGTAAACAATTTTTACGTTTGTACGAAATGAAATGAAATGAAAAATATTTATTCAACACAGCGCACATTTGAAAATCACAAAACGTAGGACAGGTTGCGATAATAAATAAAAAAAAATACAGAGAAAGAAAAAAACAAGTTAAATTTTAATGTATGTATAATTACTGAGTTCTTAGATTTACGCGAATATTACACATGAAATAAAACTATTTTACGGATTTTATCGCGGTTTATTTTTTGGTTTTTCGTTCCCGACGTTTCGAGTGCTTTGCAGCACCCATGGTCACGGGAGGGACTGAGGTGTTAGACGTCCAAAAGGCATAGTTGTTCCGGGGTACCCTCAAACTTCTTAATTATTTTTGTTGTTGTTGGTCCGATCTACGCAGAATGAGCTCACGGTGTCTTGAGGTCTTGCAGTGTTATGCTTGGTTTTGGATTTGATTATATTAATTACCGGATCCCAAGTCGATGGAAGCACCCAGCCATCTTTTCTATTGAAATTAGGATGTTTTTTAATGTCAATAGCCTCGCGAACCATCCTTGGTAGGTATCGGTGTTCCTTCACGAGAATTTGTGGTCTATCAAATCTGATGTTATGGCGGGTGCGGTCAAGGACATGTTCACAGACTGCAGACTTCTTTGAGCGACGGTGTTTTAGGTCAGCTACGTGTTCTTTAACCCGAGTTTTTACCGGTCTTTTTGTTTGTCCTATATAAGAGTGGTCTACATTCACAATCAAGCTTGTATACTCCTGCATCTTGTAGAGGGATCTGACACTTGACAGATGGTAAAAATTGACTGATCTTCTTCGGCGGCTTATAAAATGTTTTAATTGAAGCACGCTTCAAGATGTAGCCAATCTTGTCCGTGACTCCCCTCATGTAAGGTAGTACTGCAGGGAGACGTTTTATTTCATGTATGTATAATTGTATTGTAAGAGCTCCTGTAATAAAAGATTTTTGACTCTGACTTTGTTAATGTTTAATGAACGGGTTCGTACATTGGCTAAGAGCTTAAGCTGTTCCGCCCAGTGGTTTGAGAAGGCAAGGGTTCGATCCCCGCAAAGATAAATATTTGTGTGACATACAAGTATTTGTTCCAGTCTGATTGTGAATGTCAATTTCGTTTTTGTACACTCACCCAGGATACAGGAAGCATTCCTAATGTGTCATACATTAGGAATGCTTCCTGTATCCTGACGCTATTTTTCATCAGGCGCCTTATTGCCAAAATATCGGGTACAAATGCAGACTTCAGATTGCGACTAAGTCCGTAAGTCTGTCCCTTGCGGGGTAGGCAGAGAGTACAGAGTTCCAACAGGTTCTTTCCTTACATACCTCTCTGGCTTCCTTCACTCTCATAGTTCGTCTCATACACGCTCGCTGGTTACGGTGACTCTTGACTTGCCCTTAAGATGAGACACGGTCTATTTGATCATGGTAAGATAGTGTAGGTCTTCCTCGGTACCTATATGTATATGAATTTAATGTTCGTAATAGCACACACTCGACAGGATTATTTTCTGGTGTGGGGATATTTTACTTCAAAGAGAAGAAGAAGAAGACGCTGCCATCGTAGATGGGCAAAATCAAAATGTAATCAGATTAATGATAACGATTACATTTTGTAACACTTTTAATCATTTTTTTAAGTACCTAGCCGGTGCGCTACAAACATGAAAATTCACATACACAAACACCCAGACCGGAACAAATAATAGTGGATCACAAAAAGATTGGTCCCGTGCGACTATTAAACTCTAACGGAGCGGCTTAAGCTCTTAACCACTGCGCTAAATCGTCCATCTTTTATTAATCAGATTACATTTTGTCCATCTCAGGCTGCAACTATGCATCAAAAATTACAAAAAACCAACGTCCTTAATCATCAGGTTAAAAACGTTCATTGCAGATAAACACCTTCCGTAAATCTTTATTTGACATAAGTTGATTTGATCACCACGGTGACGGGTTTTGTGCTGCATAATCCTTATAAAAGTGGTGAATCTCAAGAATCTCTCCCTCTCTCTCTCGAAGATCTTAAGATCCGCGGGAACTAAACTACTGGGGCCACCTGACAACCAATTAATTATACGAATATGATCTTCAATGTTATTAAAGTGAAACTTTAAGAAGATTATACGTCGAGACTTCGCTGGGAGCTTGAGCGATCCAATCTTGAGTTTGTGTTTTGAACTGATATTTTATCCGACATATACACTAGGCATTACCCGCAAGTTCGTTTGCGTTGATTTTTATAGCGATCACCAATGACCTATCTTAGGTAGACATCTATGTTTGTTTATTATTTCTTTACTTTTGACGCTTTTTAGAAACATGTACATTTCAAAGTTTACCTGAACTAAAAACACACACACCTGTTGGAGCTCTGTACTCTGTGCCTACTCCGCAAGGGATCTGGCGTGATGATATAGATAGATAGAAAAAGCTATACAAACCAAATATATTGTTTTTTTTATGATCTTGCCATATTTTATTAAAATCTGTTCTGTAGTAGGCTTAAAAAGGTATCAGACAAAGTATGTATATTGCGACAAGGTTTCTTTTGCACGTGGATAACATTGACATTGGTTGGTGTGAAATTAGGTCTATCATTTAACAAAATTTTCTCACGGCCAGGGAAATATTTTAAAAGGTAGGTCCGCACGGTTCTTAATTAAAAAAAGAACTTGGGTAAATTTCATAGCGAACGGCAACTCTGCGAGTGTCATGAAGTGACATTTAACGTTTTTTGACCCAGGACAAAAGATCCTTGTATGTATTAGGTATGGATTTTGAGTTCTTAGATTAACACGAATATGACGAATTAATAATTGTATTTTTTTTAGTTTATAACCTTTTTTTTATTTTAAGACTTCACCTGCGGTAGTATATTACACAACTACCTAAATGGCGTGTTGACATGTACACGCTACACCAGTATTTTTATAACACTGGGTCTGTTACTGAGAGCATATGAAAGTGCCAAGAGCCATCAAAAGCGAGGTGCAACCTTTGGAGAGATGGAGTGCCCATTCCAAATCCTCCAATACCAATTTGAAGTGTTTTTGCGGTGTTACCCAAACAATGGCCCACCTTACATCGTGTTCTGCATGCTCCAACAGCTACACGCGGCAGGATATGATGAATGCCACCGACAATGCGGTCGAGGCGGCCGCGTTCTGGGCTGCTTCTATATAGATTCGACATGTCTGCCGTCGAAACGATAAGAAGAAGATATCAAAGTGTAGTAATAATATAAAATATAAGCTCACACTGTCCCACAGCTGGGCAAAGGTCTCTCACAAATCTAGGTGAGAGAGATTCATAGGTCACACCACGCGGACCCAGTGCGGATTGGCGGTTTATGGCCACCTGCTGTTGGAACTTATCAAGCCGCCTATAAGACTTCCAACTTGGCTTTACGACTACCATATTACGAGGTAACCGGGACCAACGGCTTAACGTGTCTTCCTAAGCACGGAGTCACTGAATATGAAAATGCCACAAACGGTCACCCATCTGAAGTCGATCGCGTCGAACGCTGCTTAACTTTGGTGATCGCTAAGAACACAGCGGTCGCACAGCACTACGAGCTCCTCAATGTGTAGACCAAGTCCTATCTACCAATATGGCTGTCACATATGCTTTTGTCTTTGTCGAAATCTGCTGCTTTGATTAATCAGTTTCTGAAACTAAAGCTTACATCAATCGCTTCTCATTACATCAAGTGCAAGACCCACAGCAGGTCGAAGCCCTCCTCCAAAGATCCCCACAAGAACGGGCTTCAATTCCATAATATTATATAATTTAGCTATATTTGGAATTATTTCAATTTAAAACACATGGCATATGTTTTTAGAGCAGTGATTATAATATGCTAGAAAAATTCTATGTTATGTTAATGGTATCTTTCAGTAAATTCTTCCTGTAAAAATTATTATTATATAATAAGTCGTTCGGTCGGTTGTAAGACACCCGATGTGGTGCCATCTAGGCACCATATCGGGTTTCTTTCAATGTGAGCATACTAAATAATCATCACTGCAGCTACCTCCTTCGGTAGCTCAGTGGTTAGAACTGTCATCCCGGAATGGAGGAAAACTTGGGTTAGATTCAAATTCGAAGCGATAAATATTTCTTCCTATTTAGAATCACTGCCTTAATGTAGCTATTCTAAATGTAGGACTCAGTTGCAGAAAGCTTAACATAATTTTCATTTGAAAAGACCTTTTTAAAACAAGATTTTATAACAAAAACACGATTAATTAAGATATCTTGCTTAGTCGAGGAGCTTTTATGGCTTATTTCCGGCTCCATCATCAGAACCTCGATGATGGGTATAAAATACTCGTCAAGACAATTCCAATGAGCTCAAACACGGCGGGGATATATTGAGTAGTTGGGTGGCTTCATTAGCCGATTTCGACTTCATCATCATCAGATTCCTATTGTCTGTCGTTAAGGAGTTCCCTGACAGACAGACTAACATACGAACATTGCATAAATAAAAGCTTGTAAAACGGACACGGTCAGTACTTCCCGTGAGCATGGGTGCTGCAAAGCACTCGAAGCGTAGGAAACTTAAAAATCAAAAACAAACCGCGATAAAATTAGAAAAATAGTTTGATTTTATGTGTAATATTCGCCTAAATGTAAAAAATCAATATTGATTGTCAATATAAAGCGTCATTATCAATAAATATTTCATTATTTATGTAATAGGTATTTCTCCTAATTGTGCAATTATTGGCTATTAATGCTATCTATACTAATAACGAATAAACTCAAAAACTACTGGAACGATTTCAAAAATTCTTTCACCATTAGAAATCTATCTTATCCAGATGTTACATAGGCTATGTAATATAGACGAAGTCGAGGGAAACTACTAGTCTTTAATATAGAAAGATTGTCTCTGCAACTGAGCGTTTACTATTATCATACTGTACCCATTTCACGAAGTTTAAATTATTACTTGCAATTCATAATTAAACAAAGGCAAACGGAAGCGGGCTGCGTGCGTATCGGAACAATTCTGTTTTATAATTGATTACTGCGGTCGATTCGCCATTTGTACACTGCCTACACGTTTGTCTCTGTATTAAGGGTATATTCCTCTTGAGACTTAGCTGTAATATCATTCCTCACATTTCCAGCTAATGACGTTAACTCTTCTTAGTGCTTGAATTGAAATGCATTTTAAAATCAAGCATTTATAGCAAAAAAACTGTGAAGATATCTTGCTTAGTTAAGTAGTTCCGTTAACCATGCTCATGACTATAATATCTTTGCTTGCGGTGCCTGTCTGCCGCGGGTCACTCCCTTCCCTCCAATATGGTCGAGGAGAGTGATGGCTGTTCCAGCAGTCATACTCGTGAACGGGTACTGCTTGCATCTCGAGCGTAAGGCATGACACTGGAGCTAGATCGTAAACTATTTAATTGTGACCTAAACATTGTATCCACACAATATGATTGAAAAGGAAAGAAAACAAAAAGAGCAAGACAAGTAAATAAAAAAGACAAGCCCGCTGAGTTTCTTCGCCGGATCTTCTCAGTGGAGGCCACGTACCGATCCGGTGGTAGATTAGTAGTTAAATTAGATTAAAATAAAATGGAAATTGACTATTTGCAAGCGCCCCCGCAGGGCTTATACAAAGTAAATTATTTGAGTTTGAATCACCATCTGGCTCCATCATTAGACCGTGTCATCATTCAGGTCTGCAGTACTCGTTAAGACAAATCTTACGAGCTTAAACATTAGCTTCCTTTTACGCCACATATCCTTATTCTGGCCCAAACTTTGTAATTCCTTACCTATGCATTAAACTTTATAATTGGCCCATTTTTATATGGTCCTCCATGACTGCGGTATGCGGTTCTATGGCCACTATTGGGACATAGACTACACCGTCAGCCATTACCGCAATTGGCAACGTATCTCTGCCATCTACTTGAAAAATTGTCTATCTATTAATATCATCACGTTATTTTCTTGCAGCACTCTCTGACTTTCTCATAGTAGTCTCATACACGCAAAGTTGAAAATATATATTTCTCTTATTTTTGTTTTGTTTTGCGTCACTATTCCATAGCAGTCCAAGGAATGTAAGCCTCCTGTTGACGACTGAAAAGGATTTATAATTTGATTCTATACTGCAATATAGTAAAAAGCAGAACAGTCCTATCGAACTACGTCTGAAGGCGACCGCAAACCAACTGAAATTAATTGTGGTCCAGTACCGACCCGAGTCGTTCAGGAGTTGTCAGCCCCTTAACTACATCCTTGTGTTCCTGTATCTGGTGTCTCCTTAGAACTATGTCGATTTTGTAAAGGTGTTGTAAAACTGAGTTAAATTGACATTATTTATATAAATCTCGACCAAAATATTAGTATTAGTAACAGTAAAATTGACTTTAAAGTACATTGTCGAAAATTGCCCCAGAACCAACAAACATTTGACTAATGCCATCATTAATAATTATTTATTTTATTTAAATAATGGCAAATATCCGTATGTAACGGACAATTTGCAATCTAAAACGAATATTTCGAAGTATTGTAAGTACTTATATCGAAGTAGCCGACATCTTTACTAAATGTCAACACACATTATAACCGCATATGTATTAATGGCAACTGAATTATAACTTCAAAATCTAATACTTTTTGTGCATTATTGCAATACCCCGATTGTGCGTTTAATAATAAATGCCTTAAGAGAATTTGTGGATGATTTGAAATCATACAAGTATTTTTTCATTGCTGTTGGTTCTGGGGCAAATCATGTATGGGCGCAGAACAATGTCCTTTTTATCATCACATCACAATCACCTTCAGCTTATCCCATACACTGAAGGAGATATATACCCATTTCCTCCCTCTTATGCCTTTACCTTTGCACTTGACCATGTCATCGACCTAACTCTGTAACATACATTTATGACTTTTCATGATTGCAGTATCGCTTTCAAGGTCATCATTGGATCGGATATCAACTCCACAATTTTTTTTTTTTTTTTTTTTTCCAGGGGGAAATGCCTGCCGCATACTGCCACATCCTGGACTTGGTGATGTGGCAGTTATGTGGGGCTCGCACCCACTAAAACCCCCCCGGCGTCCGTCTCTTGCCCAATTGCCGTACCGCAGGAATTGCCAAGTGGTAGAACATCTGCGGCACGGGCGGGCCTGGTCTATTTCCACAGACCTCTCCTTCGTGCCTTGTGCATTCTTTGTGAGGGTGCGCAGGACGCAGCGCACTTCCGTCACAGGCCTGTTACTGGTCAATATCTACTCCACCTGACAATACCGTATCTGGCAACGTAACACTGCTATCTAGTTGAAGTGAAGTGAAGTGAAGTTGCCTCCTATTCTTGTTTTTTTTTTAGTTGCGTCAGTAAGCCTCTGCAATTCTACAAAATGTAATTGTTCTTCTTTGCGACCGAAAGGAATTATAACTTGGTTGTATACTAAAATTGATTCAAAAGTGGAATAGTCCTATTGAACCACGTCTGAAGGCGACCGCAAACCCAACTGAAATTAATTGTGGTCCAGTACCGACCCGAGTCGTTCAGGAGTTGTCAGCCTCTTAACTAGATCCTTGTGTTGCCGTATTTGGTATATCTTTACAACTACCTGTGTCGATATTTTGAAGTTAGCATAAAACTGAGATTAAATTGCCAAACATGGGCGTGAATTTACATGACAGCTTAATTATTGTCTTATTTTTTTAATATCTATATGATCACGCCAGATCCCTTGCGGGGTAGGCAGAGAGTACAGAGTTCCAACAGGTTCTTTCCTTACATGCCTCTCTGGCTTCCTTCAGGCTCATAGTTCGTCTCACACACGGTCGCCGGTTACGGAGACTTTTGAATTGTCATTCAGATAAGACTCGTTCAATTTGGTCGTGGTAAGATAGTCTAGATCTTCCCCGGTACCTACATCTTTCGCATTGTATATCCGTTTCGTCATTGTTTCTTCTGAGATTCTTTCTACAGGCCCGGACCAACGGAGCATACCTTTTCTCATCTTTACACCGATACTATCTTTCATACCTACTCTTTCTTTCATACCTACTCTACTCTTTCTTACTACGTTGTTGCAAATACGGTCGGTCAGCTTCACTCTGCAAATCTTCCGCAGAGCTCGCATTTCCACCGCATTTATCCCACTTTCATTCTCCTTCTTACATACCCAGCTCTCGCTAACATCTAACAGTGTTGGGACAAGAACTCCGTTATGTATGGCCAGCTGCACCTTTTGGCTTAAGCCCCGGCTCCGAAGTAACTTTCCCATCGCACCATTTACTCTTTTTCCTGCACTCACTCTTCTCTCTATTTTTTTTAAATAAATACTGTGTATTTAATTTTGTTATTGGATTATTAGTAAGGTCTCAAAGTAATGTGGGGCTTTAAAGTAATATTGAGCCTATTTCCGTTATACCAGGCACTCACTACCCCACCATTAAAACCCCAATGACATTTTGTGTGTGTGTGTGTGTGTGTGTGTGAATGATGTACGCTGTTGGCCGCGAGGCCTTTACAGCTTCACCGGACTTAAAGGCGAGCGTGCAACCACTACGCTCTAGCCAGCCAGAAGGGCAAGAGGCGACATACTCGAGGGCGCCTCGAAAAGGCGCCCTCGGTTGGGACAGTCGCTGTAGGGGGACGGGTGCACTACTAAGTGCACCGGTCAACCGCCGGCTATGGGAGGGGATCTTCGACTACGTCGTCGTCGTCGCCCGTATTCTGAGCGGAAAGAAGGGATGACAAAGCATCGGGGGGGTCGGTGAGAACATGTCGCGGCCGGCGGTGGCGGCAGGGGTCGGGGGGGAGATCGTATTGCACAATTTGCGTATTCTTTAAAATTTTGCGTTTGTGCATTTTCGTATTGTACATTATACGATAGACCATTTTTTTCAATTAGTTTTTCAATTTATTTCATCACGTCACATCACATATATGAGTATATTCATGTTCCTTTCTCTTTAACTTAATTACAGTCAGCATTCTATGGCTACGGCAAAAATATCATAACCCATTTTTATACAAAAAAGTATATCGGCAAATTTCTATCGATATTGGATTGGGCGGGAAACGCTCATAAAATGGCACAGGTATATAATAAAAATAAAATATTGTCTCGCAAATACTATAACGCGTTTATTGGATTTATTTTCACCAGGGTACAGTCACCGAAAAAAGTGCTGCTATAAATAAAATGTATGAAACTTCTAACGAATTGTATTTCTTGACACAATTGAAACTTGATATTGGAGTAGATATTATAATTAGACAAAATTGAAGTCCGCTAAGTTTCACGTCGGATTTTC
Source organism: Phalera bucephala (assembly GCA_905147815.2). Taxonomy (NCBI): domain Eukaryota; kingdom Metazoa; phylum Arthropoda; class Insecta; order Lepidoptera; family Notodontidae; genus Phalera; species Phalera bucephala. Next base: position 22,488,154 of record LR990626.1, on the reverse strand, counting down.
TCAGTACGCCGCGTTCCGATTCGATGGTAGAGTAAGTTAAAAATATGTTTTACTAGTTTCTGCCCTCGACTTTCGCCGCGTTAACTTTACCTTACATTTTACCGGGATAAAAAGTATCCTATATCTTTTCATCCAAATCCGTTCAGCCGTTTTTGTGTGATTGAGTCACAAACATCCAAACATCCAAACATTCAAACCTCTAAACATACAAACTTTCACATTTATAATATTAGTAAGATCCTCTCAGGTTTTATATGAAATAAATGATTTGAGTTTAACGGAATTTGTCGTTTGCTGAAAAAGTGAAACAACGTCAACAGCAAAACCAAAGAAATCAAGCTTTTTAGTTGTTAAAATTAGAGTAGTTAGTTATAGAATAACTAAGTTTTTGTGTTGCGTCATTACTAAATTTATTTATTTATATGGATCTCCAACAGAAAATATACACATTTTCGATATTAACAATAAGATACTTGGGTCTCGTTTAAGTGTATTCCTCCAATTAAAGGAGACCACAGTATGCACAACAAAAATTAAAAACAACTAAGCTAACAACTTATAATAATAAATAAGTATTACTAAAATCTATTAAAAATTAATCGGTAAAGAAGAAAATACAATGAGAGTTTCAAAATCTGCAGGAAGCGATAAGTAAGCGATCTACACTTTCTTCTTTAAGTTATGGCTTCACCCTAATCTTAAGTGTATTTTGCCAGTGTCTAATTAAATATGTAAGTATGTTTAAATTAATTTGACTCCCCGATGAACTTGATGACAACGATGATAATAAAATTAACGAAGTACCACTACCCTGGATAGTAAAGCGGTGGATACTTTACATACCAATTGCGACGGCCGTTTTGAGGGAAGTCGCAGAGGCGTGTTTAATCACTTTGTTACAATTACCTTCACTCATGCACATATAAGAACACATAATAGTTAATATTCCACCAACATTACACATTATTAGTCGAAATAACACAAGTTTTGAAAATAAAAACAAATTGACAACATCACTCTTCGACTTTCCGCCAAAACTCGATCTGCACATTAGCGATATTATTATTAAATGGCGCTAGTACATAGTGCCAGTGAACTTGTATACCGCGTGAGTTATAAGCAGGCAACAGTTACTCAATTGTTCCGGTAACTGTTCCGGATTGCGATAGTTACATGATTTAAGTTTAAATAAGTACGCTAGGAGATTCGTAGAAGAACCAAGGTCACCGACATAGCCGTTAAGATTAGCAAGCTGAAGTGGCAATGGGCGGGCCACATAGCGCGTAGATCGGACGGGCGTTGGGGCAGAAAGATTCTAGAGTGGAGACCACGTATTGGCAACCGCAGCGTGGGACGACCGCCTGCCAGATGGACCGACGATCTTGTGAAAATCGCAGGAAGTCGTTGGATGCAGGTGGCATCGGACCGGTTACGCTGGAAAGCGATTGGGGAGGCCTATGTTCAGCAGTGGACAAGTATAGGCTGAGATGATGATGATGAAGTACGCTAGTCCAGGCTCAAGTAATTTCAATATAGGTAACGATCGCTATCTTACCGATTTCAATTGATAAGACCACGACATTTTGTAGTCTCTACTGTGGAACCTTTAATTTATTATACCGACAAAACCCAATAGCTTTGAAAGTTAAGACTACTAAATGCACCAAATTCCTTAAAAAATCATAAGGATTTAGTGACCAAAATCGATAAAATAGTCTTCGTTATTTATGTCAGGACTGCAAGCCCAGTGCACACGCGATCAACGCAATTATCTGTGCCAGTTACCCGCGTCAGTAGTCAGCGTATATTATGTCTGTGTTTAGGTACCATTATTATTATTTTTTTCGAACTATATCACGCCAGATCCCTTGCGGGGTCGGCAGTGAGTACAGAGTTTTAACAGGTTCTTTCCTTACATACCTGTCTGGCTTCCTCCACTCTCATAGTTCGTCTTATACACGCTCACCGATTACGGAGACTCTTGACTTGTCCTTGAGATAAGACTCGGTTTACTTGGTCATGGTAAGATAGTCTAGGTCTTCCCCGTTACCTACATCCCTCCACTTTCGCATTGTATATCTGTTTTGTCATTCTTTCTTCTAATATTCTTTCTAAATGCCCGAACCAACGGAGCACACGCCGTTGTGAATACGTTCGTTTTTCGTGGTACGTGCTAATGTTTCTCGAAAAGTAACGAACGGTTGTTAGAAATAGTAACTCATTCTATATTTGAACTAAAATATATCGAAACCCGTTGATAAAGTTCCGTCGCCGATCATATTAGAATTTTACTGTGATTTTACTGTTTTAAATTCATACCGAATTTTAGTGTGAAACCAATCGAACGCTTTTGAATGCTCTTGAAATAGAATGAACTAGTTTGAATAGAAATAAAACAAGTCTGGAATATGGTCGAGATGAAGTTTATACTTACCTTACCTACCATTATGTTTTGTATATGTATATTAAATCTTCTTGTTGACTGAATCCTTGGGCTCATGGTCTGGTTAGCAATCACGAGGTCTTAGGTCGGGAAAATGAATGATGAAGAACTAATTAGTGCTCGCGACTTCGTCCGCGTTGACTTTAGACAGGAACCTTTCATTTTTCCGGGATAAAAAATATTCTATGTGTTATTCCAGGTGATAAACTTTTTGTCTGCCAAATTTCATTCAGAACCGTTAAGCGGTTGCGAGATTCAGTAACAAACATCCAAACTTTCACATTTATAAATAATAGTAGAATGTATATTTTCATTCAAACATTTCCATAAGCAGGCCGGAGTCTGGAATTGAAGTCGGTATAGTAGCAATAGGTTGTCTCTCTATATCATTAAGACTAACAATCGCCCGCAAAATATGAGTGTACACGATACACCTCTGCCCACTCCTCGGTTAAATGGGACATGAGAGTTACATTAGTGACTTAAACTCAAACAAGCAAAGAATACACCTTTACATTTAACATTAATAGAATCAAGTTTGAAGAAAATAAACACCAATTTTCCCAAGTAAAAGGCAACACCCGAATAAGGAACAAGCTCGCATCTGCCCCGAAACATCTAATGCAATATGGCAAGGGGCGTTTATTTTATTTTTATTGCACCAAATCCTCTTTGAAAGGGCCGGCTTGTCGCCTTCAGTGTTGCCAGGTTTTGGGATTCTACTGATTTGGAAGTTTTTAATAGAAAAGTATTTTTAGTTTGTATGTTTGGGCTCTCGCTGTCTTGGTGCAATGGTTGCGATGATGTATGATGTGATGTGTATAGTTTGAAGGTTTAAAATAATATTTCCAAAAAAACAATAATATCATATTGGAGATTACTAGGACCTGGTTTTGAATCCAAAGTTAGGTAAAGTATTTTCTATAGAAAAAATAACCTTTGGACTTAACATTGTTGGCCAAATGTGGGGGGTGTACTCATTACGTCTCTGGCATATCCGACTTGGTAAATAAAGACATGACGGCTTAATAAAGCAAATTGTTTGGAAGTTAGTAACATTTGCTTGTTTGGAAGTTTGTAACTTTGCTGAAGTTTTTGGATAATTTTATATCAATCAATCAATCAATCAGCCTATCGCAGTCCACTGCTGGGCAAAGGCCTCTCCTAACACGCGCCATTGCACACGGTCCTCCGCCTTCCGCATCCAGTCTGTCCCAGCAACCTTTTTGAGGTCGTCGGCCCATCTAGCTGGGGACCGTCCTACCTTACGCTTACCAAGTCGCGGTCTCCAATCTAGGACACGTTTGCTCCATCGGCCGTCGGTCCTTCTGCAGATGTGACCAGCCCACTGCCACTTTAGCTTACTGAGTTTGCGCGCTATGTCGGTAACTTTGGTTCTTTGTCGGATTACCTCATTACGAATTTAATTGTAATAATAATTTTATAAGTACCAATAATTTTAACCAATTAATAATTTAACGTATGCATCCGCGGTGTTCTTACCGATCACCAAGGTTAAGCAGCGTTCGACTCGGTCGGCCTGAGATGGGTGACCGTTTGTGGCATTTTCATATTCGAGCGTCTCCGTGCTTCGGAAGGCACGTTAAGCCGTTGGTCCCGGTTACCACTTAATGTGGTAGTCGTTAAGCCGAGTTGGAAGCCTTAAAGGCGGCTTGATAAGTTCCAACAGCGGGTGGCCACAAACCTGCCTCCACCAATCCGCACTGGGTCCGCGTGGTGGAGTATGACCTAATCTCTCTCACCTCGATTTGTGAGCGAAGGCCTTTGCCCAGCAGTGGGCAGTATAGGCTGATATTATTATTATTTATATCGGTCGTATGTATTTATTCCAAACTTACGGTAAACAATGCTCTAGACCTTCATTTAATTACAAATAACCTTGCAAACATTCATTCAGAAAAAAACAAACAAATCCAATTGTGTAACGTACCAAGTAGTTTGTCGTCATTTTATTAATTTTTTCCGGAGATTTGTTTTTCACAGCTTACAACACCAGCCACTTCTACGCCGTGTTTATTTTATTTTCCTCAGCCGTTACTGCAGTGTTATTGTTAGTACGGCCAATTGTGTTGCGGGAAGTTGCCATATAGAGGGATATGCTCCTTGAAATAAAGGAGTTTTTAAATAAATGGATGTTTTATTTGAGTTTGTTCGGAACACCTACTTATATTTTTATCGCATCTCTGCAGGAGTCAGTCTTCAGAATGTCAGACTCCAGACTTGCATTTTAAATTTTTCTATCGATAAATTACACCTTGTACAACCTAGGAGTCTAGGCCAGGACATCGTGATCGCTAGGCGCATTACTCACCATTCGATCAACGAGGTAGACATTTTGTTTTTATTCTTACCGAAGTTAGTCTTTTTTTGCAGCTGATAACACCAGCCACCTCTCCTCCGTGTTTATTTTATTTTCCTCAGCCGTAACTGTAGTGTTATTGTTAGTACGGCCAATTGTGATGCGGGATGTTGCCATATAGAGGAAAATGCTCCTTAAAATAAAGGAGTTTTTAAATAAATGGGGGTTTTATTTGAGTGTATTTCTACATACTTACATTACTTCGAAGGGATGTTCAAACGCGACTGAAAAATAGCAAATCTTCGCTTCGTCTGAAAGACACAATCATTTTTTTTATCTTCTAAAAACGCTCTTTTTATATAAGACTTTTGATTGGCCTAATGGCTTAAAGCGCTTGGTGGTCACGAAGTCTTCAATTAGAATTCGTAAAAATGAAAATGGTATTTTTTGTTTCGGAAATAGAAAAGTGGTGCTTTTTTGGGCAGGAAAGCTTTATTTAAGATAGTATCGGTGTAAAGATGAGAAAGGGCATGCTCCGTTGGTTCGGGCATATAGAAAGAATGCCAGAGGAAAGAATGACAAAACAGATATACAATGTGAAAGTGGAAGGATGCAGGTACCGGGGAAGACCTAGACTATCTTACCACGACCAAATAAACCGAGTGTTATCTGATGGAAAAGTCAAGAGTCTCCGTAACCGGCGAGCGTGTATGAGACGAACTATGAGAGTCGAGGAAGCCAGAGAGGTATGTAAGGAAAGAACCTGTTGGAACTCTGTACTCTCTGCCTACCCCGCAAGGGATCTGGCGTGAGGTTATAGATAGATAGATAGATAGAAAGCTTTATTCTGTAGCAGTCCAGAGTCTAAAATCGCACCAATAGTAATGGCAATAGACTCGTCTCTATCACATTGGGACCTAAAATGGACTTAAATGTGGACGTTCTTCGTACACCGAGATCCGCTTAGCGAATAAAGGCGTGATGGACTTTGCAACTACGACCTCATGTGCGGTCCCCTTTTCTAGTTGAACCACTATATACAAGGTGTAATGTAATAAACGCAAGCCCTGAAAGTAGTTTGTTCTAAATCAGTAACTTAGTTGATTCTCACAATTTCGAAAATTCACCTTTGTTTACACTACGTTCCATAAGCAATTTATATATAGATAATAGATTAGGGTATTCCTATACGTTATTATTACAGTATTACATGGGACTTAACATTGTTGATGAAAAGTGGGCGTACACAGTATACCTCTGCCATCGCCGCTTGGTAAATATAGGCATGACGGTGTGCGTGTTCCTATAAAAATGTAAACGTCAGTAAACTATCAAAGCTACCATCAGTTGATAGACGCTCCGAATACGGGCGACGACGACGACGAAGTCGTAGATCCCCTCCCCTAGCCGGTGGTTGACCGGTGTACTTAGTAGTGCACCCCCTCACCCCGCAGCGACTGCCCCAACCGAAGCCGCCTCTTCAAGACGCCCTCGAGTATGTCGCCTCTTGCCCTTCTGGCTCGAGCGTAGTGGTTGCACGCTCGCCCTTAAGTCCGGTGAAGCTGTAAAGGCCTCGCGGACAACTGCGTACATCACTCACACACACAGTTGATAGACTAACGCTTCGTCGGTGCAACGAGCAATAAGCGAAACGATGGCACGTAAAATAAGATGTGATAGACCTTACGACATCAACAATGTTCCTCGTATAGTCGCGTTTCTAGTTGAACCATTATAGATGCTAATTGAAGTTAGCGCAGCGCTAAACGAGACAATAATAGATCGAGCATCGCCGCGCCGATCCGCTCGCTCGCAAATTCACCTTTGTCCGTACTTTCCAGACGGTGTCGTTTGAACATAGCGCGGTGGCGTGTGGTTTAAGAATGAAGATTGCAGCGAGAACTTTCTTTTTTAACAATAGTAGTAGGCGCTTGAAGCTGCTGACATGAATAGAGCATATACCACTTCGCTTCATAGGTCAGTACAACGTACGGAAGTGCTTGAGTTCTCTGCGCAGAGGACTGAGAATCTTTTGAGGTTTTTCCCACGCAATAAACAAAAAGCTCCGCTTATTGAATTAAGTAGTAGCGAGTTCGATTTCGGCACGGGACAAAAATTTGTGTGAATCACAAATATTTTTTATCAGTTTGGGTAGTTGCGCTTGTGATTTTTTTTTGTAAACGCACCCACAAATAGGAGTATATCCTAGTGCATACTTGCTGAACAAAATTATGAAAATAGTTATAACGTACCGTTACGAGCATATACCTACCTAAATGAATAATTGAATATCAAAACTACCCATACCTTGTGCAGTCTCATATTAAGATCAAAACTTACCCCGCCAGTCTTATATAACTCGTACCCCACAAAACAGCAAAGTTCATCAGTGTCTGACGGTAATGTCGTTACTGAACTCAATCAGGGTCCATTGACGACACGACGTAAGCCGAACTCGATTACGTCATATTATTGTCGCCTTACCTTCACCATTTCAGCGCTAGACGTTATGGGGGTCTGATTAATTTAACTGAATGATTTGGTGTGAAGCCGAACACTTTTTCTAAAGAACCTAAACCCGCCACACATTTTCATTACTGAAACCAGGATATAAAAGTTCATATGACAACAATATGGACCAATTATACCACCTAACTAAAAGATAAATACATGATATGACTTCCTGCAAGGAGGTATGATAGCTCACCGTAGCCCTAACAAAAAGTACAAGGACAATGGAGAGAAAGAACAACGCTCGGTGGTTCCCTTCGAGATCAAAACCGAGGAGATTCGCAGAAGAACTGAAGTCATAGCGATTATAAATCTTGAACGAAGTGGCTATGGGCGGAGCACTCGTAAAGCTAATGGCTATTGCAGAAAAAGGTTCTCAAGCTCGTTGTTATTTTCAAGAAAAAATACATTTTGTCCAACCTAGGATTCAAGCCCAGGGCTTCGTGAGCGCTATGCGAATAATTTGCAACTAGACCAATGAGGCAGTCAAGCAGAGGTTGTATTAAATGTTATGTATCTGCTATTCGCACACTATTTTAAAATAAACAGAGTTATGAATCTCACACTGGGTACTGTCTTTAGTCCTTACAAGAATGATACAACACATAATATTTCATGTAACACATTTGAAATTCGTAAACAGTAATCTGCCTACAGCAAGCCTTTAATAAACAATCTGGCCGAAACTGTATCTAAAATCGTGAATAATTCAGCGGGCACTAAACAGAGATACATAGTTAATATTCAAAGGGTTGGGGACAATATTTTGGCAGCAAACACTACGAAGGGTAGCATGCAAAGGGAATGCGCGATTCGGAATGCGGAGGGTTGTCCCGGTTATATGATTAGGGAAATACCTGGATTTTGAGGGTCTAAACATTGAGGCGAGTCAAGTTAGGAGGATATGGTTGGCGAAATTGAGTATGATTATGGATAAGCGTGGATTATGGGTGGATAAGAACTGACGGCATTGAGGTAGAAAGGTTCTTGAGTGGCGACCACGTACCGGAAGATATGGAGTGGGCAGGCCACAAAGCCGGTCGTTGTGGCGATCTTTGGGGAAAGCCAATGTCCAACAGTGGACGTCTTTCAGCTGAATATACATCGACATGTCCAACGAACAAAGTCCTATAATCCAGTATTTAAATTTGACTTATCGACGGGCATAAAAGTTGCAATTGTCATTTATTTTATTTGGCATAATTAACGCTGTCAAACCAATATCTGCCATGTGCACTTTTAAAAGAGTTCAAAACGTTGACTAGTTTACTAACCAAATTTTCGTATAAAAAGCCTGCTATGTAACTCAAAGCATTATACAGTAAACTGTGGTCGCTAAAAATCTGCTTCATATAACATTTTACAGGAGAACGTTTTTATTCAGTATCTCAAAGTTATACTTTTTGCACATAGCAGACATTCGTTTAACAACGATGATATGTAACTTTGTTTTATGGGATCGTCGATATGGATAAGCCAGCCCTTGTGGCGCTGTAGAACCGTAGTGTTTTTGACTTTCATTTCGATTAAGCAACATTTGCCTTGGTCGGTCGGAGATGGTTAAACGTTGGCAGTAATTCAATTTATAAGCGTCTCTGTGGTCCGGAAGGTCCTTTAAGCCCTTGGTCTCGGTTGCCACTGAAAATAAGAGTCGTCAAGCTGAGTGGGATGCTTTTAGAGGTTTGATAAGTTCCAACAGTAGGTCAGAAACCTACCTGCGTCAATCCGCGCTAGATCGGGGTGGTGGAATCTCTCTCACCTCAATTTGCGAGAAGTCCTTTGGCCAGCAGCGGGGTACCATAAGGTTATTTATTACCAAGAATCAGATGGTAAGTGAGTTGAATCAGCCTATCATGGCCGAATCCGTCACGCCTATATTCCCCAAGCGGGGGTGGCAGAGGTGTACTGAGTACACCCACGTTTTGCCGACGATGTTAGGTCCCATGTAATAGGGGGCGAGCCTATTGCCATATACCGGGCATAATTCCAGACTCCGAACTCATACTGTTAATTTTTCGTTAGAAAAACTACATTTGTCCGACCTAGGATTTGAACCAAGGAACTCGTAATCACAAAGCGTTGTGCTTTGCAACCATACCAACGAGGCATAACGGTTTTTTGACATCAGTTTGCTAACTGTGGATATTATACCATTTTTCTTGGATTATGATCATAATAGTATAAAAGATGTACTAACACACCGTCACGTCTACATTCCTTAAGTGGGGTAGCAGATGTGTAGTGTACACTCACATTTCAACCAACGATGTTAGATCCTTATGCAATAAAGGGCAATTCTATTTGTACTTGCTCCCTTCTAATACCAAAGCAATGCTTGTGCTGTCCTTGAACTTTCCTATTATCGACTATAGTGATGTGTGCTACTTTGACCTGAATGCAGATCAACTCAATAAACTAGACCGCCTACTTAATAACTGCATTCGATTCGTATTCAATATGCGCAAATATGATCATGTGTCGGAGCATCGTTCACAGTTAAAGTGGTTGCCTATTCGTCAACGCAGAGCTCTAAGGGCACTGACAACATTGTTTTCTATCCTTCATTCTTCTGTAGCGCCTGCTTATCTTACTTCCCGATTTCAATACCTATGCTCCAATCATAATAAACATCTTCGCTCTTCTAATAATTGCCTTCTTCAGTGTCCCTCTCACCGTACTGATTTCATCCACTCTTCCTTCTTTGTCCAATCAATCCTTCTGTGGAATGCATTACCTCAGGATCTCAGGATGGCTACCTGGTCTCTCATTTAAAAAAAACTGCAGGACTATCTGTTGAACAAAATGTTAGCGGATTCTTCTAAACGCTAGTTGTTTCATGTCGTTATGTCATACTGTCTGTTTCATATATAGTATAGTTATATGTGTATGTATATGTATGTATTATACCTGTATGTATTATATGTTATTTATATACAACTGCTTTTGTTGTATGTATGTATGTAATTAGTTTTGTGTTTTTAAATATTTTAATTTTCTTTTTTTTTAATTGTAATTGTGATTTTAGTTTTTTTTTACCTACCACAGCTGTTTCCACATCACCTCAAGGTAGACTGGCAGAAAATGCCTCTGGCATTAAGTCCGCCTGTGTACATAAGTGCATAAAGAATAAATAAATAAATATTATCAATATAATTTCTATCTATCTACATCATCACGCCAGATGCCTTGCGGGGTAGGTAACAGACCTCTCTGGCTTCTTCCACTTTGATATTTTGTCTCATACACGCTCGCCGGTTATGGCGACTCATGACTTGCCTTTCAGACAAGATGAGATGAGATGAAGTCTTTTTGGTCATGATGAGATAGTCTAGGGCTTCCCCGGTACCTACATCTTTCCACTTTTGCATTGTATATCTGTTTTGTCATTCTTTCTTCCAACATTCTTTCTATATTCCCGAACCAACGGAGCATACCCTTTCTCATCTTTACACGCCCTCCACACAGCTGTTGCAAGTACTACCGGTCAGCTTGACTCCGCACAACTTCCGCAGAGCTCGCACTTCGACCGCATTTATCCTGCTTTCACTCTTCTTCTTACATACCCAGCTCTCACTGCCATATAACAGCGTTAGGACAAGCACTCCGTTACGTATGGCTCCCAAGTAGCTTCCCCCTCGTACCATGCACTCTGTTCCCTGCACTCACTTTTCTCTCTATTTCAGCGGTGTATTTCCCGTCCTTACCGAAGGCGCATCCAAGATATACACACTCATTCACTTGCTCCAGCACATCGTTACCAACTAATTGTAATTTAAATAATATTTTGGATAAAAACTATATGTGTCTAAGTCCGATGGAGTGTTGTGTGAGGCACAGGGAGGTTTCAGGTCTGGAAGAGGATGTTCGGATCAAGTTTTCTCCCTCCGCAACATCGTAGAAAAGCATCTGGCAGTAGGCCGGAAGGTTTTCTGCGGTTTTGTGGACCTGGAGAAGGCGTTTGATAGAGTCGTGCGAAAGAGACTTTGGGACATTTTGCCAGAGTATGGTATAAACGGCACCCTGTTGCGAGCCGTCCAGTCCACCTACGTGGACAACAAGGCATGCGTACGGGTGGGTGGTAACATGTCACCTTGGTTTGACGTTAAAATCGGCGTCAAGCAGGGTTGCGTGTTGTCCGCTGGACTGTTTATAGTGTATCTGGATAAAAGTCTTCAAAGACTGAATGCGTTGACTGAAGGGGTAAAAATGGGTGATCTAGTGATAAACCACCTATTGTATGCAGATGACGCGGTTTTGATAGCGCCAACAGCCACTGATCTGCAAACACTAGTCACAGTTATGAGAGACGACTGCATGAACAATGGCTTACATTTGAATGTGAAGAAAACCAAAATTATGGTTTTTGAACGGGAAGAAACCAGAACGAATGCACGGATTGTGGTTGGTAACGATGTGCTGGAGCAAGTGAATGCGTTTGTATATCTTGGATGCGCCTTCAGTAAGGGTGGGAAATACACCGCTGATATAGAGAGAAGAGTGAATGCAGGTAATAGAGTGAATGGTGCGATGGGAAGGCTACTTGGGAGCCGGCACTTAAGCCAAAAGGCGCAGCTGGCCATGCATAACGGAGTGCTTGTCCCAACGCTGTTATATGGCAGTGAGAGTTGGGTATGTAAGAAGGAGAACGAAAGCAGGATAAATGCGGTCGAAATGCGATCTCTGCGGAAGATGTGCGGAGTCACGCTGACCGACCGTATTCGCAACAGCGTAGTAAGAAAGCGAGTAGGTATGAAAGAAAGTATCGGTGTAAAGATGAGAAAGGGTATGCTCCGTTGGTTCGGGCATATAGAAAGAATGCCAGAAGAAAGAATGACAAAACAGATATACAATGCGAAAGTGGAAGGATGTAGGTGCCGGGGAAGACCTAGACTATCTTACCATGACCAAATAGACCGTGTCTTAGCTGAAGGGCAAGTCAAGAGTCTCCGTAACCGGCGAGTGTGTATGAGACGAACTATGAGAGTGGAGGAAGCCAGAGAGGTATGTAAGGAAAGAACCTGTTGGAAGTCTGTACTCTCTGCCTACCCCGCGAGGGAGCTGGCGTGATGATATAGATAGATAGATAGAACTATATGTGTGTTAATTATCATGCTTAAATTGATATGTCACTTTGACTAACCTCTGAAAACAAGTTTCCATATCAAAAATCACGTAGATTCACACTCAATATTCAACAATTGTATTTAAATATCAATATGTAATTGACTTAAACGAAATGTTATTTCCAAAGCTAAATGAGATGTGTGCATTAATTATATATGAAAGCTTTACGAAAGGGTAACTCACACGAACGTAACCGAATTACGGCGGCCCTCGTCAGGGGCAATCAGAGGTATACCTGTTTTGAATACGTTATTAAAAACGTTTGCCGATAACCTACCCGTTGAAGGGTTGGGATTTTTAGGGTATCTAAATCTTTTAAATTATATTTTTATTTTTGAGCATGTGGTTGGAATACAGAATAGTGATGCTGAATACAAAGAACTATTAATCGCTTCGGGTGAAAATCGATCGCTCTTAGCACATTATTTTCTTTTTTAAATGAAACGTAGCCCCACGCTAGCAATTATTCTAGTGTTTTGGGTACGTTTATGAACAATACATAAACCTTTTTTTTATAATACCCCTGTCAAGAAACTGTCCCACCGTTGGGCACGGGCCTCCTCTCAAACTGAGAGGGTTTAGGCCATGGTCCACCACGCTGGCCTTGTGCGAGTTGGCAAACTTCACACACCTTCGAGAAACACTTAGGCATGCAGGTTTCATCTCGATGTTTTCCGCCACCGTTAAAACAAGTGGTAATAAATTTTTAATACGCACATGCTTTTGAAAAGACAGGTGCGTGTCTGCGTTTGAACCCGAGACTATGAAGTCCAACGGTCTAACCACTAGGCTATCACTGCTTGTCACATACACCTAGGCCAAAAAAAATATTTGTGGGTCACACTCGTCCGGAGATTGCACCAGTGACTACTGGATACAGTGAGCGGAACGACTTAAACCTTTAACCATTGTATCAAACCCGTCTGTCTACTGAGATGAGGCAGTTAGGTTTCTGCCTTTAAGCCTGTTTTGGTAGCTTAGTAACGTACTGGTAGTCCTACGAGAGCTCTTGATGATTGTCAAGGTTAGTTAGGAGCCATAATCACTCGCCTCCATTTGAGAGAGAAGGCCTTGGCATGCAGTGGGATAGTATTGGAGTTTTTTTAAAAGGAGCCCCACACTAGGATTTATTCTAGTATCGTGGTTGTTTACAAACATGAAAATTCACATACACAAATACCCAGACCGAAACAGATTGGTCGGTTCTTTCTTTTAAACAAATAATTGTGGGTCACACAAATATTTGTCCGTGCGGGAAGCGAACCTTTGACTATTAGAGACAGTGGGCGGCGTGGCCGAAGCTCTTAACCACTGCGCTAAATCATCCGTCAATTATTACTGTTGAATTGATTAAAGTTGTCGCGCCAGTCACGTGATCCTTTCGACGATCACCTCCGCTCTTTGCTTAACAAAAGCTAGATGACTACCTCGATGTCATCACGTCCGATTCCAACAGAGTACAGAGTTCCAACAGGTGAATATAATTTATAAAATACCATATGTTTTTCAGGTTTTGATTCTACTTTAAAAGAAGTATGACAATCAAATCTCTTTGATTCGCACACCATTACATCAAGGAGAAAACACCACACCCTCTATAAGTAATGGGGTGTCATGAGGGATGTAATTTACAGAATTTTCCCCTTCATTGTAAGATGATTTCGTTTAAGAGGGATTGTCGTGACTTGCCCGAAGTTGTTTTTCGGATTTAGGAAGATGTTTGGATAGGTGATCCTATAAGTATGGTCTAGACTAAAACAAATGTAGATTTATTCCGAGCGGGGATTGAAACCGCGGCTACCATTTTCCAAGAAGTAAAAAAAACAGGCAGTTTTACTTTTCTCTACTACCTACATAAGCCACGAGTTCGATTTCCGGGCAGTGGAATTTTATTGATGGATCTGTTATTAGAATTTTATTATAGCTGAGATTTCATTATATGACGAAAATACAAAATACTAGCTGATACCTGCCGCTGCGCACGCGTTTTGTTTGTAATACAAACTAATATTGTAAATTCGAAAGTAATATGTCAGTCTGTTACGTTTTTACGCCCAAACCGCTGAATAGATTTTAATCAAATTCGGCAAGAAATTTGATTTCAGCCAGGACAAGGGCATAGGCTACCTTTTGTCACAAAAAAAGTTTAAGGGTGTAAAATACTCGCCTAAAAATAACCTTTATAAATTAATACTTTATAAATTAATCAATTTGTCACGGCAAAAGAAATGTTTCCGAGGAATACAAGAAAAGGTGAAAGATTAGTTATAGATAGAACACCAAAGACCTCTCTTTTCCACAATAGCTCATACTCCATGTGTGTTAAAATCTATAACGCATTACCTGAATCCATTAAAGCCTTTATACATTTAAAAAGAAATTAAAGATATGGCTCCTCGGAAAAAAATATTAGAAATGAAATGACTTATTAGATTAATAATTGTATAACTATTGCATATTTGACATTGACCTGACATTATTTGTAATTAAGTATAAGTATGACATTAATTGAACGATTGCTAATTGCTATTCTGTAATATATCATATACATATATTTTTTAATTTTTTTTGGAACAATATGTATGAAGATATAATATTTTCCTGCTTAAATTTCACATGTCTACTAAAGACAAAATAGGCTGACCGATGTATTAGATCCAGACCAACTATGTTATACCCTATTTTATGTGAAATAAATGAATTTGAATTTGAATAATCTTTATAAATTATTTATACTTTACACATAGCCTACTAGCTGTTACGTGTTAGCGTGGCTGCGCACGCGGTTATTTTGTAATTTGACAAATGTATAGCAGTATTTTATCTCCCTGGGGAATGATTTTTCAAAACGCTTAAAATCGTAGTCTTTTTATTAAAAAAAAGAATCGTACCCCACACTAGGATTTGTTCCTGTGTCGTTGGTGCGTTTAAGAACATGAAAATTTACATACACAAATACCCAGACCGGAACAAATAATTGTGGATCACACAAAGATTTGTCTCGAGCGGGAATCGAACCCACGACTATTAGACACATTGGGCGGAGCGGCTTAAACTCTTAACCACTGCGCTAAATCGTCCTTCGAAACGTCTTTATTTCTTACCAAAAGCCCATGTATGAACTTTCATATGCCTAATATGAATAATGATGGGTTCTCATACAAACTTTCATCCCAAGTGTTTGTTAAGATATAAAAAACTTACTACTTTTAGTAACCTATGTCCTTCTCGTGGATAAAATGTATCTTCATGCCAAATTTTATTAAAATCTGTTCAACGGTTTAGGCGTGAAAAGGTAAGAGACGAACAGACAAACAGAGTTACTTGCTAATTAATAATATCAGTATGGATGCGTTATTCTGATGCACATATAAGCTATATCGTAAAGCTTCATAAATATCCGTTCAATAGTTTGTGCGTAACACACACACGGAAATTTTAAATATAAAGATTTTCAAGTATGTCACATTCCGACAGTTTTGTAGATCCATGTCGTAACATAGGGGAGACCAAATTCAATAATATTGGAGACTAAACTGATTCACTGTACACTAAAAGATAACAATGGTATAATAGTGATGGGACACCAACAATTTGTATTGGAAGTGCCACCTCTATTTTGACATAAATTAGAATAGTCTGGAGTAATTTTATACTAGTAATTAATACATACTCACCCGCAACTTCGTTCGCGTTATTTTCAGGCATGTATTTTACGTCCTTAAGCTCTTTCTTTAGACAATTGGTGTTAGGACAAAACGAAATCTGTTCAGTGCTTTGGTAATTGGTTGGCAAAACGCATCGCTTTGCGATCACGAGGTCCTGGGTTCAAATCCTAGGTCGGACAAATGTAGTTTTTCTAACGAAAAATTCCCAGTATGAGTCCGGAGTCTGGAATTGTGCCCGGTATATGGCAATAGGCTCGCCCCCTATTACATGGGACCTAACATCATCGGCGAAATGTGGGTGTACTTAGTATACCTCTGCCACCCCCTCTGGGGAATATAGGCGTGACGGTGTGTGTGCTTTGGTAATTGACGCATCGATCGAACGCAAAAGGTAATCGACAAACAAACAGACATATTTACTTTCGGACTTATTATCTCTATCTATCTATATCATCACGCCAGCTCCCTCGCAGGGTAGGCAGAGACGACAGAGTTCCAACAGGTACTTTCCTTGCATACCTCTCTGGCTTCCTCCATCCACTTTCATATAATGGAGAAATCAAAAGTATTATCTTCATTTATTGAGTTCTTAGATTTACGCGAATATTACATATGAAATAAAACTATTTTACGGATTTTATCGCGGTTTATTTTTTATTTTTAGTTCCCGACGTTTCGAGTGCTTTGCAGTACCCATGGTCACGGGAGGGACTGAGGTGTTAAATGTCCAAAAGGCATAGTTGTCCCGGGGTACCCTTAAACTTCTTAATTATTTTTGTCGTTGTTGATTTGATTATATTAATTACCGGATCCCAAGACGATGGAAGCACCCAGCCATCTTCTCTATTGAAATTAGGATGTTTTTTAATTTCAATAGCCTCGCGAACCATCCTTGGTAGGAATCGGTGTTCTTTCACGAGGATTTGTGGTCTATCAAATCTGATGTTATGGCGGGTGCGGTCAAGGACATGTTAACAGACTGCAGACTTCTTTGAGCGATTTTTTAGATTTTAGTTTGGTAAATTTTTATTGAAGCAACTATTAAGAAAAAGAGCAATAGATTTTCGGTATTTTGCCAAAACAATGCCTAGTTTAGCCTAGTTTTTGATAGCGTCCGAGCCTATCGCTCGTTCTGAGCACAGAACAGCTGTAAATTTTATTCCGATACTTGTGCCTTTTATGTTATCAGATTGAATGTTTCTTTTCTCTCTGTACACACTATTCAGTATCTATCTATGCCATTACGCTAAATCTCTTGGGGGGTGGGCCGAGAGTACAAAGTTCCAATAGGTTCTTTGCTTACCGACTGTGGCTTTCTCCACTTTCATAGTTCGTCTCATACACGCTCGCCGGCTATGGCGACTCTTGACTTGTTCTATCCAGTAGTTAAACAACAAGAATAACACAGAAAATAACATCAAATCGATGATACGAAAGTTGATAAAAACCACAACAATATTAAAATCTGTCATCAACTAAAACGACATGTGACGTCAACCGATTTAACATTGACATTTCATTAAGGATAAAAACAAATAAAGATATTTTTTTTAAAAAGTTCGTTAGTCTATCTATCTATCTATCTATAACCTCACGCCAGATCCCTTGCGGGGTAGGCAGAGAGTACAGAGTTCCAACAGGTTCTTTCCTTACATACCTCTCTGGCTTCCTCGACTCTCATAGTTCGTTAGTTCCTTTATTTAACCGACCGCTTCGACACAGGACAGTTCGTGACCGAATTAAATAACGGCCCAACTCACAATTTAATTATTAGAAAAAGCACTCTAAATTTAACATCAAAAAGATCAATTTCTTTCAATCATGCTCTTTTTGTTGTGTCGCTTTTCGATTCGCCCGAAGAGTTGTGTAATTGTTTTCCATTGCACTGTAATTGACTTGTGGTGACTGCCGATAAAATGTTTTTACATTTAATCGTTCGAAATCCGGAGGCGAAAATTTTTTGTCCGCGATTGTGCTTTTTTGCACCACCGTGCGAGGTTGATTGTTTAAACTTCGCCGTGATTAATGAGATCGTGTTTTCCAATTTGATAAAATTGTTTGTTCCCGTAATTTGCTGTCTTTTTTGGAATTGGACAAGTAGGAGCGTCAGTTGAGCTTTTCCCATTATTATCATTGTTTTAAATCTGTTATTTAATTAATTTTAATGGTACGCTGTGCGTTTCTGTAATTTGGGTAATAACACTTTGTTGTGTTGTGCGATAAATTTGATGAAATGTGGGTAAAAGCGTAGCCTTAATATTTTATTGTTGTATATTATAGTCAGAAACATATTTCTCACGTGTCTCAATCAATCAAATCAGCCTATTGCAGTCCACTGCTGGACATAGGCCTCTCCCAATTTGCGCCACAATACACGGTCCTCTGCCTTCCACATCCAGTCCCACCCTGCGACCTTCTTCAGGTCGTCGGTCAACCTAGCTGGGGGGCGCCCTACCTTACGTTTGCCGAGTCGTGGTCTCCACTCTAAAACTCGTCTGCTCCATCGGCCATCGGTTCTTCGACAGACATGGCCAGCCCACTGCCACTTTAGCGAGCTCACTCTGCGGGCTATGTCAACTACTTTGGTTCTTTGACGGATTACTTCATTTCGGCGTTTATCCCTCAAAGAGACTCCGAGCATAGTCCGCTCCATAGCTCGCTGCGCGACTTTGAGCCTATGGACTAGCCCTACTGTAAGTGTCCACGTCTCGGCACCGTATGTCATGACTGGTAGAACGCACTGGTTGTAGACTTTCGTCTTCAGGCATTGCGGTAAAGGCGAAGAGGAAACCCGACGTAGTTTGCTGAATGCCGCCCAGCTCAACTGGATCCTTCTGTCGACTTCTTTCTCGAAGTTGTTCCTACCAAGCTGGATAATCTGCCCAAGGTAGGTGTATTCTCGAACAACTTCGAGCATCGATTCTTCGACGTAGACTGGTCTCGGCGTGACATGTTCATTGAACATGATCTTGGTTTTATCCAAATTCATGCCGAGACCAACACGTCGAGAGGCTACATTTAGGCTGTGCAGCATCTCGCTTAACTGTTCCAGCGTCTCTGCTATTATGACGATGTCGTCGGCAAACCGAAGATGCGAGATGCACTCACCGTCTATATTCACGCCCCGTCCCGCCCAGTTTAGCGTCTTAAAGACGTCTTCAAGCGCGTTGGTGAAAAGCTTAGGGGATATTACATCCCCCTGTCTCACCCCTCTGCGCAGCTCAATGGGGTTGGTTTTTTGTTCCTGGAGCTGAACGGTCATAGTGGCGGTATCATATAAACATCTCAGCACTTCGATATAACGCCAGTCAATACGACATCGTTGCAGAGCATCCAGAACTGCCCAGGTTTCGATGGATTCGAAGGCTTTTTCGTAGTCCACGAAAGCCATACACAGCGGGTGATTGTACTCTTCAGTTTTCTGTACAATCTGCCGAACAGTATGGATGTGGTCCACGGTGCTGAAACCTTTTCGAAACCCGGCCTGCTCTGGTGGCTGAAACTCGTCGAGTTTTCTGGCGAGGCGGTTTGTGACTACTCTCGAGAACAGCTTGTATACATGGCTCAGAAGTGAGATGGGTCTGTAGTTCCTCAGCAAGGCTTTATTGCCTTTTTTGAAGAACAGAGCCACCGCACTCCCGCTCCACGCTTTAGGTGTTAGGCCCTGGTGAATGATGGAATTGAAAAGGCTTGCCAGCTCTTTGAGAACCGGAGTCCCACCAGCTTTGAGGAGCTCGGTAGTAATTCCATCATCACCAGGAGATTTATTGTTCTTAAGTTGCTCGAGAGCCGCCTTGACCTCGCCCTGATCAACATCTGGGATGTCTTCCGTGTAATGGCGCGTAAGTGGGGCTCTGTGGTCATCATCGCTGGGTCTCGTAGGCTTATCGGTCCGTGATGCAAACAGTTCTCCATAGAAGCCTCGATTTCCTCGAGAATCTCGAACTTAGAGGTCACGGTTTTGCCATCCGCAGTTTTGAGTTTCGTCAGACGGGGACGTCCGAGCTTTTGGGCGAAGACCTTAGTGCCCTTATTCTGCTCGATCGCAGCCTCGACGATACGGGTGTTGAAGCGTCTGAGGTCGCGCCGAATCAGCTTTCGGATTCTGAGGTTTAAGTTCTTCCGATCTGACGAAGATATCTGCGTAGGTGGCATTTCTCGTCTACCTCTCATAAGTTCGAGAGTCTCGACCGAGAGTTTAGAGTCCCTGTTTTTGCTTTTTCCGTACAGAAACTTTCGAGACACGTCCTGTAGCATTCTGACCACTGTGTCGGTTTTCTCGTCAATATCGCCAATGGTTTCCAGCAAGTCAAAACGGTTTTGAAGTTCCAATTGGAACTTTTCGGAACCCAAGTCGGACGAGTCGGTGATCGTGGCCAGTATTGAACCTGTTGATCACAGAGACGTCCCTAAATATATACTTCTTATCTGTCATGATGAAGTCTATCTCGTTCTTTGTCACGTTGTCGGGGCTTCGCCAAGTCCACTTTCTATGAGGCTTCTTCTTAAAGAAGGAGTTCATTAAGAAGAGCCCCTGCGACTCGAGAAAGTTTACTAGCATTTGCCCCCTGTTATTTCTGCGCCCCACACCGAAGGGTCCGATTTTCGTTTCGCCGCGTTCTTGTACTCCCAAATTGGCGTTGAAGTCCCCCATAAAAACGCTGTAGTGAGTCTTTGGAGTGCCGTGTAGTGCTTTCGCAATGTCTTCGTACACGGCTTCGGCTATTTCGTCATCGTATGTCGAGGTCGGCGCATATACCTGTACCACCTTAAGGGAGTACCTATCGCTGAGCTTCAGTATAAGGTACGCTACCCGTGTCGACACACTGCTGACTTCCACAACGCTGCTAACGAGGTCCTTATTGACCAGAAAACCGACACCACCCTGGGAGTGCTGATCACCTTCTCGGAAGTAGAACAAGTTACCTGACTCAAGGGTTATCGCGTCCTCCCCCTTTCTTCGGACCTCACATAACCCCAAAATATGCCATTTTATGCGACCCAGTTCTACCTCGAGTTCGGTGAGGTGGTGGTCCAACCGTAGTGTGCATCCATTATACGTCGCGAGGGTCAGTTCTTTATGGTAGCCTCTCGTAGCCTGGAGATTCTTAGACTTAGACTCACCCCCTCTCCCGCTGTCGCCCCGACCGCTACCGTGATCGGGAACAGCGGGAGTACCGGGAACTGGGGGCCGGGTAAATTGTTGTGCTTTCATGAGAGGTAGATTAGCCTACTATACCACGCTGGCCAGACGGGTTGACCCATGCTGCCGTGATCACCGCGACGGTGCAGGGGGGGAGCGGGTCCATAGGCTCCCCCCCCCGAAGGCAGGCTTTTCGGAGCAAGGTGCAAAGGGGCACCGGTGTGTTCCTAACGGAGATCCCGGAGCCCCTCCCTGAAGTGTCGATGCCGGCCACCGTGGGGTTTTAGTCGGTTAGAGTCCGACATGCCCCGTCAGCTGCCCCTGAGGCTGGCGGAAGTCCATGAGGATTTCCCCACGTAAAAAAAAAAAAAAATGATTTGATTTCAAGTTTTCCTTCTCTACGCACTGGGTCGTTTGCGCGAGTGTGTTCCCTTTGTCGGCTTTTACGACACCCACGGGATGATAGAGGGTGATGACACATGTATTCTTTCCCGTCACCACACGTACAGACACTCACGTGTCTAATTCCCAAAAAACTGACCCTATAATATAGCCCTTTGTCCCAATATTTAATAATATCATTCGTAAAGTTACACCGATGTTTCGTCGAGGTGTTTTTCGGTAAAGTCACAATCATACATGATTGGTTTCCCAAATGTTACAACACACGTCCATACGAACTTTACACCTAGCATAACAACTCAACAACAACAAAAATCAACATCGGTATAAAAATCATAAAATAAGAACAAATATTGTTTTCAAGCGCCTATCTTTCGAGCCACTGTGCAATTTCTTACGCTCTCCATATCGGTAGGAACAGATGTTCGCGGACCCCATTGTCTCGGGGCCATAAATTCCATAGCTTGCGAGGGGACACTGCTAAGTTATAGCCAGAGGTATACATATAGCTCACCTGGAAAAGGGGTCTTTGGGAAACAATGGGCATTTACTGAATTAGGACTTCGGTGGTTTAGAAATTGTAATGAAGTTTGTTTATGGGGCTGTTTCTTATCATTCTGCCATGTGATATCAGGTTATACTATAAAATGAAATATATACTACAAGGTTAAAAATAAAATGCCTAATTATACATTTTATTTTTTTTCTTTACAAGTTGTAGTAGCTGATTTAGGTTACCTATTTCTTTCTATTATTTGTCTTTTGTTGATTCGTAAACAATAAAGTGTGATGCCGTGACGTCAACGGTCCTGCATAAAGGTACTAACGGAAGATCAGCGCTGGCTGTCCACAGCCAGCAAACCTGCTGAGTTAGGACCTATTTTGTAATGCACTTTAAAGTTGTTCCGCCTCTTTTAATAGGTACTTACCATATTTACTTATGCCATCATGTACTTGCACCGTATAATATTTAATCTTATCTCTGTATTGTGCGTTGCAAAATAAACGTTTTTATTATTATTATAAATTTATTAACTGCCTCGTTGATCTGGTGGTAAAGCGCATCGCTTTGTGATCACGAGGTCCTGGGTTCAAATCCTAGGTCGGACAAATGTAGTTTTTCTAACGAAAAATTCCCAGTATGAGTCCGGAGTCTGGAATTGTGCCCGGTATATGGCAATAGGCTCGCCCCCTATTAAATGGGGCCTAACATCGTCGGCGAAACGTGGGTGTACTCAGTACACCTCTGCCACCCCCTCTGGGGAATATAGGCGTGACGGTGTTTATAAATTTATTGGGCAATAACCTTCTCTCATATGTTGAGATGGAAGAGATACTCCACTACAAGGACTCTATTCAGATTGGTAGAAGCTTCGGTACATTATTCGCACTCTTTTACAGATCAAGAACAAAATGACAGCCAAAAACGTCCATACGTTTAGATATACTTACGCATCCATACCTATTTGTACCTAGCAACTGTAAAACTCAGTTTCAAACTATAAATGATCTCAGATTTTTTTTTATTTCGGCAGGTTTAAGAGACTGTAGCGCTTTAAGCGGTCTTAACGTTGGTTAGGGTTGGATCTAACTTCCTTCTGCGAGACTGTGATGTCCCGAAAGGAGAAGGCTGAGCGGGATCGGGAAAGGGCCGATCCTGCTCGACGAAAGCGGTGGCGCCGGAGCGCAGGCACAGCCCGCCCAGGTTCCCCAGCCCAATAGCCCGTGGCTTAAAAATACGGGCTAACTCGCGTCCACCGCCATAATATCTGGCGGAGGACGGCCCCTCTGGACCAACATCAGCAGGTGGACCTTCGGGGTTGCGGACGCAAGGACCCCCGCTCCTTGAGCGTCCTTCACGACAGACCCCTAGGAGAACGGCGGCATGGTATGGCCCACTTCACCGTGAGCACCGCGTTGGTACGCGGGGGGTCCATCAAGTCTTCCCCCGATCTCTTCAGAGCGCGGCACAAAAAGCACCGGTGCGTTCCATACGGATATTCCGGAACCCCTCCAAAGTGCTGATGTCGGCCACCCTGGGGCTTTTAGTCGGTAGGAATCCGCCATGCCCCGCGAGCTTCCCCCGAGGCTCGCGGAAGACCTATGCTGGATTTACCCCAGGTAAAAGTATAGAATCTAACTAATTCGAAATAAGACCACACCCAAACTTGTGTTCTTATTTTTTTGGCTATTGCCTTTAATGTAGTTAGTACACACAACACATTGATGGGTAGAGGCAGTTGGAATGTATCAAGATGTCTAAGAATCGATGCCACGGTTAGGCAAAGGTCTTCTTTAAGAAATCATAGAGGAATAGACCACTATGCGGACTCTATGCGGATTAGTGGATGCAGTTTTGTTCCCACCTAGCTTTGGGAAACTTATCAAGTCGCCTATAGGGAATACGACTATGCTTGATGTACACACTTGACGCCCCTTCCGAACCACGGAGATGCTTAAAAATACCTCTAAATACCATGCATCTCAGACCAAACAAGCTAAATACTTCCTAACCTTGGTGATTATAAGGAATCCGACATGCTAAGAGACGAAATACAAACATAACAAGCCTGAAATGAAAGCAAAAGATACAGGTACGGTCCTACAAAAACTGAATACAGAAGACCAAAAAAGAAAAATATTCTTTATCATCTAAAACATTACGTTTCTTTACATCTAGGGTTCTTATTCGCTATTAATTAAACACGTAACGCGACAAGTTACGATAACATCATGAAATTACCGTTTGTTAGTTCTCCAAAAGCTAACAGAATACTATGATTCGTAACGAACCGCGTTTGGTTATAGCGAATAAGTGCCCAGTAGGATCCTTGCAAAAACTCGAGACGTCTTTTTAAAGCAATGAATGGGGCGTCGGGAATGAAAGCACATCTGAAGGAAGATGGCACCTAAGAAAATGCTGTCGGGCGGAAGGGACTTGGCAAATAGAAAAAAATGTTAATGTTTGCTTCGCCGCGTCCTCACTAGAAGATAACAGAGAAGAATGAACGTTTAATATTTATATTGCGCATTTGCGAACGTGTAATGTCTTACTATAACTAGTATGAAAACTTGCTAAAATTTGACAGACCAGTTAGTCCAGTGGTCAATATCTTATCTAGCTCCGTCTACTGAATCGGCTTCAATACCTACTGGGGACACATTTTAGTGCAACTCACCAACATTTGTTTCAGCCTAGGTGTTTATATAAATGAATTTCCTGTTTAGGGTTGACACCCTTACTTTATTATAATGTATTGTACGTTATTTAGGGTAAGTATACTTTATACTTTATGAGAACTATAAACTACCTACGCGAAAAGTACTATATTTCGCATAGTTTGATTTTTCTAAGACTCTATCTATCTCTATCTACCTATAACCTCACGCCAGATCCCTTGCGGGGTAGGCAGAGAGTACAGAGTTCCAACAGGTTCTTTCCTTACATACCTCTCTGGCTTCCTCGACTCTCATAGTTCGTCTCATACACGCTCGCCGGTTACGGAGACTCTTGACTTTTCCATCAGATAAAACTCGGTTTATTTGGTCGTGGTAAGATAGTCTAGGTCTTCTCCGGTACCTGCATCCTTCCACTTTCACATTGTATATCTGTTTTGTCATTCTTACTAAGACTCATTTTACATAAATCAAATAAATTAAAAAACAATGATCGTAATTTTACGCATAACGGCTGAGAGAATGAACTGGTGTATTCGCAATCAAAAGCAATGTGGCTGATGGCTGGTGTTAAAATCCGAATCTAAGGAACGCTAGATTTAAGAAAAAAACTAACCTCAGTAACTTAAAGAAAATGGTGAATACTATAAACACATCCTAATTATTACTATCTTTCTCCAATCTATTCAAGTACTGTAAAGATGCTGTGAAGCTATTTAGCAGTGATAAACGTGATTGAAAATTGCTCAAAGTAATAAAAAAATATGTTTTTAAACAAGAGTAAAATCAAAAAAATTATAATTTATTTTGAAAAAAATTTACTTTTTTGCCTACCTTTAAAAACCAATGCACTTTATTTGCTCAAATAAAAGGTGGCAACCCTATTCCTGTTTGTAAACACACCCACATGATATCACAAAAAAATATAGTAAAAACACCAACATAAGTAGTGTGAGAGCTTTTGAATTGCCGATAATTGTTAGAATTTGGTACGTTAAGTGCAAACAGTATGTGGGGTAGTTTTTATTTATTTAAAAAACTTTCCTATCCAAATTATCTTATGTCATGAGTGTGTTTACAAATACGAATTTCACACTTCACACAATTTCATACAAGTGCACAAAGATTTGTTCTATGCGAAGATGAACCAGCGACTACTTGATATAGCAGACTGGCCTACGCTCTCACACAAGGCCGTCGTCTTATAAATGTGTTTGAGGAGTTAAGTTAATAAATATGTCTTTAAATGCATTAAAGAGTCCTAGTGTTAAAATATTTTTGATGAATTGAGCTTAAAATTTTGTTGCAGAGAAGACTATTAAATTATTTTCTTGGTGATGGTCTAAGGATGCCATGGTTAAATTGGCAACAAAGGAAATGATTGCCTCTTATCATTGTTATACATAGTAAATTATAGAGAAATATTTTCGATACCATGTACCAAGTTTCATATTTAATCTCGACAGATGGTGCAAATAGAAAATTTTGATTCTCTATACGATTTCTGAAACGCGCAAGTAATCGCGTGAATTTGCATTCACATAAAATAAGAAGGGTGGCTATTATGCAGTGAACCTATAGCGTTTTTGACCACTCTATCTATTAGCCTATTCTGTCTCGAAGAAAACCCTTCTCTCACAAATCGAGATAAGAGAGAACGTCATCATCCACCATGCGGATCTAGTGGAGATTGTTGGTGATGGACCACTAGATAGTGGTCTTCTCCCACAAATATACATGGAGAGAATAGGTAGGTATTTGGTGGTGATTGACCTTTTTACGCCTCAAATAAGAACGTATTGTTTATACCGAGTGCTATAAATCATTTCGCTAAATGGTTGAGTCTTTGTAAGTTCTGAATAAAATTTTATTGTCTGAACAATCACGATGAGTTGGTTGTCAATTAATTAATTGCTCGTGATCGTCGACAGGGAAACTTGGTTTTGGATTCATACAAATTTGAAAGAAATATAATATTTCTTTTAAATTTGTACGTGCCCAATGGTGGGACAGTTTCTTATTATGACACCGTCATGCCTACATTCCCCAAGCGGGGTGGCAGATGTATACTGAGTACACCCACGTTTCACTTACGATGTTAGGTCCCATGTAATAGGGGGCGACCCTATTGCTATATACCGGGCACAATTCCAGACTACGGACTCTTACTAGGAAGTTTTCGTTAGAAAAACTACACTTGTCCGACCTAGGATTTGAACCCAGGAGGTCGTGATCACAAAGCAATGCGCTTTTCCATTAGACCAAAGAGGCAGTCAATTTCGCTATTATACTATACTATATTAGGCAAATTTCAAATACATATAAAAATATTGATGAGTATTTTTTTATTAACGGCCATCATTAAAAGTCAAGAATATCTGAAATACCGAAGATAGGTACCTAACGCCCAAATTATCATAAGTGTACCTATAACAGCCCGTAGACCCTTAGACTTAAAAGAAAAACCTATGTAATAAATTGTACCTAATCACACCTAAAGATTATGCCTTTTAAACGAGCATATTTTGCACAACAAATTAATACTGAAGCTGTAGCTTAGTTTAGACGATAACTTCATATACTTCACATTCTGTGTATTTACATAGATTTCTTCATAGATATCTATGTAAACACACAGAATAAAAAACAAAATAGTCGGTGGGTCAAACAAAGATTTGTCGCATTGTCCATCTGGAATCCTTTAGACACTCTTTATAAATAACACCATTAGTCTTATATCTCAGTCATACGGCATCACACTGGAGCTAGAAGGTAAACTATTTATTTGTAACCTAAAAATTGTATCCACACAATATGATGAAAGAAAAATAAAAAGTAAAAAAGAGAAAGAGAATTAATTAAAAAAGACAAGTCGGATCTTCTCAGAGGGAGGAGTGGTGGTTTCGATCTTAGCGCTTAGGAAGGGCTTGTATAAAATAAATTATTTGAGTTTGAGTTTGAGTCTGGAATTGAAACCACGACTACTCGATCTAGTAAGTTTAGTGGCTATAACAAATTGGAATACTTATGTCCAAACAGTTATCGAACTACTAATAAAACTAGACGAAATGATCTCTAAAACTTATATCTATTTTTTGTTTTGTTTTATACCTAGCTTAAATAATCGTTTTTAATATTTCTTTTATGTTGTTTGAAAAACTTATCTTCTTCTATAAATAAATAAAGTTGTATGTAAAGACTTTAAGAAAAACTATAATAAGAAATTAGTCCATATTATCCAACTGCTGGAAAACAGCCTTCTCTCATATATTGAGGTGAGAAAGACCAGGTAATTATTCCAACACCCAGACCCGGACCCAGTGCAGATTGGTGGAGGCACGTTTGTGACCACCTGCAACTTATCAACCCACCTATAAGCTTTCCAACTTAGATTACCAACTACCACATTAATTGGTAGCTAAGACCAACTGCTTAAAGTATCTTCTAAAGCGCAAACGCGCACGAATATGAAAATGGCATAAACTGTCACCCATCTCAGACCATCCGAGTCGGACGCTGTGATAAACTTAGTGATAGACATCGCCTAAGAATACCGCGGTCGCACAGCACTACGAGCATCACAAAAGAAGTTTAAAATTACTTATCCCAAAAAATCAAAAATATCTGTACACACCGCCATTCCCTTTTAAACCATCAAAATTTACAAGTTAAGCGAAGTATTCAGAAAACATGACAGAGTTTGATCGCTTCAATGTGACACTCCGGGGATGGGCTATTAGCGAAATTCCACAAAAGTTATCTAAACTTGACGGTGAAATACATAATGGCTTGATGCTATAGACTTTTAAGTATAATACTGGAGACGAGAAATTGTTTCGCCTTTCAATATTTTCGGAGAGTCTGAATTGGATTTAATATCGCTTGTGAGAAATGGTGTTTCTCTTATTTAGAACTTTTACGAATAAATTTGACATTTTAAGCACACATGTGTTATAAGCGCCAAATCGTGTTATTTCAAGAACAAAATAAACCTAGACCGAAATGCCGATAAATGAAAGTGTAACTGTGGAGTTTCTTGCCCTTCTTCTCCACAGGAATGACATTTAACGTATTGGTTGAGGCTTTTCTGATCATTCATAAGTTCTGATTCTAGATATTTCTTAGCTTTTTTGTTACTTTACATTTGGCGATTACAATTTTCTTCCTAAAATCGTTTGTTAAATTGACCATGTATTTTTTTTTCTTTTGCAACATCCAATAGAAGGAGTGGCTATTGGACTAGGCAACAATTAGACCAAATGAAAACTGAAAATTATTTAAATTTAACTCAACAGTTTCACTTGAATACTGCGCTAATCCCAAAACTTAATTTACTCTAATTGAAATTTTAACCGAATATCTAACTGCTTTCTTGCCAAAAATTAATTTCGAAGGTCTAAGCACCAAGGAATGCTCTGTGCAAGATTAAAGCTAGAATACACTCCAGAACCGTTTAACTCAATTAAAGTCGAAAGTAGTACTTGTGTAGGATGTCTGCGTTCATGTACTCGCCTCTAGGGTCCGTTTTGTGACTTTTGAAGTGTCACGTTTGGGATGAGAGAGACTATGGGGCAATGAAAAGAGCGAATTTTATTTTTTCCTTAAATTTCATTAGAATTATCTACTTTTTCGCCCCACCAAACGCACCTCCCCAATTTTTGGTAACACTCTAAGCACTAGACCAAATCGTTATAAATATATTATTCTGCATAATACTTTGACGCGTATATGATTCAAAGTATACAACGCGCATAGTTTAAGGCCTCATATTCATCAGGCGAAAAATGTTCCGAGCCAGGTGTCGCTTTTGAAGTCGGGCGAAGTCAAGTGTCTTACGACCAATGTCGTTCATATTTGTTTAGTCGGTTGCAGAATGTTGCTGAAGAAGTTTTCATAGATCATTCATATTTCCATTTTGTTGCACAATACATGTCTAAACTTAGTGACTTCTGTTCCTCAACAAAATCGACGCGGCGGCAAGAAGCAGAGGTATTAGCACGAAAAAAAATGTTAGCGTGACGCTAGCGAGTAAGCGTGCTGATATGTCCATGTTTCTTTAGTAACTTTGTAGTTAGACAAGTATGACATATCATCTCTAGTCACGCTAACGTCAATGTTTTCGTTTGTTCTCTGGTTACGCACTATCGTAAGACTTGTCAGGCTACGTTGCCTGATGTCGCGTAACATCACAAGCAACACGTTTTTTCCTAATGCATACGAAGCACATACGAAGGCTATATACTCTCTACTCTAGTAGCCCAACCTAAGTGTCGGTTGAACGCACAATTTGGTCGGATTATTAAATAAAGAACTTTTTTGTTTGCGCCGGAAACTCGTTTTGTGAACGTGGCGCAGAATAGTCACAAAGTGGTGTTCGAGCGTTGTTTGTGTCACGTAAAAATGGCGTATGGGACGTTTTTTTATAAAAAAACACCCACCGGCCAGTTCAGAAAATTGAGCTATTGAATGTGGATTGGGAATGTATTTGATACTAGAATTGTACTACTCTAAATGTTAATGTGATTTACACATTAAGAGGTAAAGATAAATTTAGAATTGAGTATATGAGAGCTTAGCGTTCGGGAAACTGCGCAACATCTTCGCATCCAAACTACCTCAGTGCCTCAAGGCTAAAGTTTTTAGTCAATGTGTGTTGCCAGTGATGACATACGGATCAGAGACGTGGTCTCTTACAAAAGGCCTCATAAAAAGCTGAGAGTTGCTCAGTGAGCTATGGAAAGAGCTATGCTCTGCCGAGCATTTTTTTTTCTCTACGTGATCGAATCAGGAATTAGGAGATTTGTAGAAGAACCAAGATCACCGACATAGCCCTCAGGATTAGCAAGCAGAAGTGGCAATGGGCGGGCCACATAGCGCGAAGATCGGACGGGCGTTGGGACAGAAAGACTCTAGAGTGGAGACCACGTATTAGCAAGCGTAGCGTAGGACGACCGCCTGCCAGATGGACCGACGATCTTGTGAAAATCGCAGGAAGTCGTTGAATGCAGGTGACATCGGGCCGGTTACGCTGGAAAGTGATTGGGGAGGCCTATGTTCAGCAGTGAATCAGTATAGGCTGAGATGATGATGATACGAGAGCTTAAACGAATAGAGTTGTGGTCTGAAATGCATTAAGGTATGTTATTTTTTAAAGCAAAATGGCCTGTTTGAGCCTTTTCGTATCAAATAACTGAACAAGTGCAAGTAGGACTCGCGCTCTGAGGGTTTCGTACCGGGTTCAGTTTCGGCCAGTTTCAGCGCCAAATTGTAGTTTCGTCGGGTCTAGAGAACTCGTCAAGACAAATCCAGTGAGCCCAAACACGGCGGGGTTATGTTGAGTAGTTGGGTAGTTCCTTTGGCCATCCTCCGGTTCCATCATCAGATCCTGAATATCATCAGAGTCTATAGAACTCGTCAAGGCAAATCCAACGAGCCCAAACACGGCGGGACTATATGAAGTAGTTGGGCAGTTCCGTTGGCCATCTCCCGGCTCCATCATCAGACCCTAAACAGCGTCCAGATTTATAAAACTCGTCAAAACAAATCCAACGATCCCAAACACTGCAGGATTATGTTCAGTGATTGAGAAGTTCTATTGGCTACCCTTTAGCTCTATTATCAGACCCTCGATATCATCCGGGTCTACAGAACTCGTCAAGACAAATCCAACGAACCCAAACACGGTGGGATTATGTTGAGTAGTTGGGTAGTTCCGTTGGCCACTCTTCGGTTCTATCATCAGATCCTGGAAACCATAAGAGCCTACAGAACTCGTGAAGACAAATCCAACGAGCTCAAACCCAGCGGGAAGATGTTTAGTATTTGGGTAGTTCCGTTGGTCACCTTGCCACTTCATCATCAGACCCTTAATATCATCTGGTTGTATAGTACTTGTCAATACCAATCTAACAAGCCTAAACACGAGGTGGTTATATTGTGTAGCTCATATGTTCTCATGGCCACCTTTCAACCCCATCAAAAGACTGTTCTGGAGCTGGGTCAATGGTATGTACTATATTATTTAGTAGTTTGTTAGTAGTTATAAATTAACAAATATCGGATTTATTCCTTTACTTGTACTTTAAAACCTTGCTTCTTGCCAAATTCCACGAATCTGGTGGTCTGGAAGGTCAACGGGAAGTGCTATATAATTTCTAATGAGTGACTTTAAATGGCCATATCTTTTGTTTGGGTTTACTTAGAACCTTCATTTTTTTACACTAGTAGAGGACCGTAGACAAAAGTCTACGGTCCTCTACTAGTGTAAAAAAATGAAGGTTGAAATTTATACCAAATATACAAAATATTTGGTATAAATTTCAACTTAATACCTCTAGCCGTTCCAAAAAAAAAACCCTAAAAAAGGTATTAACCGTCGGGCAGACGGACAACGAAGTGGTCCTATAAGGGTTTTGTTTTAAGTACGAATTATATTTTTTATATTATTATATAATATAAAATAATAACGAACGACGTTCTCTGCCATACCAATGCGTCTTCGTACATCTGTTTCGCATGAGCCATTATTTGCAATAGAGGAGCCCAGGCAGACGAAATTGTCCACTATTTCTAAGAACAAGTTACTAACAAATGTTTCAAGAGCAACTTGTTCTATAGTATTTTTCATGTAAGATGGGTACTGTGACAGTTGTAAGTGTCAAAGAAAATGATATTTTATTCAATGTCAATAAGAGGCATGACCCGGTTTTATGCCTTAATGCCATTGAGTGAAATATTAATTTCGTTTGGCACTTAGAACTGTCACTACCCATCTTTAGTGAAAAATATGATAGTCATACGTTATGATAGTAAAGTATATACCATTAGTTCTTCCTTAATTAATTTCATTCTCGAATATAAACCTCACCATAAACACCTTACGATTCAATTCAGAACAAAAATATAAGATACTTTTCGGAGTCAATTATAATGACACAGCATAAAAAAGTGCACATTTAAATATTATTTCTCTGGAGGAATATTAAAATTTCACAAGGACATTTCCCAGGCTGTGTACTGCAATTTTGTTAGCATTTTAATACCGAGCTTTTGAAAGCCTTAATAAGTAAGGCCGGCAGCGTTTGTACTATAGAGATGAGTGTCAAATTTCGCTTTTAGAGGCTATAAATCTGGGTTAGTTAGAAGGAAATTTCGACATTTAGATCCAGGCATTTTAAAACCAGAGTTGGTTTAACGATGTCACAAACCACCTAACAAAATATATTCGTTGAATAAATGCGAATAAAATGCGAGTTCTGCGGAAAATGTGCGGAGACAAGCTGACCGTCCGTTTCGTAACAGCATAGTAAGAAAGCGTGTAGGTATAAAAGTTAGTATCGATGTAAAGTTGAGTAGGGGTATGCTCTGGTGATTCGAGCATATAGAAAGTATATCAGAAAAAAATAAAACAACGGATATACAATGCAAAAGTGGAAGGATGTAGGTCTTCTTTTTCTTCTTAAGCTTAAAGACGCCCACTGCAAGACAAAGGCCTCCCCAAAGATTGCCACTTTGCCCAAGACTATCTTACCATGACTAAATAAACCGTATCTTATTAAGTCAAGTCAAGGGTCTTTGGAACCGGCTAGCGAGTATCAGACAAACTATGAGAGTGGAGTATGCCAGAGAGGTGTGTAAGGAAAAATCCTTTCGAAACTCTGTACTCTCACGTAGACTCTGTGTACGTACACATATAAATTCACGATTGTAAACGCACCAACGACACAGAATCAATTCTTAGTGTTGGACTACGTTTCGAAAAAAAAGTCATGCTTAGCATTGAGACAGGTTAGGCTGATATAATTAATACATTTGTGAATATATTTTAGCCCAGCAAAGAGACAGTACTCTGATTTAAAGACGCTCCAAACACGGATAATTGTTATAATATTTTCTCAGTCTAAATTACATTGCCAATTAGTATTAAAAAGCTTACCATCGATTCCCGCGCCACCTGCGTCGTGTCTGGTTAAATTGCGGGCACCAGCAAGATTTCCCAGGAGCCGTGACACGTCTGTCCCGAGCAGTGTAAGGGCAATCACCTCGGATGAGATAAAATGTAAGGAGATTGTACCGAGATTGTTTTGTTTATACAAACTTTAATATTATAAGCCTAAATTGCCTTGTTAGACTAATTCTAGAGTTGAGACCACGGAACAGCCGCCTGCCAGATGGACTAACGAACTTGTGAAGATCGCGGGAAGTTGTTAAATGCCGGTGGTTGTATGTGTCCTTTACAGCTTCACCGGACAAGAGGGCGAGCTTGCAACCACTACGCTCGAGCCAGAAGGGCGAGGGGGCAACTAGCTCAAGGGAGCCTCAAGGAGGAACGGCCTCGGCTTGGGCAGTCACTATGGGGGACGGCGTATACTCGGTGTCTCGCCATGGTGCTCAGCACCGGCTGGCGGGCAAGCCATTCTTTGAAAGAAGGGTGTCTGATCCTGTGTGCGGTATCTGTATCCAAAAGCGAATGCAGGTGGGATCGGACCAGTTGCGCTGGAGGACAATTGGGGAAACCTATGTTCAGCAGTGGACGGGTATATGCTCAGATAATGACGATGGTAGGTAGAACAATGTGTTTTGGAGACTCACGACTTGCCCTTCGGATAAGACACGGTTTATTTAGCCATGGTAAGATACAGAAGACTTTATTACTCTTTCCAGTCTCTCAAGCGACTCCAGAAGTTCCTGCCTTTTCATACGAAAATAACACTTGCTCAATCTCTTCTTCTTCCTCTTCTGGACTATGCTGATATCTGTTTCCTGGATGCGTCGGAAGAGCTCCTCAATAAACTCGAACGACTTCAGAATTTGTGCATCCGCTTTATTTTTGGGCTCCGAAAATACGATCATGTGTCGGAATTTCGGGCGCGATTGAAGTGGTTGCCTATTCGACGTCGTCGAGATACTCACATTCTTTCACTCCTTTAATCTATTCTCCATAATCCTAATTCACCAACTTATTTAAGGGAACGCTTTGAGTTTCTAGTCCCCAGGGGAAAACCCTGCCGCACATCTTCTTCCCTTCTTCTCCGCACTCCCCATCACACTTCTAGCCTTTATAGTGGTTCGTTTACTGTTCGTGCAGTGCAGCTTTGGAATTCACTCCCACACACTATACGCGATAGTGTCTCACTAGACGTCTTTAAAAGGAAAATTAAAGAGCATTTCCTTTCATCATGATCTATATGTGTAAATATGTATGTATTATTATTGATATATATGATTTTTTTTTATGTATCGATAAATGTTTATGTATATATTATTATGTTAGGTTTGTATGTATATGTTATATATTGTATAATTATATATAGTTAGTTATTTGCACATTTTACTTCGATTGTACACTTGGTACTGTCCTCTGTATTTTCATCTCTCTATGCCTATTAGGTTTGCTGTAAGAAAACTCAATTTTGAGTTAAGCTCGCCTTTGTACATAAACTTTCCTATCTTATTGTTATTATAATTAAACGTGTACAATAAAGAAAGAAAGAATACTCTAGATCTTTCCACTTTCGAATTATATATCTGTTTTGTTTTTCTTTCTTCCAAAATACTTTCTCTATGCTCGAACCACCAGAGCTTTCTCATTTTTGCCCCGATACTATCTTGGAAACTTACACGCTTTTTCACTACGCTGTTGCAAATACAGTCAGTCAGCTTGACTTCGCATATCTTTCACAGAGCTCGCATTTATCCTGCTTTTATTATCTTTCTTACATACCCTATTCTCACTGCCATATAACGACGTCGGGTTAGTTTTAACGGGCCACTTTCAAAGCGCATTCGACTTATATCGTTTACGTTTTTCCCTGTTTCTAATGTCTATATTAAAATTCGACATCGTCTGTCAAGATATTTGTACTCAAAGATATGTATAATTATAAGGCTATCATTATTCACTTCAAAGTAAACAGTAGTAGAGAACCCAGTCCATTTATTTTGCAGACTCGTTTCAATTTCAAAAAGGTATACAACGGCATAATAATTTTGCGTACGGTCAGATGAATAATCGCAACCAAAAATTCAAGAATTAAGTAACATGTAACTGGACCGGCTAATGAAGGCCGCGGGTTTGGTGGTGGTGGCGGTCTTGGGGTGGCCTTCACCCTGTTATCGACGTCTTTCGGCTGCCGATAGACGTCGGATGTTATTATAAAAAGTTATGACTTTGATTTTATATATATCTTAATGTCCTTCAGAGTTCTTTTTATCCGGTCAGCATAAAATCGGTGACCGCTTGAGGCATTTCCATTCTTGAAACTCATCGTCCTTTGTAAATATCTGTTGGTCCCAATTACCACTTAATGTTTGGACGATTTAGCGCCGTGGTCAAGAGCTTAAGCGGCTCTTATAGTCGCGGGTTCGATTCCCACACGGGACAAATCTTTGTGTGACCCACAATTATTTGTTTCAGTCTGGGTATTTTTGTACACACAGGAATAAATCCTACTGTGAGGCTACGTTTTTAAACGAGAAAAAAAATTTAGTAGTCGTTAAGTTATGTTGCAAATAGAAAGAAACAAAAGATGTTTTATTAGCTAGCTAACAGTCAAATACACCATAAAAATTAAATAAGAGCGATATTACAAAAATAAAATGTACCTATAACTATTAACTACACTAATGGGGTAATGCTCAGCGTAAAGCTGTGTTGCAGCGTAACCACAACACATCTTATCGGCGACTTGCTAAGTTCTGACAGCAAGTGGCCACAAATTTGCTTCCGCTAATCGGAAATAGTGGAGTTTGACCCATTTTCACTTTGCACACTTCGGTTTCTGACAGAAAAACTTTGACCAGAAAAAATAAGTTACAGTTTTTTTATAAAACTTGTTTCATGATAGCCAAGTTAAGTGACCTTCGACTGATCAAAGTTCTGCCCTTTACGTTTCCAAAAATGTCGAACCTGGCACTTTTTGAAACAAATAAACTAAAAATTTAAGAATGATTTTAATTTAAAATCATATCTGCGAACAGTACATCGGACAAAATCCCACCCACCTCATGGTGGAATGTAAAAAGTGCCCAGTCCGGACTCGAGTCGGCGATCCACGCGAATTATCTCAAATGAAGACATTATCCGGTCGAGGCGTGCTCGTGCGCAGCGTACGTGCGCATTTTGCCGCCATCTTGGAAAGGGTAAAGTTGAAGGTCGGAATTCTTTGGGTGGTATTAACATCTCTTTTTTATTGGGGTATTATTATGGGTTATAGTAGTTGGAGGTTGAGAATTATAGGTTAAGACTTGGTGTCTGGGGTGTGATGACCTAGGAATTATGTGAGCTAAAGAATAGGTTGATGGGTAATATAATTTTATGAGAGCTATTTATGATTCATAATAGAAACAGATAAAGGTTAGAAATACGTATTTTCGACGGGTTGACGATCAATTTATAAAGTTTAGTTTTAATATATTGTAAAAAAAGCACCGTCACGCCTAATTTTTCCAAGCGGGGTTGGCAGAGGTGTACTGGTACACCCAATTTTCGCGAACGATGTTAGGTTCCATGCAATAGGGGGCGAGCCTAGTGCCATACATCGGGCACAATTCCAAACTCCGGACTTATACTGGAAATTTTTCATTAGAAAAACTACATTTGTCCGACATGGGATTTAAACCCAGGACCTCATGATCACAAAGCTATGCGCTATGCCACTAGACCAACGTGGCAGACGTAGGTAATATATTTTATTACAGAAATTTCGAAATTAAAGTTATGATGGTTATCAGAATATCAGGTTAGCAATTTAAAGCAATTATTAATAACTAAGTAATTTTATATGTTTCAGAACAACTTATAGAAAAGATACGTTTTCGACACTACAAGCATACCTACTGCAGTACAATTTTGGGGATATGTTCATCTAGAATTATATTCAAGATACAAGATACTAAGTTTGACGATAAAACCCTTAGGGGGGGGGGGGGCACAGAGGGGGACCGGTGCATTCCGGTAGCGGTGATTCTGGAGCTTCTCCAAATGTCAACCTTTTAATTCGGCAAGAGATCGACACATTATGCAAGCGTCGCCCGATTTTCGTGGAAGTCCTAAGCACGATTATTCTGAGGTAAAAACGGTAAATGATTAGTTCTCTATTGTTAATTAATCGAAAAAAAGAAGTCATGCCACTTTAAGTAGAAGTTTTTTTTTAAACAGTAATTTAGTATTGTTACCACACCTATATTTAATGTTAATGGTGCTTACAGAGACGCTCCTTTAACATCACACCAAAACATCTCAATTTTCACTAAAATTGTACAAAAACAAAACGCCCCAAGGCTTAATAATATAACGAGACAAATTATGACCACTAATTTGTTTCCCGACTTATGTGATTATAATCCCAGCATAAGAAGAGCCAGCTCTCTCTGTTCATGTTAATTGCAGAGTTACGTACTTGGTGTATTGTTATATGGAGCAAAAATATTGTACTCCGGTAAGATATAGCTAAGTTTAGTTTGGAGAATGCCAATAAAAGAAAATTTAACGAATGCCCTTGCATTAGTATGAGTTACAGTTATCAATTTACATTTTCATTAGAACTCTATTTAAAGATATATAAAAATGATATCCAATAAATATATCAATATGATTTTTATATAGTCTTTCCATTTCGACGAGCTATGTCCATTTTATTCAATTCGTTCCGTGCAATTCATTTATGCTAAAATCGATAGCCACGTGGCGAACAATGCATTTTGCGATCACGAGGTCCTGGGTTTAAATCCTAGGTCGGACAAATGTAGTTTTTCTATCAAAGAAATCCAAGTATCAGTCCGGAGTCGGGTATTGTGTATATGGCAATAGACTCATCCCCTATTAGATGGTATCTAAAATTGTCGGCGAGGTGGGTGTACACATTACACCTCTGCCACCCCCGCTTGGAGAATATAGGCGTGACGGTGTTTTTATTTCTTGTAAAATAAGAGATTAAAATACCTCACAAAGTTAATATGAATTAATTATTATATTTCAGAATTTTTCAGTTCACATCACATGTATGGTGTAAGTTTTCATATAAAGTGAACCAGCTGTTTCTTACAGCTGTGTTTATTACTCTTTTATGCTATCAATCAAGACGAATAGGTGATCACACTGTAATCAAAGCGTCTGGGCATGTGAGAATGATGGTAATCATTATTTTGTGGGTAATTTTATCATCGTCTTAACTGTTATGGTGTAATTGACCGGAGTCAGGCGGCGTTTGTTGTGGAAATGAACAGTTGCAGGATATTCTTTCCTTCTCTTTGCCTTTCCCGATTTTTCGTTTTCTGTCTCCAGCTTAGAAAAGAACGAAATTTGAAATCATCCTACTCCACTTGTTTTCTTTTACTAATTTGTCACGGACTACCTTGGCCTTGGGGTGAATAATAAGTATAGCGATCACGAGGACCTGGGCTCAAATGCTCAGTTAAACAAATGTAGTTATCTTATCTTATCTTGTCGCTTTTGGACTGAGAGGACCTCAAGCGCACTTCGACCCGATGGGATCTTTTGTGCTGTCCTTGCCCTGATGCTCTCTACTAGGTTGTAGATTCCAGTAGGGAGGAAGAGCCGAAATTCCTCTGGAGTTGGATAGGCCATTCCTAGTTGCTTTATTCGCCGCGCCACCAGTGCGTCGGAGTAGCAGAAAACGTGCTTCATGGTTTCAGTTCCTGTACCACAGTTCCTGCATACCACATCGCTGCAGAGGTTCATCTTGTGTAGATGTTCTTTTGTACCATAATGGCCTATTATTACTCAAATTAGTCGACTCAGTTGAAGTCTACTATGTTTTAGTTTCTTTTTCTTCTTCAGCGGAAAGACGTACACTGCAGGACAAAGACCTACCCTAAAGACCGCCAGAACGACCGGTTTTGTACTATACGCATCCAGCTTATACCTGCGACCTTCATCAGGTCATCGCTCTACCTTGTGGTCACCACTCGAGAACCTTTCTGCCCCAACGGCCGTCGGTTCTACGAGCGATGTGCCCCACCCAGTGCCACTTAAGTTTAGCAATTCTGAGTGCTATGTCAGTGACTTTCGTCCTCCTGCGGATCTCCTCGTTTCTGATTCGATCCCGCAGGGTAACTCCGAGCATAGCTCTCTCCATCGCCCTTTGGGTGACCTTGAGCCTTCTTATGAGGCCCATCGTAAGCGACCATGGCTCAGTGCCGTAAGTCATCACTGGCAACACACACTGGTCAAAGACTTTTGTCTTAAGACACTGCGGAATTTTGGACGAGAAGATGTTACGTAGCTTCCCGAACGCCGCCCAACCGAGCTGGATTCGACGATTGACCTCTTTCTCGAAGTTGAACCTACCTAATTGGATTCTTTGTCCCAGGTATATATAATCGTCAACAACTTGGAACATAGAGTCTCCAACCTTAATAAAAGTTGGTACTACATGGACGTTTGACATGATCTTCGTCTTGTCCATGTCCATTTTAAGACCTACTTGTTGATAGACTCTACTGACTCTACTGTTTTAGTAGTCTTGAACAAACTCTATCGACAAATTTCAAAATATCAGTCCGGAGTCTAAAACTGTGCCCGGTATAGGCTTGAGAGATCGCGACCCTCAGCTCTGAGGAGTACGACGCAAGGAGGAAGGGGATGACGATATACTCGCTCTCTATAACATGTGTCCTAACACCGTCGGCGAAAAGTAGGTGTACACAGTACAGCTTTTCCAGCTGCTTCTTAGAAATAAAGGCGTCACAGTGTTTATTTATCTTTATTTACTTGTGATATCTTTTGAGCTCATAATATAAAAGGTATAATATATATAACGCAACGCCTCAGACACCCCAATTAGATTATTGCTATACGAATTCAATACGAAAACCAAACTTCTAGTTTTAAGGAGTTTTTTACCATTTTTTTAAGCTCTTTGGTTAACCGTAAAATTTAATAATTAATTAACTTTTGTATGCGTATTGAGGTGTGTGCAATAAAATTACATTTAAAAAAGTCCTTATGTTTAGAATAATTTCTAAATATTGTTCAATACAGCGAACAGAACGAGTAACAGCTTTTTTGGAAATTAAAAACAAACATAACTTACTTTAAAACTAGTTGAACTCGATTCAGATGCCAATTTAGAACAAACTCATTTCAAGTCTTGCATTAACTATGTTACACCTTGTATTTATACTATATGTATCTGTTAAATAATATTGTTATTTCTAACCGTAAGTATGTACATTCCTTCTGCACATAAACATAGTCAGATAAATACTTACTACATTTTTTGGTATTAAAAACATTGTATGTCAGTGTATGAAAATAACTTTGTTTTAAAACCTTTTGTCCCAAACTAAATAAAAACACGTCACAAATTTATTCCCGGGAATTCTGAGGACTAGTGATGTCCGAGATCTCATATCTCGGTATATTTTTTTTATTTCGTAGTGAATTATGAACTCTTAATTTAAAGTAATTGTGGTGTAGTTTTGGGTTTAGATATTTTTGGCTTAGTAGGGGCTTAGACTATATTATTGATATGATATTATATATCAAGGGCTATTGATAGTAATAATGCATGTAATACTCATGTCCGGTGAAGCTGTAAACGCTCCGCGGCCAACAGCGTAGATCACTCACACACAAAAAAGCATGTTATATAAGGGAATTATTATTCAAGAAATAAAAGCATTTTATTGTGTTGTAAATACTGAGAACCGATAATATCTTTTGAAAATGGGGATTTGTCAGAGATTACTTATAGAAAAAAGTGCCAACATTCCAAAGAACAAGTTGATATCCTGAGTGTAGAGTAGATCTTGTCCGTTTTTGTTGAGTGTTTCTCAAACGATTGCCTACATTCCTATCCTAAAAATATTATAAATGGGAAAGCTCACATGTGGGTTGTTACTCCACTACGCAAAACAGATTTAGATGAAATTTGGCAGACATTTCTTCTTTTCTTTTTAAAAAAAAAACGTAGTCCCACACTGGGATTTACTCCTCTGTCGTAAGTACGTTTACAAACATGAAAATTCACATACACAAATACCCAGACCGAAACAAATAATTGTGGATCATACAAAGATTTGTCCCGTGCGGGACTCGAACCCGCGACTATTAGACGCAGTGGCCAAAGTGGCTTAAGCTCTTAACCGCTGCGCTAAATCGTCCGTCATGCACTGATAGTTTATTATCTGAATTAACACATACTTTTTATCCCGGTAAAATGTAAAGTTTCTGTCTAAAACCAACGCGGTCGAAGTCGCGGGCAAAAACTAGTATCCTATATCTAACTAATTCTAACTTTATATCGTATAGCGTTAGAGTAGAACTTTCACCATTCGTATAATAATATCAATTTCGTATAATAATATCTATGCTCATTCGTATAATAATATCAATTTCGTATAATACAATATATCATATTTGTATTATACGAAATTCTTCCCGAAATAATCCCAGCAAGGTACAACACTAACGCTCCAACATTATGA
Source organism: Phalera bucephala (assembly GCA_905147815.2). Lineage (NCBI taxonomy): Eukaryota > Metazoa > Arthropoda > Insecta > Lepidoptera > Notodontidae > Phalera > Phalera bucephala. The sequence continues at coordinate 22,445,915 of LR990626.1, read as the reverse complement.
AGTGCGCGTCATATAAAAATGCAGTGATAAACTGACCCGTTCTGGACTCGCAGTATAATAGTGGCATTCTTCATATGCACCGCTTACACACCGCATTTTGAACAGTTAAATTGAGAATTCCTTGGAATTTATGAAGAGCACATGTTTTAAGCTGCAGTCGGTGTATACACTCTTCAGCGTTTTTAAATCCAAGTGCATTTTTATTCCGTTCGATAAACTCGATGATAATTATAATATTTTTGTATTATTGTGATTTATGATATAAACATACGTATCCTGTATGTCTATTCGCTGGGGTACTGCAGTGTTCTTGGGGATCACCAAGGTTAAGCGTTCAGCTCGGTCGATCTGAGATTGGTGACCGGTTTTGGCATTTTAATATTCCAATGTCTCCGCGCTCTGTAAAGTGCGCCAAACCGTTGGTATTAGCTACCACTTAATGTGGCAGTCGTTAAGTCAAGTTGGAAGCCTTATAGGCGGCTTGATAAGTTCCAACAGCAGTTGGCCATAAATCTACATCCACCAATCCGCACCGGGTCCCATCTCGATTTGCGAGAGAAGGCATTTGCCCAAAAGAGGAACAGTATAATTTGATACTATACTATCGTAGAAAGAAAATTTTTTTTCAGAAAAACGTTCTCTGCTTAACTGAGGCCTACCCAAAGATCTCCACGGCCTTCGCCAGACCAACTCCTTTATCTGACCAACTTGTGGGGGTCCTGTCTATAAATCACAATCAAAACCTTCGCATCATAAAATAAGAAAGGCTTCTCGTTAATTTCACATTGGTTACTAAAAACATAGCTAATGCGAGTTTTTGCCCAACAACTAAAGCTGGCCGGTATCTACATGTTGCAAAAACTTGACAATGAGCCATTAAGTCGTCGGCTCGTTATGTTGAAACCGAGTGGCGCCGCATCGCCACCTATCTGATAACGGACGGGGGTCCGGGATCCGAGTAACTTGGAATAGAAAATATTAAAAAAGATTTTTGTGACTTCTGACAATGAATTTAAAGTTCGCTATGACTTTTAGTTACCGACCGATAAAGGAATTTGTCTACATTAAATAATTACTTGCTTTCTTTCTTGTCGCTTTGTTTGTATTTGTGGACAAATGTTGCCAATTAATCAATTTTTAATTAACTTCTAACTAGAGCTCTTCATGCTTCCTCTTAAATTACAACCATTTTTTTCTTATAAATCGAGGCTAAGCCACCACCATAGTGTAATACTCAACTTAGTTCAAACTGTTAAGAGGCTACTGCGAAAAAACGTGTTTTTGTCCTTCATGTAATTGAAAAAGAATATGGATTAGTGACTTAATATTTTGAAATATGATTTTTGACTGTATATTTTTGAATCTGGTAAAAGGAACGACTTAACGAAATGTTTTCGATGTAAAAAAATATCTAGAGTCACCTCTATTGCTTTACATTTTCTGATTCTATCACGAAATGCTTAGGAACTAATCAATAGAATTCACTTAAAACATGTTAAATAATTGTAGCGAATTTCTCGTAGAGCAGTTTTTTAGAAAATGATGAGATTTGTTTTTGCGCATACGTCGTTTATTTCCGAGCGCGCTTAATATACCTACCCATCCCTTATTATTTTGTTGTAACGTAATTGCTTTACTTTCACTCTTCCGGTTAATAAATAGTCGATCGCGGTAGGCCCTTAAAGGCAGATTTCTGATGGAGATTAGCCGTCAATAAGGCATCTAACTTGGCATAATAAATACCATTTTAAGTGGGAACCAAAACCAACGATATGTGTGTGTGTCAATGATTACGCTGTTGGCCGCGGGGCCTTTATAGTTTCACCGGACAAGTGGGCAAGCGTGCAACCACTACGCACATGTCAGTAGGGCAAGGAGGTAACTAGCTCAAGAGCGCCTCAAGGAGGAACTGCCACGGCTTGGGCAGTCGCTATGAGGGGAGGCGTATACTAGGCGTCTCGGCTCGGTGCTCTGCACCGGCCGGCGGGCAAGGGATTCTTCGACTTCACTGGCGAGGACGGTGTCTGATCCTGTGTGCGATATCTCTATCCGAAAGAAGGGATGTAAGGGCATTGGGAGGGTGGGTGAGAACATGCCGCGGACGGCAATAGCGGCTGATAGGAGGGGAGTTAGGTTCGTTGTCGGCGGCGGGTACGATTAGCGGATTCCTATGAGTGGACGCGTTAGCAAAATATTGGTTGTCGCCTTTTTAATAAAGTCACGAATAGGTTAGAGACCGAGATCGGAATGGAGAACCAACGATATGATGCGCCTTGCGAAATACGGATCCGCTTAGATATAAAAACACTGCCCCGGTCCCGCATCTCTACGAGCCCATAATGTTTTTGTTGGTAAGAGAATCCAGTCTTCCACTACTCCAAGATGTAATGTTTAACCCTAATGGTCGACGGGTAGACGCCTTGTAAATATAGTCGTTAGCATTTATTCACATAATGGCTTTATTATGAGCGTCCATCTTCCAACGTTTAATGGTTTATGGCCTGCCCTCAGCTAGCCGTGTGAAATGTGGCGAGTTATTCAAATATGACTGGGTTTGTTTTGAATACCTTAATGATTAGAAAGCATGCGGTTAACAAAGTTGATGCTACAGCTTACTAAGTAGACCTAGTGCGTTACTTAATTGGTAGAACCATTGTCGTGTTGACGGAACCAATTATGGGACAAAAAATTGTCCAGATTTTTCAAATCAAATCATATCCGTTTATTTGCATACACACACAAACCTCTTTCTGTAACACTTGTAAGATGTTACAGAAAGAGATTTCCTTAGTAGGTTCGCTGAATAATAACCATTGATGGTGTGCAAATATTATATAATCAATAAATTGAAGTAAAAAACATTAGGGAAATTATTATTTAAAGTTACTGATGCTATGTGGCTTGAGGAGTAATGAAAGATGCGCCGAGTTAAAACAACAAGTTTGTTGTATAACAATTATTATTATTTTTTTGTAAATTATTGGATAGTAATTTACAAAAAAACGATACTAATTATAATAGACCGTGTCTTATCTGAAGGGCAAATCAAGAGTCTCCGTAACCGGCGTGCGTGTTCATAAACGCTCGCTGATTAGGAGTTTAATACAGCGAACAGTATGAGCAACAGCATTTAAAAAAAAAAAAGTAACTAAAAAAAAAACACCGTCTCGCCTATATTTTATTGCCACAATTCCCCAGAGGGGGTGGCAGAGGCATACTGAGTACACCCACGTTTCGCCGACGATGTTAGGTCCCATGTAATAGGGGGCGAGGCTATTGCCATATACCGGGCACAATTCCAGACTCCGGACTCATACTGGGAATTTTTCGTTAGAAAAACTACATTTGTCGGTACATTGATTTGAACCCAGGACCTCGTGTTCACAAAGCAATGCGCTTTACCACCAGACCAACGAGGCAGTAAAAAAAAATAACTAACTTTTAAAATAGTTGGAATCGATTCAGTTGCCCATTAAGAACCAATTACTTTCAGGTCTTGCCTTAATTATGTTACGCCTTGTATTTTCCAAGGGGGGGTGTCAATGGTGTACCTGTGTGCATCCTTTTGGCAGATGATATTAGGTTCCATGTAATCGCGAGCGGGAGCGAGTCTATTGAAAGACTATGAGATTTTTTCGATAGAAAAACTACATTTGTCCGATCTGGGTTTTGGACCCAGGACCTCGTGATGGCAAAGCGCATTTTACTCCACTGGACCAACGAGGCAGAGAATTATCGCTATGAAAAAAATACAATCTTGTGGTACTATTATGAGTGGAGATGTAATTAACTCAGTACATAAAGAACTAGTCTTTAAATCCCAAAAGAGGTGTATCAGAGTGATATGCAATCTATACTAATATACTGCTACTACTAATAATACTACTAGCTGCCAACCATATTTAAGAAAAATAAAAATTCTTACATATAAAACCAAATCCAAACCTTGATCAAATTGCAAAAACGAGTTATTTTCAGTTCATCATCTCAGCCCATACTTGTCCACTGTTGAACATAGGCCTCCCCAATCGCTTTCCAGCGTAACCGGTCCGATGCCACCTGCATCCAACGATTTCCTGCGATTTTCACAAGATCGTCGGTCCATCTGGCAGGCGGTCGTCCCACGCTGCGCTTGCCAATACGTGGTCGCCACTCTAGAATCTTTCTGCCCCAACGCCCGTCCGATCTACGCGCTATGTGGCCCGCCCATTGCCACTTCAGCTTGCTAATCTTAAGGGCTATGTCGGTAACCTTGGTTCTTCTACGAATCTCCTCATTCCTGATTCGATCGCGTAGAGAAACGCCGAGCATAGCTCTCTCCATAGCTCGCTGAGCAACTCTGAGCTTTTTTATGAGACCTATTGTAAGAGACCACGTCTCTGATCCATATATCATCACTGGTAACACACATTGACTGAAAACTTTAGTCTTCAGTTACGAGACAAAAAATAAAATGGACATAGAAGAACCATATGGACAAACAGCGCTAATGAACAAGAGTTTTCTTCGCATGGCATCACTAAATAATAAAAACTGACTCATCCACTTTTTAAGACGCAGTTACACCAGTATGACGGACGATTTACCGCGGTGGTTAAGAGCTTAAGCCGCTCCGCCCACTGTGTCCAATAGTTCGATGGGGTTCGATTCCCGCACGGGACAAATCTTTGTGTGATCCACAATTATTTGCTCCGGCCTGGGTATTTGTGTATGTAAATTTTCATGTTTGTAAACGCACCCACGACACAGGAATAAATCCTAATGTGATACGTTTTTTCAAAAAAAAAAGTATTTAGTTAATAAATGATATTACAGTGTAAAAGACTATTTACAAGAAAAAAATATAATTGAATCTATTATATATATTCTATACATATTTTTTATAGTTCTTTAGCTTATTATTATATATTTATCTATATCAACACGCCAGTTCGCCTGCCGGGTAGGCAGACATTACAGAGTTCCAACAGGTTCTTTCCTTACATACCTCTCTGGCTTCCTGAACTCTCATAGTTCGTCTCATACACGCTCGCTGGTTACGGAGACTCTTGAATTGTCCTTCAGATGAGACTCGGTCTATTTAATCCTGGTAAGATAGTCTAGGTCTTCTCCAGTACCTACATCCTTCCACTTTTGCATTGCATATCTGTTTTGTCATTCTTTTCTGACATTCTTTCTATATGCCCAAACCAACCCTGTCTCATCTTTACACCGATACTATCTTTCATATCTACACGCTTTCTTACTACGCTGTTGTAAATACGGTCAGTCAGCTTCACTCCGCGCATCTTCCACAGAGCTTTCATTTCCATCGCATTTATCCCACATTCATTCTTCTTCTTGCATACCCAGCTTACGCTGCCATATAACAGCGTTGGGACAAGCACTGCGTTATGTATGGCCAGCTGCGCATTTTGGCTATATTATAGTATTATTATATTGTATTATATAATATTATAGTCTATCTATCTATCTATCTATAACCTCACGCCAGATCCCTTGCGGGGTAGGCAGAGAGTACAGAGTTCCAACAGGTGCTTTCCTTACATACCTCTCTGTCTTCCTCGACTATCATAGTTCGTCTCATACACGTTCGCCGGTTACGGAGACTCTTGACTTTTCCATCAGATAAGACTTGGTTTATTTGGTCGTGGTAAGATAGTCTAGGTCTTCCCCGGTACCTGCATCCTAATAATATTATAGTAATATGCATTACTGAGTTACGCAGCATTCCCCATGCGGGGATGGCTTACACTCATTTTTCACCGACAGTGTTAGGTCCCAAGTTATAGGGGGTGGGACTATTGCCTTTATAGCGGGGACTGATACTGGGAGTCTTTCGTTAGAAATACTTTTACTTTGTCCAACCTGAAATTCGAAGCCAGGATTGCGTGATTGCTGCGGGCATTATACACCAATACACCTACGATGCAGTCATTAATTCCTAATTTTAAAAACCAGGCAACATACTGATAACCTTTAAAAAAAAAACCGACTTCAAAAAGCAAGAAATAAATTTTTGAAGTCGGTACCGGTTAGTGCAGTCGGTTACTTGGCACCGACTTCTTATATTTATTTTTTGCTTTTTGAAGTCGGTTTTAGTTTTTTTATAAAAGATTTTTATTTTACAATTTTAAGTGAAAAGTGAATTATTTACTAATACTTATATACCTATATTATATTATTTAGCTTAGTTGTAAAGCAAGTTGTACCTACAACTTTGATATAATAACCAAAATAACGGATTCTATACATTCGTGCTGTTCGCCGTTAAGGAGTCCCCTGATGTATTTGCAAAGTCCAAAGTTCAATAGCGATTTCATTAAAATGGGACCACCTCGAAACTATACTAAACCCAACGCAAAAAAAATCATCCAAATCAGTTCATAAATAAAGACGTTATAAATAACACAGACTAATTGTCGACCTCCTCCTTTTTTGAATTTGTTTAATATTGTGATTAGTTCTATGGCAGGGTACCTATAGGATTGACGTAATACCCATAATATCTCAATCTACGCATTCGTATTGTTTCTCCTTAAGGATTTCCGTGGTGTATCTTCCAAGTCCAAGGTCCAATACCGATAAAAGTAAAATGGGACCACCTTGGAGCTATACTGAACCCAATGCAAAAAGAATCATCAAAATCGATGCATAATTGGCGGAATGTTCGTGTAACATACATAAAAAAAAAAACCATACAGTCGAATTGATAACCTCCTTCTTTTTAGAAGTCGGTTAAAAAAATCCTGAACCGATCTAAGCTAGATTAAATTATATTCTTATTGCAAAAAATCTAAAGTACTAAAATTAATAGTGTATATTTTTGTCTCTAGATTAAGATACCTTAAATAACGGTTCTATTGAGTGTTGCCTGATGGTGTCTAATTTGAGTGTTGCTAGTGTAAAAAAAACAAGAAATAGTAAATTGCTTTATATGGAATGATCGGTTGCGTCCGGTTATCGACGTAATAATGGGTTATGTATGATGTTAAGGTTGGTGCACATTGTTTTTTATTAGGATTATTCCATTGCAATACTTAGTTACTGGATTACTAGAATAGTTTTGCTTTTAAATTACAGTAACGCTGTCTCTGATCGCGGTACTAGTAAAAAATAAATACCAGTACGATCATATTCCCCGAACAGGGGTGGCAGAGGTATGGTACACAGAGTACATACTCTATGCCCATATTTTTGAGGATAATAAGTCCCATTGTGAGCCTATCGCCATTATTCTGGGCCCTATTCAGACTCCGGACTGCTGTCAAGATTTTTTAATTTTAGAATAATCACACTTCTGCCGATCTAAAATTCGAACTCCAGACCTCGGGATCGCCAGCCACGCCATGACAACGAGGCATGCAGTACTTATTAAGTTATAATTTCCAGAATAAACGACACATATGTTTTATTTTTGGTAAGTCGCACACGTGAATGGAATCAGCAAGAACGCAAACTACGTACTTCAGTACAAAGGGAGTAAAATCGTAGTTGTATAATACAAAATACACAAAACAGAAACACAATACAATAAACAGTCCAGTATTACCGCGTCGTGTTGCACAAACGTCGCTTTGCACAAGGTGCTAATTGCATCGCACTGATTGTCCAGTTGCACAGAGGACTTCTAATTTGTTTATGGTTCCACTGACAATTTGGGGACGTGATCAGTCTGTGGTTGGTACGTAATCATGCATTCGATTTCGGTAGAAATTTTGAAAGACAAGTTACCTTTGTCGCATTCTGAGATTTAACACGAGCATGTTGTGTAGGGATGAGTACATATTATAAAACCTTGCAGCACTACATATCGTAAATGTCCCCCCGCCGCGTCTGTCTGTCTGAACGCGATAAACTCGAAAACTACCAAACAGATTTTTATACAATTGACACCAATGGAAGGAGTGATTCAAGATGAAGGTTTTTGTGTATAATTCACCCGTGCAGAGTCGGAGCGGGTCGCTGGTTACACATAAAATAAAACTGATGTTTCGGATTTTCTCGGATTTGGATCAAAGTCCGAAAGTCCTGGTTTCGAATCCTAGTTCAGATCAAGAATAGTTCTCCTCTCAAAAAATTACCGGTATCAATCCTGAGTCTGGGGTCGAGTCCTAACATGCCCCTATTACATGGGACTTAGCATCATCAGCGAAAAGTCTGTGTACACAGTACACCTCATCACGCCTGCTTGGGGAATAGCATAGGCGCCGTTGTTCTCGTTTTTAATATTTTTATGTCTTTGAAAGTATCATAGTTTTATTTTTATAGTTTTATTTCACATGTAACATTCGTTTAAATCTAATATATGAATAGTTAAATCTATACAAAATATTTATGTTAATATATTGTTCTCATGATTTCCAATTTCTTTGGAATTTTATCACGTTGTACACCAACCCTAAGGACACATCGTTCCGGGGTGAGCTTTATACTATAATTTACGCTGAGAGTTTCGATCTTATTAGATTTTGATGAGCTGCAAGTCTACGAGTAGGTAATCGGTCGCAATAAAGTTCAAAATCGCTTAGCTGTGTAGTTTTCATAAACATACCAAAGGTACACCGCAGTCTAGTGGTTTACGCGTAGGTAGGTTGTTTAGGTCACTAAATTGAGTAGTTATGGGTTTAGTTCTCATGTACGACAATATTACAATGATGCTTTAGAACGCGATTAAAACAGAAAAAAACATTTGTTTATGCTATTTATCGATGGATGGCGCCAGTGTAGAATTGTGACACGGTTTTAAGATTTGTATTGATCGGAGGTAGTTAAACTAAAATTAACATAGGTAGAGAACTAAAATTCCAAGTTCACAACATTAGGTTTGATTTTTCGCTGTACGTGGACTGCTATATCACCAAAAGATTGCATGTCTCAGTGAAATGTAAGTCTCTAACTAAAATCAGCCTGCACCGTCCCACTGCTGGGCAAAGGACTTCTCCCACAAATCGAAGTGAGAGAGATTAGGTCTTACTCCACCACGCGGACCAGTGCGGATTCAGGGAGGCTTGTTTGTGGACTTCCAACTTGGCGTAACGACTACCACATTACGTGGCAACCGGGACCAACGGATTAGTGTGCCTTCCGAAGTAAGAACACGCTCGAGTATGAAAATGCAGCAAACGGTCACCCATCTCAGACCGACCGAGTCGAACGCTGTTTAACCTTGGTGATCGCTAAAAACACCGCGGTCGCACAGCGCTACGAGCGAATCCTATCCGACATATAAGTGCTTGCAATATTAAGTATCTCAAACTGTCTGACTCATTCTGCATTCTGAAGGATCCTGAACGACCAGCATTCTACGAGAATATTCGTGATATAATGTAATATTAAATACAGTACTAACTTTACCCTAGCAGTGGTTAAGTCGTCTCGAGTGGTAGTTATCACGGCGGAAAACACTCCCCGGCTCTGTTCCCGGCAATTTCCTGCGGGAAAGTCTGCCACTTTAGTAAATAACACTTGCGTATGTTGCGCCTTAATCTTGTCTCAAACCCGAACTAGGAAAACCTAGACCTGACAGTTTGTAGATTAAATTTGGAATGTATTAGACTATAGATGGCTATTTTTCGGTAAAATGTACACCGTCGCTGAAAAGGGTCTACGCCGTAGCACTCTTAAACACTGTCATGACTATATTCCCAAGCGGGGTTGGCAGAGGTGTATTGCATATGGCCAGTTTTCGCTGACGATGTTAGGTTTATATTAGGGGGTGAGCCTATTGTCACTATATCGGGTACAATTCCAGCCTCTGGACTGATAATGGAAATTTTTTTATCGAAAAAATTTAAGTTGTTTTATTTAAACACAGGAGATAGTTAGAAAAGGCTAGTGGTTTTAGTCCGTTTTTCACTGAGGGATAAAATACATTTTGGTGGAGTAGGGCATGCTGTATGATACGGGTATATATACACCTCAGATTGTAGAAAGTCTTCTTACTACGTACAGCAGTGTTGTTGGTTCCGCTGAATGAAGAACTATGCCATCTTCTACCGGTAATAATGACTCGTAAGAAGCTATAGACTGTATATGAGTTTGTATGAGATTGATACATTAGTATTTCTGTTCCAAAAAGGTGCAGTTCTAGAACCACAACGTATTTCAGCACTATTTTACCAAGAATACATATTCGAATTCACACAGTAATTTTTTCCACCTCATTATGCTAATTGCAAATGTATTATTGGTACGCAATCTCTTATGACTTTGTTACGAGACTAATGGAATAGTATGTACTTCTATCTCTATCTCTTCTATCTATATCTAGTAAAGAATATGTATTTTTGTTCCAACTCAGTTCACCCCTTATCAACCATGTATCACTAATCACCAGCGCATTCAACTAACGCAGTCAAGCCCAATTTGCCAACGTCTCCGAAGGAACCACAAGGCATTCCTATTGCAGCCACCACATTCGTCGCTCTGGCAAGACACAGTTAAAGCCACATTAGCGGAAAGCCACCAGCGGGCTGTTTGCAAGTCATGAATATTCTATTTATCCATCGGTCACAGTTTAACCCGTGTTGTTTATCCAGCCTGAGAATAAAATAGTTTGATTTTGCAGTAATAACTATGAGTTTGACACTAAAAACTTAGCAATCAAATGCATTGGACTTTCTGCAGTCCCTAGATTAGATAGTGTCCGATCAATGATGCCGAACGGCTTGGTTCAGTAGTTAAGAGCTTAATTCCGCTCCGCCTACTAGATCGAATAATTGCGGGTTCAAATTATGTCAGATATTTGTTTTGGTCTGGATGTTTGTGTCTGTGAATTTTATGTTTCACGATGCAGAAATATTTCCTAGTGTGGAGTAGTGATGTAGAGTTTTATAATTCTTATTGAACAGGACGATTAGTACGTCGTGCGTCCTGTTGCTGCTGTGGCTGGTATGCGTCGTGAAGGAGAATTCAATGAAAGCCGAATAGTCTTGAAACAGTGCTCCACCCACCAGTTGTGACCCTCTTCGCGCAGAGTTTCTTCCTATTATCTTCTAATGTCCAGTCGCTCGAACGTGTCTGGCGCGATTTTTCGCGCTCTTATATACTATTTGGTGTGTCACAACTAGTGGGCTTTGTACCGAGTTTATTAATCCAATAAACCAATCATGATACAATTATTCCTGTCCCTTTCCGGGGTTACACTCTTCTATTATTCCTATCCCTTTCAGGGTTACACTCTTCTATTATTCCTATCCCTTTCAGGGTTACACTCTTCTAACTTTATACTAGTGCTTATGCGCTAGGATTCTATGACATTATCTTATTTCTAACTTAAATTACATAATGTACTACAGTAACTTAATCTATTATATACAAATTATACAGACGTCGTCCTGTACACTTATGGTATCAGCGTTATCATCGGATATTCATAAATCTATGATTAGCAGTATCTATGAAATCCGCGTAGAGAGGAGCTCGTAGCGCTGTGCGACCGCGGTGTTTTTACCTATTACCAAGGTTAAGCAGCGTTCGACTCGGTTGGCCCGAGATGGGTGACCGTTTGTGGCATTTCATATTCAAGTTCATTTCGTCTCCGGGCTGCGAAAGGCACGTTAAACCGTTGGTCCCGGTTAACACTTAATGTGGTAGTCGTGAAGCCGAGTTCGAAGCCTTAAAGGCGGCTTGATAAGTTCAAACAGCATGTGGCCACAAACCTGCCTCCACCAATGCGCACTGGGTTCGCGTGGTGGAGTATGACCTAATCTCTCTCACCTTGATTAGTAAGAGGAATATAGGCTGATATTATATAAAATCCAAAGCCCTAGCCCGTTAGACTACTGCTTAACCCTGAAAAGGGTAACGAGATGGTAAGCAGCCGCTTATGAGAGAATGCCAAATATACGAGTATATTATTGTCATCATAAAAAATGCTTTGCTGTATCCGGATAAGAAGTCACCATAATTTTTGATGTACTCATTTTTTTCTTTTTTAGCACTTGCAAAAATGACCCAAGGTCGACAATATAGTAAGTCAAATATCGCAACTTAAGCAGGAAAACCAACTTCAAAGTATCCGAACCGACGGCAAGGCCCAAATTCCTCCTTCATATCACTGCGCACATGAATTTTATATTCGGACATCCCAACCACCTCTTGTATGATTGCTCGTGTCCATTTGAACATTGGTGTTGTGATTAAACTACACTTAAGTTATATCTTGGTTTTGATTAATTGTGAGAAAAAGTCAGTAACGAAAGAAACAATAATTTTAATTAAAAATGACCTTTTTAAAAACAAGCTGATATAGCAAACACACGACGTAGAGATCTTGGTTAGTTGAAGAGTTTCTATGGATACGTTCCCGCTCCATCATTAGACCCTGAAAACTATCTGGTTGTATTTGTCAATACTAATCTAACAAGCCTAAACGCGAGGGGTTGCGTTGTATATTTTATATGTTCTTATGGCCACCTTCCTAATCCACTATCAGACAAGATCCATAGTATCATATTGTTGCATTGTCACCGGACTTATATACATATGCTAAATTTCAGCTCAATCGGATACCCGCAAGTGCCTGAAAAATGGATCATAAGATTTGAACCGGAAAGACAAACAGACATTCGAACATTGCAAGTTAAATAAAAGATTGCGTTCTATCACTACCACTTGCTTTTCTATAGATCTATCTATCTATCTCTCTCTATCTATATCATCACGCCAGATCCCTTGCAGGGTAGGCAGAGAGTACAGAGTTCCAACAGGTCCTTTCCTTACATACCTCTCTGGCTTCCTTCACTCTCATAGTACGTCTCATACACGCTCGCCGGTTACGGAGATTCTTGACTTGACCTTCAGATAAGACTCAGTCTATTTGGTATTGGTAAGATAGTCTGGGTCTTCCCCGGTACCTACATCTACTTTTGCATTGTATATCTGTTTTGTCATTCTTTCTTCTGACATTCTTTCTATACGCCCGTACCAACGGAGCATTATCTTACTCATCTTTACACCGATACTATCTTTCATACCTAATCGCTTTCTTACTACGCTGTTGCGAATACGGTCGGTCAGTTGCACTCCGCACATCTTCCACAGAGCTCGCATTTCCACCGCATTTATCCTACTTTCATTCTCCTTCTTCATACCCAGCTCTCGCTGCCATATAACAGCGTTGGGACAAGCACTCCGTTATGTATGACCAGCTGCGCCTTTTGGCTAAAGTACCGGCTCCCAAGTAGCCTTCCCATCGCACCATTCAGTCTGTTCCCTGCACTCACTCTTCTCTCTATGTCAGTGGTGTACTTCCCATTCTTACCTAATGCGCATCCAAGATATACAAACTCAGTCACTTAGCATTATAATAAAAAATTTGTTATCTTCAAAAAATTTGTTATACAGTCCAAATTCTGGGAATGTGCCAGGTTCATCCGCTTTTATTTTCAGAACTTTACGTTTTAAATACACCTCTACCTTTTTTGTTTAGGAACTGTACGCGTAACGGTGACTTTTTGTATCCTAAAAAGATGTTTCACAATTTAAAGTTGCATATAAAATAAAAATTTACTACGAATATCTACCAGTAGTATATCTTTCCAAACTCAATCTAGAAAATTCCAGACGAGCACTACTTAAGTTCATTATCAGCATCATACCCATTTCCAAATATCAAAGCTTTATAATACTAAAGTTTTTTCAGCAATTTTCCCTTTCACAAACAGCTATGAGAATGCAGAAAACAAAATCGTTTCAAATAAAAACAGTTTACACTGTTTTTCTATTCCAAGCACAAAGGCAAAAAACTACACAAAGGGTAAAAACACAGTGGAACCGACTGTGTCAGCAAGGAAAAGCGTGAAAATCTGCGTTAGCTACTTGTTAGACGCCTTTGTGAGTTAACTTTGTATTTTGTTCCTACCCTGTTTGTGTTGGCGACCTTATTATGAAATACTTATATTTCCATTATTATTCTACTAAAATTATAAATGTTAAAGTTTGTATGTCTGAATGTTTAGATGTTTGTTACTCAATCACGCCAAAAAAGCTCAACGGATTAAGATAAAAATTGGCACACAGATAGTTTATTACGTGGATTAATACATGGAATACTTTTTATCCCGAAAAATGTAAGGTTCCTGTTTAAAGTCAGCATGGACGAAGTTTGGGGCAGAAACTAGTGACAAATAAATAATCAATGTCACACCTATATTCTCTCCAATTGGAGGCGCTAAAAGTGTCCTATGTACACTCAAATATCACCCAAGGCATTATGTCTCATTGTATAAAGTACGAGCATATTGAAATTGAAATTAAATAAAAAAATATTTACTAAGCACATCATACATATAAACATCGGAAAGTATATGAACAGTTACAAAAAAAAAATGAAGAAAAAAATCATAAAACATATTGCCTTAATACGAGATACTTTAGAAGCACTATGCGGCCTTTTCAAAATAGAGACTTATAATCTATCTATATCATCATGCCAGATCCCTTGCAGGGTAGGTAGAGAGTACAGAGTTCCAACAGGTTCTTTTCTTACATACCTCTCTGGCTTCCTCCACTCTCATAGTTCGTCTCATACACGCTCGCCGGTTACGGAGACTCTTGACTTGTCCTTCAGATAAGCAACAAATAGTGCAACCGTTCTGCAGTGATGCGCTTACATACATTCGGAAACTGATTTTTATTTATATAGATTGATATCAACACCAATTTTTCAATCGGATATCGACTTTAATTTCCACCTCGAAGCGAATACTCGTGCGAACTGAGCAGATGTCGGTCCCGACATCCTCTTAAACAGTATACCCGTAGTATACCCCTTTTTACTTTGAAGAATCTCTTTGGTGAAGTATTACAAGTTTGAAAGAGAAGAACCTTTTTATTTTTTGCCCCTCTCTGAATATTTCCTTCGGGCTCTCTTTAAAACGTTGAAATGTTCTTTTGAGTTATAAATAAGTGGTGAGATTTCGAAGTTACTTTTTTGTTTTTTGCGTGGAAAATTATTTTGTGGGTAAAATGTGTAATGGTTTTGATGACGACGGCTTGAAGGTGGCATATATACCGCAAGACCTCAGACACCCAAACTAGAATAGTGCTTTACGAATTCAATACGAAAATCAAGTTTTCTTAAGGAGTTTTCTACCATTTTTTAAGCACTTTTGTACCCAAATTAACCACGAAAACTGTACTTTTGTGTAAACATTAATGAATATGTATTAGATATGCATTATATCGCTTTTTTGCATTGAATCACGAATAAAATTTGTTAAGTACGGAGGATTGAAGGAATGACAACAATTAATAATTAAAAACATGTAACATACTTTAATAATAGTTGGAATCAATTCAGTTGCCTATTTAGATCAAACTACTTTCCTTTTATATACTAAGATCAAAATCATATTTGACAACATTTTTGTTCTTCTTGTGTTTGTTTTTAAGTATAAAAAACTGACCAAATTTTAACTGTTAGGTGATGACGTTTACAGTTTTTTTTTAAATTAAATAGGTACTCCTACTCTTAACATTTTTTGGGTGACGAAATATTTCTTTCGTCTATACGTTTTCAAGAAGAAAAATTAATGTAGGTTTGGTTTTAAACTGTTTCTCACTAATGATGACAGAAGTTTTTATTATTTTAACTCGCTTTTATTCTAAAAGTACACTTACACTAAAATATTCCATTATAAACTAAAATCAAATAGTTACCGTCGAGCGTGTATGAGACCATGTATGAAAGAGGAGGAATCCAGAGAGGTATCTAAGGAAAGAACCTGTTGGAACTCTGTACTCTCTGCCTACGCCGTAAGGGATCTGGCGTGATGATTTAGATAGATCAAATAGTTTTAGCTTAAATAGATACATCCACTGGACAACTATTTAGCAGCTGCTTCAGCTTCCATCTGCAGTTCTTCCATTCTCAGAAGCACTTTCTGTCTTCGTCTTTCCACTGGCGTCTTGTACCACCACGCTTCCGCTGCCGCTTCCTATAATGTAAGAATTACAATAAAGAAATTCCGAACAAGAGTTCTTTTAAGACTGATTAAGTAGATCTGTTGAAACTCTGTACCCCGCAAGGAATATGGCGTTATTATATAGATAGAGAGTAGTGCATACACCCATAGGCCACCCCAATCGCTCTACATAACAGCCGGTCCGATGCCACCAGCATCCAACGATTTCCTGCGATCCTCACAAGATCTTCGCTCCATCTGGTAGGCGGTCGTCGCACGCTGCGCTTGCCAATACGTGGTCTCCACTCTAGAATCTTTCTGCCCTAACGCCCGTCCGATCTTCGCACTATGTGGCCCGCCTTTTACCACTTTAGCTTACTAACCTATGTCGGTGACCTAGGTTCTTCTACGAATCTCCTCATTCCTGATTCGATCACGTAGAGAAACGCCGTGCATCTTTCCATAGCTTGCTGAGCAACTCAGAGCTTTTATATGAGACCTATTGTAAGAGACCACGTCTACGTAGTAGTGATAGACTAAGAAGTAGTTATGAATCTTGTGTTTTTTCAACAGCTGTAATTCGTCCACTGCAAGACTAAGATCTCCCTAAAGATCGGCACGACGACCGGTTATGTTCAGTACGCATCCATACAGTTTTTGCCCACGAATTTTACAATACTTTAATATTGTATTAATATGGTAAAATACTCAGCTGCAGTACAGTGCTACCTCGATAGTGACGTTTTGGACTCAACTCTGGACGGACGAATTAGCGCAGTAGTTAAGAGCTCAAGCCGCTCCGCCCATTGTGTCTAATAGTCGCGGGTTCGATTCGCGCACGGGACAAATCCTTGTATTGTGACCCACAATTATTTGTTTCGGTCTGGGTATTCATGCGTGTATTTTCATGTTTTAATGCACCCACGACACAAGAATTGATCCTAGCGTGGGGATACGTTTTCTAAAAAAAAAGTCCTCCTCGGTCTTTTTTTTCGATACAAATGTGTAAGTAACACTAACAGATTCCACAATCGTCTATTCTCTGCTGGCTGCTTGTGCCCAGTATAATGGCAATAGGCTCACCCTCTATCACAAAAGTGTACACAACATACCTTTGGAAAAAATAAGCGTGCTGGTGTATTTTTTTAATCATATATTATATTCCATAAAACGGAGAATATATGCGTGACTCTGTTTATTTTATTAATCATATTTTATGTTCCATAAAATATTCAAATTTTTCCTCCTTTAAATAAATAATAGCTTACATGTTCAGCGTAGACTGGTTCTCTACTGCTGAGTTCCACCGCCACCTCCTGCGCAGTCAATGCGCGCACGCGCAACTGTAGCCGTCTCTTAGTTGTGAGAACTTGAACGTTGAGAGAAAAAGTCTAGGTAAATTAAAAAAATCTCAATCCAGTGAAAAGTTTCTACCGCAGCGATTTTTTAATTCTACAAATAACACTCAGATTTTTTTAAAGCTGAATTAAATAGAGACCGAACTAGAAAAGCAAGAACAAGTTAAATCAAGCTTGATAAAAAGATTTAGAGTTATGAAATTTTTATATTCATTCAAGTCACCTCCAGGCAGTGCATCCAAACTAATCCATGCTGTCAGTACAATTTTTTTTGGCATCTATATTAGACAGGGAAACCTGTCAATCATTTTCTACCAATTTTTTACGCTTCCTTACAAAATTTGTAAAACTTTCAACTAGGAGTAAACTGAAGTATCTGCAAGGCACCTCTTGAGAAAAAAGGGAGGGAATTTGAGGGAAAGTGCAAAGGAAACACAAACCCAAATTATAAACGCAATATATACTTGAATTGAAAACTAAAGGGCGCAATTCAGGGTTTGAGGTAAACCTGCGACTAACTAACGGCCGGTTTAAATATTTATCGTAAGGATAGTATAGGATAGGATAGATAGACTTTCCATGCTCAGGGGTCACGGAAACTGGCTACCGTAAGTTGGGTGATAGAAGAAACACGTGGCGCTGCCCTAACTGCAAGTCCGCAGCGTCCCTGTCACCAGCTATGACCTCACCACAGCCCACTCAACTTGACAAGATACAAGAACAACTTAATATGATAACTTTTCAACTGGCACCCCTATCATCCCTAGCTGGAGACGTGAAGCTGATTAAAAAGGAGATCGTGGGTCTCAAGGAATCAATCGAAATGGCGCACACACTCGTCAAAAGCCTCTCTGATAAAGTTCAGACTCTGGAATCAAGAATCATCGAAACCGAGAAGGCGATGGGTGAAGTTCCGATACTGCATAACGAGGTGGCTAGACTCAATCGTGAACTTCAGGACAGAGACCAGTGGGCTAGAGTTAATAACGTAGAGATTCGCGGAATCCCTCAAAAGAAAAATGAAAATTTATTCGGTCTTGCAAATAAAATCGGGAATCTGTGTAATTTTACTTTTAAACAAGACGAAATTAACTACATAGCCCGAATACCTACTCGTGTCCCAAATTCTGAAAAATCGATTGTAATTGCTTTTAATAACCGTTACAGAAAGGAAGAACTAGTCGCTATGGCTCGAAAAAATAAACAACTTAGCCTATCTAAACTGGATTTCCCCACATCTGGAAACTTTTATGTTAATGATCATTTGACGACATTTAACAAATCACTGTTGAGCAGGGCCAGGACCTTGGGTAAAGAAAAGAATTTTCAATATGTCTGGGTCAAGCATTGCAAGATCATGGCCCGGAAGTCGGATACCTCACCTATTATTCCCATAAAATGCGAAAAAGATCTTCTAAAATTAACATAATTAATCAACCTCGAATATGTTTTAATTTTATACAACAATCATTGTCACATAGTTTGAGAACCATAGTCGTAAAATATGCAATCTTTTGTTCACCAGTTCATTTTTTAAACGAGTATGGATTTGTCAGCCTACTGGTAGGCGTAAGCGCAACTGATTTCCACGCGATCGAACATGTAGCATCGAAGTTCTACGGGTCATTATTGTCTGTTACTAAACTTGAGTTTAAATTTATTCGCTTGTACAACTCACCTCTTTATTTTGTTATTCTTACCCTTTTTTTAATTTATCACTTTTTATCTTTTTTTGTATGGTTAATTATTTGTTTTTGTTTGATAGTTTTTATCATGGAATATAATTTTGTGCTTGTAATTTCGTATATAATAGATCGGATCTTAGTGACTGTTATAAAAAACTCTAAACATTTTAAACACGTAAAAGGTTTATTGCATATCTACAGCTGGATAAAAGTAAGTTTTTGTTTGCGAGGATTACTAGTAATAGTAGTCCTCGCAGAGAATCCTATTGGGATAATTTTATATATTACTGACCAGATCTGTGAGTTTATTATTACTTTATCAAAAAAAAATAAAAATTCAATTTGTATAATAAATAACAGTTGGATAGTGGATGCTTTCAGTCGATTCTCGTACTGTTTTAACTTGGTTCGCTCGAGATTTATAACTAAGATTCATAATAATGAATAACTTAATCTTGTATTACCAGAATGCTCGAGGGTTGCGCACTAAGACGCAAATATTTAAGCAAAACTTACTAATGACGAAATATGATGTAATTTCGCTTACGGAGACGTGGTTGACTGCCGGTATATACAATAATGAACTCTTTGACGATAGGTATCTCATCTGGCGCCGGGATAGAAATTATTCACATACCAATGAAAAATACGGAGGGGGCGTGCTTCTAGCAGTGAGGCGCGATTTAACAGCGGTGGAACGCCCGGAGTGGGCTTCCACAGCTGAGGATATATGGGTCAGCATTACATATAGAAATACTGACCATCAACTTAATAGATTGCATGTATGTACATTATATCTATGTAATGAAAAGCATGGTTATTCCTTTGGTGCTCAGCTGCAACATTTCAGCGATAAATTGTCATTTATTGTTAATTCTTGTCCTCAAGATACTTTTATCATTATGGGAGACTTCAACCTGAGTAACATTGTATGGTCAAATTATGGAAACCACCTACAGCCATCAGGAATAGCGGGCGAGTGTCAAGTTTATTTTTTCGATACGTTATCTGAGTGCAATTTAGTTCAATTTAATTCATGTCAAAACGCTAATAATAGGGTTTTAGATTTAGTGCTGTCGAACTTTGAGTTGTATTTAACTTCTTGTGATGATCCTTTAGTACCTGAGGACGTCCATCATAAAACTTTAAAAATGTCCCTCTGCCTGGATATGCCTATGTCTTTAAAAACCAAACCAAGATTAAAATACTTCTATGAATCTGGAGATTACAACAAAATTAATGCATCGCTAAACGAGATTGACTGGAAAACTCATTTAAACAATAATGCGTTAGAACATGCTGTTAACTATTTTTACCAATGCCTGTATGCTATTAGAGATAAATTCGTTCCGTCCAAAATTGTAAATTCTTCATCTTTCCCGCCATGGTATAACACCCCTTTAAAAAAAGTTCTCAAAGAAAAACATAAATTCCTTAAGAAATATCGCATCTACGGCAATGTAGCTGATTACGATACCTTTTCATTATTAAGAAAGAGAGCGAAAATACGACAGGAACAATGTTATAAATCATATCTTTTAAAGTGTGAAGATTCCATCGTAAAGAACCCCAAGCTCTTTTGGTCATTTGTAAAGTCAAATAAAAATAGCACTAATTGTCTCCCCTTCGACAGTAACCTATAAAGGAGAATCGGCTGAGTCTGGAGAGGAGATTTGTGAGCTTTTTGCGACCTATTTTCACTCGATATACCTATCTATTTCTTCTGATCCAGCTCGCGACAATAATCTAATATCTGAGGATAATGCGACATCTTCTAACTACCTCCGTACCATAAGTGACATAGAAATAAACCCAGACTCCATTTATAATCTACTCCAATCAATAGATGCATCTAAGGGCGCTGGGCCAGATACTATTTATCCCACATTTATCCTTAACTGTGCTGAAAACTTGACTAAGCCCCTCACTATATTGTTTCAGAGATCTATCAATGAAGGTATTGTTCCCACTTTATGGAAGTCCGCTTTTATCACCCCTATATACAAAACTGGTAACAAAAGCGAGGTCAGTAATTATCGTCCAATTTCTAAATTATGTTTATTTGCAAAAATTCTTGAACGCCTCGTTTACACTCAAGTCTACAGCACCCTATCAAGCTTTTTTATTCCCGAACAACACGGATTTATTAAAAATCGTTCAACCACGTCGAATCTACTATCATTCACTGAGTATGTATCAGCAGGTATGGATGCTGGTGGGCAGGTGGACTCTATTTTTACTGACTACATTAAAGCTTTTGATCGAATAGATCACAAAATTTTACTGCAAAAGCTTTTATCAGCTGGAATACATGGAAATCTTTTTAGATGGTTCACCTCCTATGTAAAAAATCGATCACAGGCTGTAGCAGTGAATGGTTATTCTTCTCGGTGGAATATCGTCCCTTCAGGCGTCCCACAAGGATCATTGCTAGGTCCATTACTATTTAATCTCTTCATTAATGATATTAGTTCCTGTTTCTCTCATTCTGGATTTCTGCTGTATGCTGACGATATGAAAATATTCAAAAAGATACAATGTTTTAACGATTGTCGTCTTCTACAGCAAGATCTTCATAAGTTTGAAGAATACTGTGAACTGAATAAATTGGATCTAAATGTATCGAAATGCTATAGTATAACCTTCAGTCGGAAACTAATTACAACCAATTGCACATATACCCTTAAAGAACATGCACTCAAGCGGGTCGACGAAATTTGTGATCTCGGTGTTATTCACGACTGTAAACTGTCCTATGAAAAGCACATTAATCACATTGCCAAGAAAGCTAACCAAGCCTTAGGTTTCGTATTTAGAACATGTTCTCAATTTTCCAGTATAAAAGTTATTAAAATTCTATACTGCTCTTATGTGCGTAGTACCCTCGAGTATTGCTCCCAGGTTTGGAATCCGCAATATGACGTCTACATCAATAGACTCGAAAGTATCCAACGAAAACTACTTAGATTTTTACAATATAAGTGTAGGGGCCAAGAACAAGTATATGCAGCGAGATGTAAGAAGCATCATATACTACCTCTAGAAGAGAGGCGAAAAATTGCTGACATTTCCTTGTTGGTGAAAATTGCGAATTCCAAAATAGATTCGCCATATCTCCTTTCTCAGATAAAGCTCCGGGTTCCTAAGAGAAACCTAAGACAACCCATCCCTCTATGTATCCCACACTGCGCTACAAAGTACAGACAAAACTCATTTTTTGCTCGTTCAGCAAACACTTATAATCAATTGGTTGACATCTCCATTCTAGATTTGTTTTTCTCAAATACGAACACATTTAAACAAATATTAACAAATAAGTGGTTCGATATGGTTCTCTAACTAACTTAATAGACACATTTTTGTTGTTTCTTTTCCTTTCTTTATTTTCATTAGTTTTTAATATTATCTCTTTTTAACCATAAAAATAAAAAAATAAAAATAAAAAATATCTTCAGTATCAAACAAGCTTTCGAACATATATGCGAAAACAGTGTAAATGTGTATTACTCAGAACTAAATTGTTATTAGTTTAGATATGTTTTACTGTATTGTTTTCCAAATAAAATAAAATAAATAAAAAAATAAATAGATTTGCTTACTGTCAGTAGAATTTCGACAGATTTTCTATATAATGCTGCCTCGTTGGTCTGGTGGCAATGCACATCGCTTTGTGATCACGAGGTCCTGGGTTCAAATCCTAGGTCGGACAAATGTACTTTTTCTAACGAAAAATTCCCAGTATGAGTCCGGAGTCTGTAAGTGTGCCAGGTATATAGCAATAGGCTCGCCCCCTATTACATGGGACCTAACATCGTCGGCGAATCGTGGGTGTATTCGGTATAATTCTGCCACCCCCGCTTGGGGAATGTAGGCGTGACGGTTTTCTATATAATATATGTCAAAATTGTATCCGTAGTAGGCAAATCTATCCTTGAGTTAAACATTAAAACCGACCGTAAGTTGTCCCGTTTTAACCAATGAGTTTGTGCTTTGTAGTGACATAACACTTTTAACCCACCTATAGTATCGGAATCCGAAACTCTTGACAAACAAGACAACTCCAGTTTTGGATTCAATGCACCAGCTCTATGAAGCTTAGTCCGCCACATCAAGGATACGCTCCCGTAGTCAGGTCTCGGTATCTCAATCACATTCTGGTAACATTGGAAGAGAAGTTTCTGTTCAGCTTCCCATGGTGATCGAGTGGTTCCGACAAAGAGGACGCGGTCTTCGGGGCAGATTCCTGAAAAGTATTAACGGCCAAGAATATACATATAAGCGTACTGGAAGACGTAAAGTGCGCAGGCCCTCCACTAGGTGAATGTCGCGGGCAAGAACTGGCTATTTTTGGGGAAGGTATTTGTCTAGTATCGAAGGTCTTTTTCCTGGATTTTCTTTTTGCATATGTTTTTAGTAATAGCCTACCGAGTTAGTAAGCTTAAGTGGCAGTGACCTGGCTCCATTAGCTAAAGAACCGTTAAACAGGTGGAGAAAGTGGAGACCCCAGATTAGTAAACTTGCAGGACTCTTTGAAGTTAAGTAGAGCGATGATCTTAGCAGGACGATTGCAATTTTGACGATAGTTTGGCGGACATTTTAGCGCAGTGGTTAAGAACTTATGCCCACTGTGTCTAATAGTCGCGGGTTTGATTCCCACACGGGACACATCCTTGTGTGATCCAAAACTATTTGTTCCAGTTGGGGTATTCATGTTTGTAAACTCACCCACGACAGGAATAAATCCAAGGTGAGGGCCTATGTGTTTCTCAAAAAAAAAGCACTGTTAACCGGTGGAGTAAACGGGTGGAGTAAGTAGAGACCCCGGATTAGTAAAAATGCAGGCTTTGAAGTTAAATGGAGCGATGATCTTGGCAGGACGGTTGCAATAGGATGAGTGTCGCTGAGAATGAGTACAGTACAAAGCCGGCCGTTGTAGCGATCTTTTGTCCTTCAGTGGATGACTTTAGGCTAATTCTAATGATAAGCTAAGGATCGTACTCAGTGGCGCACAATTATAAAGAACATGATGACTAAAACTTTTTGTCTCAAAATATAATAATAATCATTTATTTCAGGCAACTGAAGTTACACAAAAATAATTATGTGCGACTTACAGGGGCATAGAATATATGCCTTCCAGACTAACATACACATAATATATAAAAACTTATAAACTAAGAAATGTGTTGACGGCTACGTGTTGTGCTGTGCAGGAGTGGCTCGTAGTCTTCCACGAAATCTCCTGACCACACCCTTCGGCCTGAACTCCTCGCTCATGAAGCTCTCCAGCTTTGTGGAGGGAACTCGCACAACAAATAAATTGAATGCTGTATTGTTTTGCGAGTTCAGCTTCTCGACTTAGTCCTCGGCTTTTGTGGTGTAGTGCAGCCGAGACTCGTACAGCAGTGTTGTTGGTACTGCTGAGCGAAGGAGTATGCCATCTTCTAACGCTGCAGTCCCGCACCGGTTTCGTTAGGGAAACTACTTCTTCCTCTTCACCTTAACGAAGCCTTCCTCATCTACTTGACCCTTCGTACGGGCCTTTCCGGTTGTCTTCTCTGGTGCGCGGGCGGCGACGCCGGCGTAATTTACGACGAGAAGTATTCGTGTTTACGTTTGTTGTCACCGGCGGGGCCGCGGATCTGGCGGCGGGGTGCGGTGTGATGCGTGAGGCGGAGCGCGGTGTGCTGCGAGCGGCGAGGGCCGTAGCAGCTCTACTAAAAACTGCCGACGGATGCATTTTGCGCCCCGCGACGTACGTTGACATTAGAGGCCTCGTGCAACCTACTTTCCGGGCTAGCGCCACGCAATGACGCAACCTCTTCCCGTGGTTGGCGGATGGTAGTTTCCGAAGCCAACCTGAATTGAACCTCAGTCAGGCTAGATTTCAGGGTGTTTATGTCCTTCAGCAGCCTGGTGAAGTCGACGTGGCTTCGCCACGAAGGCAGGCACGTCGTTGGGATATGTCTCCTTCAGCAGGGTAATGATGTCCTGTAGAATTCTCTCGCCTTTTTCGTTCCTCCTAAGGGCCGGCATGCGATCGCTCATCCCGAGCGATTGGTACAAGCAAAAACGCCAAGACTTAGTTGGCTATGAGTTTTCCCGAACTGTTAGCGGCAATGACGTGCAGCGGCTATTGCCGCGCAAATCGCGAATTATAATAACTACTAGGAGGGAGTTCTTAGATTTACGCGAATATTACACATAAAATAAAACTATTTTTTCGGATTTTATTGCGGTTTATTTTGATTTTTAAGTTCCCGACGTTTCGAGTGCTTTGCAGCACCCATGGTCACGGGAAGGACTGAGGTGTTAGACGTCCAAAAGGCATAGTTGTTCCGGGGTACCCTCAAACTTCTTAATTATTTTTGTTTTTGTTGGTCCGATCTACGCAGAATGAGCTCACGGTGTCTTGAGGTCTTGCAGTGTTATGCTTGGTTGCCAGATGTAAGGCAGTGTCTCAATAGTTCTGAGTATTCCGCTGGCATGTTGTTCTCCGCTAGTTTCCTTTCTACAATTTCGACACAGTCTTGTACAGGTAAGCATGTGAATAGTGACTGGACATCGAAACTGACCATAGTTTCATTGTCAGTGAGATGTAGATTTTTGATCTCACTAACAAAATGGTATGAATCCTTAACATGTGCTCTTGTGTGTCCTCTGAGTGGCGAGAGCACTTTCGCTACGTGCTGAGCCAATCTGTAGGTTGGTGTGTCGAATTGGCTAACAATTGGACGTAGGGGAGCATTCGGTTTATGAATTTTTGGGAGCCCATACAACTGTGGTGGTTTTGCGCACGAAGGTATTAGTGATTTGACGTCCAGATTCAATGTTTCGGAGTGTTTCTTTATTAAATCATTAGATTGTTTTAATATACTGGTGGTTGGGTCTGTCTTGACCTTTTTGTATGTGTTTGCATCCGATAAAAGTTCTTGTATTTTGACATTGTAATCTGACGTATCCATTATGACCGTAGCATTACCTTTATCCGCGCGGAGAATAGTGATATCCTTCCTATTGCGTAAGGTTTTCAACGCTAAATATTGAGTTTTAGGAAGATTTAGTTTGGGCACTGAACTTCGACGTAACATGGATGAGACATCCTGACGTATTGCCTCCGAACCTTCCCTCCCTATACTATTTTTGGATAGGACGTCTTCAACGGCGCTGATAATTTCCTCATATGGTATCCTTCGAGGTGTTACAGCATAATTTAAACCTTTAGATAGGACTTTTACGATGTTTTCATCCAATGTTTGTTTTGACAGATTGATGACTGCGCGTGATTCGTTGTCTATGGTGCACGGTTGCGTTTCGTTACACTGTAATGATTTGTTCTTGACATTTGATTTAGTTGTTAATTTATTATATTTTATTATGTGTTTATTTTTGCATTCATTATATTTAGATGTTTCACGCTTATTTAAAGTATCAATGCATTTATTAAAATCAAATGTAGTTAACACTGTCTTTAATTCATTGGATGAAATCTCTATATTTCTGCTGAGGTGGTGTAGATCGGAACGCGTTTGATGAATCACCGTTCGTAACAACTTTTTACTTGCCTGGTTTAGGATCTTAGCGCTTCCTCGTATGCCTTTCTTGGTGGATATCTTGACACACGTAGGAATGAGATTGTGGTCTCTGCATCTCTTCAAGAAATTTAGGGATGTTGTAAATCTTGCGCGCTTAGTCTTGAGATCTTCTAACCGGCGTATTTTATTTGCGATTTCCAGTCCGTACTGGTTCACATACTGAGTTCTTAGATTTACGCGAATATTACACATAAAATAAAACTATTTTTTCGGATTTTATCGCGGTTTATTTTGATTTTTAAGTTCCCGACGTTTCGAGTGCTTTGCAGCACCCATGGTCACGGGAAGGACTGAGGTGTTAGACGTCCAAAAGGCATAGTTGTTCCGGGGTACCCTCAAACTTCTTAATTATTTTTGTTTTTGTTGGTCCGATCTACGCAGAATGAGCTCACGGTGTCTTGAGGTCTTGCAGTGTTATGCTTGGTTTTAGATTTGATTATATTAATTACTGGATCCCAAGACGATGGAAGCACCCAGCCATCTTCTCTATTGAAATTAGGATGTTTTTTAATTTCAATAGCCTCGCGAACCATCCTTGGTAGGAATCGGTGTTCTTTCACGAGGATTTGTGGTCTATCAAATCTGATGTTATGGCGGGTGCGGTCAAGGACACGTTCACAGACTGCAGACTTCTTTGAGCGACGGTGTTTTAGGTCAGCTATGTGTTCTTTAACCCGAGTTTTTACTGGTCTTTTTGTTTGTCCTATGTAAGAGAGACCAGATTCACAATCAAGCTTGTATACTCCTGCATCTTGAAGAGGGATGTGACACTTGACAGATGGTAAAAACTGACTGATCTTCTTTGGCGGCTTATAAAATGTTTTAATTGAAGCACGCTTCAAGATGTAGCCAATCTTGTCTGTGACTCCTCTTATGTAAGGTAGTACAGCAGGGAGACGCTCGACTGTGGCTGGTTTCACTCGGTCACTGTGACGTTAGCGTGGGACTCGAAGCTTATTGTCGTGCAGGACTTGCTTGACATGTTGAAGCTCGGCAGCCAGATGTTTCTTGTCACAGATCCCTTGTGCTCTCTGAAACAAAGATTTACCCACAGTAGCTAACTGTGATGGATGGTGGTGAGATTCACCGTTTAAGTACCTATCAGTATGGGTCTTTTTTCTATAAACCGTATGGCTTAAGGTGTTGTTGGGGTTACGGATTACTGAAACATCTAGGAAAGCTAGGGAATTGTTTGCCTCCAACTCCATTGTAAACTGAATTTTAGGGTTAATGGAGTTAAGATGATTAAGGAATACATTAATTTTGTCAGATGGTAATATTGTGAAAGTATCATCTACGTACCGCTTGTAGAAACTTGGCTTTACAGGTGAGGTACGAAGGGCTGTCTCCTCAAAGTCTTCCATGAATATATCGGCAACAATGGGAGATACAGGGGAGCCCATCGCCTCACCATCTACTTGCTTGTAGAACTGCTCCTTCCACAGTAGGTAGCCAGATGTAAGGCAGTGTCTCAATAGTTCTGAGTATTCCGCTGGCATGTTGTTCTCCGCTAGTTTCCTTTCTACAATTTCGACACAGTCTTGTACAGGTAAGCATGTGAATAGTGACTGGACATCGAAACTGACCATAGTTTCATTGTCAGTGAGATGTAGATTTTTGATCTCACTAACAAAATGGTATGAATCCTTAACATGTGCTCTTGTGTGTCCTCTGAGTGGCGAGAGCACTTTCGCTACGTGCTGAGCCAATCTGTAGGTTGGTGTGTCGATTTGGCTAACAATTGGACGTAGGGGAGCATTCGGTTTATGAATTTTTGGGAGCCCATACAACTGTGGTGGTTTTGCGCACGAAGGTATTAGTGATTTGACGTCCAGATTCAATGTTTCGGAGTGTTTCTTTATTAAATCATTAGATTGTTTTAATATACTGGTGGTTGGGTCTGTCTTGACCTTTTTGTATGTGTTTGCATCCGATAAAAGTTCTTGTATTTTGACATTGTAATCTGACGTATCCATTATGACCGTAGCATTACCTTTATCCGCGCGGAGAATAGTGATATCCTTCCTATTGCGTAAGGTTTTCAACGCTAAATATTGATTTTTAGGAAGATTTAGTTTGGGCACTGAACTTCGACGTAACATGGATGAGACATCCTGACGTATTGCCTCCGAATCTTCCCTCCCTATACTATTTTTGGATAGGACGTCTTCAACGGCGCTGATAATTTCCTCATATGGTATCCTTCGAGGTGTTACAGCATAATTTAAACCTTTAGATAGGACTTTTACGATGTTTTCATCCAATGTTTGTTTTGACAGATTGATGACTGCGCGTGATTCGTTGTCTATGGTGCACGGTTGCGTTTCGTTACACTGTAATGATTTGTTCTTGACATTTGATTTAGTTGTTAATTTATTATATTTTATTATGTGTTTATTTTTGCATTCATTATATTTAGATGTTTCACGCTTATTTAAAGTATCAATGCATTTATTAAAATCAAATGTAGTTAACACTGTCTTTAATTCATTGGATGAAATCTCTATATTTCTGCTGAGGTGGTGTAGATCGGAACGCGTTTGATGAATCACCGTTCGTAACAACTTTTTACTTGCCTGGTTTAGGATCTTAGCGCTTCCTCGTATGCCTTTCTTGGTGGATATCTTGACACACGTAGGAATGAGATTGTGGTCTCTGCATCTCTTCAAGAAATTTAGGGATGTTGTAAATCTTGCGCGCTTAGTCTTGAGATCTTCTAACCGGCGTATTTTATTTGCGATTTCCAGTCCGTACTGGTTCACATACTGAGTTCTTAGATTTACGCGAATATTACACATAAAATAAAACTATTTTTTCGGATTTTATCGCGGTTTATTTTGATTTTTAAGTTCCCGACGTTTCGAGTGCTTTGCAGCACCCATGGTCACGGGAAGGACTGAGGTGTTAGACGTCCAAAAGGCATAGTTGTTCCGGGGTACCCTCAAACTTCTTAATTATTTTTGTTTTTGTTGGTCCGATCTACGCAGAATGAGCTCACGGTGTCTTGAGGTCTTGCAGTGTTATGCTTGGTTTTAGATTTGATTATATTAATTACTGGATCCCAAGACGATGGAAGCACCCAGCCATCTTCTCTATTGAAATTAGGATGTTTTTTAATTTCAATAGCCTCGCGAACCATCCTTGGTAGGAATCGGTGTTCTTTCACGAGGATTTGTGGTCTATCAAATCTGATGTTATGGCGGGTGCGGTCAAGGACACGTTCACAGACTGTAGACTTCTTTGAGCGACGGTGTTTTAGGTCAGCTATGTGTTCTTTAACCCGAGTTTTTACTGGTCTTTTTGTTTGTCCTATGTAAGAGAGACCAGATTCACAATCAAGCTTGTATACTCCTGCATCTTGAAGAGGGATGTGACACTTGACAGATGGTAAAAACTGACTGATCTTCTTTGGCGGCTTATAAAATGTTTTAATTGAAGCACGCTTCAAGATGTAGCCAATCTTGTCTGTGACTCCTCTTATGTAAGGTAGTACAGCAGGGAGACGCTCGACTGTGGCTGGTTTCACTCGGTCACTGTGACGTTGGCGTGGGACTCGAAGCTTATTGTCGTGCAGGACTTGCTTGACATGTTGAAGCTCGGCAGCCAGATGTTTCTTGTCACAGATCCCTTGTGCTCTCTGAAACAAAGATTTACCCACAGTAGCTAACTGTGATGGATGGTGGTGAGATTCACCGTTTAAGTACCTATCAGTATGGGTCTTTTTTCTATAAACCGTATGGCTTAAGGTGTTGTTGGGGTTACGGATTACTGAAACATCTAGGAAAGCTAGGGAATTGTTTGCCTCCAACTCCATTGTAAACTGAATTTTAGGGTTAATGGAGTTAAGATGATTAAGGAATACATTAATTTTGTCAGATGGTAATATTGTGAAAGTATCATCTACGTACCGCTTGTAGAAACTTGGCTTTACAGGTGAGGTACGAAGGGCTGTCTCCTCAAAGTCTTCCATGAATATATCGGCAACAATGGGAGATACAGGGGAGCCCATCGCCTCACCATCTACTTGCTTGTAGAACTGCTCCTTCCACAGTAGGTAGCCAGATGTAAGGCAGTGTCTCAATAGTTCTGAGTATTCCGCTGGCATGTTGTTCTCCGCTAGTTTCCTTTCTACAATTTCGACACAGTCTTGTACAGGTAAGCATGTGAATAGTGACTGGACATCGAAACTGACCATAGTTTCATTGTCAGTGAGATGTAGATTTTTGATCTCACTAACAAAATGGTATGAATCCTTAACATGTGCTCTTGTGTGTCCTCTGAGTGGCGAGAGCACTTTCGCTACGTGCTGAGCCAATCTGTAGGTTGGTGTGTCGATTTGGCTAACAATTGGACGTAGGGGAGCATTCGGTTTATGAATTTTTGGGAGCCCATACAACTGTGGTGGTTTTGCGCACGAAGGTATTAGTGATTTGACGTCCAGATTCAATGTTTCGGAGTGTTTCTTTATTAAATCATTAGATTGTTTTAATATACTGGTGGTTGGGTCTGTCTTGACCTTTTTGTATGTGTTTGCATCCGATAAAAGTTCTTGTATTTTGACATTGTAATCTGACATATCCATTATGACCGTAGCATTACCTTTATCCGCGCGGAGAATAGTGATATCCTTCCTATTGCGTAAGGTTTTCAACGCTAAATATTGATTTTTAGGAAGATTTAGTTTGGGCACTGAACTTCGACGTAACATGGATGAGACATCCTGACGTATTGCCTCCGAATCTTCCCTCCCTATACTATTTTTGGATAGGACGTCTTCAACGGCGCTGATAATTTCCTCATATGGTATCCTTCGAGGTGTTACAGCATAATTTAAACCTTTAGATAGGACTTTTACGATGTTTTCATCCAATGTTTGTTTTGACAGATTGATGACTGCGCGTGATTCGTTGTCTATGGTGCACGGTTGCGTTTCGTTACACTGTAATGATTTGTTCTTGACATTTGATTTAGTTGTTAATTTATTATATTTTATTATGTGTTTATTTTTGCATTCATTATATTTAGATGTTTCACGCTTATTTAAAGTATCAATGCATTTATTAAAATCAAATGTAGTTAACACTGTCTTTAATTCATTGGATGAAATCTCTATATTTCTGCTGAGGTGGTGTAGATCGGAACGCGTTTGATGAATCACCGTTCGTAACAACTTTTTACTTGCCTGGTTTAGGATCTTAGCGCTTCCTCGTATGCCTTTCTTGGTGGATATCTTGACACACGTAGGAATGAGATTGTGGTCTCTGCATCTCTTCAAGAAATTTAGGGATGTTGTAAATCTTGCGCGCTTAGTCTTGAGATCTTCTAACCGGCGTATTTTATTTGCGATTTCCAGTCCGTACTGGTTCACATACTGAGTTCTTAGATTTACGCGAATATTACACATAAAATAAAACTATTTTTTCGGATTTTATCGCGGTTTATTTTGATTTTTAAGTTCCCGACGTTTCGAGTGCTTTGCAGCACCCATGGTCACGGGAAGGACTGAGGTGTTAGACGTCCAAAAGGCATAGTTGTTCCGGGGTACCCTCAAACTTCTTAATTATTTTTGTTTTTGTTGGTCCGATCTACGCAGAATGAGCTCACGGTGTCTTGAGGTCTTGCAGTGTTATGCTTGGTTTTAGATTTGATTATATTAATTACTGGATCCCAAGACGATGGAAGCACCCAGCCATCTTCTCTATTGAAATTAGGATGTTTTTTAATTTCAATAGCCTCGCGAACCATCCTTGGTAGGAATCGGTGTTCTTTCACGAGGATTTGTGGTCTATCAAATCTGATGTTATGGCGGGTGCGGTCAAGGACATGTTCACAGACTGCAGACTTCTTTGAGCGACGGTGTTTTAGGTCAGCTATGTGTTCTTTAACCCGAGTTTTTACTGGTCTTTTTGTTTGTCCTATGTAAGAGAGACCACATTCACAATCAAGCTTGTATACTCCTGCATCTTGAAGAGGGATGTGACACTTGACAGATGGTAAAAACTGACTGGTCTACTTTGGCGGCTTATAAAATGTTTTAATTGAAGCACGCTTCAAGATGTAGCCAATCTTGTCTGTGACTCCTCTTATGTAAGGTAGTACAGCAGGGAGACGCTCGACTGTGGCTGGTTTCACTCGGTCACTGTGACGTTGGCGTGGGACTCGAAGCTTATTGTCGTGCAGGACTTGCTTGACATGTTGAAGCTCGGCAGCCAGATGTTTCTTGTCACAGATCCCTTGTGCTCTCTGAAACAAAGATTTACCCACAGTAGCTAACTGTGATGGATGGTGGTGAGATTCACCGTTTAAGTACCTATCAGTATGGGTCTTTTTTCTATAAACCGTATGGCTTAAGGTGTTGTTGGGGTTACGGATTACTGAAACATCTAGGAAAGCTAGGGAATTGTTTGCCTCCAACTCCATTGTAAACTGAATTTTAGGGTTAATGGAGTTAAGATGATTAAGGAATACATTAATTTTGTCAGATGGTAATATTGTGAAAGTATCATCTACATACCGCTTGTAGAAACTTGGCTTTACAGGTGAGGTACGAAGGGCTGTCTCCTCAAAGTCTCCCATGAATATATCGGCAACAATGGGAGATACAGGGGAGCCCATCGCCTCACCATCTACTTGCTTGTAGAACTGCTCCTTCCACAGTAGGTAGCCAGATGTAAGGCAGTGTCTCAATAGTTCTGAGTATTCCGCTGGCATGTTGTTCTCCGCTAGTTTCCTTTCTACAATTTCGACACAGTCTTGTACAGGTAAGCATGTGAATAGTGACTGGACATCGAAACTGACCATAGTTTCATTGTCAGTGAGATGTAGATTTTTGATCTCACTAACAAAATGGTATGAATCCTTAACATGTGCTCTTGTGTGTCCTCTGAGTGGCGAGAGCACTTTCGCTACGTGCTGAGCCAATCTGTAGGTTGGTGTGTCGATTTGGCTAACAATTGGACGTAGGGGAGCATTCGGTTTATGAATTTTTGGGAGCCCATACAACTGTGGTGGTTTTGCGCACGAAGGTATTAGTGATTTGACGTCCAGATTCAATGTTTCGGAGTGTTTCTTTATTAAATCATTAGATTGTTTTAATATACTGGTGGTTGGGTCTGTCTTGACCTTTTTGTATGTGTTTGCATCCGATAAAAGTTCTTGTATTTTGACATTGTAATCTGACGTATCCATTATGACCGTAGCATTACCTTTATCCGCGCGGAGAATAGTGATATCCTTCCTATTGCGTAAGGTTTTCAACGCTAAATATTGAGTTTTAGGAAGATTTAGTTTGGGCACTGAACTTCGACGTAACATGGATGAGACATCCTGACGTATTGCCTCCGAACCTTCCCTCCCTATACTATTTTTGGATAGGACGTCTTCAACGGCGCTGATAATTTCCTCATATGGTATCCTTCGAGGTGTTACAGCATAATTTAAACCTTTAGATAGGACTTTTACGATGTTTTCATCCAATGTTTGTTTTGACAGATTGATGACTGCGCGTGATTCGTTGTCTATGGTGCACGGTTGCGTTTCGTTACACTGTAATGATTTGTTCTTGACATTTGATTTAGTTGTTAATTTATTATATTTTATTATGTGTTTATTTTTGCATTCATTATATTTAGATGTTTCACGCTTATTTAAAGTATCAATGCATTTATTAAAATCAAATGTAGTTAACACTGTCTTTAATTCATTGGATGAAATCTCTATATTTCTGCTGAGGTGGTGTAGATCGGAACGCGTTTGATGAATCACCGTTCGTAACAACTTTTTACTTGCCTGGTTTAGGATCTTAGCGCTTCCTCGTATGCCTTTCTTGGTGGATATCTTGACACACGTAGGAATGAGATTGTGGTCTCTGCATCTCTTCAAGAAATTTAGGGATGTTGTAAATCTTGCGCGCTTAGTCTTGAGATCTTCTAACCGGCGTATTTTATTTGCGATTTCCAGTCCGTACTGGTTCACATACTGAGTTCTTAGATTTACGCGAATATTACACATAAAATAAAACTATTTTTTCGGATTTTATCGCGGTTTATTTTGATTTTTAAGTTCCCGACGTTTCGAGTGCTTTGCAGCACCCATGGTCACGGGAAGGACTGAGGTGTTAGACGTCCAAAAGGCATAGTTGTTCCGGGGTACCCTCAAACTTCTTAATTATTTTTGTTTTTGTTGGTCCGATCTACGCAGAATGAGCTCACGGTGTCTTGAGGTCTTGCAGTGTTATGCTTGGTTTTAGATTTGATTATATTAATTACTGGATCCCAAGACGATGGAAGCACCCAGCCATCTTCTCTATTGAAATTAGGATGTTTTTTAATTTCAATAGCCTCGCGAACCATCCTTGGTAGGAATCGGTGTTCTTTCACGAGGATTTGTGGTCTATCAAATCTGATGTTATGGCGGGTGCGGTCAAGGACACGTTCACAGACTGCAGACTTCTTTGAGCGACGGTGTTTTAGGTCAGCTATGTGTTCTTTAACCCGAGTTTTTACTGGTCTTTTTGTTTGTCCTATGTAAGAGAGACCAGATTCACAATCAAGCTTGTATACTCCTGCATCTTGAAGAGGGATGTGACACTTGACAGATGGTAAAAACTGACTGATCTTCTTTGGCGGCTTATAAAATGTTTTAATTGAAGCACGCTTCAAGATGTAGCCAATCTTGTCTGTGACTCCTCTTATGTAAGGTAGTACAGCAGGGAGACGCTCGACTGTGGCTGGTTTCACTCGGTCACTGTGACGTTGGCGTGGGACTCGAAGCTTATTGTCGTGCAGGACTTGCTTGACATGTTGAAGCTCGGCAGCCAGATGTTTCTTGTCACAGATCCCTTGTGCTCTCTGAAACAAAGATTTACCCACAGTAGCTAACTGTGATGGATGGTGGTGAGATTCACCGTTTAAGTACCTATCAGTATGGGTCTTTTTTCTATAAACCGTATGGCTTAAGGTGTTGTTGGGGTTACGGATTACTGAAACATCTAGGAAAGCTAGGGAATTGTTTGCCTCCAACTCCATTGTAAACTGAATTTTAGGGTTAATGGAGTTAAGATGATTAAGGAATACATTAATTTTGTCAGATGGTAATATTGTGAAAGTATCATCTACGTACCGCTTGTAGAAACTTGGCTTTACAGGTGAGGTACGAAGGGCTGTCTCCTCAAAGTCTTCCATGAATATATCGGCAACAATGGGAGATACAGGGGAGCCCATCGCCTCACCATCTACTTGCTTGTAGAACTGCTCCTTCCACAGTAGGTAGCCAGATGTAAGGCAGTGTCTCAATAGTTCTGAGTATTCCGCTGGCATGTTGTTCTCCGCTAGTTTCCTTTCTACAATTTCGACACAGTCTTGTACAGGTAAGCATGTGAATAGTGACTGGACATCGAAACTGACCATAGTTTCATTGTCAGTGAGATGTAGATTTTTGATCTCACTAACAAAATGGTATGAATCCTTAACATGTGCTCTTGTGTGTCCTCTGAGTGGCGAGAGCACTTTCGCTACGTGCTGAGCCAATCTGTAGGTTGGTGTGTCGAATTGGCTAACAATTGGACGTAGGGGAGCATTCGGTTTATGAATTTTTGGGAGCCCATACAACTGTGGTGGTTTTGCGCACGAAGGTATTAGTGATTTGACGTCCAGATTCAATGTTTCGGAGTGTTTCTTTATTAAATCATTAGATTGTTTTAATATACTGGTGGTTGGGTCTGTCTTGACCTTTTTGTATGTGTTTGCATCCGATAAAAGTTCTTGTATTTTGACATTGTAATCTGACGTATCCATTATGACCGTAGCATTACCTTTATCCGCGCGGAGAATAGTGATATCCTTCCTATTGCGTAAGGTTTTCAACGCTAAATATTGATTTTTAGGAAGATTTAGTTTGGGCACTGAACTTCGACGTAACATGGATGAGACATCCTGACGTATTGCCTCCGAATCTTCCCTCCCTATACTATTTTTAGATAGGACGTCTTCAACGGCGCTGATAATTTCCTCATATGGTATCCTTCGAGGTGTTACAGCATAATTTAAACCTTTAGATAGGACTTTTACGATGTTTTCATCCAATGTTTGTTTTGACAGATTGATGACTGCGCGTGATTCGTTGTCTATGGTGCACGGTTGCGTTTCGTTACACTGTAATGATTTGTTCTTGACATTTGATTTAGTTGTTAATTTATTATATTTTATTATGTGTTTATTTTTGCATTCATTATATTTAGATGTTTCACGCTTATTTAAAGTATCAATGCATTTATTAAAATCAAATGTAGTTAACACTGTCTTTAATTCATTGGATGAAATCTCTATATTTCTGCTGAGGTGGTGTAGATCGGAACGCGTTTGATGAATCACCGTTCGTAACAACTTTTTACTTGCCTGGTTTAGGATCTTAGCGCTTCCTCGTATGCCTTTCTTGGTGGATATCTTGACACACGTAGGAATGAGATTGTGGTCTCTGCATCTCTTCAAGAAATTTAGGGATGTTGTAAATCTTGCGCGCTTAGTCTTGAGATCTTCTAACCGGCGTATTTTATTTGCGATTTCCAGTCCGTACTGGTTCACATACTGAGTTCTTAGATTTACGCGAATATTACACATAAAATAAAACTATTTTTTCGGATTTTATCGCGGTTTATTTTGATTTTTAAGTTCCCGACGTTTCGAGTGCTTTGCAGCACCCATGGTCACGGGAAGGACTGAGGTGTTAGACGTCCAAAAGGCATAGTTGTTCCGGGGTACCCTCAAACTTCTTAATTATTTTTGTTTTTGTTGGTCCGATCTACGCAGAATGAGCTCACGGTGTCTTGAGGTCTTGCAGTGTTATGCTTGGTTTTAGATTTGATTATATTAATTACTGGATCCCAAGACGATGGAAGCACCCAGCCATCTTCTCTATTGAAATTAGGATGTTTTTTAATTTCAATAGCCTCGCGAACCATCCTTGGTAGGAATCGGTGTTCTTTCACGAGGATTTGTGGTCTATCAAATCTGATGTTATGGCGGGTGCGGTCAAGGACATGTTCACAGACTGCAGACTTCTTTGAGCGACGGTGTTTTAGGTCAGCTATGTGTTCTTTAACCCGAGTTTTTACTGGTCTTTTTGTTTGTCCTATGTAAGAGAGACCACATTCACAATCAAGCTTGTATACTCCTGCATCTTGAAGAGGGATGTGACACTTGACAGATGGTAAAAACTGACTGGTCTACTTTGGCGGCTTATAAAATGTTTTAATTGAAGCACGCTTCAAGATGTAGCCAATCTTGTCTGTGACTCCTCTTATGTAAGGTAGTACAGCAGGGAGACGCTCGACTGTGGCTGGTTTCACTCGGTCACTGTGACGTTGGCGTGGGACTCGAAGCTTATTGTCGTGCAGGACTTGCTTGACATGTTGAAGCTCGGCAGCCAGATGTTTCTTGTCACAGATCCCTTGTGCTCTCTGAAACAAAGATTTACCCACAGTAGCTAACTGTGATGGATGGTGGTGAGATTCACCGTTTAAGTACCTATCAGTATGGGTCTTTTTTCTATAAACCGTATGGCTTAAGGTGTTGTTGGGGTTACGGATTACTGAAACATCTAGGAAAGCTAGGGAATTGTTTGCCTCCAACTCCATTGTAAACTGAATTTTAGGGTTAATGGAGTTAAGATGATTAAGGAATACATTAATTTTGTCAGATGGTAATATTGTGAAAGTATCATCTACGTACCGCTTGTAGAAACTTGGCTTTACAGGTGAGGTACGAAGGGCTGTCTCCTCAAAGTCTCCCATGAATATATCGGCAACAATGGGAGATACAGGGGAGCCCATCGCCTCACCATCTACTTGCTTGTAGAACTGCTCCTTCCACAGTAGGTAGCCAGATGTAAGGCAGTGTCTCAATAGTTCTGAGTATTCCGCTGGCATGTTGTTCTCCGCTAGTTTCCTTTCTACAATTTCGACACAGTCTTGTACAGGTAAGCATGTGAATAGTGACTGGACATCGAAACTGACCATAGTTTCATTGTCAGTGAGATGTAGATTTTTGATCTCACTAACAAAATGGTATGAATCCTTAACATGTGCTCTTGTGTGTCCTCTGAGTGGCGAGAGCACTTTCGCTACGTGCTGAGCCAATCTGTAGGTTGGTGTGTCGATTTGGCTAACAATTGGACGTAGGGGAGCATTCGGTTTATGAATTTTTGGGAGCCCATACAACTGTGGTGGTTTTGCGCACGAAGGTATTAGTGATTTGACGTCCAGATTCAATGTTTCGGAGTGTTTCTTTATTAAATCATTAGATTGTTTTAATATACTGGTGGTTGGGTCTGTCTTGACCTTTTTGTATGTGTTTGCATCCGATAAAAGTTCTTGTATTTTGACATTGTAATCTGACGTATCCATTATGACCGTAGCATTACCTTTATCCGCGCGGAGAATAGTGATATCCTTCCTATTGCGTAAGGTTTTCAACGCTAAATATTGATTTTTAGGAAGATTTAGTTTGGGCACTGAACTTCGACGTAACATGGATGAGACATCCTGACGTATTGCCTCCGAATCTTCCCTCCCTATACTATTTTTGGATAGGACGTCTTCAACGGCGCTGATAATTTCCTCATATGGTATCAATGGGAGATACAGGCGATGGGCTCCCCTGTATCTCCCATTGTTGCCGATATATTCATGGAAGACTTTGAGGAAACAGCCCTTCGTACCTCACCTGTAAAGCCAAGTTTCTACAAGCGGTACGTAGATGATACTTTCACAATATTACCATCTGACAAAATTAATGTATTCCTTAATCATCTTAACTCCATTAACCCTAAAATTCAGTTTACAATGGAGTTGGAGGCAAACAATTCCCTAGCTTTCCTAGATGTTTCAGTAATCCGTAACCCCAACAACACCTTAAGCCATACGGTTTATAGAAAAAAGACCCATACTGATAGGTACTTAAACGGTGAATCTCACCACCATCCATCACAGTTAGCTACTGTGGGTAAATCATTGTTTCAGAGAGCACAAGGGATCTGTGACAAGAAACATCTGGCTGCCGAGCTTCAACATGTCAAGCAAGTCCTGCACGACAATAAGCTTCGAGTCCCACGCCAACGTCACAGTGACCGAGTGAAACCAGCCACAGTCGAGCGTCTCCCTGCTGTACTACCTTACATAAGAGGAGTCACAGACAAGATTGGCTACATCTTGAAGCGTGCTTCAATTAAAACATTTTATAAGCCGCCAAAGTAGACCAGTCAGTTTTTACCATCTGTCAAGTGTCACATCCCTCTTCAAGATGCAGGAGTATACAAGCTTGATTGTGAATGTGGTCTCTCTTACATAGGACAAACAAAAAGACCAGTAAAAACTCGGGTTAAAGAACACATAGCTGACCTAAAACACCGTCGCTCAAAGAAGTCTGCAGTCTGTGAACATGTCCTTGACCGCACCCGCCATAACATCAGATTTGATAGACCACAAATCCTCGTGAAAGAACACCGATTCCTACCAAGGATGGTTCGCGAGGCTATTGAAATTAAAAAACATCCTAATTTCAATAGAGAAGATGGCTGGGTGCTTCCATCGTCTTGGGATCCAGTAATTAATATAATCAAATCTAAAACCAAGCATAACACTGCAAGACCTCAAGACACCGTGAGCTCATTCTGCGTAGATCGGACCAACAAAAACAAAAATAATTAAGAAGTTTGAGGGTACCCCGGAACAACTATGCCTTTTGGACGTCTAACACCTCAGTCCTTCCCGTGACCATGGGTGCTGCAAAGCACTCAAAACGTCGGGAACTTAAAAATCAAAATAAACCGCGATAAAATCCGAAAAAATAGTTTTATTTTACTAGGAGGGATCAAAAAGTAGTGAGAACGACATACTCCTTGGTAAAAAAAAATACTGGCAGGCATAGCTCAGATACATATTTGTAATATTAATAAAAAAAAATCTTCAATGCTCTTTTGTTTTTTTCTGAATGTAGTCATTTGTTTGCTTCGTGTCGGAACGTGTTCTCGAAAATGGAGAAATACGAAGTGCGAGCCGTTATTAATACCTATACCTCTGTTTAAAAAAGTTAACGACGCAAGAGATTCATTGCGATTTGGAGGCAACATTAGGAGAGTCGCCGTATTCCACTGTCGCAAGGTGGGCTTCTCAATTTCGAGTAGGGTGAATGACCACGGAAGACAAACATCGTTGCAGCCGTCCATCGACGTCAGTCAGCCAAGAAAATGTTGCGAAAGTTGAGAAAATTGTAGTGAGCGATCGAAGAAATACCATCCGATACTTAATTCAAGAAATGGGCATTTCATATGGAAGTATTCAATCCATATTGAAACAATCTTTGAATATGAGAAAAGTCTCCGCAAGATGGGTGCCGAGAATGTTAACCGACAGTCAGAAACAAAATCGACTTAACATTTCGAAGATATTGTTGGACAAGTTTCAAGAAGATTCTGAAACCTTTTTGTCTCGTTTCGTAACAATGGACGAAACATGGGTCCATCATTTTGATCCCGAGACAAACAGCAATCTTCGCAATGGAAACGGCCATCATCACCGACCCCGAAGAAGTTTCGTGTCGTGGCATCGGCTAGCAAGGTTATGGCCTCAATATTTTGGGACTCAGAAGGAATATTGTTGATTGATTACCTGGAGCGTGGAACCACTATTATAGGCCAATATGGTGCAGCTTTAATTCCCAAGTTGAGGAATGCTATCAAAGAGAAAAGGAGAGGGAATCTTCGAAGGGGCGTGCTGTTTCATCACGACAACGCACCCGCGCACAGGTCGGCAGTTGCGATCGCTGCTATTCAGCAAGCTGGCTTCGAATTGGTTGACCACCCCCCTTATTCACCAGATCTGGCGGCTAGCGATTTTTATCTGTTCCCCAAATTACACTACTACAATACAATTAAATAACTAATACAATTATAATTAAATACTTAAGGGGAAACAGGTACGAAGATGATAACGAGGTGATGGATGCCGTGGAGAGCTTTTTGCAGGACCAAGACAAAACTTTTTTTGGGATTAAAGCCTTGGAAAAGCGCTGGACTCGGTGTGTAGAGAGACTCGGAAACTATGTAGAAAAATAAGTTATTAAATTATCAATAGTCATTATATTCTATCTCATTCTCACTACTTTTTGATCCCTTCCCGTAGTATATGCAGTGGCACGTCCGAATCCGAACGCGCACTGGTCTGCACTGCACTGCAAATATGATGTATTGTAATAATTAAGCAAACAAATTCGTTATACGTTCTCTAATAACAAATTAGCCATCTTTCTCCATTAAATCAAGTCGTCATAACTAATTACAGAAATAAATTACAACGTGTGAGAGGGCTTTGTCTCAATTAAACTGATTCAGATTTATGTTAATAATAAAGCAACTTTGTTCACACCCAGTCGTTTTGGAGATCCATTTAATTTAAATCAAACAGTCTGGCTTTTAAGATTATCTACAAATACTAAAATGATACATGTTGAGTTTACATTATTAAAATAGGTACGTGGCTGCAGGTAAATAAGTGCCTTGTCACTCTTATGGCCGCTGGGACTAACAAGGTCGTAGGTTTTAATCCTAGGTCGAAAAGAGTTATTGGGTTTTGGGAAAAGTGGTCGGTAAAA
Source organism: Phalera bucephala (assembly GCA_905147815.2). NCBI lineage: Eukaryota > Metazoa > Arthropoda > Insecta > Lepidoptera > Notodontidae > Phalera > Phalera bucephala. The sequence goes on along the minus strand of LR990626.1, from coordinate 22,403,722 downwards.
CTACACTAGGACGACCTACAGTACACCAAAAGATTCAATTATTAAGTGACCTCCTTTGGTGGAAAACAGGCGTGACCATTTTATTTTTTTAAGTTTTACATTTAACTTTAGGACCTCTATATTTAGTAACGCAGGCAGGACTTTAGAACATTATATTACTGTGGCAAAGTACCAAAATGCCTACTTAATAATATTATTAACCTTGATTGTACGTTGTCAAGCCGGTCGAAGAAAGTCTTCAAAATAAGAATATAGATAGATAGATAGATGGATAGAGTGCTCTTTATTGTACACCAGTGAAATTACAATTATTAACAACTAATTACAGACTAATATGTACAATTGGCGGTCTTATAGCTTAAAGCTATTTCTTCCAGACAACTAATACAATAGAAGAATCAACATAAAAAGTAATACAGGGCGTACATTAAAAACTGAGATAATATATTATAATCAAATTACATACATATTACGTATATATTATATACACATACACATTTCACACACAACAAACATATAGTAAAAGATAAGTCTAATAATAACAGTGCTCGGAAAGTTCATAAATGTAAAAAGTGATTGTGAACTAGCCTTTTAAAGGACGCTGACGATTGCGCGCGTCAGACTGTCACAGGCAATGCATTCCACAAACGAACGGCTTGATTAGTAAAGGAATATAATTCTTTTCTATTGCCTATGTAAAAAGTTAATCTTTTTATACTTTATATTGTTTATAATTTTACGGTTTTATTGTCATATGTTACTCTTTTATTGTAACAAAATATGGATCATGTGTTCGAAATAAATAAATATCATTACTATGTATGCATTGATTAAATACTATTTCATATAAAATATATTTAAAAATGGAAAATACAAATATTCTTATACAAGGTGTAACGCCATAATAAACGCAAGACCTAAAAGTAGTTTGTTCTAAATCGATAACTGAATTGATTCCAACTATTTCTAATGTATCATTTTTTTTTGTGTTACTCCCTTTGTGTGCGATAATAAATTAAATTTATTCCTCATTCAAAGCAATACGAGGATTTCAAATAAATTTATAAACCTAATTTAAAATTTGCACACATACACGTACAAGTTTCATTGTTAATTGGGGTATAAATTTGCGTAAAAAAGGGGTTAAAAAATTTAAATTTGGACAATTGATTTTCGTATGGAATTTGTGAAGCTATCTATCTATCTATCTATAACCTCACGCCAGATCCCTTGCGGGGTAGGCAGAGAGTACAGAGTTCCAACAGGTTCTTTCCTTACATACCTCTCTGGCTTCCTCGACTCTCATAGTTCGTCTCATACACGCTCGCCGGTTACGGAGACTCTTGACTTTTCCATCAGATAAGACTCGGTTTATTTGGTCGTGGTAAGATAGTCTAGGTCTTCGCCGGTACCTGTATCCTTCCACTTTCACATTGTATATCTGTTTTGTCATTCTTTCCTCTGGCATTCTTTCTATATGCCCGAACCAACGGAGCATGCCCTTTCTAATCTTTACACCGATACTATCTTTCATACCTACTCGCTGTCTTACTATGCTGTTGCTAATGCGGTCGGTCAGCTTCACTCCGCACATCTTCCGCAGAGCTCGCATTTCTACCGCATTTATCCTACTTTCATTCTCCTTCTTACATACCCAACTCTCGCTACCATATAACAGCGTTGGGACAAGAACTCCGTTATGTATGGCCAGCTGCGCCTAATGGCTTAAGTGCCGGCTCCCGAGTAGCTTTCCCATCGCACCATTCACTCTGTTCCCTGCACTCACTCTTCTCTCTATGTCAGCGGTGTATTTCCCATCCTTACTGAAGGCGCATCCGAGATATACAAACTCATTCACTTGCTCCAGCACATCGTTACCAACCACAATCCTTACATTCGTTATGGTTATGGTTAATTTGTGAAGCAATTATATAATCCCGGTGTCCGAGGTTTTGCGTTATTTATGATACACCTTTTATATATTTTACAAAAAAACATGTGCTCCACCGACAGAGAGGTCTGCGACCGAAGCTGTCATAGCGCGCATTGTGAGGAACCTGCTCACAATGCGCGCCGTGACCAATACTACCGCCTTCTGTATCAGGCCCTTCACGCAACTGCCTAGCGAGAGCTTCTGGAGGTGTTTATCGAAGCTCTTCGCTATTAGGCCGTTATTATCATTATCTTAATACGTGAAGCAAAAACTTTGTACCCCTTTTTACGAAAATTGCGCGGACGGAGGAGCATGAAATTTCCCACACTTATAGTTTATATAGAGAAGGAGTGCAGTGCAGTGCAGTGCAGTACATACATTAAATCAATAAAAAAACATTACACACACTACCATGTATTTGACACAATACACTTCAATAAATTGGTTATATAATATCAGCCTATACTGCCCACTGCTGGGCAAAGGCCTTCTCTCACAAATCGAGGTGAGAGAGATTGGGTCATACTCCACCACGCGGACCCAGTGCGGATTGGTGGAGGCAGGTTTGTGGCCACCTGCTGTTGGAACTTATCAAGCCACCTTTAAGGCTTCCAACTTGGCTTAACGACTACCACATTAAGTGGTAACCGGGACCAACGGCTTAACGTGCCTTCCGAAGCACGGAATTGGTTATGCTTACTGATTATTCTTAGGTTACGGTGGCTTTGTGGTACGAATACTTTACCTTTTAATATGGTTTAAGGGAGTGATGGCCACTCTAATAGATGACTATTGCCAAGCAGTACTAGTGAACGAGTACTGCTTGTGATGACTGGTGCCCCTATAGTCCTTTAGCTAGAGATATTTTCATTCTTTTATTATGATGTAATAACAATTTTATACCTTTAATGATCTTCACCAAATCCTTCTTCAGCCTTTTTGGATCTGTTTTATCAGTTTTTGGTATCTTCTTCACGAATGGTTTCTCGGCGTCATCCATCCATATCACTGAAGGTTGAAGCAGCTTCGACACCTTCATCACCAGGTGTATCAGCATGATCAACCCTGACTTTCCAGGATACTTGCCGACTATATTTGCTGGTGTAAGATCAAAAAGCACAGCTCCTATTTCTGTACATATTGCGTGCACTAATATCTTCTTGCCACTACTAGAAGGTCCTTTGAAAATATATAATAACCTTTAAGTGATTGAGAGAACAATCAGATCAATTCATAAATAAGGAGAAGCGCAGGAGTACCAAAATCTGCTACATAACCCTCAAGATTGCTAAAAACTTAGTGGTTGTGAGTTTGACACACCGCTTGTAGAGATTATGGTTGTTGGAGCAGAGAGGCTCTTGAGTGGTGACCAGGTATTAGAAGACGTGGAGTGGGTAAATACCCGCTACTCAAATCGACGGATGACCTAGTCAAGGACGCGGATAAAAGCTGATCCCATACAATCCAAAGCCTATTCAGTTCCTAATCAATTACTTTTTAGTAAATAACCACATTACTGTCAATGCTATGAATTTTTTATCTATGTTTTTTGTATTTCAAACTTAAGATTAAAACTGGAGCGGTATCAATATTTTTTGAAATCAACGTATCTCACTACTTCGGTACACCGGTTCACCACAGAGCTGTGTATTTTTTGTAAGCTAGGATCGTCAAATGCCTTCATCATCAAACTTTCAAGGATTGATCTTAAAATTAAGAATAATTCGAATATATCAGCATTAAGCGAGTTGAGCGACGACCGCCAAGTAAGTCAAAGATATTTTTCAACTCACCTGTAATAAGAACAGACCTGACTAGCGGAGCGTTTATCCTGACATGTTCAGATCCTAATGGAAGTATACAATACTCCTTGACCAGCTGTCTTATATCTCCCAAACAAGGTTCTGCTTCTTTACCCTCGGCTCTCCACTCAGAGCCTACATAGCACTTCTCACCCATAAAATCGTCTATCTGTGTCAGAGGATACGGCCGCATAATCCCGTTTGTAACTAGTTCTTCAAATAGTGATTCTGTCGTTCTGTCTGGTGTTAGATCTTTTTCTTTCTTTTTTTTACTCTTTTTTCCTCCACGGCGTACCTTAAAAGGTAAGAAAACCTTTGGTATTACCAATTTCAGCTAGTTGCCTACAAGGTGTTTATAAGTTATACTTTGAATCCACAGTGCCTGAAAACCAAGGCATTAAATCAATGTGTCTTGCCCTTCCTTACTTACGGTGCCGAGACCTGGTCGCTTACAAAAGGTAGCCTTTATAAAATCAAGGTGGCACAGAGAGCGATGGAGCGAGCCATGTTGGCCATCTCCCTTGTCGCCGGAATACCAAACATAGAAATCCGAAGGCGGACTAAAGTTAAAGATGTTGGTAAACGGATCACAAGGTTAAAGTGGAGATGGGCAGGTCACTTGATGAGGCGTGAAGATGGCAGGTGGACCAAGGCCGTAACACAGTGGTGGCCCAGAACAGGACGCCGACCCATAGGCAGACCATCGGCTAGATGGAGCGATGACATCGTAAGAGTGGCTGGCAAATGGTGGAATAGATTAGCACAAGATCGGAACGAATGGTATGATAGAGGAGAGGCCTACACTCAGCAGTGGGTAGATAAAGGCTGATTGATGATGATGATGACTTTGAACCTTGTGTAGCCGTGTATCTAATTGGATTTCTCGTCGACAATTTTAGCCTTCTGTAATATAATTATGGAAATTGCGCCAATTGTGGCAACAAAGTTTATATAGGTTTATTTGTAAGGATTGCAATCCCTTATTGATACGTTAATAAAGTTAGTAACAATTATCCACAGCTAACTTTCTTTTGTTGCTTTTTGGATTTCTTTCCTTTATGTGCCCTGTCTCTATCAAAAGCTGCTTGAAGTAATTTGAGTTCATTTCTCATCATCTCGTCTACTATATTCCTTATTTCTTGTTCTATCATGACCATTTTCTCTCTTTCTATCATATCCTTGTAGTATCGGTCATGTGGATTGTCAACGTTATCTTTGTATTTCCATATATCTTCATACCTAATGAATACAGATATAGGGACAAAAAATTTTAATGTATATAGTGTACGTTCATATCGGATTAGAAATTGGTATGATAGCTGCCTGATCCAACAGTTTTTGTATCTGACTACATGAGTAATAAAGCCTCACCAGACAGTTGAAAACACAATTTTTCGAGGACAACAGGAATATTTTATACAGTACACATTTAATTGGTATATCTAAACATTCTATTTCTTCATCGTGAAAATGTTTTATACAAACATGAGGGGCAAAAAGTCAATTAAAAGTCGCTGTTATGCCAATTAGTTTTATTAAATAATAATCCAGTACTTACTCTTCATTAGCATTTGCCATGTCCTTTAGGAATGCAGAATCAATACACTTATAAGTTTGAAAATCTTCATCTTTATTTTTATCATCTTCCGCTTTAGTACTCTTCTTGTTTTTACTTTCTTTACTTCTTTTAGACTCTCTTGAAGATAATGGAGATGTTTTGCTGAGTTCACTATCAGCGCCCGTACCTGTAATACAGAAGTAAGTAAAATACAATCCCCGCAATCATATATGTAGGAATGCTCAAAAAATGTTTAGAATATTAAGTATGTCGTAGTCAAAACATAAATAATGTTAAAAAGTTTTAAAATGCTTGCCAATTTTCACGGTTAGAGATTGATTGGTCGATATTTAGTAGTCATTATGTTGTTCAATGTATTGTATTACATTATACACATAAAATAACTCCAGGTATTCCGTTTTTTTAAGTCTTTGCTCGAGTACGTTATACCTATCATTCTTACCTTGTCTACTATACATAGAACGACTTCCGCCATGTTCTTCGGAAGGCATCTCAGGGAAGCTACCAGTTCTCTCAAAATATTCCTTGATCCATCTCCTTAGTTCATCGCCTATTAGCTCATTAATTCTCACGCTGTGTTGAGTTCGAAGCTGTTCTTTTATTGTCACCAATGCGTTCTGGTACTCTTTCTCTCGTTCTAATTGCAGTTTCCGTTCAGTTATTGTTTGACCTTTAAAAATATTAGGTACATATGTGGTGAAATATGTTGTACCCTAGTATCACTGTTATTTGACCATACGAGTACATAGTAGAGATGGGTTGTATTAGGTAAATCAGGTACTAAGTAAACCTGTTCCCAGTCTGCATTAATCCTAATCCAAATACCTATTCCACCTAATCCACCTAATCTCAATGATCTCATACACATACCGTTACTTAGTGATCTCAATTCCCCTATTCTATATCAAATCCTGATATCGAAATATCGATATTTGAATTAATTGAATGTTAAATTGTACAGTCATAATAACACCTTTAAGGAAATGGAAGTTTCAAAATGGAATCAAGTTTTTTTTTTTGATTAGATTAGACACTTCTCCACGAAATTGGTTGAATAAACTAATACTTGTTTTCTATTTTATCATTTAATGATATATTAGTGATAAATATCTTCCCTTCATACTTTTTACAGGCTTAGGACTGTTAACTTACGAATGTATGAAGTTTTGAGCCCTGCGATATTAAATATTCCGCAAAAGTTAAGCGTTCGCAAGATAGCGTATTTAAAGATTTAAATTCATTATATTTACATTTGTTTTATATCAATACGCGTTGTATAGCGCTGTCTCGCTCCCTCCACCCTTACACGTAAGCGGGATAGCAAAGCGATAAGCATATGAGTGAGTGAGAGAGCGCGGGAACAGGTGTGAGTGAGCGCGCTAAACGGCTAAGCATTAGTTTATAGTTTTTATTGAATATGAATAAAATACCTGTTTTTTGGATCTGTTCTAATAAATACGACTCATCTCTAGTACATAGCCTAAATTTGTAAAATATACTAAAAAACTTGAAACCGATACAATATTGACTGGAAACCGACTTTTATTACATTGTTCTTATGGTTGGTTCATACATATTGTACACACACACCTGTGTGGTTTTATGGAAGAGGTAGATGGAGGGGATCAATAGTGCATTTTTAATAGTATATGTAAGTAGTTATATAAGTAGAAGCCAGCCTTTTGGTTTAAAATATCACCAATAAATCTAAGAAATTAGCTTATATTTATCACATAACGCACTTACTTCTTCAGACTTTTTGATTTATTCCCATTCAACGAACGGTGCTAGTTCCATTCCAATCAGTAACTGTACTAGATGCATTCTCTTTTTAGTAGCTCTTCTGGCAAGGAACCCTCGCCAGACTTTCTTAATAGCAGTCGCAGCAGCAGCAGACATTTTGCCTTTTTGATCTTTACCTTTTTCTTTTAATAAACGAATTTCTTTCATAAATTGTACTCTGTTGAAATAAGTAGACATCAAATTTTTTTTTGTTTATTTTATTTATTTATTTTATTTATTTCACAAGATACACCATCAGCATTATCGCCGAATCATTCAAAATGTATACAATATACAAATTTACGTCTAAAGCGAAACACTATTATAGGTGTATACAAACAACATTCTCAATAAATTTTGCCGTACAATTGAAATAAAGAGCAAACTAAGTAATATAAAATTAAAAGGTTACAAACATGAAGCACATACTTATAATAACTTATAAAATGGATTTCCTAGAAATTAGAAAATATTAAAATGACAAAAGTAAATTGGAAAAATTAAATAGTTACAATTTATGGAACTTGGGTTTAAAGAATTTATTCTCATAAAAACATTAAGTTCTTTTATAATAAGATATGTAGCAAACCATTTAACCCCTGTGAACTAAAACAATACGATTGCGCGTGGACTCGAATACTTTCCTGCTCGCACATGTACTGCTGGTTCACGAAGCCCTGATGACGTCGCACGCCACCCCTTCCCGATGGAGCGTTGCCGCTGCGTCGAGCGCCTATATAAGCCGCGCCGCGGTCAAGTGAAAGTAGTCGTTAGCTAGCCTTCGTCTTAAGCGGTAGCGTCAGCAGCCCTTAAGACAAGGACAGTACGCAAAGCCGGTTAGCGTCAGCATACCACTTTGTTAGCTAGGGTGGAAGCAGGATCTGGCAGCGTCAGCGGCCTATCCTGTAACCTACGTAGGTTCGCGAGTTTGTATTCCGAGTCAGTCACAATACACGTACAGTACCTACTGCCGGTGTTTTATTTTGTGCCTACCCTACAATTGGCGCCCAACGTAAAAAAAAATTGTACTTAGAAACTACGAAAGTTTATACAATGGAAGACGAAATGAAGAATATTTCTACAATTTCTTCAGTACAACTGACTGCTCAACAATTTCAAGAATTGATTGGAAGCGTAAGGGCAACCAAGAAGAACTTTACGCGATGTACGTCGCGGTTTAATGGCGAACGAAATCACGATAAGGTAGAAGAATTCATGAATACTATTTCTGTATATAAGGATGTGGAAAATATTAACGATGAAGATGCGCTGCTCGGTTTACCCCTTTTACTTACCGACACCGCTAGCACATGGTGGAAGGGAGTGAAAAACGAGGTAAAAGACTGGAATGCGGCGATTGCAGCGATTCGCAATGCCTTTGCTCCACAACGCCCACCGCACAATATTTAACTCGCCCTTTTTTCTACCCCCCAAGGCAAAAATGAGCCAATCGACCAATTCGTAATGTCGAAAAGAGCTTTTCTGGCGCAATTGCCACCGAAAAGACATAAAGAAGAAGAACAACTTGATTTCGTTTATGGACTCCTACAATTGGCGACAACGGAAAAAAATTTACAAAGAAACACTCCAAAAACCTTATACAATAAAGGCAGCTTTGGTCCAGGGGGAGTGTGAAGAAGAGCACCCTGTTGAATTTTCTAGTCGATTATCGACACCTACATTGAACAAACTTGACAAAGATTTAAAAATAGCTAAAGCAAATATAGAGAAAATGCAAGACGAAAATTTTGTTCGTAGTAACGTAAATCGAAGACCAGATCCTGGATACAAATATGGAGATCTTGTTTTAATTACTACTCATCCAATAAGTAATCAAAATAAACAATTCGCAGCCAAGCTGGCACCTCGCAGAGATGGCCCATACATGATTATCAAAAAACATGGATGCTCCATTTACGAAGTCGCACATCCTGATAAACCAAATGAAGTTATTGGGAAATATCACACTTCAGCCATTACAAAGTTCCAACAAAGAGATGATATTACTTCAACACCAATTATACCAATACGAAGAAGAGGACGTCCTCGCAATAATTAGTTTTGCTAACTGTTGGTGATGCTGGTACTTTATCGGGACGATTCAAAGTACCAGAGGGGGAGATTGTAGCAAACCATTTAACCCCTGTGAACTAAAACAATACGATTGCGCGTGGACTCAAATACTTTCCTGCTCGCACATGTACTGCTGGTTCACGAAGCCCTGATGACGTCGCACGCCACCCCTTCCCGATGGAGCGTTGCCGCTGCGTCGAGCGCCTATATAAGCCACGCCGCGGTCAAGTGAAAGTAGTCGTTAGCTAGCCTTCGTCTTAAGCGGTAGCGTCAGCAGCCCTTAAGACAAGGACAGTACGCAAAGCCGGTTAGCGTCAGCATACCACTTTGTTAGCTAGGGTGGAAGCAGGATCTGGCAGCGTCAGCGGCCTATCCTGTAACCTACGTAGGTTCGCGAGTTTGTATTCCGAGTCAGTCACAATACACGTACAGTACCTACTGCCGGTGTTTTATTTTGTGCCTACCCTACAGATACAAATTTCATAAATAGGTACTGATTTTTCTGTGTTAGCGTTAAATAAGGTTACTTGAGTTATTCAAAGAGTCTGGACGTATGTTTTAAGTTTCCTTTTGTATGTCTTAATATCATTGCAATCCTTTATATCGTTTGGTAGGGTATTATACAGCTGTACTCCTTCAAATATTATTGATTTCTTTCCGTAATTAGTTCGTATATTTATAAGCGCAAGTTTATTTCTGTTTCTCAAATTATGTGTGATAACTTTTTTATGGAGCTGTATATTAGATTGTATAGAGTTTGTAGTAATCTTTTTTATTAGAATGCAAGTGTAATATATATAAAGTTGAGTGACAGTTAATAATTTGGTTTTTTGATACAATTCTTTTGTAGGAGTAAGATATTGGAATAATATTTTAATGATTTTATTTTGCATTCTTTGCAATCTGTTAAGGTTAGTCGTGGCAGCCGACCCCCACACTTCTATTAAGTATTCTAGATGCGATTTCACTAAGGAGTTATAGATAATATTGCGTACTTTATTTGGTATGCAATTTGCTATTTTACGTAATGCTCCTAGTATTGGCATTAGTTTAGTTCTGGTATGTTCAATGTGTGCCTTCCAAGTTAGTTTATCATCTATCCATAGCCCGAGGCACTTTTCCAGATAAGAACGTTGTATTATGTCGTTATTGATAGTAAGCGGGGTAAAATTTGGGATACGTTTATTTTTCGCTGAAAATATCATGAATGAAGTTTTGGATGTATTGACAGTAAGTAAAATATATTTTAACCATTCATTGAGTATATCGAGGTCTTTTTGAGCGTCGGTTATAAGATTATGAATGGATTTACCAAAGTAAAAAATGGATGTATCGTCCGCATATAATGTTAAATGCCCGGTTAGTCCTATATTACTAATATTATTAATATAGATTAAAAACATTAAGGGACCGATAATTGAGCCTTGTTGTATACCGTATGTTACATTTTGTGCAGAACTAGTGAAATTATCTATTTTTACCACTTGACGCCTATTTTGCAAATATGATTTTAAAAAATTAAGCGCTGTGCCTGTAATGCCTATGTTCTCTAACTTCTGTAATAGCTTTGGGTGACTTACTGTATCAAAGGCTTTTCTCAGATCGATAAAGATCCCTAAAACGAAGTCCTTTTGATCGATATGAGTTTTGATTTTTGTTACTATGTCTACTGCCGCTGTGACGGTGCTCGATTGAGGACGAAAACCATATTGTTGATCAATTAGGAATTTTTTTTTGAATAAATAGTTGTATAAACGGTTGTATAACACTCGCTCGAATATTTTCGACATAATCAGCAAAACTGATACCGGCCTATAATTACTTGGATCCGTTCTACTCCCGGATTTGTAAATAGGACTGACCTTGGCTATCTTTAGTGTGTCGGGGAAAATGCCGCATGATAAACACGTATTAATACAATTAGCTAATCTTTCAATGATTATATTTTTTAGACATTTTATCGTTTTGATACTAATGCCATCCAGGCCGGTACTACTGTTACTATCTAAGTTGTCGATTATTTTTGATATTTCGTCTGAACTACAGGGTGTAAACTGACTTAAGGTCACGGTATGTGTGTAATTATGATCATACATTAATATGTTACCTGTATTTGTGTGGTATGTCTCAGGTATTTTATTTGCTAAGTCTGCGCCGATTGTTGAAAAAAATGAGTTAAATGAATCACAAATTGCGTTACCTTCCTTAATTAGTCCAGAATTTGTCACTAGCTTGGGAGGAGCACAGCATTCCTTCACCTTATTTAACGCTAAGCTATTTATAACATCCCAAAGTTTCTTTGGTTGATTACTACTGTTACGAAATAATGTATGATAGTAGTTTTCCTTTTGAGTCTTAATCATGTTTTTCACTCTGTCTTGTTCTTTACGAAAAATCTTTTGTAAGTTTTCGTTGTTCGGGTCACTTTTAGTCTGCTGCCATAAACTGTTCCTTATGTTTATTGAATTAATAATATTTTTGTTTATCCAGTCCTTCTGAGGTGGGTTTAAAACTTTTGTCTTGTCCATTCTATTCTTTGCTAACTGATTTAATATAAACCTTTCTAAGTAGTTATAATCATTATTATCATTCTTGTAAATTTCCTGTGACGCTTTACCGTATAGATTTTTGTAATCGATTGCTTTATAATGTATTCTTTTATTTATCTCTGGTGCCAAACTGCCTATTTCAAGAAATATCTGTTTGTGATCAGATAGGCTTGATTCAACTATTGACATGCTAAATGAATGATTGTCCACATTGGTGCAAACATGATCCAATATAGTATTTGTGGAACTGGTTTCACGAGTACCATATAGACTATTGATTTTATTCACAATCTCGTATCCGGCTTCTGCTAGTTGATTCAAATATTGGGATACGTTACTGTTCGTGCTGAGCAAATCTATATTAAAATCTCCGAAAACAACAGTTCTTTTCCGCCGTTCCAACTGCAAACAATATGTCTCCAAGAAATTGTTTAAATTCGAGTCTCCGGGTTTATATACTGCACCGATATTCAATGATAGTTTATCTATATATATCCATATGTAATGATTTCCGTTTTCACACAATTCTTCTGTTACTTCATATATAATACTGCTATGAACATAAATGGATACACCACCGCCCCTACTATTTGATCTATAGTTGTACACATGCGTATAATTAGGTAATTGATATAATCTAGCATCGTCTTCTGAGGTGATCCATGTCTCTGTAAATATAATTATATGTATAGTCTTTGGCATCGTTTCTATGATGCATCTTATCTCGTCAAATTTGCCAGCCGTACGAATACTACGTAGATTAGCGTAAAATAACCTCAACGAAGACGGGTGTAACGGTATGTCTTTATATGTTTTCACTGTGTGATGACTTAATCTACTTGACTTATCAGTATGTGATTCTTTCTGTAATGAGACCGTTACACATTTTTTTTGTTGGTATTTTTCCGAGACGATTTTAGGTATTCCCTTTATATATTTAATAATAATATCGTTTTCACCATTTTCTTTACGATTATTCAGCTCATCCTTCAAAGATTGTAAATATCGCTTTTGTGAGGGGGTTTGATCGGAATAAATTTTTATATTCTCGGGTAACTTTGTTTTATTTCGTAGTAGGTACTTTGGGGTATCAGTACTGTTAAAACAAACTTTTATAGGCCTATTTTTGTTTGGAGTATATTTACCCAGCCTCATCGTTTGTATTAGCTTGGGGCAGTCTTCATACAATGATGTCATTATATTCATGACTTGCTCAGCATCATACATTTGTCTAGATTTGAAGTTTTTGTCATTTTTCTCCGTTATACCCGCAATTATAATGTTTTTCTCACGGTCGGATCGATCCTTTAGCTCAAGGAGGAGGTTTTCGTGTATTAGAAAAGGCGGTTGGAATATTTCACTTTCATTGTTTTGTCGATTTTTTATTTGAGATATTTCGCTATCGATTTGTTGAAATTTATCATTAGTTATGACATTGTTCAATTTAATAGTTTCTATTTCGTTATTTATCTGCTGAATTTGATGTGAAAATTCTTTTGTTGTTGATTTTATCGTTATAATTTCATTTTTAATCTCAGTTATTTCTTCTCGTATGTAAGTTAGGTTGTCATTCTGGGTCTTCCCAAAGTCTTCTAAGAACTTCTTTATGTCTGTACGAAAACTTTCAAAATCCATTTGGTATTCGCGTATTTCAGTTCGCTCCCTCCGTTTTCTCGGATTGATGTTAATGTATGCGTCTTTTTCGCCGTAGGTAGATAAATTTGGCACGGATCCGCTAGCATTCCCGCTGTCGCTTATTAATGGCGTACCGGGCGGAGTTCTCTGTAGACTCATAGTACTGCGCTGCGCGTTATTCGTGTGGCTGCGAGGGAGATAAAAAATAGCAGCGGCTCTCTTTACTCGAGGGGGTGAAGGGGTCTGCGTATCCGCTGATGTGAAGCACCACGTAAATATACAGGAACACAACGTTGTAACTAATAGCGCTTGGTATATTAGATATTAAGTTTTAAAACTAGGTTTTAAGAATTACTATGACTTGACACACTTTTATTTTAATTTTAATATTTTTACGAAAATTTTGAAACACGTCCACTTCCAATCAAAGCTTACGCTATCCATCAACTTAACCTAAAAATAAAATATAAAAAAGTAAATAAAATTTACAAATTGTTAATTTTAAGATTATCGTGGAAAATATCAATGATGTCGGAATTTATTTCATTGTAAGAGCGCATGAGACGATTTAATGGTGAAAACTTTCCAAGGTTAGTATTAGAGAAGGCTATATTAAATTGGTTCTTAATTTGTTTCCGAGGTACAGTTAAGTTGATTTCGCTTAAAATATTAGGTACGTTAAGAAAACCATTCACAATTTTATACAAAGTAATTAAGTCTGTAGATTTACGTCGTTTTTCTAGCATGTCTAAACTAAGATTCGATAATCGTTTAACAAACACAGACATTTTCCAGGCTTTCGAAGTTATATGGTCAATATGTTGCCTGAAGCTCTATTTTTGATCTAAGATTACTCCAAGATCCCGTACATCAGTAACTTCTTTGAGAGTAATTTCCTCAATGATATATTCAGAAGGAATAATATTACGATTTCTAGAAAATTTTATGTGTACACATTTGTTGGGGTTTAATATCATTTTATTCTTATGACACCAGGATTGAATAGAGTTTAAATCACTTTGAAGTAAGAGTACGTCATTTGGACCTGTTATAGGCTTATATAATTTTAAATCATCTGCAAAGATCGAGTAATTGCTGAATTTTATACATTGGGTAATATCATTTATAAAAAGCAAAAATAGTATCGGCCCAAGGTGTGAACCTTGGGGGACTCCAGATATGGCTCTAGTAATTTTAGAAGAAAATCCATTTATCACTACCTTTTGGGATCGATTTCGAAGATAGGACTCAAACCAATCTAAAAAGGGTCCACATATATCGTAGCGTTGTAACTTAATTATTAATAATTTATGATCCACTTTATCAAATGCAGAACTAAAATCTGTATATACTGCGTCAACTTGTACTCAATTGTCTAACAATACTGCTAAATTGTTTGTATAATTTAAAAGGTTGGTCGTTGCAGATCTATTTTTACAAAATCCGTGCTGAAAATCTGATATATAATTCGATGTGTATGCTGTTATAACAGGGTAAACAAGGCATTCAAATATTTTAGAAAAAATACTTACTATTGAGACTGGCCTATAATTTGTGACATTATTTTTGTCACCTTTTTTAAAGATCGGAATGATATTGGCGGTTTTCCATAAAATTAGAAATGTTGAGGTTTCTAAAGACAATTCGAAAATCATCTTTAGCGGTTGTATTAAGTTTGTATAAGTATTTTTAATAAAAACTGGTGGTATGCCATCTGGACCAGCGCCTTTATTAGATTCTAAAGATTTCAAAAGATTAGCAATTGTTCTTTCACTGACTTCAATATTGCAAAGAGAAATTTGAGTGTGCTTGAGAAAATACGGAAGAAAATTGAGCTGCAAACAAATTACATATATCTTCACCTGAGCAAGCTGTTTCGTCATTAAAGTTGATTTCGATTGGTATGCCCGAAGATCTACCACTATTTGCTTTAACATATGACCAGAACTTGTTGGGATTCTTAGTAACTGAGTTTTCAATTTCGGTAATATAGTGAAAATAGCAAGATAATTATTTTATTTTATTAGTAATTTTGAGCTCAATTAAATCTCTAGGATTTTTATATTTTTTATAACGTTTTCTGGTTTTTTTTTCTGCGATAATTTTTATAAGAGAAGGTGTATGTATACCAGGAAGGGAATTTATTATTACGTTATTTTGTTTTCGGTATTGTAGTATCAATGACATAGTGTAAGATTTCATAAAATTTCGACAGCATATCATTTACATTGCAAGTTTGTTGAAGTTCTATTTGCCAGTCTACTTGTCTTAATTTATTATTAACAGCTGTATAGTCGGCTTTACGAAAGTTATGAGTAGCAAAAGTATTGTACTTCAAAGGAACAGAATTGTTGAAATTAATATGGATTTCAAGCGCGGGATGATGTGCGTCAAGTTTACTGAGTATAATAGGGCTCTCTTCAACTGTTATATCATTAAAATTAGCCATTACTAAATCAAGAACTCGTTGATTGTGGTTTCTAACATTATTTAATTGAATAAGATTATTTTCGGACATAAAATCAATCAAAAATAAACCAAGAGTATTACATCGAGGTACTGTTGAATTAATATTACAGTTAGTATTCCAATCAATTGAGCCTATATTAAAGTCACCAAGTATCACAGTTTCAGATTGATCTGATTGAATTACAGCACTTAAACGGTCAATTATATTTTCTAGGGTGATAATAGACACCGGGGGCGGTAAATATAAGGCACAAAAGTTAATGTTCTTGATTTTCCCATCAAATCGAACTTTTATTGATATCCACAAGTCTTCATAGGCGCTTTGAAAATGATCAATTCTTTTAGACTGTATATGTTTGGAAACTGGAATGAGAACTCCTCCTCCTTTCTTACCGTTGAGGGACGTTGTACATCTATCCCTTCTATATACAGTATAGTTGGTATTGAAAATTTCATTGTCATTTATAGAATCATCTAACCATGTTTCTGTAGCGACTATAATGTCAAATTGGCAAGTGTCCAAAGCTAAACGAATATCCTGAAGCTTTGTTCTCATTCCACGAAAATTTTGATAGTAAATAGTGAATTTTGAAACTTATTATACGGTCTGGGATTAGCAATTACAAAACATCTATATCTGTTTGAGTGATTCGTGATTTCTTATTTGTTGCGACGGAGACTGGTCATCTTTCCGTATGAAAATACGACCATTTTGTATCCAGACGTATTTTATACTCTTTTCACGGGCTGCTATTCTGGTTTGTGCATGAAAAGATTTTAAATATGGAGATAAATGCTCTGATATAAATATTGGTGTTTTATTACCACCATATCCAAGATGTCCTGAGTGCAGCTTATCTTTTACATTATTCTTTTTAAATTTCGAAACAGCCGCTATTATCCCATCTCTCGTCGTCATGGTCGGTAACTTTAATATTACGGTACGAGGTCTCTGACTGGTTGAGTCTAGTTTCCTGACTCTTACGCAAGACAAAATATTTGATTCTTCTAAAGAATAAGAGATAGCAGAACCCAGTTGTTTCATAACAGAGACTAGATTTTCTGACTTATTTTCCGGTATTCCATTTATTTCTAAATTATGTTGCCGTGAATGCTGTTCTAATAATTGCAGTCTTTTGGACATATCCTGGACTGTGTTTGTTAAAGTTAAGTTATCCTTTTCTAAAGCTTTGACTTTCTCTCTAGAAGATTTCAGATCCACTTTTATACGGTCATGTTCATCACTTAAATATTCCATGGATTTTTTTGAGTCCCTTCAAAGTTTCTAAATCACTTTTTATTGAGGCAAATTCTTTAGCGAAATATAATTCGACAGCTGTTTTCACAGATTCCTGCACAGCAATTTGTATTTCTTTTTTTATAGCATTCATTAATACCGGATTTATATTCTGTGCATCACATGTATCAATTCTTTGAAATTCAAGTTGAGGTGACTTATTTTTTTTGCGACCATTCGTGTTGCCGTTATCAAATGAAATAATGGGACTTAGTAAAAATGAACGATTTGGTGTTCCGGTGTTCCGGTGACCTTTGGCGGTCGACTACGACAGCCCGAGCATATCCAGTTCGCCTTAGTCTCCGAATTCATTAATTTAAAACGCTTATCGTTTATATTTGCACAAATTAGATCAAAAGACGAGCAACAATTATGGCATTTAACGTAATCTTTGTTTTTAATAGCAATCAAGCAACCAGTGCAGTTAGTTGATATTTTGAATATTATGGCAAAATCAGTTGAAAATTCAAAAATATGTTGGCGTCTGGAAAACAGCGTCGCTTACGCGTTGTTGTTAACACGAATAATGTAAACACATCACTTATCACTTTAAAAGTTTTCAAAAGTATTTGCATATTATTAACACCATTTTTTTTATATTTAAAGTATGACACAACTTAATAAAGATTGTCAAAATTACTGTATACTAATTACTTTTGCAAAAAGCGCGCTTTGGACAAGAAAACTGAATTATTTAAAACGGAGCACAGAAAATACGTCTTCATATTGCGGCATTATTAACAATATACTATGTTTTACATTTCAGTAAAGCTTTTTAATAAAGTATTATTAGAACCTTTTATCAAAGTATTATATTGAACAGCTTCAATAAAAAAAAAGGTTTATTAAAAATTTAAGTAACAATGGATCAATAATTATGACCAAATAAAAATATTGCATTGTATCCGCTCGCGGAATTAAATCATAATTTTTCGAAGTCAGTGAAGTGAAGTGAAAGCGCTCATAGTGCTGTGCGACAGCGTTTCTCTTACGGCCGGTTTCAATATTTAACTTAAAGGATAGGTTTGCTTACTACGGATATAATTTTAACATATTTAGTATGGAAAATGTGTCAAAATTCTACTGACAGTAAGCAAATCTATCCGTAAGTTTTTTTTTTTTTTCTATTTATTGGGTAAACAAACAACATCACAATAACTTTAGTAATTAAGACATATATAAACATTTTTAATAATTGTGACATCCACATCGTTTACCACAGGTATGGTAAATGTTGTAACTTCTGGTTGAGAGTCGTATAACTGTAACTATATATAACTATGCAGTTTCTTAATCACTAGTTTTTTATAAACGCTCACACTATTCGCATTAATATCAATGTGACTAAATTTTGAATTGTACGAATCAAGTATGCGACGAATAGGTGAGCGCTTGCCTGCGTTAGTGCGTGATGTTCTTGTGATGAATAGTGGTGTGGTGCGACAGGCTCGTATGTGTGATCTAACAGGTACTCTGTAGTTAATATTGTTTACTATGTCAATACAGTCGTACCTGTTGTGGCAGATATCGTACAGAAACATAGCCTCCATTTGTGTTCTTCTCGAATTTAAGTCTAAAAGGGTATATTTTTGCAACAGATTAGGATAAGACTGGTACTGGTACCTGTGACGACAGCATTTATAGTACATAGAACGTAAGAATTTCTTTTGCACTCTTTCAAGGTTATCAGAATATTTCTTATACAATGGGTTCCAGATACATACAGCATATTCCAACTGTGAGCGAATTAGGGTTTTATAAAGATGCAGATATGTATGTGAACGCGTAAAATCGTTACTGGCTCGCATAACGAAACCAAACATTCTGTAAGCTTTACTACAAATATTTTCAACATGTGCATCCATTGCCAACTTAGTATCTAACGTGACTCCTAGATCTCTGATAGTCTGGACTCTATCAAGATAGTGGCCGCCTATAGAATAATTAAATGTATCAAACTTTCGTTTTCTTGTAAATGTAATGATTTTACATTTTTCGAGACTTAGTTGCAGTTTATTAATAACACAGTAATTGGTAAATCGATTTAGGTCCTCCTGGATTTTGCGCTGATCTCTAGGTTCATCTATGGTTCGGTAAATTTTTAGGTCGTCTGCATATAACAAAAAATTAGAATGGTGAAAGCAAGTGTGTATATCGTTAATAAATAAGATGAATAGCAATGGACCCAGGATAGAGCCCTGTGGTACTCCGGACGTAATAAACACCGTCTCAGATTCAAATCCATTGATGACGACCTTTTGTGTTCTGTTGGTCACGTAAGACTTAAACCACCTCCAAAGATTACCACGAATACCGTTAAAAGCGAGCTTTTCTAGTAATATTTTATGATCTACGCGGTCAAATGCCTTTTGGAAGTCTGTATAAATACTATCTGTTTGGCTATTGGCATCTAGATTGTCAAACAATTCCGATGTATACACAACAAGATTAGTAACAGTGGAACGTTTATTGACAAAACCATGCTGCTGCGGAAGGATAGCACTATGCATTAGTGGATATATATTATTGTGAACCAACCTCTCCAAGAGCTTAGACAACGCGGGAAGGATTGAGATTGGGCGATAGTTGGCAACATCTCGTTTTGAGCCTCCTTTATGGATTGGTGTTATTCTGGCCAATTTCCATACTGCGGGGCACATGCCTTCTCTTAGACATTTATTATATAGTGCGGTTAACGGCTTATATATTGCTGAGGCATTATTTTTAAGGAAAATGGGGGGAATATTGTCAAGCCCTGAGCTTTTGGTACTATCTAGAGCCTTTAGTTCTTTTAATACGTTTGCTTCTGATAGATGTATGTCACTTATAATAATATTGTTAGGCATTCTCATATCGACGTCAACTATATCTTCAATGCAGAAGGAGTCAGTAACATCCGATGGCTGGAAAACTGAACGAAAGAAAGATGAAAACAGATTACAGATGCCCTCAGGTCTATCCGACTCTGCGCCTTCATAGTTAACACTGATTGGTATGTCTGAGTGACTTTTACGGTTTTTTATATAAGTCCAGAAATATTTTATATTGTTAGGTATACTGTCTTCTACTGATTTCATATATTTTTTGTAACATATTAGTGATTCCTTTCTAAATCTTTCTCGAAACATAGAAAACATTAAGTAATCTGATTTGTTTTTGTATACTTTCCATTTAATCCAAGACTTATTCTTATTTTGTAAAATATGTATTAGCGCAGGAGTAAACCAAACTGGGAAATCAGAATTAAATACACGCTTAGATGGAACGTGTTTACATATAATTTTAAACATCATTTCATAAAAGACACTAATATTGTCTTCCACAGATTTATTTTGAAACTGCTCGCTCCAATTAATTTGTAAGATGTCATTGTTAATTAGATCATAATTTGCATTTTTGTAACAATATATTGTATGTGGTCTAGTTGGCAAAGGTTTAGCCGAATTATTATGAACTGGTATTAAGAGGTAATAAGGCGGGTGGTATAGGTCAGGTGGAACTAAGGTGATAGGTGCAGCGAAGGTTCTACTACTGTCTATATTAGTTAAGCATAAATCAAGTAACCTATTTATATTGTTCTTGAAAACGTTTACTTGTATACAGTCTACGGCGGTCATAAAATTCAATAGATGAGTATATGGTGGCGCTAAACTGCTTGTACTTCGAAGTTTCATTTGCGTTCCATCCAAGTGCCATTCTAGGTGTGGTAAGTTGAAATCTCCAATTACACAAAAGTTATCGTAGTGTAGTATTTGTATATAATTTTGTATATTATTAAAAAAAGTGAGATATAAATCGGAATCAATGCCGGGGGGAACGTAAGCGCTACACAATAAATATTGGATCTTACCAAGGCGCAGTTGTAATATAATATAGTCTATAATGGGTGGAATATCAAGAGGGGCGGCGGGGGGTGCGGGCGCGCAGCGCGCGGCGCTCAGTGAGCGCAACACGGCCACCAACACTCCACCACCATCACGACGCTGAGTCGCTGCGCGATCCCGGTCGCATCTAAACACATTGTAGCGGGGGTCTACAAATTCATTATTAAGTATACCATTATGCAACCAAGTCTCAGTCAAGATTATAATATCATAATTGTGCGATAATATATTCATGTAAATGGTATTTAATTTTGTTCTTAATCCGCGGCAGTTTTGATAGTAAACGGAGAGCACACTGTTATTTCTGTTATGGAATTTTATTAGTGAAAATATGAGGTATTGTGTATATGTATTCGGAACCACGGTAGGTACAAGTAAAGTCACACAAATTGAACGCACATGTTGAGATATGTAAGCCTGAACGTTGCGATTGATGTTCATTAATTAAATACAACATAGGAATCAAACTCATCGGAATTAGCAGGAATGATATGCCATTTTTATGATGAATGAAAAAAGTGACTGTTATAGGACTTGGGAAGTTAATAATTAAGGTACGAGTATTTTTCCAGAGAGCAATGCTTAGTTCGTAACGATTAAATAAAAATGATGTATTGTTTATATGTGGCAGGATAAAAAGCCTTGAAAAAGTACAATCATTATTGTTTTTATCAATTAAACATGAGTTACACAGGAGGAATAGATAGACTTCACAGTACATATTTAGATTATTGTAAAAACCACTTTTACTCGAAGTATTAATTGCGAAGGTACTATGTGCATACTTATGTCTTAACCATTTGAGAATATTTATAGTTTTATAACATATACAAAGGCAAGTGTAAGTAATATTTATATATATCATTATATTAATTGATCCGAGCGACATCCTGAGTTGTTCTAACCGCAATAACCGGAGAAGTATCTGCCTTGCGGGCCAGGACGGTGCCGTGCTTGACCCACACGTACTTGAAGTTGTTTTTTCGCGCAGCTTCGCGGCATTGACGAAATAAGAGCTTGTTGTTCAACGTCAAGTGTTCGTTAACATAAATAAATGGAAGTAGGCTGCCCAGGTACACATAGCAAACTCGAATTTAATCCTTTCGTTGCACGACTGGCGGCAATTACATTGTCGCGAAGCGTTCTGTTTGCGAATTTCACTATAATATTCTTTGGGCGACGGTCATTTTGGTCAGCGTGGGGTACCCGATGAATTGCGATGATATCGGTTGGCTGTATTGGCAGCTTGATCGCGCCACCTAAACATTCCATGACACTAACGAGATTCTCACCTCGCCTATCGGGGATATTAGTTATCTCGACATTACACTGTCTTGCTTGCTGTTCCATAGTATGTATCTTGTTTTCAAGTTGTTGAATTTTAGTAACGAAGCCATTAGTTTGACGTAAATTCTGTTCTAGGGTTTTCAATCGACTATCAAAGAGATCCTGCCGTTCATTCGAGAAGTCAAGCGATTTCTCCATTTCGCACAGTCGACTATTAACTTCGTTTAATGACTTGTTGAGATTGGTAACATCCGTGTTGACTTTCAGTACGTTAGCATTTAGTTCTGATAACGCAGAGGTAATTTTGGACAGTTCGCCAGACAGTGCCGTGCTCACCGCGGCAGAGATGCTATTCGTGATGCAATCGGTAATGTATCTATCCCATATTTGCATTTGGTCATCAAATTTCTCCTCAAAATTAATCATGATATGTTTATCAATGTTATCATGTTCCATCTGTTTACGTTTTCGGGTAGTAATAAAGTCCTTGCTGCTAATCTCCTTTACCGATGCCGGAATATTGCTGTCCGATGAGAAAACATTTGGTGGTGTGCGTTGTAAAGACATTGTAGTATGCGGGTTAGATGGCAATTATGCAGGTGTAAACGAGAAAAAAAATATAACGCTGTCCTTTCTGAAGTTAAGTTATTTAAGGCTGAAGTTATTTATTGAAATCGGCCATTAGTGATCACCAAGGTTAAGCAGCCTTTGGCCCGGTCGACCTGAGATGGGTGACCCGTTTGTGGCATTTTCACATTTGAGCATCTCCGTACGTAACTACGTTATGTGGTAGTCGTTAAGTCAAGTTGGAAGCCTGATAGGTGGTTTGATAAGTTCTAACAGCAAGTAGCCACAAACCTGTCTCCACCAATCTGCACTGTGTCCGCGTGCTGGAGTATGACCTAGTCTCTCTCCTATTTATTGTCAAACAATAAGCTGTATGACTAACGCCAAGATAACTAGCCCAACCAATCTGTATATTAAGCTTCTATTTATTCACTCTATTTTGTATGTGTCATCAAAATTAACTTTAAAGAACAATTTATGTTTTCTGAATTACTCTTAAATTTCTATTTAGTTCTAGCTAAAAATATTAGCTTTTTAATCTAGGATCATAATGGGAAATATTCAAGGCAATATGAAAAAAGGCAAAAATCTGAGACAGAGCCAAAACTGTTAAGAAACTAGGTATTTAGTCTTTAAGCAACTCATGCAAACAAAAATAAGAGAAAAATAAACTTACCTCATCATCATCAAAAGTATAGTCCGAGAGTCTCAGCTCCACCAAATCATGTTTTATCTCAATGAGCCTTCCCAAACATGCTTCAAGGAGCCTCTTTACAATCAACCGTTTTTGTGGCTGATCGTAGACTGCATCTAGCCTACCAAGCAGAACTGTGTACCTCACACGGAGTTCAAGCAATAATGGTAAGAGGTTCTTACCATTATTGCTTGAACATTATTGCTTTGATGGAGGTACAGTTCTTTCTGCTGTTCCTGCTTCAAACAGCGCTTCATTTGCTTGAGTTGCTTCACCAATAAGCTCTGAAGTTTCGATTAGAATATTGTTGTATGTTTTGTTGGACATTTTAATCTTCGATGTTTTTAGAATTAATTCCTCGACATAACGTTGAACTAAAACCAGTTCAATATGATAATACATTGATTTATGTAGATGACCTCCATCAAATAACATACATTATTTAAACCGAATTACAATAATAATATGTAGATTAAAACAGGATTTAAAATAAATATTCCGGCGATCATTTCAGTCCAAAATATCGTGTAAAGCAAAATTTAACACAGAGAATTACGAGACACAATATTATTCAAAACGACGCGGTTCAACTCAAACATACTATGGAATGATCAGTATTGAAACAACGATGTAACTAGGGGCGTTAACTGTGTTACTGTTGACAACGCACCACTTAAAAAGATAAACATAATCAAAACTAGACGATTATACATTTATTTTTGTTAAAGGATACACATTATTGAAACTAGATGAGTATTTATACATTTATTTTGTTGTATGGATTTTTCATTGACGGACGGTAGTATTTCAGTGGTTGTGTGTGTCAGTCGCTCCACCCGATAGATTGAGAAGTCGCGGGTTCCATTTCCGCACGGGACAAATCTTTGTGTGACCTGCAAATATTTGTCTCGGTCTGGGTGTTTGTGTATGTGAATTTCATGTTTGTAAACGCACCCACGACACAGAATAATTCCTAGTATGGGGCTACGTTTAAAAAAAAACCATCAAAATAATCCGTGTTAAATTCAAAGAAGTAGTTTTGTTTGATTCCGGTTTGGTCCTGTAATTTAGGTGTGTCTTGAAAAATGACTTATTTTATTGTTTGAAACGAATAAGACTCTACTAGTTCAGGCAAGTTTAATCTAGTCTTATCTAGTCTAGATTTAAATCTGGTGACTTCTACTCATTGATGAAAATTGGCACCGAATGTGCACTATTTAACAAAACTTAAAACAAGATTGTAGTATTTGGACTTTACAAAATAAGAGTTAGAGTTAAAAAAAGACGCGCTTTTAAAAATTCGCTTCTCGATAGTCCTATAGTATTAGTAGTTATAGTCTCTACCTATCTATCTATCTATACCATTACGCCAGATAAGGGATCTGGGGTCGCGATAAGGATCGCGGGTTAGACAGAAAGTACGGAGTTCTAACAGGTTCTTTCCTTACATACCTCTCTGGCTTCCTCCACGCAAATAGTTCGTCTCATACACGCTCGCCGGTTACGGAGACTCTTGACTTGTCCTTCAGATTCAGTAGTTATAGTAATAGTTAATATGGCATGTATACTAATGTATTCTGAAATTTTCGTACTCTGCTCTTCAATAAAAGGAGTTTTAAGTTAATGTACGCACAAAACTACGTCACTCGGCACGTCTGTTCATCCGCTATCGACATCACGACTGAATTAACGCATTCCACTGTAAATTATCACAACGGGAGAACCGACGTGTAAGCTGTTTAATGTACCAGCATCAATACGTTATTCTTTATCAAAACGTATGAAAGGCTCGTTGAAATATGTACGTGAAAAAATTTTAGGTTATATTTTAAGTGATGAAAAATGGTTCTACCTTGGGTTTGTAAATAGATACAATAGCTGGTAGAAATTTTGCTTTGAAGATAGCAGACGTCCTTGAAATGATGATTGGCATTTCAAAGCTTTTAAAAATTTAGTTCAATATCAATGTATAAAAGGTGCCTGGTTTCTTTATGAATCTAACAGTGAAGAAAATCAGCGGGATTTAATTGTAATGTCTGAAGTAGCTAATCCAGGTCTTGTTTTTGACACCATAACCTTTTTCTACCTTCTATCGGCGCCGGGTGCGATCTAGTGGCCCGCAGAGGTGGTTTAATTTCAATAAATAGTAGAGATCACTTTTGATTATCTATAAATGTAGTTTACGCAAAATCGTACTCCTGCAAATTAGCCCAGCTTCTGAAAAGGTTGGCAACTCAATCTTTAGACTTTGACGAAGATAGATTTACGGGCAGCTAACATAGCATATCTTACTTATCTGGCAAGCAAAATTGGACACTATAATTTGTATGATGTTATATTTTGACAATAATATATTCTAAGAGATTAGTCGTTATGTTTACTATACCTGTACTGACATAACCAGCCCATACCGTGCCTTTACTGGATAAAGTCCTTCTCTAAAAAAATGGGGTAAGATAGGCCACAGGAACCTATGTTTGGTGTTTAGTTCCAGAAAACCTAAGCACAAAGTCTTTAAATTACGTTCTGCCCGTTATGGCTTACGGACCCAAAACATGGACACCCACAGTTGGATTGGCCCATAACATTTATGGTTAAAACACCAAACACCATTATGCCTATATTCCCCAAGCGGGTATGACAGAGGTGTACTGTATACACCCAGTTTCCGCTGACGATGTTACGTCCCATGTAATAGGGGGCGAGCCTATTGCCATATATCGGGCACAATCCCAAACTCCGGACTAACATTGGAAGTTTTCGATAGAAAAACTACATTTGTCGAACCTAAGATTTGAATCTAGGACCACGTGATCACAAAGCACATTATTCGCTACTAAACTTTGTGTGTGTGTGTGTGTGTGTGTGTGTATTTGCGAATGATCTACGCTGTTGGCCGCGGGGCGAGCGTGCAACCAATACGCTCGAGCCAGAAGGGCAAGGGGGCAACTAGCTCAAGGGCGCCCTAAGGAGCAACGGCCTTGTTTTGGGCAGTCGCTATGGGGGAGGGCGTATACTAGGTGTCTCGCCATAGTGCTTTGCACCGACCGGCCAGCAAGGAATTCTTCGACCTCGCCGGCGAAGTTGGTGTCTGATCCTGTGTGTGGTATCTGTATCCTAAAGAAGGGATGTAAGGGCATTGGGAGGGTAGGTGAAAACATCCCGCAGACGGTGATAGCGGCTGACAGAAGGGGAGTTAGGCTCGGAGTCGGCGGAGGCTAAGATTAGCGGGTTCCTATGATTGGACGCGTTCGCGAAATATCGCGTGTTGTCGCCTTTTTACAAGGGTGCGAATAGGTTCGAGACCGAGATCGGAATGGACGCCACTAAACCAACGAGGCAGTCCAATTTATAATTACTCAGCGAACTATGGAATGATCTCTCCTTGGAGTTTTTTTGAAGTTTATAAACCGTAACGCGGTAATCCGATGGATAACCAAAGTTATCGACATAGCTGACTAGATTAGTAAACTGAAATGGCAATGAGCTGGTAGCCCGCGACTGCGCGATTCAGTGGGCGGAGCGACTTAGGCTCGTAACTACTGCACCAAGCCAGCGTCAAATATTTACGAAATAACGGCATATCTATTTCCTTCCAATATCTTTATCGCTACTTTGCAGCATCAATGAAATTTGCCTCATATGCATTTAAAAATGAATCTAATCTAATCTTAATTTGGAATTTTGCCCGGATATGGCAATAGGCTCGCCTAGACATGGGACCTAATATCGTCAGCAAAAAGTGGGTGTACTTAGTACACCTCTGCCATCCCCGCTAGGGAAATATAGGCGTGACGGTATTTACTCATAATTATTTCACATGAGCCCTAAAAACGTAACACGGTGCGTTACGATAGCTTCGTTATATAATCGTTTAATTGAATGGTAGACGAAGTCACAGTAAGGGCCGTGTAGAGTTATTTCTTTCGCTCAAATGTTTCTACAACCTGTGTAAACCTAGATCGAGAAATGCATGTTTGTGCGTGTGAATTTTATGTTTTTCCATGACGCAGGAATAATTCCTAATACGAGGCTACGTTTTTTAACAAAGACAAAAATACATGACATCCAATGTTTAGTCTACCGTCCAGAACATTTTAATCTAATCAATAAACTATCTACAATAAATTATACGTTTTCTTCAAAAATATTCCCAGTGTGAATGCAGAGTCCAGCATTGTGCCCGGTAGAATGGCAATAGACTCGCCCCTTATTACGAATCTAGTATCTATCTATGTATCTATATCATCTCGCCAGGCAGAAAGTACAGAGTTCCAACAGGTTCTTTCCTTACATACCTCTCTGGTTTTCTCCACTCTCATAGTTCGTCTCACGAATCCGCAGGAATAATTCCTAATGCAAAGCTACGTTTTTTTAACAAAGACAAAAAGACATGACATCCAATGTTTAGTCTACAGTTCAGAATATTCCTTATCTTGATTAGATCAGATAAACTATCAGTCCAACAAAAAATATATTTTCGACGAAAAATTCCCAGTCTGAATGCGGAGTTTAGCACTGCTACGTTATGTTACGTCACGTTAAAAATTACGAATATAACATTGTCGGCGAAAAGTGGTTATATGCAGTGCACCTCTGCCACACCCGCTTGGGGAACATAGGCATGACGGCGTATAAGAGTACTGCGCGCTTGACCCTTTTTAAATACCATGTTTATTTTACCGAAAGAATGTCAGAAGAAAGAATGACATAACAGATATACAGTGCGAAAGGGGAAGGATTGGGGTACCGGGGAAGACCTAGAGTATCTAACCACGACCAAATAGAGCAAGTCTTATCTGAAGGTCAAGTCAAGAGTCTTCGTAACCGGCGAGCGTGTATGAGACAAAGTATGACAGTGGAAGAAGCCATAGAGGTAACGGTGTTGGAACTCTGTACTCTCTGCCTATCCCGCAAGGGATCTGGCGTGATGATATAGATAGATAGATTTAACCGAAAAATAGCCATCTACAGTCCAGAACATTCCAAATTTAATCTACAAAGTGTCAGCTCTACGTTTTCCTAGTTCGGGCTTGAGACAAGATTAAGGCGCAACATACGTAAGTGTTATTTACTTAAGTGTTAGATTTTCCGACAGGAAATTGCCGGGAACAAAGCCGGGAAGTGTTTCCCGCCGTGATAACTACCACTCGAGACGACTTAACTACTCCTATGGTAAAGTTAGTACTGTATTAAATGTTACATACATAATAGCACGAATATTCGCGTAGAATGACGGACAAATTAGCGGGGTGGTTAAGAGCTTAAGACCCACTGGGTCTAACAGTCGCGGGTTCAATTTCCGTACGAGTTATTTGTTCCGGTCTGGGTATGTGTGTATGCGAATTTTCATGTTTGTAAACGCACCCACAACACAGGAATAAATCCTAGTGTGGTCTTTCAGGTAGGTGAAGAATGCTAGTCAGACACTTTGGAATACTTAATATTGATAATTTCTATATTTTGTCGAAATTACCTTTGGCAGTCCACTTAATAAGGGGTGAGCCTGTTATCATTTCAGGCTGGATAGGCAGGAAAAAAGGCTTAAATATTTGCAACTTCGCCAGAGCCGGCAAAGTGTGGGTCCTCGTATAGTAAAAACGTATATACAAGGTGTATCGTAATTAACGCAAGACCTCAGACACCCCGATTAGATAACTGATTGACAAATTCAATACGAAAAGTAAAGTTATTTACCTGTATTTTAAGCACTTTTATGCCCCAATTACCAATGAATCTTGTACGTGTATGTGTACGTATTCAGAAATACATTTTAGAAATGCATTTGAAATCTTTATATTGCTTAAAATCAAGAATACATTTAGTTTGTTATAGTGCGCTGAGGGAGTAACAGCATTTTTTACAAATTCTGAAAAAATATTAGATACATAAAAATAGATGGAATGTTCAGTTACCGATTTAGAACGAACTAATTATTTTACACCTTGTAGAAAAGAAAGTAGAATAGAACAGAATAATCTGTATTGTACACCAAGAGTAGGGAGT
The DNA here is from genome assembly GCA_905147815.2 of Phalera bucephala. Taxonomy (NCBI): domain Eukaryota; kingdom Metazoa; phylum Arthropoda; class Insecta; order Lepidoptera; family Notodontidae; genus Phalera; species Phalera bucephala. The sequence goes on along the minus strand of LR990626.1, from coordinate 22,374,165 downwards.
TGACAAATTGTCCAGTTTAGCTTATATTGAAAAAAAAAAAAAAATTATATATATATTTGATGGACGATTTAGCGCAGTGGTTAAGAGCTTGAGCGGCTCCGCCCACTGTGTCGAATAGTCGCGGGTTCGATTCCCGCACGGGACAAATCTTTGTTCCGGTCTGGGTATTTGTTTGTGAATTTTCATGTTTGTAAACGCACCCACGACACAGGAATAAATCCTAGTGTGCGGCTACGTTTTTAGAAAAAAAAAAATATACATATATATATATTATTTTATTGTCATTTTTGTTTATTACCAGGTCGTACTGTAAAGATTTGGTCTCGTTTTCTTCTTTACATATAGACCCGTGCGGAGTCGGGGCGGGCAGCTTGTATTTTTTACCAACCTCAAAAACGAGGTCGTTCTATATTCGTCTGTACGTATTTTTTTATGTATCTTCACTGATATATTCGTCAATTGTGGACCGATTTTAATGATTTTTTTCCCATTGGGTTCAGTATACCTCCAGTAGTCCCATTTTAATTTGATTAGTATTCGACTTTAGACTTAGAACATACAACAAAAAACTCCTTAACGACAAGCAATAGGGTATATATAATAATAATATATTGGGAATTCAGGGTATGACGTCAATCTTATAGGGGCCCTACTAAATAACTAAGCAGAATGTTAGCCGACTTCAAAAAAGGAGGAGGTTCATAATTCGTTCGGAACTTTTTTAAAACTGCTTTCGTTGTTATCCGTTTATGATGATTATTTTTGCATTAGGTTCAGTATAGCTCTGAGGTGGTCCCATTTTAATTTCATTGGTATTGGACCTTGGACTTTAAAGATACACCGAGGAACTCTATAACGACAAACAACACGAATGTTTAGATTGAGATATTATGAGTATTACGTCAATTTTAAAGGTACCCTACTATAGAACTTAGCAGAATACTAACCGACTTCAAAAAAGGAGGAGGTTCATAATTCATGTGTTATATTAATAACTATTTTGCTTACTAGTCGATTTTTATGATCCTTTTGCATCTAGTAAAATATAGCTCCACCACCACATCACCTCGGGGTGGCCCCATTTTAATTGTATTGGTACTGGATCTTGGACTTTGAAGATACACCAGAGTACTCCTTGACGGGTAAGTGAGACAGAAGACAGTAGGGAGTTGACAAATTGACGTTTAATTGTTCAGTTTTTTATATTGTTTTATCTGTTTCATCCGTAAAGTATTTGTTCCGTGATTTGTTTTCCTCCGGAAGGACGCCCCCGCCTCACCAGAGTACTCCTTGACGGCAAACAGCACGAATGTGTTAATTCAGTTATTATGAGTTTTACATCAATCCTGTAGGTAATTTACTGTAGAATTAAGTAAAATAGTGTAATATAGGTATACAAATATTAACAATTAATTCACTCATCACTTAAAATTGTAAAATAAAATAAAGTTTTTTTATAGAAGCTAAAGTTGGGGGTAAAATATGAATGCGTACAGCTTGAACCCAGTTGTTGTTGAGATCTTTGGAGGGGGGCTTTGACCTGGTGTGGACATCTTTTACCAAGTGATGATGGATAGTGGCCAAAACTGGGCAGAGGGCATAGAACTAAACGATTGACTTTGGTGTGACGGTTTATAACAGTTACGTGAAATAAGCTTGAGTATTGCAGCACAGCATGGTATTCCACATATAAGAATCATATTGATAGAATTGAGAGAGTTCAAAAAAACTAGTCCGAAGTCTAACTCACCGTTTCCTAATACCCAAAACCCTGAAATCGTACGAAGGCCAACTTAGGCACCTACGCATGGATCGGCTATTTTCACGCCGATCCTACCTAGATATGATGTTCTTATATAAGTTTGTTAATAATGATATCGACTGTACACCGTTACTAAACAAAATTTATTACAATGTCCCTGCTAGAATACCACGCTACCCCAATGATCTCTTTAAAATTAAACTTGCAAAACCAACTTAGACTCATCAATGATCCGTCTCTACGAGGTCGTAAAGATAATTCCTTACCTCGATATCTTTTTTGACAGCCTTTCAAAATCAGGACCAAAATTAATAATATTAAATGAAGGAAAAAAATATAGACATTCTCGTACTCTATAATGCAACTCAAAAATTGAATTTAGTCCACTGACAAAAAAAAAATACATAAACGAAATTACAATTATAATGAAATTATGTGTATTTGTATTTAATATACCTTTAATAGCGCTCGTAGCGCTGTGCGACCGCGGTGTTCTTACCGATTACCAAGGTTAAGCAGCGTTCGACTCGGTCGGCCTGAGATGGGTGACCGTTTGTGGCATTTCATATTCGAGCGTCTCCGTGCTTCGGAAGGCACGTTAAGCCGTTGGTCCCGGTTACCACTTAATGTGGTAGTCGTTAAGCCGAGTTGGAAGCCTTAAAGGTGGCTTGATAAGTTCCAACAGCAGGTGGCCAGAAACCTGCCTCCACCAATCCGCACTGGGTCCGCGTGGTGGAGTATGACCCAATCTCTCTCACCTCGATTTGTGAGAGAAGGCCTTTGCCCAGCAGTGGGCAGTATAGGCTGATATTATTATTGTTTTATTATATACCTTATCTTGTCGTAATTATCAAATTAGACGATGTTTATATTTAATTTGAACTTGTATAGTGCCCTGACACAGTGATTTTCTTTTTTAAGAATTTTACAGCTACAAATTTCTAATATTTTTATTTAGTGACATTTTTTATTTTAATTAAATGTTTAACTTCCTTTTTCCCTGACATTGTACTGGATTGGTATTCTAACCAAGTAACCAAGATGATGACATTGCTATTTCCAATTTACTAGTTGATTTTAATCAATTACAGTGCATGATGTGGTTGCCTATAATCGGAATAACATTTAAGCAATACACTGTAAACAAGTATTTTGAAATTGTACAAATTGATGTATATTCTGTTGGTGATCCAAAATAAATAAATAATAAATTTAAATCCGTTCAGCCGTTTTTGCGTGATTGAGTAACGAACATCCAAACATATGAGCATACAAACTTTCATATTTATAATATTAGTAGGATAATGGAAATATAATCGAAGTACATCATAAAAAGGTCGCCAACACAAACAGGGTAAGAACAAAATACCAAGTTTACTCACAAAGGCGTCTAACAACTAGCTAACGCAGATTTTCACGCTTTTCCTTGCTCACACAGTCGGTCCCACTGTGTTTTTACCCTTTGTGTAGTTTTTTACCTTTGTGCTTGGAATAGAAAAACAGTGTAACCTGTTTTTATTTGAAACGATTTTGTTTTCTGCATTCTCATAGCTGTTTGTGAAAGGGAAAAATGCTGAAAATGCTTTTGTATTATAAAGCTTTGATATTTGGAAATGGGTATTATGCTTATAAAGGACTTAAGTAGTGATCGTCTGGAGTTTCCCTAGATTGAGTTCGAAAGGAACTTACTTGTAGATATGCGAAGTACGTTTTCATTTTATATGCAACTGTGTATTGTTAAAAAAACTTTTTAGGATTTAAGTCACCGTGACGCGTACTGTTCCTAAGCAAAAGTGGAAGAGGTTTATACTGTATACTTTGCCAACAATGTTAAGTTCTAAAATAAAGGTCTATTAACCGGGCGCATTCACAGAATTTGGACTCTTTAACCAAGTGTTTGAAGTCCCTATTATAATTCCAAGATCTTATAATGATAAGATACCTCAATCACACTGCTGAACTATAATTTCAACCAGTATCTATAGTAAAGCAAGAGCTAGTGATAGAACGCAATCTTTTATTTAACTTGCAATGTTCGAATGTCTGTTTGTCTTTCTGGTTCAAATCTTGTGATCCATTTTTCAGGCACTTGCGGGTATCTGATTGAGCTCATCAACAAAATCAGATTAACAAAAATTTGACCCATACCATAAAAATAATGGCAAATATCCGTATTTAACAGACAATTTGCAATCTAAAACGAATATTTCAAAGTATTGTATGTATTTATATCGAAGTCGCCGACATCTTTACTGACTGACTCAATATAACTTCATATGTATTAATGACTACTGAATTATAACCAATGAATGATACTATAATGAATTATAATCAAAGTCTAATACTTTTTGTGAAATATTGCAATTGTCTGTTTAATGATAAATGGCTTAAGAGATTTTTTGGGTGATTTAAAATCATACAAGTATTTTTTCATTGGTGTTGGTTCTGGGGCAAACCATGTATGGGCGCAGAACAATGTTCTTTAGCATACGTATGTTAGTCCAGTGACAATACAACAATATGGTACCATGGAGCTTGGCCATAAAAACATGTAAAATATACAACGCAAGCCCTCGCGTTTAGGCTTGTTAGATTGGTGTTGGCAAATACAACCAGATAGTTTTCAGGGTCTAATGATGGAGCGAGAACAAAGCCATAGAAACTTTTCAACTAACCAAGATCTGTACGTCGTGTGCTTGTTATTAAAAGGTTTTTTTATATTTAAATTATTCTTTCTTATAGCAGTGATAGCCTAGTGGTTAGACCGTTGGACTGCAAAGTCAAAGGTCTCGGGTTCAAACTCAGGCACGCACCTCTGTCTTTTCGAAAGCATGTGCGTTATTAATTATCACTTTCTTTAACGGTGAAGGAAAACATCGTGAGGAAACCTGCATGCCTAAGAGTTTCTCGAAGGTGTGTGAACTTCGCTTACCCGCACTGGGCAAGCGTGGTGGACTATGGCCTAAACCCTCTCAGTTTGAGAGGAGGCCCGTGCCCAACAGTGGGACAGTTTTTTAACAGGGCTTATATTATATTATTTTCTTTCTTTCCTTACTGATTAGTTCTGAGTAAGTTTATTAGTATATAACTTAAGTGTAGTTTAATTACAACACCAATGTTCAAATGGACACGAGCAATCATACAAGAGGTGGTTTGGATGCCCGAATCTAAAATGTGCGCAGTGATATGAAGGAGCAATTTGGGCCTAGCCGTCGGTTCGGATATGTTAAAGTTGGTTTTCCTGCTAAAGTTAAGATATTTGTCGTACTATATTGTCGACCTTAGGTTATTATTGCAAGTGCTAAAAAAGAAAAAAAAGAGTACATCAAAAATTATGGTGACTTCTTATCCGGATACAGCAAACCATTTTTGATGATGACAATAATATACTCGTATATTTGGCATTCTCCTCTAAGCGGCTGCTTACCATCTCGTTGCCCTTTTTACGATTAAGCAGTAGTCTAACGGGCTAGGGATTTGGATAACACAGATACTGCTGATCATAGATTTATAAATATCCGATAAAACGCTGATACCATAAGAATTATAAAACCCTACATCTATCTACTCCTCACTAGGAAATATTTCTGCATCGTGAAGCATGAAATTCACAGACACAAAAATCGAGACATAACAAATATCTGACATAATTCGAACCCGCAATTATTCGATCTAGTAGGCGGAGCGAATTAAGCTCTTAACTACTGAACCAAGCCGTTCGTCATCATTGATCTAACAATATCCGATCTAGGAATTGCAAAACCTCCAATAAATTTCATTGCTAAGTTTTCGGTGTCAAAATCATAGTTATTACTACAAAATCAAACTTGCGTTTTATCCTCAGGCTGGATAAACAAACACAGGTGAAACTGTGACTGATATATGCACAGAATATTCATGTCTTGCAAACAGCCCGCTGGCGGCTTTTCGCTAATTTGGCTTTAACTGTGTCTTGCCAGAGCGACGAATGTTGTGGCTGCAATAGGAATGCCTGTGGTTCCTTCGGAGACGTTGGCAAATTGGGCTTGACTGCGTTAGTTGAATGCGCTTGTGATAAGTGATAGTTGGTTGATGAGGGGTGAACTGAGTTGTGGTTCTGGAATCGCAAATTTTTGGAACAAAAATACATATTCTTTACTAGATATAGATAGAAGAGATAGAGATAGAATTACATACTATTCCATTAATCTCGTAACAAGTCATAAGAGATTGCGTACCCATAATACATTTGCGATTAGCATAATGAGGTGGAAATATTGACTGTGTGAATTGGAATATGTAATTTTGGTAAAATAGTGCTGAAATAAGTGGTGGTTCTAGAACCGCGCCTTTTTGGAACAGAAGTACTATTGTATCAATCTCGTTCAAACTCATATTTAGTCTATAGCGTCATACGAGTCATTATTACCGGTAGAAGATGGCATACTTCTTCGTTCAGCAGTACCAACAATACTGCTGTACGTAGTAAGAAGATTTTCTACAATCTGAGGGTCGAAAAGATCGTACCTGCGACTATTTAACAAAGTAAGTTAAGCAGTCTACGTTTTATCATTTCATTTCATTTCATTTCATTTTTTTAAAAACGTAGCCCCACACTAGGATTTATTCCTGTGTCGTGGGTGCGTTTACATACATGAAAATTCACAAACAAATACCCAGACCGGAACAAATAATTGTGGATCACACAAAGATTTGTCCCGTGCGGGAATCGAACCCGCGACTATTCGACACAGTGGGCGGAGCAGCTCAAGCTCTTAACCACTGCGCTAAATCGTCCGTCGCATGAACCAAGTCGCCTTTATTTTGTTTGAGTTTCAACAGGTTCTTTCTTTACAGACCTTTCTGTCTGTCTCCACTCACATAGTTCGTCTTATACACGCTCGCCGGTTACGGAGACTCTTGACTTGCACTTCAAATAAGACATGGTCTATTTAGTCTTGGTAAGATAGTCTAGGTCTTCCCCGATATCTACGTCCTGTTCTAGGTACACTACAAACTGACAGCGGCGCGGCACCATTAGACCCTTTGTAAATATGTATATTTATTAATTTACTACCGTTTTTTTTACAAAATATGTAAATGGTTGTTGTTCTATGTCCTTCCCACTTTCGCATTGTTTACCTGTATGGTTTCTGTCATATTAAGTTTCTTTATAATCCGTTTAGTACTCGTATGTAGAAATAATAGATACTCCGCAAATGTTGTGTTATTTTTTTAGTAAAAAAGTGTTATGTTTTATTTTACGATGTAAGACACCTTCATATAATGTTTCAATTAAATTCAGTATGCCATTTTAATATGAATAAATACCAGTGATGTCGCAAGAACCGTAATTCTTTCCGGGATAAAAAGTATCTCGAAAATTATTTCGAGACCTAAAACAATTTGAAAGTGTTAATAAGAGATCTTATTAACACTTTCAAATTGTTTTAGGTTAGGTTATTCTATCATTTTAGTATGAAGGAATAACAGCTAGATATCCCGGGAAAACCTTGTAGTGAATATATTGTATATTTTGTCAACTTCCACCAGATTTATTTCTCTATCAACTATCTCTATCACCGGGTTCAGTCTTAGCCCCACTTAGCCCGCACAGGTGGTCTTTTTAAACTATATAAACTAAACTAAAGCGCGATCTTATTCCCCACACAGCACTAACGCCGCCTCATAAAAAAAAACATATACAATACCTTCCTTTTCAAGAAGGAATATCAGTTTATCTGTATATTTTAAAATTATCGGTGAAATATTTCTGATTTAAATCTTCTCTACCTTCCCTGTCAAAAATTATAAGCCAGCGTATTAATATCTAAAAACGGTTGCTAGCTAAGTACGTAGCAAAGTTTTGTCAGTAAATGTTGTGTTAGTCTTCTCGTAAGATATTAATCGTCGTTAAAGTTTTGTATGCGGCCCATTTGCGGCGGCGGCGGCGGTTCTCTCCAGAAGAAACAATTGTGAATGCAACATCGGTTCATGCACAAAACCATGTTTGAGTGTATAAATCAAACGTGTATGAACAATTTCGAGTGAGTGTTTTAAGCCACTGAAATGTTTCTCGTGAGGACTAACCTGAGTCCAATATCAATTCATGGATGAATTCATGTGTAGGCAAAATTACATACTTTACATCGTAACATTGCAGTTCGGGATGAACAATAATAAAGTTTTATGGTTTACCCCGTGACAATCTAATCTAGCTTAAGTTGTTTTGGAACAATGAATGATTAATCATATTCGACTTTTTTCTCTTTCCTCAAACTGTTAGATTTTTCGTAAATATGAGTATACAGCGTTATGATCCATAGTACAGGCTATAACTATCCAAAATTTCATTGAAATCCTGCAAACAGGCTTCGAGTATAGTGTCTTTTTAGAAACTTAACGTTTTGCTTATTTTTGTATTTTCTGATAAAACCTTTGGATTTTCCGAGATAAATAGTTTTTGCGTTATGATAGTTCATACCCTTGGACAGATATACCGATAGATAAACAGACACGAAAGCCAAAAATTGTAAAATTGGCTTCTACATCAATAGAATAATATCCGTGGGTTGTTATTTCCATAAAATATACACAGACATGACTTCCTTACAGTTTTATTATATGTAGTATGTAGAGATATAGATGATTTACTTTTCCCTACAAACTGTTTGATTTCCTGATAAAAATAATATTAAGTATGTTTTCTGTCATATGAAATATCTCCATACTAAGTTTCACTGACATTTGAAGAGTAGTTTTGGAACAATGAATGATAAATCAAATTCGATAAGTATACAGAGTTGAGACCTATTGTACAGGTTACAATTACACACAATTTTGTTGAAATCCATCATACAGGTTTTGAATAAAGTTTCTTTTTAGAAATTCAATGTTTTGCTTGTTTTCGCCTTATCTGGAAAAACCTTTTAATTTTCTAGGATAAATACTATACAATACGTTAGCCAATAGCTTAAAGTATCCGCATGCAGATTTTCATCAAAATCCGCCAGGTAGTTTTTGCGTGATGCCGGTTCATACCCTCCGACAGACAGACAGACAGACAGACACGAAAGCCAATAATTGCAGAATCGGCTTCTACTTCGATAGTATGATACCCCTGGCTTGTTATTTCCTAAAAATATTCCATGTACAGACACGACTTCCTTACTGCTTTATTATATGTATGTATGTATATAGATGTATGTTATTCTGTAAGGTATATATTCTATGGGCAGTTGAACAAATTTATTGTTGTAAAATTTTAGTTGCCTGAAAATAAATGAGTTATTATTATTTATGTATCTCGCTGTGATTCACGGGCTTTACCCGGACCTTTAAAAGGCTTGCATGGGGACATGGTTCCAACACGTAAAGGCCCTTTGCGAGAAGGTAATGTTATGTAAGCCACCTGCTGAGATCACTTGCTGAAAATGAAGAAACATAACCAGCGAACTGACCCCGGCAGGTGCAAGGACTATTGTAAATTATGGAAAGAAAACTAGGGCTATGTAAATGAGGTTTGATGGACAAAAACTGGACTATCTCAAAGGGGACGGACACCGGCCATAATTAGTGATACCTAATTACCCGTGGCCGGCGGTGACTCGCCGCTTACTAGATGGGCCCTCAAACGGTCGTCCTAGGACAACTGAGGGCAACACCGGTGAGAGCGGCTCAGGGGTGTAGAGAGGTGTGCTGTGCTTTCTCCGAAGTTACTCGCGGCGTTATGCCCTTTAATACTTCCACCCCTGGAGTACATCGACGTAGGAACGCATTATCTTCCTACGTCGATATAGCTCTCACGGCTCCTCCCTAGACCGCCAATTAAGGCTAGCCAGAGCCGAGAGTCCTGCGGGCACCCTTCGGTTTCCACTCGACCGACGAAGACACGCCGAGTTGGGGGCTCTGACCGACTCTCTGAAGCACTCGGGTCCATGGTGTCTCACCAACAGCTCGCCACAAGCTGCCCTGCGGGCTTATTATTATTATTATGCTGAATGTATTATTACATTACGCCAGCGGTCTTTTTGCAAACCATCATTATTTTACAATAACCGCTGAAGACCGCTGGCGGCTTTTCGCTAATTTGACCTTAGCTGTGTCTTGCCAGAGCGACGAATGTCGTGGCTGCAATAGGAATGCCTTGTGGTTCCTTCGGAGACGGTGGCAAATGTGCTTGATTGTGTTAGTTCAATGCGTTTGTGATTGGGTGGTAAGTGGCTAAAGAAATAATTGTTAAGTAAACTAGAGTATGTTTATTGTATTGAAATGAGCTGTAGTTCTTGGGCGGGAACTCCTTGGAACATAAACACGATTTCGAAATAAAACTATTTCTTCGGATTTTATCGCGGTTTATTTTTTGCTTTTTAAGTTCCCGACGTTTCGAGTGATTTGCAGCACCCATAGTCACGGGAAAAAATAAACCGCAATAAAATCCGAAAAAATAGTTTTATTTCATGTGTAATATTCGCGTAAATCTAAGAACTCAGTATAAATACGATTTTGTTTATATCGTACGAAGCCATCAAGAATCAATAGTATACTATAACTTTATACGTTAAAAAAACTACAATAAAACTTGCATACTGCCCTTCCGTTCAAATATTCTTAAGTCGAATAAAGTTATATCTATCGATCTATCTATATCATCACGCCAGCTCCCTCGCGGGGTAGGCAGAGAGTACAGAGTTCCAACAGGTTCTTTCCTTACATACCTCTCTGGCTTCCTCCACTTTCATAGTTCGTCTCATACACACTCGCCGGTTACGAAGACTCTTGACTTGCCTTGCGTGACTCCGCACATCTTCCGCAGAGATTGCATTTCGACCGCATTTATCCTGCTTTCGTTCTCGAATAAAGTTACTATAAATAAAGTCATTTATACAATTCATTGTAATCTATTATGCATTATATTGAATCTAACTCAAAAATTATCAGGATTGGTTAACTATTTTGGAACTCTTTACTCACTGCTCACCCCGCACAGGGTTATTTCAATTCAGAAATAACATCAAAAATCGAAAAAATAAATAAATACCATCGCGCCTGTATTCCCAATCGCGGGTGGCAGAGGTACGGTACACCGTGTACATCCACTTTTCGCCGACGATGTTAGCTCGAAGCTTGCATTGTTATTTTGTCTATCTAGAACAAAAATAATAATAATTTATTACCGAAATAGCTTCAAAATAAAACATGCACTTATCTATCACAGTTCGATTTTTAAATATATTTAGTACATAAGAACCTGTTTTAGGAACTAGATATCCGGCTGTCCCTAAGAGAATAAGTGCGCTGCATAGTGTACACGTGTGTGTGTGTGTGAATCTATATCAATCTCTAAATCTATATCAACACGCCGCTTGCGGGGAAGCAGATATTACAGAGTTCCAACAGTTTTTTTATACCTTTCTACCTTCTTCCACTTTCATAGTTCGTCCCATTATAATTTTATAACTCTGATAAAAAGGTGCTCGTTAGTCGGTTTCCCTTTTTAAAAAAGTTTTTAATTTTTCAATTTTAATTGATGTCGAAATTATTATGTATATTTATATACCTGTATTATATTATTATACAGTAAGGTACTTACAGGATGGGTAAAACGCTCATAGATACTGATTTTACACATTCGTGCTGTTTGCGGTCAAGGATTCCCGTGGTGTATTTTTAAAGTCCAAGGTCCAATACCGATACAATTAAAATGGGACTACCCTGAACCTACACTAAACCCAATGCAAAAATAATCATCATAATCGTTTTATTAGCAAAGAAGTTAAAAGCATAAACGAATGAACCTCCTCCTTTTTTGTAGTCGGTTAATATTCTGCTTAGTTCCATAGTAGGGTACCTATAGGATTAACGTAATACCCATAATATCTCAATCTACACATCTGTATTGTTGGTCTTTCAGGAGTTCCCTGGTGTATCTTCATAGTCAAATTAAAATGGGACTACCTTGGAGCTACACTGAATTTAATGCAAAAAGAATCACAAAAATCGATTTATAATTGGCGGAATGATCGCGTAACATGCATACAAAAACATACAGTTAAATTGAGAGCCTCGTTCTGTTATGAAGTCGGTTAAAAAGATTTATCATGTTGAACCCGCGACTATTAGACACAGTGGGTAGAGCGGCTTAAGCTTTTACGCGAATATTCGTGCTATTATCTGTGTAACATTAAATACAGTACTAACTTTACCATAGCAGTGTTTAAATCGTCTTCAGTGGTAGTTATCACGGCGGGAAACACTCCCCGGCTCTGTTCCCGGCATTTCCTGCTGGAAAATCTAACACTTAAGTAAATAACACTTGCGTATGTTGCGCCTTAATCTTGTCTCAAGCCCGAACTAGGAAAACCTAGAGCTGACACTTTGTAGATTAAATTTGGAAAGTTCTGGACTGTAGATGGCTATTTTTTGGTAAAATATACACGGTCGCTGAAAAGGGGCAACGCCGTATCTCTCTTAAACACTGTCACGCCTATATTCCCCAAGCGGGGGTGGCAGAGGTGTACTGCATACGACCACTTTTCGCTGACGATGTTAGGTTTATGATAGGGGGTTAGCCTATTCTCATTATATCGGGTAATATCCGGGTAATGTAATAGGATCTTTTTTTATCGAATATATATACGTTGTTGGACCTAAGCTTTAAACGCAGGAGATAGTCAGAGAAGGAAGAAGGTTTTAGGCCATAGGTCACTGAGGGATAAAATAGATCTCGGTGGTGTCGGGCAAGCTGTATGATATGGGTCATGCAGGATCCATGAGCATTTGAAAATGAAATGAAAAATATTTATTCAGCACAGCGAAAATACAGATTTATAAAAAAAGTAAAAACAAACAACAATTAAAATTCGATGAGATACTCTTATAGGTATTGTTTGCTACGGTGTGAACTGTGCCAAAAGGTATTTGGCTCAGCATGTGCTGGAGGGGGACTGGGGTCTCCTCCAACGCTGACTTTCAGCCAAACCCCTCTCCAAACGGTTTTATGTATACCCTGAATGGTGAAGTAATCGCGCATACTATGGACACAATAAATAAATTAATATTGCATATGTAATAAATAGAGAAAGAAGCAAGTACAATATAAATATCTTCCACTGTCCACTGCAGGACAGAGGTATCCCCTAAAGACCGCCACAACGACCGGCTTTGTGCTGTACTCATCCAACTTCTACCCGCGACCTTCACCAGGTCATCGGTCCATCTTGTAGAGGGCCTGCCCATTCCACGTCTTCCGGTACGTGGTTGCCACTCGAGAACCTGTCTTCCCCAACAGCCGTCAGTTCTACGAGCGATACATATAATAATAATAAATATTTCATATAATATTTTTTTTCAATTAATTTTCCTCTTTCCACGAAATAAAAAAAAGATTCAAACACAAGACCTCATAATAGTTACATGCATTATTCGCCACAATACTAACGAGGCAGATTGTTAATTGCTTTCTTTTTCTTGATCAACAGTTTGGGAGCTCTAACGAGGATGCAAATATTGTACCCTTACAATCCTGCCTATCCTGCCTAGACTGAGATATACCCCTGTACAGTGCAACATGTCGCCGGCAACAAATGTTACTTAGTTTATAACTTTTCATATATAATATGTATGTTAGTCTGTAAGGTATATATTCTATGGGCCTGTAAGTTGAACAAAATATTGTTGTAAAATTTTAGTTGCCTGGATTAAATGACTTATTATACTATATATCCAGTCTGCAATGGTAACAGGCTTAACTCTCATTAAGTGAACAGCCAAAGGTACATTTGACGAAATAAAGAAGTTTGCAATTTCAAGCATTCCATAGGGTCTGACTAGCATTCTTCACCAACCTGAAAGACCAGCATTCTACGCGAATATTCGTGCTATTTAATGTTACATACACAACGTATGTAACATTAAATACAGTACTAACTTTACCATAGCTGTAGTTAAGTCGTCTCGAGTGGTAGTTACACGGCGGGAAACACTCCCCGGCTCTGTTCCCGGCATTTCCTGCGGGAAAATCTGCCACTTAAGTAAATAACACTTGCGTATGTTGCGCCTTAATCTTGTCTCGTGTACGAACTAGGAAACAGAGCTGTCACTTTGTAGATTAAATTTAGAATGTTCTCGACTGTAGATGGATATTTTTCTGTAAAATGTACATGGTCTTTGAAAAGGGTCAAGCGCGCAGTACAGTGGTGGATTTAAACATTGGCCGCCAGTAGGCTATTCAATTTTTGCCGCCTCTACTAACCTCTGTAATTTAATACCCTAGTTCACAATCATATTAATTATATTTTCTTTGTCTATTAAATTGTAAAAAACTTTTTCCAGTTATAAGTATTATTGTGAACTAAGGGATCCGTGTGTCAGTTCCTAGATTATACTTACAACTAACGATTAAGTGAAGCTTACACAAGAAATAGTCTTTGGGTATATTGTTGAGCTAAGAAAAGCTCAATCATATACTATTTATAAAAGAATCAGGCAGATTTGCGCATTTACGCATCCAGATTCTACCTGCAACCTTCACCACTACTTCACGGCTACTAGGTCATCTCTCGAGATCCTTTCTGCCCCAAAGGCAGTCAGTTCTACGAGCGATGTGCCCTATCGACTGCTACTTAAGTTTGGCAATTCTGTGAGCTGTATCGGTGACTTTGGTTCTCCTGAAGATCCCCTCATTTCAGATTCGATCTCGCAGAAAAACTTCGAGTATAGCTCTTTCCATTGCCCTTTGGGTAACCTTAAGCCTTCTTATGAGGCCCATTGTGAGTGACTATATATCGGTACCGTAAGTCATCACTGGCAACACACCCCGGTCAAAGACATAACATTAACTAAACATAACATAACTTTTCACATCTTTTTTGTCTTTGTTAAAAAAACGTATCCCCACACTAAGAATTGTTCCTGTGTTGTTGGTGCGTTTACAAACATGAAATTCATATGCATAAACATCCAGACCTAAACAAATATTTTCTTCGACTTGGGTGCACAAACATATGACCAATTAAACACGCAGCGCAGCACGTTACGGTCACTTCGTCTACTTTTACCACTAAACGATCACAGATGAACGATCGATTTTTGGGCTCTTGTAATATAACTATTAGTAAACACCGTCACTCCTATTGGTCATGCGGGTGAAGGACCAAACCATGATGTGGAAGGGTGAAAGTCGCTGGTAAGTCCGGCTCGCATGAGACCAGAACTTATGGCGACTGCGGTTGGAGAATATGACGGAAATGCGGGTGGACTGTATTGGGATGCGGCGTGCGGGTATGCGAATAGCCTAGAAGTGGCTGAAAAATATACGAGCGAAGGAAAATAAGAGGTTCTTACAATGGAAGGCCTCTTATTTTCATACAATGCCAGAGAGGACGGTCGTACACACACATAAACCAACAAACGGCAATCAAAGCATATGCACTTACTGGTCAGTCAAGTCCCCGGCTTCACGCAATACAGGCAGCACGGCGAAAAACGAACCACTCACTTACAGCATAAACATCTAAGCGGGATGAGGTCTTACGAGGAGACGTTGATAAATTTAAAAAGCGGTGATCGTTGTAACCGAACCGATGCGCTCGGTCGGTAGTAGATCTTGCGACAGCCCCTTTCTGACTCCTTTATGAGACTGATTTCGTTTCGTTCTTGAACTTGATTCAGCGATCTGGTCACTAGGCGAGCTAGCGCCCCCCGTGGAGCCAATACAACATCACGGTTCGCACATGATGACATAGATGGCCCGTTTGCAAGTTCTAGCGCGCATAAACGGCGTAAACACCTATATTCCCTAAGCGGGGGAGGCAGAGGTGTACTAAGTACACCTAATTTTTACATGGGACTTAACATCGTCGACGGCAACTGGGTGTACACAGTACACCTCTGTCACACCCGCTTGGGGAATTTAGGCGTGACGGTGTTTGGTGTTTTAACTATAAATGATATGGAGCAATTCAACCGTGAGTATCCACGTTTAAGCCATAATGGGCAGAACGCATTGTTTAAAAACTTTGTGTTTAGGCTTTCTGGAACTTAACACCATATATAGGTTTAAGTAGCCTGTCTTACCCCAATTTGTAAAAAAAGAACTTTATCTAGGAAGGGTGGAGGCTGGTTATGTGTATGGATATAGTAAACCGAACGACTCATCTTTTAGGATCTATTTTTTTCACAATTTAATGTCGTACAAATTATAGTGTCCAATTATGATTGTCAGAAAAGTAGAACAGTGCTACGCTAGCTGCCTATAAATACATCTTCGTAAAAGTCTAAAGCTTGAGTTGCGAACACTTTCAGAAGCTGGGCTAATTTGCAAGAATACAATTTCCCGTGAAGAATATTTTTGTTCGAAAGTGTTCCCTACTTGTAAAAGAATCACATATATTGCACATAATAAATGTACTGATAATATTAAAATATGGTGTACAATACGAGTGACTCATGATCATTATTTTGGTGAAAAAAGTTAAACCTTTCGATCACTGAAACCACCTCTGCGGACTACAGGATCGCATCCGACGCCGCTGGAACAAACAGTTATGGTGTCAACAAAAAAAACCTTCATAGGTTACCTCAGAAATGAGAAGTAACTACCAATGATTTTGTATGCTATCTGCTAGTCAGAACCATTAAGAAAAGTACCTATTAAACATTGATATTGAACTAAATTTCTAAAAACCTCGAAATGCCAATCATCTTTTGAAGGACGTCTGCTATCTTCAAAGCAAAATTTCTACCAGCTATTGTATCTATTTACATACCCAAGGTAGAAACATTTTTCATCACTTAAAATATAACCTCAAAATTTTTTACGTACATATTTCAACGAGCCCTTTCATACGTTTTGATAAAGAATAACGTATTGATGCTGGTACATTAAACAGCTTACACGTCGGTTCTCCCGTTGTGATAATTTACAGTGGAATGCGTTAATTCAGGCGTGATGTCGATAGCGGATGAACAGGCGTGCCGAGTGACGTAGTTTTGTGCGTACGTTAACTTAAACACTTTTATTACGGAGCAGAGTACTAAAATTTCAGAATACATTAGTATATACGTCATATTAACTATTACTATAACTACTGAATCTGAAGGACAAGTCAACAGTCTCCGTATCCGGCGAGCATGTATGAGACGAACTATTTGCGTGGAGGAAGCCAAAGAGGTATGTAAGGAAATAACCTGTTGGAACTCCGTACACTCTGTCTACCCTGCGATCCTTATCGCGACCCCAGATCCCTTATCTGGCGTAATGGTATAGATAGATAGATAGATGGAGACTATAACTACTAATACTATAGAACTATCGAGAGGCGACTTTTTAAAAGGGCCTATTTTTAACTCTAACTCTTATTGGTGATAAGAGAGTGAACGATGCAGGTAAGCTCATTGTAGATGTTTGTTTGGAAAGGGGTATCCTTGTGTCTAATACGATATTCCAGCACAAGGACATACATATGTATACGTGGAGAAGGAATGAACAAAAAAACAATGATAGATCTGATCCTGGTTGATAACCGACTCCGAAGCAAACTACAAGATACGCGTGCGTATAGAGGCCCCATTCTGGAATCAGACCACTATCTCGTAGTTGCGCGGTTTAGTGGTCTGTTCAGGAAGTGGAGGCACTGGCGAGAGCGTATCCCCTTCGGAGACCTTGAAAGAATAAAGGTTGAAAAGTTGCAAGATGAGAGCGTGAGGAGAATGTATGAAGACAGAGTCCGGGACAAGCTTTTGACAGCAGGCTCTTCGGACTCAAATGTAGATGAATGCTGGAATAGCCTGAAAGAGAGTTTGGTGGAATCCGCGAAAGAAGTATGTGGTTGCTCAAAGAAGCATATTACAGCAAAAGGTGATGCATGGTGGGATGCGGAGTTGCAAAGCTCCGTAGAAAGTAAGAAGGAAGCGTGGCAGGACTATGTATCTTCTTTGAACCTGAATGCCAGTATGACAGAGATGAGGAAAGAAATATACCGGCAATGCAATAATGCCACTAAAACTTTAGTGAAAGAAAAGCGTGAAAGAGCCAGTATGATTGAGGAGGAGAGGCTGGCGAAGAACTTCGAGAACAACACCAAACTCTTTTGGAGCAAGGTGAGAAAGGCTGAAGGTGATTCGTCAGGCTCCAGAATGGAAAGGATAAAATCTAAAGATGGTGACATTCTTGCAGACACACAAGCTGTGCTAAACCGGTGGAGTGAATATTTTGGAGAAATGTATGGAGATGACCCGGATGCTGGTGCCGCAGACGTGCCCAAAGGCGAGATTGCGGCACCAGAATCAACGGAGGACATCACTATGGAAGAAGTTGAATGGGCGATAGGAAGTATGAAAAACGGTAAAGCTGCGGGAGTAGACATGATATCTGCCGAGATGATCAAATATGGTGGAACTTGCGTCCGGGACGCTTTCCGGGCCCTTGCAAACCTTTGCTGGAGGACCGGTAGAGTCCCTACAGATTGGCGCCGCGCAGTCATAGTACCCTTGTATAAAGGCAAGGGTTCACAATATGACTGCGCCAATTACAGAGCCATCAGTTTGATGAGCTTGGCAGCCAAGGTGTACGGTAAAATTATTGACCGGAGAATGCGCGTGAAGTCCGATGGAATGTTGTGCGAGGCACAAGGGGGTTTCAGGTCTGGAAGAGGATGTTCGGATCAAGTCTTCTCACTCCGCAACATCGTAGAGAAGCATCTGGCAGTAGGGTGGAAGGTTTTCTGTGGTTTTGTAGATCTGGAGAAGGCATTTGACAGAGTTGTGTGAAAGAGACTTTGGGACATTTTGCCAGAGTATGGTATAGATGGCACTGTTGCGAGCCGTCCAGTCCACCTACGTGGACAACAAGGCGTGCGTACGGGTGGGTGGTAACATGTCACCTTGGTTTGACGTTAAAATCGGCGTCAAGCAGGGTTGCGTGTTGTCCGCTAGACTGTTTATAGTGTATCTGGATAAAAGTCTTCAAAGACTGTATGCGATAACTGAAGGGGTTAAAATGGGTAATCTAGTGATAAACCTATTGTACCTAACCTATTGTATGCAGATGACGCGGTTTTGATAGCGCCAACAGCCACTGATCTGCAAACACTAGTCACAGTTATGAGAGACGACTGCATGAACAATGGCTTACATTTGAATGTGAAGAAAACCAAAATTATGGTTTTTGAACGGGAAGAAACCAGAACGAATGCAAGGATTGTGGTTGGTAACGATGTGCTGGAGCAAGTGAATGAGTTTGTATATCTTGGATGCGCCTTCAGTAAGGATGAGAAATACACCGCTGATATAGAGAGAAGAGTGAATGCAGGTAATAGAATAAATGGTGCGATGGGAAGGCTACTTGGGAGCCGGCACTTAAGCCAAAAGGCGCAGCTGGCCATGCATAACGGAGTGCTTGTCCCAACGCTGTTATATGGCAGTGAGAGTTGGGTATGTAAGAAGGAGAACGAAAGCAGGATAAATGCGGTCGAAATGCGATCTCTGCGGAAGATGTGTGGAGTGAAGCTGACCGACCGCATTAGCAACAGCATAGTAAGACAGCGAGTAGGTATGAAAGATAGTATCGGTGTAAAGATGAGAAAGGGCATGCTCCGTTGGTTCGGGCATATAGAAAGAATGCCAGAGGAAAGAATGACAAAACAGATATACAATGTGAAAGTGGAAGGATGCAGGTACCGGGGAAGACCTAGACTATCTTCCCACGACCAAATAAACCGAGTCTTATCTGATGGAAAAGTGTATGAGACGAACTATGAGAGTCGAGGAAGCCAGAGAGGTATGTAAGGAAAGAACCTGTTGGAACTCTGTACTCTCTGCCTACCCCGCAAGGGATCTGGTGTGAGGTTATAGATAGATAGATAGATAGAACTCTTATTTTGTAAAGTCCAAAAACTACAATCTTGTTTCAAGTTTTGTTAAATAGTGCACTTTTTGGTGCCGATTTTCATTAATGAGTAGAAGTCACCAGATTTGAATCTGTACTAGATAAGACTAGATTAAACTGGTCTAGTCTTATTCAAAGGTTATTCTTTTTAAACAATAATATAAGTCCTTTTTCAAGACACACCTTAATTACAGGACCGAACCGGAATCAATTGAAACTTAATCTTTGAATTTATCGCGGATTTTTTGGATGGTTTTTTTTTAAACGTAGTCCCACACTAGGATTTATTCCTGTGTCGTGGGTGCGTTTACAAACATGAAATTCACATGCCCAGACCGAGACAAATATTATCAGGTAACACAAAGATTTGTCCCGTGCGGAAATGGAACCCGCGACTTCTCAATCCAGTGGGCGGAGTAACTGACGCTCTTAACGACTGACCTAAGCCGTTCATCAATGAAAAATCCATGTAACAAAATATACGTATAAATAATCTAGTTCATCAAATCATCTAGTTTTATTAATGTTTGTCCTTTAAGGAAAATAAATGTATAAATAATCATCTAGTATTGATTATGTTTGACTTTTTAAGTGGTGCGTTGTCAACAGTAACGCAGTTAACGCCCCTAGTTACATCGTTGTATCAATACTGATCGATCCATATTATGTTTGAGTTGAACCGCGTCGTGTAATAAATAATATTGTGTTTCGTAATTCTTTGTGTTAAATTTTGCTTTACACGATATTTTGGAGATAAATGAGCGCCAGAATATTCATTTTAAATTTGTTTTAGTCTCCATATTATTTTTGTAATTCTGTTTAAACAATGTATATTATTATATGGAGGTCATCTACATAAATCAATGTATTATCATATTTAACTGGTTATGGTTCAACGTTATGTCGAGGAATTAATTCTAAAAACATCACAGATTAAAATGTCCAACAAAACATACAACAATATTCTAATCGAAACCTCGGAGCTTATTGGTGAAGCAACTCAAGCAGATGAAGCGCTGTTTGAAGCAGGAACAGCAGAAAGAACAACTCTATTACCATTATTGCTTGAACTCCGTGTGAGGTACACAGTACTAGTTGGTAGGCTAGATGCAGTCTACGATCAGATGCTCCAGCCACAAAAAAGGTTAATTGTGAAGAGGCTCCTTGAAGCATGTTTGGGAAGGCTCATTGAGATAAAACATGATTTGGTGGAGCTGAGACTCTCGGACTATACTTTTGATGATGATGAGGTAAGTTTATTTTTCTCTTATTTTTGTTTGGATGAGTTGTTCAAAGTCTTAATACCTAATTTCTTAACAGTTTTGGGTCCGTCCCAGATTTTTGCCTTTTTTCATATTGCCTTGAATATTTCCCACTACGATCCTCGATTAAAAAGCTAATATTTTTAGCTAGAACTAAATAGAAATTTAAGAGTAAATCAGAAAACATAAATTATTCTTTAAAGTAAATGTTGATGAAAAATACAAAATAGGGGGAATTGTGCGTTCAGTGGTAATTAAACCTTCTCAATCATTGGATTGGAAAGGTTTACACTTGTAGTACATTATATTTGACCTGTGATATTTTCATTAACATATAACATTAATCCTTAATTCAGGCACTATTAAAACTGCAAGTTACTCCACCTGAAGCAGAACCTTGCATACCACAGTTCTTTATAAGGGAAGCAGAAGAGGAGATTGAGAGTAGACGGCAGTTTATAACAGATACGTTGCAGAAATTAGGACATGAGCCAGTGAAGCCCAAACCTTTGGTACTGACAGAACAACAGGCCGTGCTTATTATACAGAGCCATGAGAGAGCTAGGCAGGGGAGATTGAGGTAAGGACGAATAGCATCCATAAATAGAAGCTTAATATCCAGATTGCTTGGGCTTGTTATCTTGGCGTAAGTCATACAGATTATTGATTGACAATAAATGGGAGAGAGACTAGGTCATACTCTACCACGCAGACACAGTGCGGATTGGCGGAGATTTGTGGCTACTTGCTGTTAGAACTTATCAGCCGCTTATAAGGCTTCCAACTTGACTTAACGATTACCACATTATGTACTTATGGATCAACGGCTTCCTGAAGCACGGAGATGCTCAAATATGAAAATGCCACAATAGGGTCACCCATCTCAGGTCGACCGGGCCAAACGCTGCTTAACATTGGTGATCACTAAGATAACCGCAGCCGCACAGCTCTACGAGCTTTCACTTCACTTCACTGACTCGACAAATTATGATTTAATTCCGCGAGCGAATAAAATTCAGTATTTTTATTTTGTCATTATTTTTGATCTGTGTTACATAATTTCATATAAACCGTTTTTTTATAAAGTCATTCATCATAATCCTTTAATATAATGTTCTTATAATACTTCATTAAAAAGCTTTACTGAAATGTAAAACATAGTATATTAATTTGATGTCTACTTATTTCAACAGAGGACAATTTATGAAAGTAATTCGTTTGCAGCACCGTGAGTGCTGCACTGTTGGGCACGGGCCTCCTCTCAAACTGAGAGGGTTTAGGCCATAGTCAACCACGCTGGCCCAGTGCGGGTTGGCGAACTTCACACACCTTCGAGAAACTCTTAGGCATGCAGGTTTCCTCACGATGTTTTCCTTCACCGTTAAAGCAAGTGATAATTAATTTTTAATACGCACATGCTTTCGAAAAGACAGAGGTGCGTGCCTGGGTTTAAACCCGAGACCTTTGACTTTGTAGTCCAACGGTCTAACCACTAGGCTATCACTGCTTAATTAAAAATAAACCGCAATAAAATTTGTTTGAATGATTATTATTGCATTGTCATCGAATTTACATACGTATGCCATATTACACCCTAATCGGATATCCATAAGTGCTTGAAAAATTGTATCACATAATTTGAACAGAAAATACATTCACAAAAGAGCATTTCCAACCGAGATGTAACCGTTCATCAACTGCACTACAATGTCACGTTTTCTTCTTCTGTTAAACAGTTTCTCATCCTTTGACGTGATTTTAATACAACTTCTTAGGCAAACTTTATTGAGATCATTTAGTATCAACGCCGCATCAACGTAACGGTATTTTTATTAGGAACCTTATTAATTTTTGAGTGATACCCTTCCACCGCATTATTAGTTCGATGTCTTATACCATAAACGCTAAATAGGTTAACATATTTATCCTTTATCGTAACTTAATATTTTTTCTGATTATTGAAGAAGTAAACTAAGTCAATTAAAAAGACTTGGTGTTTCAGTTATCTGTCCACCGCATAGCAAATTTAAATGCATTTTTATTGTATTACTTGGGATTAATTTTGTTAAGAAATGCGTAAAAACATCTTTACCTTCTACTAGGCCTATCAGTAGTGATACGGGAAAGTATAATTGCCCGTGTAATTACTGGTAGTAATACGGTAAACAAACGGTAAAAAATCCTTGCCCGTATTACTACTGGTAGTAAAACCTGGTAGTACTACGGGTAACAAACGTATATTAATTTGATGTCTACTTATTTCAACAGAGGACAATTTATGAAAGAAATTCGTTTATTAAAAGAAAAAGGTAGAGATCAAAAAGGCGAAATGTCTGCTGCTGCTGCGACTGCTATTCAGAAAGTCTGGCGAGGGTTCCTTGCCAGAAGAGCTACTAAAAAGAGAAAGCATCTAGAACAGTTACTGATTGGAATGGAACTAGCACCGTACGTTGAATCGGAAGAAATCAAAAAGTCTGAAGAAGTAAGTGCGTTATGTGATAAATAGAAGCTAAATTCTTAGATTTATTGGTGATATTTTAAACCAAAAGGCTGACTTCTACTTATATTACTACTTACATATACTATTAAAACTGCACTATTGATCCCCTCCATCTACTTCTTCAATAAAACCACACAGGTGTTTGTGAACAATATGTATGAACCAACCATATGAACAATGTAATAAAAGTCGGTTTCCAGTCAATATTGTATCGGTTTGAAGTTTTTTAGTATATTTTACAAATTTAGTCTATGTACTCGTATGGTCAAATAACAATGATACTAGGGTAACACATATTTTTAAAGGTCAAACAATATCGTCGAAAACTGCAATTAGAACGAGAGAAAGAGTACCAGAACGCATTGGTGACAATAGAAGAACAGCTTCGAACTCAACACAGCGTGAGAATTAATGAGCAAATAGGCGATGAACTAAGGAGATGGATCAAGGAATATTTTGAGAGAACTGGTAGCTTCCCTGAGTTGCCTTCCGAAGAACATGGCGGAAGTCGTTCTATGTATAGTAGACAAGGTAAGAATGATAGGTAGAACGTAATCAGGCAAAGACTTAAGAAACGGAATATCTGGTGTTATTTTATGTGGATAATGTAATAAAATACATTGAACAACATAACATCTACTAAATATCGACCAATAAATCTGTTACCATGAAAATTGGCAATCATTTTAAAACTCTTTAACATTATTTATGTTTACGACATACTCGTACTTAATATTCTGAATATTTTGGAGCATGCCTACATATATGATCGTGGGGTTTGTATTTTACTTACTTCCGTATTACAGGTACGGGCGCTGATAGTGAACTCAGCAAAACATCTCCTTTATCTTCAAGAGAGTCTAAAAGAAGTAAAGAAAGCAAAGACAAGAAGAGTACTAAAGCGGAAGATGATAAAAATAAAGATGAAACTGAAGATTTTCAAACTTATAAGTGTGTTGATTCTGCATTCCTAAAGGACATGGCAAATGCTAATGAAGAGTAAGTACTGGATTATTATTTGATAAAAATAATTGTCATAATAGCGACTTTAGTTGACTTTTTGCCCCGCAGGATTTTAAAAAACATTTTACGATGTAGAAATAGAATGTTTAGATATAGTTTGGCAATTGCAATGTATACTGTATAAAATATTACGGTTGTTCTAGAAAAATTGTGTTTTCAACTGTCTGGTGAGGCTTTATTACTCATGTAGTCAGATACAAAAACTGTTGGATCAGGCAGCTATCATACCAATTTCTAATCAGATATGAACGTACAATATATAAATTTCAATTTTTTGTTCCCAATAAATTCGTTAGGTATGAAGATATATGGAAATACAAAGATGACGCTGACAATCCACATGACCGATACTACAAGGATATGATAGAAAGAGAGAAAATGGTCAAGATAGAACAAGAAATAAGGAATATAGTAGACGAGATGATGAGAAATGAACTCGAATTACTTCAAGCAGCTTTTGATAGAGACAGAGCACATAAAGGAAAGAAATCCAAAAAGCAACAAAAGAAAGTAAGTTGTGGATAATTGTTACTAATTTTATTAACGTATTGTACTTGATTGTAATCCTTAGGAAGAAACCTGTTCGAATTTTGTTGCCAAAATATTTCGGCTTAATATCGATAATAATACTAAAATCATTAGGTAGTAGGTATACAATAGGAGGCTGAAATAATCGACGAGAAATTCAGATAGGCACACAGCTATACAAGGTGGTCAAAATTAATAATATAAATTTTAAACACCAAAAGCTATAATATAAATTTTAAACACTTTGTAGGCAACTAGGTGAAATTGGTATCACCAAAAGTTTTCCTACCTTTTACTCCTAGGTACGCCGTGGCGGAAAAAAGAGTAAAAAGAAGAAAGAAAAAGATCTAACACCAGACAGAACGACAGAATCACTATTTGAAGAACTAGTTACAAACGGGATTATACGGCCGTATCCTCTGACACAGATAGACGATTTTATGGGTGAGAAGTGCTATGTAGGCTCTGAGTGGAGAGCCGAGGGTAGAGAAGCAGAACCTTGTTTGGGAGATATAAGACAGCTGGTCAAGGAGTATTGTATACTTCCATTAGGATCTGAACATGTACGGATGAACGCTCCGCTAGTCAGGTCTGTTCTTATTACAGGTGAGTTGAAGCAAATCTTTGACTTACTTCGCAGGCTTTTGCTGATAAATTGGAATTATTCTTAATTTTAAGATGAATCCATGAAGATTGACCTTGGTGTCTTTGATGAAGGCATTTAACGATCCTAGCTATCAGAAAATACACAGCTCCGTAGTGAACCGGTGAACCGAAGAAGTGTGTTCCGTCGATTTCAAAACCAAATTGATACCGCCCCGGTTTTAATCTTAAGTTTGGAATAGATAAAACATAGATACAAAATTTATAGGATTGATAGCAACGTTTACTGAAAAGTAATTGATTAGGAATCTGACTAGGCTTTGGGCTGTATGCGATCAGCTTTTATCCGCGTCTTTGACTAAGTTATCCGTCGATTCACGTGCCTGGTACTTGCCCACTCCACGTCTTCCGATACCTGGTCACCACTCAAGAACCTCGCTACTCCAACAACCATAATCTTTTCAAGCGGTGTGTCAACTCACTACCACTAAGTTTTTCGCAATCTTGAGGGTTATATAGCAGATTTTGGTACTCCTGCGCTTCTTCTTATTCATGATTTAATCTGATTGTTCTCTTAATCACTCAAAGTTCATTATATATTTTCAAAGGACCTTCTAGTAGTGGCAAGAAGATGTTAGTGCACGCAATATGTACAGAAGTAGGAGCGGTGCTTTTTGATCTAACACCAGCAAATATAGTCGGCAAGTATCCTGGAAAGTCAGGCTTGATCATGTTGATACACCTGGTGATGAAGGTGTCAAGGCTGCTTCAACATTCAGTAATATGGATGGATGACGCCGAGAAACCATTCGTGAAGAAGATACCAAAAACTGATAAAACAGATCCAAAAAGACTGAAGAAGGATTTGGCGAAGATCATAAAAGGTATAAAATTGTGGCGATAATATAAATATAATAAATAAACCAACAATATAACCAATCAAACGACGGCGCAGCAAGCCCAGAAAGAGTTGGTGAGACGAGCTTGACTCCTATAACATCTGGGTCTGGGTATTTGTGTATGTGAATTTTTATGTTTGTAAACGCACCTAGGACACAGGAATAAATACTAGTGCGGGGGTACGTTTAAGAAAAAGAACATGTAGGTCAGCATCACATATTGAGTCCCCTCTAGCAAAGACTTTTCAGTGAATATAAACAATTCAAAACCTCCAAGAAAGTGCTGGGAAAATGCCTACGGTTTGTAACAAGCAATATATCGAGCTCGTTAAACACAAACGCTACACTTCAAAATTGTTAGAACCCTAAAAGAGCAATTAAATAACATCATCTAGGTACTTAAACATGGCACTTCAAACCTAACAGTGAAATGTAAGGACTGGTCCCTTTTAAAACGTTATTATAACCTTATTATCAAAAAGGCACGGGACCAAGTGTCTGACCTAAATCTTGTACCTATTAAATGGCTAGCATACAGGTATACGCTTAAAACAAAATTAGCCGAGTAGCTAATTAAGTAAAGTATGCATAATTAACTTTTTGAAACGTTTTTAAATGTAAACTTAAAAAAATAAAATCGTCAAGCCTGTTTTCCGCAAAAGGAGGTCACTTAATAATTGAATATTTTTGACGTATACTGTAGATCGTCCTAGTGAAGGTCTGAAAATAATGAGGGGATGAGCCTATCGTAGTTTTATCTACCACAATCCCTAAAACCCAAAAACAATTTGTCCGATCTAGGATAAGAACTCAGGACCTTGTTATTGCCAGCGGCCACAAGAGTAACGAGCCAGTACTTATTTACAGCCACGTAGTACCTATTTTAATAATGTAAACTCAAGATTTACTATTTTAGTACTTGTAGATAATCTTAAAAGCCAGACTGCTTGATTTAAATTTAATGGATCTCCAAAACGACTGGGTGAGAACAAAGTTGCTTTATTATTAACATAAATCTGAATCAGTTTAATTGAGACAAAGCCCTCGCACATGTTGTAATTTATTTCTGTAATTAGTTATTACGACTTGATTTAATGGAGAAAGATGGCTAATTTGTTATTGGAGAATGTATAACAAATTTGTTTACTTAATTATTACATAATATCATATTTTCAGTCGAAAAGTTGTAGTCATCATGATTAGTCCACAACAGTGTTTTTATAATTATGCGCCACTGATTACGATCCTTAGCTTATCATTATGATTAGCCTAAAGTCATCCATTGAAGGACAAAAGTCTTCGCAAAGATCGCTACGATGGCCGGGTTTGCGGCCGACGCGTGTACGCATTCTCAGTTACATTCACTCATTTGCAGCCGTCCTGTCAAGATCATCGCTCCACTCTACTCAACTTCAAAGCCTACATTTTAACTAATCTGAGGTCTCTACTTACTCCACTTGCTTACTCTAATGGTCAACAGGTCTTTTTTTTAAGAAAAACGTTGCCTCACACTAGGTTTTATTCCTGTGTCGTGGGTGAGTTTATATACATAAAAAATCACATACACAACCACCCAGACTGGAACAAATAACTGTCGATCACGCTAAGATTTGCCCCATGCGGGAATCGAACCTGTGACTATTAGACACAGCGGGCTTAAGCTCTTAACCACTGCGCTAAAATGCCCGACAAACTTTCGTTAAAATTGCAACCGTCCTGCCAAGATCATCGCTCCACTTAACTTCAAAGCGTCGTGCATGTTTACTAATCTGGGGTCTCTAATTGCTCCACCTGTTAAACGGTTCTTCAGCTAATGTGGCCAGGCCACTGCCCCGTAAGCTTACTAACCCAGCGGGCTATTGCTAGTAACCGATGCTAAAAGTAAATTCAGAAAAAAGATACCTTCATCACTAGACAAAAACCTCCCCCAAAGATCACCAGCTTTTACCCGTGACATTCATCTAGTCATAGGTTCACCTAGCTGAGGGTCTGCTTCCTTCACGTCTTCCAGTACGCTTATAAGTATATTCATAGCCGTTAATACTTTTACAGGAATCTGTCCAGAAGACCGCGTCCTCTTTGTAGGAACCACTCGATCACCATGGGAAGCTGAACAGAAACTTCTCTTCCAATGTTACCAGAAAGTTATTCAGATACCGAGACCTGACTACGGGAGCATATCCTTGATGTGGCGGACTAAGCTTCATAAAGCTGGTGCATTGAATCCAAAACTGGAGTTGTCTTGTTTGTCAAGAGTTTCGGATTCCTATACTATAGGTGGGTTAAAAGTGTTTTGTGTCACTACAAAACTCTACCCCGTTGGTTAAAACGGGACGACTTACGGTCAGTTTCAATGTTTACTAACTCAAGGATAGATTTGCCAACTACGGATAGAATTTTGACATATTTTATATGGAAAATCTGTCAAATCTCTACTGTACGCTCTACAGTAAGCAAATATATCCTTAAGTTGACTATTGAAACCGGCCGTTAGTTGGTCGCAGGTTTACCTCAAACCCTGAATTGCGCCTCTTAGTTTTTGATTCTAGTATATTATATGTTATTATTTGGGTTTGTTTCCTTTACACTTACCCTCAATACTTCCCTCCCTTTTTTCTCTAAAGGTTCCCTGCAGATGTTTCAGTTTACTCTTAGAGTAGAAAATTTTACAGATTTTGTAAGGTTGCGTAAAATGTTGGTAAAAATGATTGACAGGTTTTCCGTGATTGAATATTTAGACCGAAAAACTTTTCTGTCTTATTTTAATGACTAAAAGCTTGATTTAACTTGTTATGGTTTCCTAGTTTTATCTCTATTTAATTCAGCTAAATTTAAATAAAGTGAGAGTGTTCTTTGTAGAATTATATAATTACTGCGGTAGAAACTTTTCACTGGATTGAGATTTTTTTAATTTCCCTATACTTTTTCATTTGAAAATGGGTAAAAGTTATTGTGTTTGTTCAGGAACGTTGCTGTCAGCATTAGATGCAGTTCTCACAACGAAAAGACGGCTACAGTTGCGCGTGCGCGCATTGACTGCGCAGGAGGTGGCGGTGCAACTCAGCTGTAGAGAACCAGTCTACGCTGAACATGTAAGCTATTATTTATTTAAAGGAGGAAAGATTTGAAAATTTTATGCAACATAAAATATGATTAATAAAATAAACAGAGTCACGCATATATTCCCCGTTTTATGGAACATAAAATATGATTAAAAAAATACACCAGCACGCTTATATTTCCCAAAGGGGTAGAGGTGTTTTGTATACACTTTAGTGATAGGAGGTGAGTCTATTTCTATTATACTGAGCACAAGGCGAGAGCTGGGACTATACGATTTTGGAATCATCTAGTGTAGACTCCAAAGTGTTAGTGAAAGTTTATAGATAAAAATGCACACGTTTTGTATCGAAAAACTCGACCTAGGAGTTGAATCCAAAACGTCGTAACCCAGCACTATACTGCATCTATATATTTTACCATATTTATACAATATTAAAGTACTGTATTAATATGGTACCTGTTGAAACTTTGTACTCTTTGCCTACCCCGCAAGGGATCTGGCGTGTTGATATAGATAGATAGATTAAAGTATTGTTAAATTCGTGGGCAAAAACTGGATGTATCCTGAATATAGCCGGTCGTCGTGCCGATCTTTAGGGAGACTTTAGTCTTGCAATAGACAAATTACAGCTGTTGAAGGATCGCAAGATTTATTACTACTTCTTAGTCTACCTATTCTATGCAGACGTAGTCTCTTACGATAGGTCTCATAAGAAGCTCAGAGTTGCTTAGCTATGGAAAGATGCTCAGCGTTTCTCTACGTGAATGAATCAGGAATGAGGAGATTCGTAGAAGAACCAAGATCATCAATATAGACCATAGGGTTAGTAAGCTAAAGTGGCAAAAGGCGGGCCACATAGCGCGAAGATTAGAGGGCTGTTGGGGCAGAAAGATTCTAGAGTGGAGACTACGTTTTGGCAAGTGCATCGTGGGACAACCGCCTGCCAGATGAACCGACGATCTTGTCGTTGGATGCAGGTGGCATTGGACCAGCGCTAGAGAGCGATTGGGGAGGCCTATATGTTCATGACTGAGTCTCTATCTATATCATCACGCCAGATTCCTTGCGGAATAGGCAGAGAATACAGAGTTCCAATAAATCTACTTAGTCAGTGTTAATAAAAATCTTGTAAGGGATTTATTAATTTTAACGCTTGCATTATAGGAAGCGGCAGCTGAAGCGTGGTGGTACAAGACGCCAATGGAGAGACGAAGACAGAAAGCGCTTCAGAGAATGGAGGAACTGCAGATGGAAGCTGAAGCAGCTGCTAAATAGTCGTCCAGTGCGTGTAGCATCTATTTAAACTTAAACTATTTGACTTTAGTTTATAATGGAATATTATGTGTAAGTGTGTCTTCAGTAAGAATAAAAGCGTGTTAAACAAAAATTAAAAACTTGTTTGTCATCTTTAGTGAGAAGAAGTTTAAAACAAAACTTACATTAAATTTTCTTCGTTAAAACGTATAGACGGAAAAAAATCGTCAAGAAATGTTAAGAGTAGATGTATTAATTTCATTAAAAAAAATTAAAATTAAATGCCATCACCTAGCAGTTAAAAATTATTAAATACAAAAGAAAAACAAAAATATTGCCTCCTTAAAAAAATGTTAAGTTTAATATCTATAACTCTAGTTTTAAGATTTACGCGAATATTACACATGAAATAAAACTATTCTTTGGATTTTATCGCGGTTTATTTTATATTTTTAAGTTCCCGACGTTTTGAGTGCTTTGCAGCACTCATGGTCACGGGAAGGACTGAGGTGTTAGACGTCCAAAAGGCATAGTTGTTCTGGGGTACCCTCAAACTTCTTAATTATTTTTGTTGGTCCGATCTACGCAGAATGAGCTCACGGCGTCAAAAACACATCAAATCCAAAAACAAGCATAACACTGCAAGACCTAACGTAACGAAAGCACTCAAAACGTCGGGAACTTAAAAATCAAAAATAAACCGCGATAAAATCCGAAAAATAGTTTAATTTTATTAATATCTATACGTTAATAAGTCTTCCCTTTCAAAAACCAAGATTATGGTTTTTGAAAGGGAAGAAACCAGAACGAATGTAAGGATTGTGGTTGGTAACGATGTGCTGGAGCAAGTGAATGAGTTTGTATATCTTGGATGCGCCTTCAGTAAGGATGGGAAATACACCGCTGACATAGAGAGAAGAGTGAGTGCAGGGAACAGAGTGAGTGCAGGGAACAGAGTGAATGGTGCGATGGGAAAGCTACTCGGGAGCCGGCACTTAAGCCATAAGGCGCAGCTGGCCATACATAACGGAGTTCTTGTCCCAACGCTGTTATATGGTAGCGAGAGCTGGGTATGTAAGAAGGAGAATGAAAGTAGGATAAATGCGGTAGAAATGCGAGCTCTGCGGAAGATGTGCGGAGTGAAGCTGACCGACCGCATTAGCAACAGCATAGTAAGACAGCGAGTAGGTATGAAAGATAGTATCGGTGTAAAGATGAGAAAGGGCATGCTCCGTTGGTTCGGGCATAAAGAAAGAATGCCAGAGGTAAGAATGACAAAACAGATATACAATGTGAAAGTGGAAGGATGCAGGTACCGGGGAAGACCTAGACTATCTTACCACGACCAAATAAACCGAGTCTTATCTGATGGAAAAGTCAAGAGTCTCCGTAACCGGCGAGCGTGTATGAGACGAACTATGAGAGTCGAGGAAGCCAGAGAGGTATGTAAGGAAAAAACCTGTTGGAACTCTGTACTCTCTGCCTACCCCGCAAGGGATCTGGCGTGAGGTTATAGATAGATAGTTAATAAGTATTAAAAAAAAATACACCGTCACGCCTATATTCCCCAGCGGGGGTGGCAGAGGTGTGCTGAGTACACCCACGTTTCGCCGACGATGTTAGGTTCCATATAATAGGGGGCGAGCCTATTGCCATATACCGGGCACAATTCCAGACTCCGGACTCATACTGGGAAATTTTCGTTAGAAAAACTACATTTGTCCGACCTAGGAGTTGAACCCAGGACCTCGTAATCACAAAGCGATGCGCTTTGCCATAGACCAAGGAGGCAGTCGGAGTCAGATTCAGATTTTAATTTTAGTATACACAAAATACAAATTACGCAACACCTGAAAGTAGTTTGTTCTAAGTAGGCAACTGAATTGATTCCAACTATTTTTTAAGTATGTTAAATTTTTTTAAATTTCTTAAATTAATGTCATTCTTTCAGTCCTCCGTATTCAACAAAATTTATTCGTGATTCAAAGCAATCAGGCATTTAACGGCATATCTAATACAAATACCTCAATGTCCACACAAAAGTACAGGATTCGTGGTTAATTTGGGTACTGAAGTGCTTAAAAAATGGTAGAAAACTCCTTAAAAAAATTTTATTTTCTTATTGAATTCGTAAAGCACTATTCTAGTTTGGGTGTCTGAGGTCTTGCGGTATATATGTTCCACCTTGTATAGAATAAAAATACTTACTTAGAAACATATTTATGTATGTGCCTGCTGTCGTGCGAGAGTAAAAATACCTTGCGCCTTGAGACCGAAGCCCTAACCTTTACACCAAGCCGTCGTCATCAAAACCATTACACATTTTACCCACTAAATAATTTTCCACGCAAAAACAAAAAGTAACTTCGAAATCTCACCACTTATTTATAACTCAAAAGAACATTCCAACGTTTTAAAGAGAGCCCGAAGGAAATGTTCAGAGAGGGGCAAAAAATAAAAAGGTTCTTCTCTTTCAAACTTGTAATACTTCACCAAAGAGATTCTTCAAAGTAAAAAGGGGTATACTAAGGGTATACTGTTTAAGAGGATGTCGGGACCGACACCTGCTCAGTTCGCACGAGTATTCGCTTCGAGGTGGAAATTAAAGTCGATATTTGATTGACAAATCGTGTATGGAAAAATTGGTGTTGATATCTATCTATCTATCTATCTATAATCTCACGCCAGATCCCTTGCGGGGTAGGCAGAGAGTACAGAGTTCCAACAGGTTCTTTCGTTCTTTGATATCAATCTATATAAATAAAAATCAATTTCCGAATGTATGTAAGCTCATCACATTAGAACTGTTGCGCTGATTTGGCTATTTTTTGGAGTGAAAACTTCTATAGGCGCGTTGGGCATTTTTGAGATGCGTAAAAACCATTGAACTCGCGACACTGTTACCGCTACCGACACCTCTGTATATAAGTATGTACATATATTGTGTATGTACGTACATAGATACACATACGTTGTCAAGTTTTCACTTATGTCCGCACTCCCGGAGTGCCACTGTTTGTTTTTTGTGTTTGTATTTGTCAGTACAAGGTTTTTATGAAGAAAAATGTTTGTAAAATTCTACGGAAAAGTAAAAAGTCAGGGTTAAAAATGTCCATACAAAAAGTGAGTAAGTGAGACAGAAGACAGTAGGGAGTTGACAAATTGACGTTTAATTGTTCAGTTTTTTATATTGTTTTATCTGTTTCATCCGTAAAGAAATTGATTTGTTTTCCTCCGGAAGGACGCCCCCGCCTCACCAGAGTACTTCTTGACGGCAAACAGCACGAATGTGTTAATTCAGTTATTATAATAAGGTTATTAGTGGCAAGATAGATTGCAATTATCTACTGGAAAACATTGCGTTCGCTGCACCTAGTAGAATCCCCCGACAACCTATAACTAGATCTTTCCACATACCGCTATTCAGAACCAGTGTTGGACGGAATTCTCCTCTAGCTCGATCCTGTTCAGAGTACAATGCCATTTGCAAAGACTCGACCAACTTTGACATTTTTCACGATACTTTACATAATTTTAAGAAAAAATTATCTCGACATTTTATTTCTTCATAACTAATATACATTAAAATTCTCGGTATTGTTTTCATTTCTGGATGATTAACTTTTATGAATTAATTAATTTTCATATATAATAAATTTCTTTTTCTTATTATCTTAATAATTAATTAATAACTATTCATTCATTTCACTGTCAATTAATGTATTTTACCACTTCTCATTAGTGTGATATTTTATAATTGGTTAATTCTAATGTAATATGCAAAATCTTAATCAATGTTGTGTACATCTCTAATTGATATGCATATAAGAACAATATCTTATCGTCCTATGTTGTAAGATTATAATATGTATATTGTTGATGTACCTTTAATAATAAATAAATAAATAAATGAGTATTATATCAATTCCGTATGTAACTTACTGTAGAACTAAGTAAAATAGTGTAATATAGGTACACAAATATTAATAATTAATTTACTCAACACTTAAACCTGTAAAAAAAAATATATAAGCTAAAGTTGAGGGTAAAATTTGCAGGCTTACAGCTTGAATCCAGTTGTTGTTGAGATCGTTGGAGTGGACTTGGTGTAGACATCTTCTACCAAGTGATGATGATGATAGTGGTCAAATAAAAACTGCATACGTATAGCCCAAGGCTTAGCGGCTTAGCACTAAAAGATTGACTTTAGTGTGACGCTAACGGGTTAATATGCCACCCTTGTCACCCTAGAAATTTACTAAATACTCATGAAAGAGACGGCACATATATACAAGGTGTAACATAATAAACGCAGGACCTGAAAGTAGTTAGTTCAAAATCGATAACTGAATTGATTCCAACTATTTTTAATGTATCTTACATTTTTTTTAAATATGCAAAAAATGCTTTTACTCCTTCAGTGCGCTATAAAAAACTAAATTTTCTCTTGATTTATAGCAATAAGGAGATTTCAAATGCATTCCTAAAACGTATTTCTCAAACCGCACACATACACGTACAAGTTTCATTGTTAATTGGGGTATAAAGTGCTCAAAAAAAAGGCTAAAAACCTTTCAATTTGGAAATTTGGTTTTCGTTTTGAATTTATGAAGGAATTCTCTAATCGGGGTGTCTGAGGTCTTACGCTTAATATGTTACACCTTGTAGAAAGCGTTAAGCTAATGTAATTTTTCCGTACTAAGCCCTCTTTTTCAGGCAGTGAACGACTTTTGGCAGAAGATGATCAAGATGATAAACTCACTTTTCCTCATTAGTCTAGAGATAGATTGTGTGGTGATACCGAGGTACTTGGTTCGTACTCTACCTCGCAAAACGTGTATTTTTTAATCAAAATATTCTTAGAAGCAGCCTGTAGTCTGGAATTGTGTTCCGTTTTGCGAAATCTCCATTATAAGTCTCCATTTTGAAAAGTCAGCATAGTGCTTCCAAAGGGTCTCGTATTAGAGCAATATATTTTATGATTTTTTTCTCCGTTTATTTTTTAACTGTTCATCTATTTTTTGTTGTTCATATGACTTTTTTTCATTTCATTTCATTTTCAACATACAATGAGCTCGTTTATACAATGAGACCTAATGACTTGGTGATTCTTGTGTGTACATAGTGCACTTTTGGCGCCCCCAATTGAAGAGAATATAGGCGTGATGTTGATTATTTATTGGTCACTAGTTTCTGCCCGCAACTTTGTCCACGCTGACTTTAAACAGGAACCTTACATTTTTCGGGATAAAAAGTATTCCATGTGTTAATCCACGTAATAAACTATCTGTGTGCCAATTTTTATCTCAATCCGTTGCGCCTTTTTGGCGTGATTGAGTAACAAACATCTGAACATTCAGACATACAAACTTTCACATTTATAATATTAGTACAATAATGGAAATATAATCGAAGTACATCATAAAAAAGTCCACAACACAAACAGGGTAAGAACAAAATACAAAGTTTACTCACAAAGGCGTCTAACAACTAGCTAACGCAGATTTTCACGCTTTTCCTTGCTCACACAGTCAGTTCCACTGTGTTTTTACCCTTTGTGTAGTTTTTTGCCTTTGTGCTTGGAATAGAAAAACAGTGTTACCTGTTTTTATTTGAAACTATTTTGTTTTCTGCATTCTTATAGCTGTTTGTGAAAGGGAAAATTGCATAAAAAACTTTTGTATTATAAAGCTTTGATATTTGGAAATGGGTTTTATGCTGATAAAGGACTGAAGTATTGATCGTCTGGTGTTTCCCTAGATTGAGTTCGAAATGTACCTACTGGTAGATATGCATAGTACTGTGAATTGTAAAAAATCTTTTTATGATAAAAAAGTCACCGTTACGCGTACAGTTCCTAAGCAAAAGTGGAAGAGGTATGTACTGTGTACTTTGCTAACTATTTTATGTTCTAATGTAATAGCGAATAAACCTAGTGTCATTAAATTGGGCAAAATCTCAGGATTTTGCCCAATTTAATGACACTAGGTTTATTTTTGTTTGTTTATTATTCAGAGTTTGGAGTGTCAAATCATTTTTTTTAAGTATCTGTTGTAATGCCAATATCTTAAAATACCCTAATAACACTCAATCCGCACTATGATTTGATTCAGTGTCTACAGTAAAGGTAGTGATAGAACGCAAACTTTCTTTCTTTACTGACTTTTTTTCACAACCAATCAAAACCAAGAAATAACTTAAGTGTGGCTTAATCACAACACCAATGGTCAAATGGACTGTCAGGTGGCTCGGATGCCCGAATCTAAAATTCATGTGCGCAGTGATATGAAGGAGCAATTTGAGTTTGCCGTCGGCTCGGATATGTTGAAGTTGGTTTTCCTGCTAAAGTTGCGATATTTGACTTACCATACTGTCGATCTTTGGTCATTTATGCAAGTGATTAAAAAGGAAATATAGAGTATATCAACATTTATGGTGAATTCTCAATGTCCTGATACAGCAAACCATCTTTGAAAGCGGCTGCTTACCATCTCGTTACCCTTTTCAGGGTTAAGTAGTAGTGTAACGGACTAGGGGTTTGGATATCATAAATACTGCTAATCATAGATTAATAAATATCAGATGAAAAAGCTGTTTACTATAACAATTATAAAACTCAATTGTATAAGAACAGCCGTCAAATTTCTGCCCTTTTTCTCTTCTTGAGTGTTGAGTAATCACTGCCTTTTCTTTCTCGAGTATTTATAAGTACTTTTTAGTTTACATGAATAAACAAATTTAATTTTGGTTTTGATTCCAATGAGTCTTGTCCTATTTTAAACAGCATCTAAATATTTAGTACTCCGTGATCTAGTCCAAATGATTGCCATTGTAATGGGCACAATTCCAGAACATTTAGATTTTTTTAAACGTAGCCTCACTCTAGAAAATATTTCTGCATTGTGAAACATGAAATTCACATACACAAACATCCAGATCAAAACAACTATCTAACACAATTTGAACCCATAATTAATTGATCTAGTAGGCGGAGTGAATTAAGCTCTTATAGTCCTTTTCACCAGTCATAGGTACGATGACGTTTAGAATTTGACGTTTCTAGAAAATTTATAACAAAAAATTAATTGATATTAATAAAAATAAATTAGGAACAATAAAAAACTTTTTATACAAGCTGTAACATAATAAACGCAAGACCTGAAAGTAGTTTGTTCTAAATCGATAACTGAATTGATTCCAACTATTTTTAATGAAACTTACATTTTTTTTAAATTTGATAAAAAAGCTTTTACTCCTTCAGTGCGCTATAGAAAACTAAATTTATTCTTGATTCATAGCAATAAGGAGATTACAAATGCATTCCTAACCCGTATTTCTCAAAATGTACACATACACGTACAAGTTTCAGTGTTAACTGGGGTATAAAAGTGCTTAAAAAAGGGGTAAAAGCCTTTAAATTTGGAAATTTGGTTTTCGTTTTGAATTTATGAAGCAATTCTCTAATTGGGGTGTCTGAGGTCTTGCGTTTATTATGTTACACCTTGTATAGTAAACCGTTTTCAAAAAGCAAAAAATAAATATTTGATGTCGGTGCTAAGTAACCGACTGCACTAACCAGCACTGACTTCAAATATTTATTTTTTGCTTTTTGAAGTTAGTTTTCCGTTTTATAAAAAGTTTTTTATTTTACAATTTTAAGTGATGAGTGAATATATTATTATTATTTATATACCTTCTTTGTATTATCCTACTTATTTATACAGTGAGGTACCTACAAGATTGATATAAAACTCATAATAACTGAATTTTCACATTCATGCTGTTTGCCGTATAGGAAACCCCTGGTGTATCTTTAAAGCTCATTGTCCAATACCAATAAAATTTAAATTCGACCATTACGGAGCTATGCTGAACCTAATGCAAGAAGAATCGTCAAAATCAGTTTATAAGAAAAGAAATTACAAAAAATTACAGATAAATTATGAACCTCCTCCTTTTTGAATTCGGTTAACATTGTGCCTCGTTCTATAGTAGGGTACTTATAGGATTGACGGAACACCCATATTGTCTCAATTTTTTACATTCCTATTGTTTGTCGTTAAGGAGTTCCCTGGAGTATCTTCAAAGTCCAAGGTCTTATACCAATAAAATTAAAATGGGACCATTTTGGAGCTATAATGAACCCAATGCAAAAAGAATCATCAAAATCGGTCCACAACTGACGGAAATATCGGTGAAGCATAATTTAAGAAAAAAAAAGCATACATACAACCAAAGATAGAACCTCCTCCTTTTTGAAGTCGGTTAAAAGGAGAAGAAACTGAAATAATCTCAATATTTGCCATTGGACAGAAAAATCGTATGACAAATCGCTCGATTCGTCGCTTACGTATATTATTATTAAAAAAAATATAAAACTCTTTGTTTTAATATGTCAAAATAGCGCATCCACGATTATTTATTAACTTATCAACCATGAGAATACTAAATATTTCAGTCAGATATATAGAATTGAATTTGTAAAAAAATTGACACTCGATTATGTGCATTTTAAAAAACAACATATCGATTATAGCGTTATCATTCTATCCGTCCCTAAAACGCAACTCGTTACAATTTACATAATTGAGTAATAGAGTTTTGTTAACTTTAAGCTTTTTAAATAAGTACACACATGAATAAACAGTACATGATTTAAATGAAAAGTAAAGTAGATTTTTGATTTGATTTATAGTCCCGTTTATTTCTGGTTTTTATATTTTCAATATTCTTGAATACAATATGCGTGAAATGGAATATAATCAAACACCACGTCTCGTGAAAGAGACTATAACCACTAAACAAAGCCATTCGTCATCATTGATTTAACACTATCCAATCTAGGAACTGCAGAACCTCCAATGCATTTGATTGCTAAGTTTTCAGTGTCAAACTCATAGTTATTACTGCAAAATTAAACTTGCGTTTTGCCCTTAGGCTGGATAAACAACACGGGTTAAACTGAGACCGATGGATGCATAGAATGTTCATGGCTTGCAAAAAGCCCGCTGACAGCTTATCGCTAATTTGGTTTTAAGTGTGTCCTGCCAGAGCGACGAATGTGGTGGCTGCAATACGAATGCCTTGTAGTTCCGTCGGAAACGTCGGCAAATGGTGCTTGACTGCGTTGGTTGAATGCGTTTGTGATTGGTGTTACGGGGCTGAAGAAATAATTGTTGAGTGAACTGGAGTGTATTTATTGTATTGAAATGAGCTTTAGTTCAAACTCAAACGCAAATAATTTATTTTGTGTAACCCCTGCCGGGGCGCTTACAAATAGTCATTTTTTTTTTCAATCTAATTTAAATATAAATCTACCACCGGATTCAAACGCGGCCTACACTGAGAAGATCCAGCGAAGAAACTCAGCGGGCTTGTCCTTCTTTATTTTATTCTCTTTATCTACTTTTTTTTCTATTTTTTTAATCATTTTAGGTAAAAACAATGTTTAGGTTGCAATTAAATAGTTTATAAAAATGTCTAAAGGTTTCCAGATGGATCAGTCCGACAAGCAGCACGCGTTCACGAGTATGACTACTAGAACAGCCATCACTGCCCTAGACCTAGACTCACTGCTCACCCCGAACAAAAGATCGAAAGAAAAAAAAGCCATTGCACCTGTATTCCCAATCGGGGTGGCAGAGGTGCACCAAGCGTGAAGCATTATAATTTTGTCTATCTTAAGTAAGAATAAGAATATTTTACTACCAAAATACGAGTAGATTAAAAATAAAACGTTCTACAGCGGTCTCCGTACTAAGCACAGCTTGTATCGCGGGATACCAAGAAATGCACTTATCTATCACAGTTTGGTTTTTAAATCTATTTAGTACATAAGAAACTGTTTTCGGAACTATATCTCCGGCTGTTTTTAAGAGAATAAGTGTGCTGCATAGTGTACACGAGTGAGAGTGTGTGTGAATCTATATTAACACGCCGCTTGCGGGGAAGCAGATATTACAGAGTTCCAACAGATTTTTTAGACCTTTCTACCTTCTTCCACTTTCATAGTTCATCCCATTATAATTTAAAGTTCTAAAAAGTGGCCGTTTCTTACTTTTCCGTCGGCGAGCATCGGCCAAGTTAACAATAGACAAGCGAAGACGTATGTTAAAACTAGTATACCATAATCCTCTTGTGTACCGCAATATATCGCCGCTTATCCGCCGTGTCATAAGCAGGTAGGCCTAAAGTAGTTATTTTATGAGATTCCCGTCTCAAGTTCCTGGATGATAGCAAGGTTGGCTTCTGTTACGCGATTAGAGGTGTGACGATTGGTATATCGATATTTTATTATCGATCCATAAGTATACTTGGTATACGAGCATAATATTTTTTTACTCACGGAGGCATCGATTTATTTAGCATCGATAAACTGTAAGCATCGATGTCGATACTCTTTATAATGATTTCGATATTATTATTTTTCACAACCGATATGTCAATCGATTATTAAGCGATAAAACTTTTATAATCTGTGATACGATTTGTTTCGAGATTGTTCAATTTCGGTGCTTACTGGAAACCTTCGAAGCTGAAGGATTAGCCGAAGGTGGCCGAAGCTAAAACCGAAGCTTCGGTCGGAAACTAATTATGTTATTCCACAGCCGTATTAAATTTTGATGCTTATAGTAACTGAGCAAAATATTATGCTTTTTCTTTTACACTGTTATTTTTTGTTAGGATTTATTCCTGTGTCGTGAGTGCGTTTATAAACATGAAAATTCACATACACAAATACCATAACAAATAATTGTGGATCACATAAAGATTTGTCCCGTGTGGGAATCGAACCCGCGACTATTAGACACAGTGGGAGGAGCGGCTTAAGCTCTTAACCACTACGCTAAATCGTCCGTCATAATACTTTTACATTATTTAACATCAATTACATAGTTTGTATCGGAATAGGCTCACTTTAAGGCTATTATTAGCGACCCTCCCGGTCTTCTCACGGGTGAATTACTAACATAAACCTTCCTCTTGAATCATTCCGTCCATTGTTGAAAACCGTATGATAATCCGTTCGGGAGTTATTGAGCTTATCGCGTTTAGACAGACAGACACGGCGGACTTTGAAATAAGTTGTGGTTTATTTGATTCTTCATGCAAATTTGTTCACATCGGACTTATACTCTTTCTACCGTAGGATGATGTG
This sequence comes from Phalera bucephala, assembly GCA_905147815.2. Lineage (NCBI taxonomy): Eukaryota > Metazoa > Arthropoda > Insecta > Lepidoptera > Notodontidae > Phalera > Phalera bucephala. The sequence continues at coordinate 22,332,246 of LR990626.1, read as the reverse complement.
GGAACAAGTGTTATTTCCGAGAGGCAAACAGCAAACAATACCGTCTTGCCTATATTCCCCAAGCGCGGTTGGCAGAGGTATACTGACTACACTCACTTTTCGCCGACGATGTTAGATTAAACAAACAACAAAACTGAAAATCAGTTATTTTTTTAAAACATAGCCCCACACTAGGATAAATTCCTGTGTCGTGGGCGTTTACAAATATGAAAATTCACATACACAAATACTCGGAACAAATAATTGTGGAGCACACAAAGATTTGTCCCGTGCGGGGATCGAATCCGCGACTATAAGACACAATCTGCGGAGCGGGTTAAGCTCTTAACCACTGCGCTAAATCGTCCGTCAATCGCTATACACTTTTGATGTAATAATATAAATTATATACTTTGACCATCACATCAGGTATAATGACCGTGGATAGAAATAACTTCACCCTAAGTTTTTTTACTATATCGTCGGTGCACGTACAAACATGAATCTTGCATACACCATTTTTTTCGGACAGGGATTTAACCTGTGAATACAATCCAGTGCGCGAAACGGCCTACGTTCTACTAGACAAATCAGTCACCAATACATGTACACATCAGTGCACTTAAGAAATAACAATGGCGCATAACATCTCATTTCATACATTTTCCAGAAAAACTATACATTTCAAATCAATAAAGATCACTTCTAACTATTACACAAAAATATATTTTCTCAAGATATGTCGTCAGAGATGTAGACTTATGGCCGGGATCGGAAGGACTTAAGCAAGTCTTGACCGTCTAGTCCCAGCTTAAGTTCCGTCTGCGACCAATCAGAAAGCTTCTTTTTCTTGGTGTGGCACAAGTAATAGAAGTAAGAGATTTATTTTTTTATAAAAACCGGATACGTTTTACACTAGGTTTTTATTCCTATGCCTTTACAATCATGGAAATTCACATACACAAATAACTAGACCGAAATAAATAATTTTGAGTCAATCGAACTATTAGACACAGAAGTTGGAGCGAGCGCTAAATCGTCCGTCAGATTCCATTGTATTTTCACATCTACATTCCCTACGCGGGCTTATCTTATTATTACCATCAGTCGTAATACGTTTAAGATATTTCCACATAGCTGCCGCAGCGCGACGGGAGCGCGACGGTGGCGCGGCTTGGTGAGTTGTACTGAAATGTACAATAGATGCCTCACAGCGCAGCTCCGCTCGGCGCGATGGCAAACGTAACAATCGAACGCAGCCGAACGCTTTCGTCGCGCTCCCGTCGTGCTCCATTAGTTACTTGACCAAACCTTTACTGCAGGACTAAAATGGTGGTTTGAAAACAAAAACATATTTATATAAAGCTGACTTATCTTCATCTATCAGATTTAAATTAGGTGTAAATCTCATTGCTTGGCAATTATCGTTTTCTCCAGTTTCTTCAAACCATTTGTTGTTCAATATCAAATCATTAATTTTGTATAAATTCTACAAAAGTACTTAAAAATTGTCAACTTACCTTTTTAAATCTTTCCTACCACTAGATCAAAATGCGACCGTCACTAAAAAGATCCGATGAGAAAATTAGCGGGCTTGTTAAGCTACAAGTTATAAAACAAAATAATTCCTTTAACTAGGTTTTAAGTATAGCTATACCCTATGCACCTTTTTTATCGTATAGAATCGACTTAGGGTAATGATATGGATATATAAAATAAATATTCGCTAATGACTTATATCAAAATAAATAAGCCGTAAAGTTGATACTTTCTGACTTATCGATACTTGATACGAGACATCCCTACTCTAGAGCTGTGACGAGATTAGCAACATTACACTGGACTTTGTTTATTTTACTTATTGTAATAAGTATTTTTATTGGGACATATTTTTGTTTATTGGGGAAAGTTTGTATTGGGTTTAAAAAGGATTTAAAATGTTATGAGATTTTATTAGTTCCGATTAAGTTATAAATGTATAATATGCGTATGCCATATTCGGGTTTGTCATTCTGAAATTAGAGGCAGGACATGGTACACACATGGATGCGTTGATGTATTTAAGTACCATCCACCACAATGAGATAATAAAATATAAATTAAAATAAGAAAAATAATATAATTTTGATTTCATACGTATTTTGACGTACTAGTTTTAATAAATTTATAAATGTCAGTAGTATGAAAGATTTGGATATATCCAGATATCGGTATGTAATTGACTTAAAGCTCCATCTTTATCTTACGGCGAAGTAAGATTACTAAAATACTGTTAACGAGGTTATGGTAACCCCTAGCTCTTAAATTTAAAACATTAAACGTTGTATACAAAACGCATAATCACTAGAAATAAGAGAACTAGAAAATTTTATTTTATTCACAAAAACCCTCTTGCTTTAGGAGTTTTTTCTGTATCATAGGCGCATTTACAAATATGAAATTCACATAAAAAATACATAGCCGGAAACAAACATTAAAGCATGTAGAGATTTTTCTGGTGCGGGATTTGAACTCGCGACTAGTCGATCCAGTGGGTAAAATAACTAGCGAACCAAGCCGTCCATGAAATGAATCGAATGTATCATCACCTTCCTCATAGGGGTGGTATGATAAATGACAGTGACGTCATACAATCCAGTTCATTTCTCTGACCCACCCCATGTCGGCGGAAACCATGGCTTTATAGGATTTTGGGTGTAGCGTTAAATTGAGTGCCAACGTCACGCAGAGGTGTTATAAAGATTAGCGTTGGTTTATATTATGGTTATTTTTTGACATTGTAGGTACCGAGGTAGACCTAAACTATCTTACCATGGCTAAAAATACCGTGTCTAAAGGGCAAGTCAAGAGTCTCCGTTACCGGCGAGCGTATATGAGACGAACTATGAGAGTGGAGGAACCCAGAGAAGTCTGTGAGGAAAGAAACCTGTTGGAACTCTGTGCTCTCTGCCTACCCCGCAAGGGAACTGGCGTATTAATATAGATAGATAGATTGACTCGGATAAATGACACTTCGTCTAACATTTCGGTAATCTGAAATTTCGGCAATTTTGACTTAAATACAAAAACACCGAAGTTCAGTGTTCATTCAAGTCTTTATGAAAATATATTTATGTATAAAATAATGTTGACTAGTAAATTTAAAAACTTGAAAATGTAAACTAGCCAAACAAAATAAATATAAAACAAATTAGGTGTCCCATCTTGTATTTTTGACATAATGCGAAAATTATGCGGGTTTTGGGAGTTGTTAATAAAAACATTGTTGCAATGATTTATTAATTACGCCTTATCGACCTCCCCTGTCCTATTCAGTCTTTACACGTTCACGTTCACGTTCAGTCTTTACACACTTTCCTATTGAGGTGAACCCGGACAAGAGCGCTGCGGTGTTCTTCTCCAGAGGTGCCACCCCGCGCCCGTCCCTGCACCACCCCAGAAGTAATCTCGGTCAAGTGACCATGTTCAACCTACCTATTCCCTGGGTCAAACAGGTCAAATATCTAGAGGTCACCCTAAACAATACCATGACCTTCGGACCGCACATTAAGCGAATCCGTAACCGAGCAGCCTTTGTGCTTGGTCGTCTTTACCCGATGATCTGCAAGCGGAGTAAAATGTCCCTTAGGAATAAGGTGACACATACAAAACTTGTATACGGCCCATCATAACGTACGCTTGTGAGGTGTTCGGGCACGCCGCCCGCTCTCACATTGATAGACTCCAAACGGTTCAATCCCGCTTCCTCCGCAAAGCCGTCGGAGCCCCGTGGTTCATACGGAATGTCGATCTCCATTCCGATCTCGGTCTCGAAACTATTCGCGCCTTCATTAAAAAGGTGACAACCCGATATTTTGCGAAGGCGTCCAATCATAGTAATCCGCTAATCGTAACCGCCGCCGACTAAGAACCTAACTCTCCTCCTATCAACCGCTACCGCCATCCGCAGCATGTTCTCACCGACCCTCCCGATGCCCTTACATCCCTTTTTTCGGATACAGATACCGTACACAGGATCAGACACTGACCTCGCTGGCGAGGTCGAAGAATCCCTTGCCCCCCGGCCGGCAGAGTACCACGGCACGATACCTAGTAAACGCCTTCCCCCATAGCGACTGCCCAAGCCGAGGCCGTTCCTCCATAAGGCGCCCTTGAGCTAGTTGCCCTCTTGCCCTTCTGGCTCGAGCGTAGTGGTTGCATGCTCGCCCTCTTGTCCGGTGAAGCTGTAAAGGCCCCGCGGCCAACAGCGTAGATCATTTACACACACACACACACATACACACACACACAAAGGATGATTTGATACTACGATATGCCTATGTACCCTATCGGTACACCTAGTACGTCTCATACACGTTCGCTGGTTACAGAGACTCTTGTCCATCTAGATAAAATACGGTCTTTTTGGTTATGGTAGGATAGTCTAGGTCTTCCCCGGTATCTACATCATTCCACTTTCGTATTGCATATCTGTTTTATCATTCTTTCTTCTGACCGTGTATGAGACGATCTATGAGAGTGGTGAAAGCCAGAGAGGTATGTAAGGAAAGATCCTGTTGGAACTCTGTATTCTTTGCTTACCCCGCAAGGGATCTGGTGTGATGATATAGATAGATAGATAGAGGTACACCTAGTTATCAATAAATCACCATAAGTCCGAAATTTAAGAGTGGCTTTTATTTTGTATGGACTGGTATATTTAAAGACACCCATTTACAGTGCCAATTATTAATTCCATTTCGAACTCCTCAACAATTTGATATTTGCAGGTGCCCTCATAAGTCGTCGGTTCAGAGGAAAATTAGCCTTCCTTTGAATCGACGACTTATGACGTCGTCTTAGAATGATAACCTCGAGAAAGCGTAGCGTATTGTGCATGACGGGCTTGGGGTATTGCTGCTTTGACATAATCTGACTCTTTGGGGTTCTGATTTGGTCATGCTCACTATAATGTCTTTGGTTGCGGTGGCTGTCTGGCGCGGGTAACTCTCTGCAATATGGTCAAGGGGCACTCCCGCTATCACTATAGCTGTTCCAGTAATCATACTTGCTCGCGTCCGTAGGGTTTACTATCGATTTCCTACACATGGTCAATAGATAGTGTTAAACGAGCACGTTTACTGGTGGTAGGTTACGGCCGTGGCTGGTCACCCTCTCAGCAAAGTCATGTTGTGCAAAGTTGCTTTACTAGGAGGCGGCTCTAGCCGGATCGTGCCAATTCGAAATTTGGTCTTGCTCTTCGGCCTATTTTAGAATAAAAAGACTAATACTGAATCAGCGAGCTACATGTTCATCTCAATCATCACTTTTTATAGGTACCCGCGACTATTACACAGTAGGCGAAGCGGCTTAAACTCTTAACTACGACGCTAAATCATCCGTCGATAAAAGATTGACGTTGGCGTGACGCTAGAGAATTGATATGCCATCCTTGACCTACTAGAAATTTAATAAATAAACGTGCACGTGACAGCTCGATTACTAGCGAGCGTGAGTTATCGTCACTAGCACCAATTTTTTTTTTTAAACGTAGCCCCACACTAGCATTTATTCCTGTGTCGTGGGTGCGTTTACAAACATGAAAATTCACATACACAAATACCCAGACCGGAACAAATAATTGTGGATCACACAAAGATTTGTCCCGTGCGGGAATCGAACCCGCGACTATTAGACACAGTGGGCAGAGCGGCTCAAGCTCTTAACAACTGCGCTAAATCGTCCGTCAAATTTTACACCAAAAGACAAATTGAATAAGCTGATGTCACCAACATTTTAAGGGGACGTTTTTTCCTTCTGTTAAGCTTCTTCTTTCGCAAATTCAAGGTGTTTAGTCTAAGGCGATGATATCTATATTTTTAAAACCCCAACTGAGAGTTGCAAAAGTTCACTGCGTACACCAAAATTTTGCTGATGATGTTAAGTTCAAAATTCCGTCTACCAAAAATATCGCTAGTCAAAAGACGTCCACTGCAGGTCCCAAAAATCGCCAAGACTGCTGACGTCGACGAAAAGGATTTTACATTCAAGATTAACCTTTCGTTCGCACGGATGGTTTTTCAACAGTTTTAAACAGTTTCCAATGTTTAAACAAAGTCCGTTGTCGCAAAGCAACCTACTGTTCGTTAAAACAAATAAAAACTATTTATCATGTAGGCCCCACGAAAACTCAATATCTCATCTCACACATGATTCCAAAACGTTTTTGCACTTGACCGTCAAAAATTAATAACAACCAGACTAGCACCAGTTCAAAAAATGTTATTCTAAAAACACCAGCCAAATGTTGGTAACATCTGTGCTATGATTTATATACAGTGTTTTGCGAGAACGCGCCGCGGCTTGAACTATAAATCAGAAGACTAGACACAAACCATTTGACATTATAGAAACGATGTCGATAAATCGTGCTTATACGTTCATCTTTATTTACTAAACTTGTTGTGTAAAAAGGATAGCATGTTATCTCGATAGTGTTAACCTGACGGCAATCTGTTCGTGCTAAGCTTTCAGAAGTCGCGAAGTGGGGGCCGAGTGTCGTAAATAAAGAAATCTGTCTTTGTGCTGGCGTTAAATGTTGTTTTGAAACTTGTGCATCAAAATATGTATGTGTAGATACAAAAATAATATAAAAATATGAGATTGGCAACCTCTGCCTTACTTTGAAATAAGGGATGGACGACCTCTGCTTTATAGCACAGAATGGCACAAAATGTGAATAAATACGACCACATTTCATTTACGGCGGGTTTGAATATTTAACTCAAGGATAGATTTGCCTACTACAGATAGTATTTTGACATATTTTGTATAGAAAATCTGACAAAATTTTACTGATAGTAAGCAAATGGCCCGAAGAGAACCAGAAAACTTGGAAAAGCTAATAGTAGTTGGCCACGTGGAAGGAAAGAGGAGTAGAGGAAGATCGCCAACCAGAGGACAGACTTCATCAAAGAGACCAAGAGCTCCAGTATTCCATCAGCCATCAAACAGGCTGAATGCCGGGAGGCCTGGAGAGCACTTGTGCAAAACCTTGACTATCGTGGTCACTACTCTTAGCCATGAGGAACAGACAAAGAAGAAGAAGCAAATTTGTCCACGAGTTTAATATGGAAACCAGCCATTAGTATAAAATGAATAAAAATTTTAAAAGTTTTAAGGCCTCATTCACTACGAATCTGAAGTAGAGTAATCGACAACTGAAGTTGCAAGTAGGTCTATTTTCGAATTTCACCATCTTTGAGTGCCCCTATCCGGCGGTTAAACTAACTAGTTTTAATAGCCAAGTAGCGCGAATTGATAAGTAACTAACAAGCATTTTACTCGAGACTGGTGTAAATAATTTCAAAAATGATTCTAAATGAAAAGTTTTTCATTCATGCAGACCAAAAAGTCTGAATGTCTTTCCTATGGAGAAGAATAGTAACAAACTACGATGACTCTTCAAAAAATAGAGCTTTATAATATACAGTACTGTCCACATACTTACTGTACTATACTTCATACTCACACATAATATTATTGCGACCTGGTCATACCCCGATATCTGGATAACCTTATATCGGGAGATGTTTATTTTAAAACGCATTACTAACCCTTAGGTCTCCTATCGATCCGTCAAGAAAGATCTAAAGTCCGCGTTTGAGTGCTAAAACGTCTAGGTTCCTCCCCTTTAATTATCGCCGGCGCGCGGTCGCGATAAACAAGTACCTACTTGTTTACGTACAATAGGTATGTAATAATAATACCGCTTTGTGGGGCGCGCCGGCTATTTTTCGATGTACTTTTCTAACGATGTACTTAGATCATTCAAGTTCATTCTAGAACTTTCATACGAGTATAAAAGGAACACTCAGCGCGGCGAAGAACACAGTCTCTTTTGGGAAGCGACAGCGATCAAATCGAGAACAAGCGATACACCGGCGACCTTAGCAAAGATATACGGATACTACGAGTGACTCAGCGACTTGAAAGCAGTATTTGGGTACTAACGAGAGTAGTAGTAGTGTGTGTTTAGTGCTTGCGTGTACTTGCATTCGACGTACTGTTTTGTGCGTACAGCGCCTTATAAAGTACTACACGATATTCGTAATTTAATTACCCCGCAAACGTAACAATATCTTAGATTTTGCTTTTGTTGTATACAAAACAACTTATATAATAATTAAGTTACATTTCTGATAGCATTTTATAGATTTTCTACTAACGCAGGCTGAGCTACGTAAACAAAATGTTAGTCCAAACTAAATGACGTGAAATTCCTATTAATTCTTCCGATATTAATAGACCCGTAACAAGTTGAGCGCATCTAAATAATTTGTAAACGCCAAAATGTATAATCTCCTTAAAATAAATTTAACTGTGATTGACAAGCAAAACATCTAAACAAATTCGGACGATCAAGAAAATTAATCTGCCGCTCGTGACTTATTTGAAAAATCAGTAGCCGCACGAATTTCGATAACCTTATTCACAATATAACCACGGAATAAAAACGGTCTTAGCAATTTTTTTTCACGAATACAGTTTGTCAAATTAAGTGTATGTGATAATTTTAGACTGTGACAATATGTAGGGTTGACGCAACAAATTATATGCTAAATTGGGGTTGCGTACCCGAACCAGAAAGTTGTTAATGGATTACACTGCGGTTACAAACGACGCCATAGTTAGCAGAAGTTTCGGGTTAGTCGAACAAAACTTCGCCATTTAATTTTCTTATACGTGTTTACTTAGTTTTGCTTACGGATTAGCTAAGACAGTTGATTGTTTTTGTTTGGAAGTATACGAAAAATTACCCGAGTTTATGAGTAAATGCTTAGTGCTAATAACCTTTCTTTCAAAGTAGGTAAGGAAGCTTGGGGATCAAAATAAACATAAGCAAAAGCATCTTTATTCATTAAGAAAAGGTTTTTAGGCCACATAGACGACGCAGCGTGACGGGACCATGACGATGGCGCGGCTTGGGGAGTTGTAATGTACTGGAATGTACGGGAGACGCCACACATCGCAGCCCCGCTCGGCACGACGGCAAACGTCAGGCCGAACGTAGCCGAGCGTCACAGAAGCGTTCGTCTCGGTCGTGACGTCTGCCGTCGCGCCGAGCGGGGCTGCGCTGTGTGGCTGGTATTGCTGCTTTGTAGACCCAATCTGACCACCGTCTTTGGGGGTTCTGGTTTGGTCATGCTCACTATAATGTCTTTGCTTGCGGTGACTGTCTAGCGCGGGTTACTCCTTTCCCTCCAATATGGTCGAGGGGAGTGATGGCTGTTTGTGAACGGATGCTGCTCGTGCGGACAGGTCCCTCTGGAATGAAGTCTCATATCTCGGTCGTAAGGCATCACATTGTAGCTAGATCGTTAACTATTTAATTGTAGCCTAAACTTTGTATCCACACAAAAAAAAAAAAATTAAGATTCAAAAAAATTGAAAGGAAAAAAGAAAACAAGAGTTAAATAAAAACAAGACAAGCCCGCTGAGTTTCTTCTCCTGATCTTCTCAGTGGAGGGCGCGTTCCGTTCCGGTGGTAGATTAGTAGTTAAATTAGATTTAAAAAAAATTGACTTTTTGTGTGCACCCTGCAGGGCTTATACAAATAAATTATTTGAGTTTAATAACCAAGTTTCTTTTTTACAAGCTTTTATTTAACTTGCAATGTATGTTTGTTTGGGTGGAATCTTGCAACTCAATTTTGAAGCAGATATCTTCAACCCATTGAGCTAAAATTTTGTTTAAAACACGTTTAGTTTGGATGACAATGCATGGTTAGCTGTCCTCATTCTAAATCCAACATGACGGAAGACCCAAGATGGCGAACCAGTTATTTTTAATGCACTCCTACAATTAGGGTATCAAATGAAAGGGCTTGCTGAGAATAACTTGAAAAATAAAGTGGTGACACTCTAAATCCAATATGGCAGAATTCTAAAGATAGCAGACTAAGTTTTTTATGCTTTCCTACAATATGGGTATTAATTTAAAGGACTTGCTGAGAATGATGCGTTGAATTAGATGAACCGACTGAGAAACCTGACCAGCGATAACTAAAAAGTTAAAAATAAATTCAAAGTATTTTTTTAAAGCTTTTATTTAAATGCGATAAAAAAAAAATAATAAACTCTTTCTTTAAAACTTTTACTATCAACTTATAACGTTTAAAAAGGTTTTAAATAAAAAGTTAATTTTATTCTTTTTAGCGCATTTAAATAAAAACTTGTATTTTAAAAAGGTTTTTTTTTACTTTTAAATTATTAATATGTCCATCTATATCATCACGCCAGATCCCTTGCGGGGTAGGCATAGAGTACAGAGTTCCAACAGGTTCTTCCCATACATACCTCTCAGGCTTCCTCCATTCTCATAGTTCGTCTCATAAACGCTCGCCGATAGACTCAAAATATTAATTAGGTATTACACACATCAATAAGTATGCAACAGTAGGAAAATGTCTGAGTTTTAAACTGACTGTATGAGTCTAAGCCTCATGAGCGGGATTCTCGGCTCCCGTCTCGGCGAAGAGGCGAAACACGTCAAACTCCGTTGTACTCCGTTTTAAAATTATCGTAGCCAAAATCTGAGTTCCGTAACATCCCTAGTCTCAAGTGGGGTCATTTGAACTCGATCATAATCAAAACTGTAGTCTCTCAACCAAAACATTTAGGTATCCGAATAGGTGCACAATCAGAACCCTACGTCTGTGGCAACCCCTCGCGTAAACAACTCGTTGGTAATTGCGCTTAACCCTTTCTACAATAATATCTGTGTACTGATCTCTAGATATGGCAAAGTTAATTTATGTTCGATTTAGTTGTGGTTCAAGAACCACATATTGTTTGTAATAATTTCTGTGACTGCGTCATTGGTCTAGCGAGTTTAAAACTCTTTAAAAAATATATTTTATAAATTGCTACGAAAGAAAAAAAATATTACGTCAAGTAATTTACATGAAATTCACAGACCATACATTTCACAGTCCGAAAGAAATAATTGTGGGGCAACACAAAGTGTCTGTCTATTCCCGTGCCGTGAGTGCGTTTACAAACACGCGCTTACCGATACAAAACATAACACGTAAAATTATGTGTGGGTCACACGAAAATTTGCGCTGTTTGGGGGCAAAAAGATTGACGTTAGCATGACGATAGCGAATTGTTATGCCATCCTTGTCATACTAGAAATTTAATAAATAAACATGAACGTGACAGCACGATTACTAGCTAGTGTCACGTTATCGTTAAAGATTTTGTGCTAAGCATTTAAGGTTATGACTAAGGTGGAGAATTTTTGATTCAAAATTTCCCTTGTCTGATGATCTTGAAACAGTAAAAGTGTGCCCGGCGGACCCTTAATGCAGGTTTTTGTCAAATAGTTCAGATATAATAAATTAAAATAAAAAAGCCATCCATACAAGTTAATTAATATTTATTGTGTGTTTTTTATTCATATTCAATCTACCATTGACTAGAACATTTGCAATAAATATTCAGGATAGAGTTCTTTTAAAGTATTATTTTGGAAAATTGAACACACGTTTTTATCTTCTATTTATTTCAAATACGCAGTAGATTCATCAAAAATCTTTTGTAAACAGAGTCTATTTTTGTATTTTTGGGAGTTAATGTTACTTTCCTCCTTAAGATTCAAGCAGCCTACGTTCTGACCACTGCATCAAGCTTAGATTAAACTAATTGCTCTGAGAGACCAAGTCAGAGAATTAAGACCATCGTCATCACCAATACTTTGCAATTATTTTTGTGGCTCATGAACCACAATTCAATGAAACACAAGCGCTACGCTGGGTCCTATCTAGTGAGCTATACATATATATCGTTTCCTTTGTATGTTTTATTCATATCGCGCTACGAACTGAACTAGACTAATGAAAAGGGACAAGATCGTATCAAACGGGAGGCGGTTACACCGTAACGCGCTTACTGATGTAAGCGCAAGTTGACGTAAAAAGCTAAAGGACGATTGTTCTGTAATGTATTACTCTCGCTGTTTATGAAAAACATCGTAAAAAACTATTATCTGATGGCGACATCTAAATAAACAGTCGTATAGTACTTATTTTTGGTAATATATAACACACCGTCACGCCCATATTCCCAAAGCGGGGATGGCAGGGGCGTACTGAGTATACCCACTTTTCGTCGGCGATGTTAGGTCCCATGTAATAGGGGCGAGCCTATTACCTATAGCGGACACAATTCCAGACTTCGGACTCATATGGGAAGTTTTCATTAGAAAAACTATGTAGTTTTTCTACATACATATGTATGTCCGACCTTGGGTTTGAGCTCAGGACCTCGTGATCATGAAGCGATGCGCTTTACCAATAGACCAACGAGGAAATTTTTGGTAATATTTTCAAATTTATAGGATTTCAAAGCTAGGTGTGTGTATTTCTGTTTTAAAAATGTTTTGATTAGTAAGGAGTAAGTATTACCTTACATTATCGTAAACATTGATTGTGATAATTATTCAGTACATTCTCCCAACGTCAAAATGGAGGCAAGGGATAACTGTTGAATTATGTCCATTCATTATTAAACTCTGTAAAATATAATTTGGGCCTGCCTGTCTCTTTGCCTAGTCACGTTTGATACGGCCATCACGGGATTATAGGTTCAAAACCTAGTTCGAATAGAATTTTGGGGCTTTTCTGTCAATAATTTCTCTGTCGTTACAATCTGGATTTTGTAACTATGCTCAGTATAATAGACTCGCTCTCTGTTACACTGGGACTTATAATCAACGAAATTTGAATCTACTCATCTCCGTTTAGAGAATATAGACGCGATACTATAAATCATAAGTGTATGTACGGTGTAACAGACATCATCGGCAAAACTTTTTACGACGATATCGGGCGTTACGCTCGCTATCTTGTTTACAGACTTGAGGATATTGTACACAAAGTTCCGGTGAACATTTATAGCTCTGTCCTGTCTATTAATATTGTTTAGCACTCGTAGCCGACATCTTTGGGGCATGTTCGGTGAGAATTTGTGATTTTCGCAGTATTAATTTGGCTTGGAAATTAATTTGGGTGGAATATGGAACATGTTGGGTTGTTTGTAGTTCTACTACACTTTATTCATGGCCAGCACGAAGTTGAGATAATATCTAAACACCTCAATACATAATATTCAAAACATACTTCCTTGCCTTTAAAAAGATACGTACTAAAACCATTGGCATACAAGATAAATTTTAGATTTGCTTGAATATATTTTAAAATTTTGTCCTTATATTTTATTTATTTCTTTCAAAAGTACTCAATGAAAAATGATTGGACTTACATTCCTGTCATGGCTTCATAATATAAAAAAAAGCAGTAGCAGTGATAGCCTAGTGGTTAGGCCGTTGGACTGCAAAGTCAAAGGTCTCGGGTTCAAACCCAGGCACGCACCTCTGTCTTTTCGAAAACATGTGCGTATTAAAAAATTAATTATCACTTGCTTTAACGGTGAAGGAAAACATCGTGAGGAAACCTGCATGCCTAAGAGTTTCTCGAAGGTGTGTGAAGTTCGCCAATCCGCACTGGGCCAGCGTGGTGGACTATGGCCTAAACCCTCTCAGTTTGAGAGGAGGCCCGTGCCCAACAGTGGGACAGTTTCTTAACAGGGCTAATATTACTTCATAATATGGGGGGTCTGTCCAACAGCGTGCTCGTCCGAACCGACGACGTACCGCAGTGCGGGCTAGGGCGTCCCCCCGAGGCGACGCGTACCGGCCCGCCCCCGTCGGTACGAATATAGGTGGAAGCGGCGATGGGGGCCGCCACCCATCACGCCGGGCCCGAACTGGCGAGTCGTGGGGTGCAGAGTTCTCTGTACTCTCTGCCTACCCTGCAAGGGATCTGGCGTGAGGTTATAGATAGATAGATAGATAATATGAATTGTAATAATACAAGTTTTAATATCTAGGCTGTACTATAATATATAACAGATACAAATACTCGCGATGAAGAAATTGACGTTGGCATACAGAACGCACTACGATGTAGCGCGTACACTTTGTGTAGGCCGCCACTTGGTGTCCAAGCTTCTGAGCAGAACTAAAAGATCCGGATCTACAAGACCGTTATAAGACCAATAATATTGTACGGGTGTGAAGTTTGGACACTAACACTAAAAGAGGAAAAATAGCTACTTGTGGCGAAAAGAAAGATTCTTCGGAAAACTTGGGCCCCGTCCGAAACTCAAAGTCGAATTTCGACCAATGGGCGACCACTAGTATCTATTAATATGTATAATACTGTTGGCTTGGCTTACAATACTACTACTACTACTTTATCATCACGCCAGATCCCTTGCGGGGTAGGCAGAGAGAACAGAGTTCCAACAGGTTCTTTCCTTACATACCTCTCTGGATTCCTCCACTCTCATAGTTCGTCTCATACACGCTCGCCGGTTACGGAGACTCTTGACTTGTCCTTCAGATAAGATACGGTCTCTTTGGTCATGATAAGATAGTCTAGGTCTTCCCCAGTAAATACATCCTTCCACTTTCGCACTGTATATCATACTTACAATAAATAAATAAAAAAAAATTTTGTCAATTAAACTCCATTTATGATATTATGTTGTATACTCTAATATGGTCGAGGGAGGTGATGGCTACTCAAGTAGTCGTACTCGTGAACGGGAGTTGCTTGTGGAGACTGGTCTACACAAAATCCTCTAGCTTTTCATTATAGCATATATTTAAAAATAGTCTTATATCTCAGTCGTAAGGCATCACACTGGAGCTGGATCGCATTAATGATTTTGTATAATATAAAAATGTATGTATCTATACAAAAAATGATGAAAAAAAATGAATTAAACAAAAAAGACAAGCGCGCTGAGTTTCTCGCCGGATCTTCTCAGTGGAGGCCGCGTTCCGATCCGATGGTAGATTAGTAAGTTAAAAAAAAAATGTAAATATGACACTTTGTGAACACCCCCGCAGGGTTTATGCAAAATAAATGGTTTGACTTTGAAATACCTATCTACTATGACACTATTCTACTTTCTGATACTCTTAAAATACATACAGTAGAAAAATTATACCTTTATATAAACTTTAAATGATACTAAATAATAAAAACAAAGCACATAACAATTGTGCATCTATTTATTTTTAAGCTCTTACCATACTCACGATGTGAGATAATTTGAGATCTGGATTTAATTAATATATACACCGTCACGCCCATATTCCCCAAGCAGGGGCGGCAGAGGTGTACTGAGTACACCCACTTATCGCCGACAATGTTAGGTCCCATGTAATAGGGAGCCTATTGCCATATACCGCGCACAATTCCAGACTCCAGACTCATAATTGGGAATTTTTTGTTAGATAAACTACATTTGCCCGACCTAGGATTTGAGCCCAGGACCTCGTGATCACAAAGCAATGAGCTTTGCCCCACTAGACTAACGATGCCGTAACGAGGATTTAACTAATAATTTAAGTTATTATATAATCAATATTGCAAAAAGTGATGTACTCAGTACGCCTCTGCCATCCCCGCTTGGGGAATATAGGCGTGACGGTGTGTAATATTATTGTTGTTTTAGTCATTAAAAATAGTGTCATAATTAGCTAACATTTAAGTTATCATCACTTCTGGGCAATGATTAGTCAAAATAATATTTTTTTTCGTCAACCTGTTGCAGTGACATTTTTAATTGTTTCCGCAGGCTACTTCTCTCTTAGCCACCGTTTCTAGTATTATAAAAAACAGTTATAAATTAGTCCATTTCACTCCAATTCCTTATTTCGAAAATCGATATGAGAGAGATACAAACTGAAACTCAGATAATTTATTTTGCATAAACCCTGCGAGGGTACCGACAAATTGTCAGTTTACCTACATTATCTATATTAAGCTACCATCTAGCTGAGAAGATCTGGCGAAGAACTCAGCAGGTTTGTCTATTGTATTTAATTCCCTTACCCTTTTTTATTATATTTTGTGAGTGTGTGTTATTCTAACGAAAACTTTCGGAGTCTGGAATCATGCCCGGTATATGGTAATACGCTCGCCCCCTATTACATGGGACCTAACATCGTCGGTGAAAACTCTGGCACCCCCGCGTGAGGAACATAGGCGTGACGGTGTGTGTGTGAGTACAATGTTTAGGTTACCATTAAATTGTTAAGATCTAGCTCTGTATAAAATTAGTATAGTACTACTGCTCTAGTTTGACTGCCTCGTTGGTCTAGTGGCAAAGCGCATCGCTTTGTGATCACGAGGTCCTGGGTTCAAATCCTAGGTCGGACAAGTGTAGTTTTTCTAACGAAAACTTCCCAGTACGAATCCGGAGTCTGGAATTGTGCCCGGCATATGGCAATACGCTCGCCCCCTATTACATGGGACCTAACATCGTCGGCGAAACGTGGGTGTACTTAGTACACCTCTGCCACCCCCACTAGGGGAATATAGGCGTGACGGTGTACTACTGTATAAAAGTAGTATAAAAAGACTGGTGTCATATAAACGGCATAACACTTAACGCTAATAAATGTTATCACATAAAATATTCAAGGAGAAAAGTACCCATTCCTTCAAACTACAATATCGATGGAGTAGTCTTGAATAAATTAAATGAAATTAGGGGTTTAGGTATTAATTTAGATAGTCAGTTGAGGTTTACCTCACACATTAATAAGGCTGTAATAAAATGAACTCAAATGCTAGGTTTTCTTGAAAGAAACACGAAGGACTTTCATCGGCCACAAACGAAGATCCTGCTCTACCATTCTTTGGTGCGCAGTCATTTGGAATACGCAAATATGGTCTGGAACCCTTCATACGTAATACATTCACATAGAATTGAGCGAATTGAGCGCACTTTCACAAGGAACTTGGCATTCAAGTCGTCAGATATATCATATAGGGCTCCATATAATGAAAGACGCAAATCCTTTAAAATTGTGTCACTGCGTAATCGTCGGATTATTCAGGACCTATTATTTGGCACAAAATTTTGACTGGTAAGGTAGATTGTATTCAATTACATGAAAACATAAAACCCACCGTGAGTTTTAGTTTAGTTACCAAGAAGAATACCGAGGTATCTCCTCAGGAAAACTTTTAATATTCCGGTGTGCAGAACCAATATTGGACGACACTTACCACTGACTCCCATAGGTAGCGAGTACAATACCGTCTGCGGAAACTCAGAAAACATTGGTAATTTTGATATTTTTCACCAATCTTTCAATGACTTTAGGAATAGTCTGATAAATTATTTTAGTATCTAAATTCATTATTCATTGTTTTGTAGTAATTTAATTATTATTTTATGTATGTCTCAGTCTTATTTTATTTAAATTTTTAATTTAATTGTACCTATTTTGAGTTCTTAGATTTACGCGAATATTACACATGAAATAAAACTACTTTTTCGGATTTTATCGCGGTTTATTTTGATTTTTAAGTTCCCGACGTTTCGAGTGCTTTGCAGCACCCATGGTCACGGGAAGGACTGAGGTGGTAGACGTCCAAAAGGCATAGTTGTTCCGGGGTACCCTCAAACTTCTTAATTATTTTTGTTGGTCCGATCTACGCAGAATGAGCTCACGGTGTCTTAAGGTCTTGCAGTGTTATGCTTGGTTTTGGATTTGATTATATTAATTACTGGATCCCAAGTCGATGGAAGCACCCAGCCATCTTCTCTATTGAAATTAGGATGTTTTTTAATTTCAATAGCCTCGCGGACCATCCTTGGTAGGAATCGGTGTTCTTTCACGAGGATTTGTGGTCTATCAAATCTGATGTTATGGCGGGTGCGGTCAAGGACATGTTCACAGACTGCAGACTTCTTTGAGCGACGGTGTTTTAGGTCAGCTATGTGTTCTTTAACCCGAGTTTTTACTGGTCTTTTTGTTTGTCCTATGTAAGAGAGACTACATTCACAATCAAGCTTGTATACTCCTGCATCTTGTAGAGGGATGTGACACTTGACAGATGGTAAAAACTGACTGATCTTCTTCGGCGGCTTATAAAATGTTTTAATTGAAGCACGCTTCAAGATGTAGCCAATCTTGTCTGTGACTCCTCTTAAGTAAGGTAGTACAGCAGGGAGACGCTCGACTGTGGCTGGTTTCACTCGGTCACTGTGACGTTGGCGTGGGACTCGCAGCTTATTGTCGTGCAGGACTTGCTTGACATGTTGAAGCTCGGCAGCCAGATGTTTCTTGTCACAGATCCCTTGTGCTCTCTGAAACAAAGATTTGCCCACGGTAGCTAACTGTGATGGATGGTGGTGAGATTCACCGTTTAAGTACCTATCAGTATGGGTCTTTTTTCTATAAACCGTATGGCTTAAGGTGTTGTTGGGGTTACGGATTACTGAGACATCTAGGAAAGCTAGGGAATTGTTTGCCTCCAACTCCATTGTGAACTGAATTTTAGGGTTAATGGAGTTAAGATGATTAAGGAATACGTTAATTTTGTCAGATGGTAATATTGTGAAGGTATCATCTACGTACCGCTTGTAGAAACTTGGCTTCACAGGTGAGGTACGAAGGGCTGTCTCCTCAAAGTCTTCCATGAATAAATCGGCAACAATGGGAGATACAGGGGAGCCCATCGCCACACCATCTACTTGCTTGTAGAACTCCTCCTTCCACAGTAAGTAGCCAGATGTAAGGCAGTGTCTTAATAGTTCTGAGTATTCCGCTGGCATGTTGTTCTCCACTAGTTTCCTTTCTACAATTTCGACACAGTCTTGTACAGGTAAGCATGTGAATAGTGACTGGACATCGAAACTGACCATTGTTTCATTGTCAGTAAGATGTAGATTTTTAATCTCACTAACAAAATGGTATGAATCCTTAACATGTGCTCTTGTGTGTCCTGTGAGTGGCGAGAGCACTTTCGCTACGTGCTGAGCCAATCTGTAGGTTGGTGTGTCGATTTGGCTAACAATTGGACGTAGGGGAGCATTCGGTTTATGTATTTTTGGAAGCCCATACAACTGTGGTGGTTTTGCGCACGAAGGTATTAGTGGTTTGACGTCCAGATTCAATGTTTCGGAGTATTTCTTTATTAAATCAGTAGTTTGTTTTAATATATTGGTGGTTGGGTCTGTCTTGACCTTTTTGTATGTGTTTGCATCCGATAAAAGTTCTTGTATTTTGACATTGTAATCTGACGTATCCATAATGACCGTAGCATTTCCTTTATCCGCGCGGAGAACAGTAATATCCTTTTTATTGCGTAAGGTTTTCAACGCTAAATATTGATTTTTAGGAAGATTTAGTTTGGGCACTGAACTTCGACGTAACATGGATGAGACATCCTGACGTATTGCCTCCGAATCTTCCCTCCCTATACTATTTTTGGATAGAACGTCTTCAACGGCGCTGATAATTTCCTCATACGGTATCCTTCGAGGTGTTACAGCATAATTTAAACCTTTAGATAGGACCTTCACGATGTTTTCATCCAATGTTTGTTTTGACAGATTGATGACTGCGCGTGATTCGTTGTCTATGGTGCACGGTTGCGTTTCGTTACACCGTAATGATTTGTTCTTGACATTTGATTTAGTTGTTAATTTATTATATTTTATTATGTGTTTATTTTTGCATTCATTATATTTAGATGTTTCACGCTTATTTAAAGTATCAATGCATTTATTAAAATCAAATGTAGTTAACACTGTCTTTAATTCATTGGATGAAATTTCAATATTTCTGCTGAGGTGATGTAGATCGGAACGCGTTTGATGAATCACCGTTCGTAACAAAACTCGGGTTAAAGAACACATAGCTGACCTAAAACACCGTCGCTCAAAGAAGTCTGCAGTCTGTGAACATGTCCTTGACCGCACCCGCCATAACATCAGATTTGATAGACCACAAATCCTCGTGAAAGAACACCGATTCCTACCAAGGATGGTCCGCGAGGCTATTGAAATTAAAAAACATCCTAATTTCAATAGAGAAGATGGCTGGGTGCTTCCATCGACTTGGGATCCAGTAATTAATATAATCAAATCCAAAACCAAGCATAACACTGCAAGACCTCAAGACACCGTGAGCTCATTCTGCGTAGATCGGACCAACAAAAATAATTAAGAAGTTTGAGGGTACCCCGGAACAACTATGCCTTTTGGACGTCTACCACCTCAGTCCTTCCCGTGACCATGGGTGCTGCAAAGCACTCGAAACGTCGGGAACTTAAAAATCAAAATAAACCGCGATAAAATCCGAAAAAGTAGTTTTATTTCATGTGTACCTATTTTTTTCAATTTAATTATGTAATTAATGTTTTTATTATTATTTAATAACTGGACATACCAATCGTAAATCAAGGAATGTTGTGTACATCTATAATTGATATTCATATAAAATTATAATATTGTTAACTGTTATTTGTGAATGTGACATATAAATATTGTTGATGTGCCTAATATAAATAAATAAAATTAGTTGTTGTAAATTATTTTGCATATAAGGGCGTATGTAAGTGACCAGTACGATTGTCACTATTTCCTCTAGCCACCAGTCTGTAAAAATTTGGGTCATTTTCGTTGGGAATTCCCTTGCTAACTTGAATGTGAGCTGATCCTCACATCGTATGTGAGTTTAATTTCTCCTATTTCTAACCCTTTAACGTCTGCGACAGTCCCCAAAGGTCGGGGCCCAGTCCCCCGGGTGGGCAAGTAATGAGAATTCTTGGTGGGCCCCGCCGCGTTTGTTAATGACTGCACATTTGTTCTTTGGTATAAAATCGGGGGGTTTTGTTTTAATTTGTTTTGTATATAGGTGCGTATGTCTGGTGAATTAGAGTAGGAATTGATTGTGTGGTTACATCGGGGATCGTGTCTGATGTTGTAAAGGGGTTACTGTGTGTTAGCATGTAAGTAGACCTGGTGGTACATTATACGCGAATTTGGTTCTTATGAACTAAAACTCGAACTTTAATCATTTATTTTGCATAAAACTTGCGAGGCCATTGTCAGTTTACATTGTTGGAACTCTGTACACTCTGCCTACCCCGCTAGGGATCTGGCGTCATGATATGGATACAAAGATACTTACTACTAATCTACCACCAGACTGAAACGCGGCCTCCGCTAAGAATATCCGACTTGTTTTTTTTATTTCATTTTCTTTCTATTTTTTTCAATGGCCGTTGTCCGTCCCCTTTGAAATAGTCCAGTTTTTGTCCATCAAACCTCATTTATATAGCCCTTGTTTTCTTTCCATGATTTACAATAGTCCTTGCACCTGCTGGGGTCAGTTCGCTGGTTGTTTTTTCATTTTCAGCAAGTGATCTCGGCGCAAAGGGCCTCTGTGAAAGGGACGTGTTGGACCCATGTCCCCATGCAAGCCTTTTTAAAGGTCCGGATAAAGCCCGTGAATCTCAGAGAGATCCATAATAATAATAAGCCTTTATTATCCGTGTCTCAAAATAGTATAAGGAAAAAATGTTACTAGTTAATAAATTTAAATTATTTAAGACATGGCGCCAGTTTGGGTGTAGGCCTCCTACAACTGTCTCAATTGTCTACTATCGTTTGTCGCTTGCTTCCAGTCTCTACTAGCTATTCTTTTGATCTCGTCGATCCAACGATCTTTCGGTCTTCCCCTAGCTCCTTTTTTACTTAGACCTGCCCACTGCCCACATTGTGTGGGTATAATTATTCGATATGTATGAACATTAACTAAGGAAATATATAATAATGCATTTATTTTATTAATCTGGTTATTAGAGTCACTTATAGATCCTATAAGAAAGAAAGTTTATTTATTATTTTAGTGTAGTTAGTAATTATGTGGTTTGTTTTTTTCTCTAACGGAGATATGCCAGAACACTTGTTTACTAGCACAGATAAGCCATAACAGTAATGTTGCAGATCCAGGTGGCGACCTATGGTCGAAGGACCAGCTGTTGTGGACCTGTAGGGCGCTGGTTTAAATCCAGTTCGAAGGACCAGCTGTTGTGGACCCGTAGGTCGCTGGCTTAAATTCGGCTCGAAGGACCAGCTGTTGTGGACCCGTAGGTCACTGGATTAAATCCGGCTCGAAGGACCCGCTGTTGTGGACCCGTAGGTCAACCCGGGTCCGCAACAAATAGGGAGAAGTGAAAAAGAGAGAATTTCACTATACAACGTAAGGTGAGATAGGTATAATAATATTGTGTTTCTAAAAACTATTCTCGAGATATGTAGATCTTTTTCCAATAATATTCATGTCATGCGAATATCGGTTCTAAATACACGGCGATATGTGCTATTGGTCATGAACACATACGCTATCACCCATTTCCTAGTACGCCTTCTCAGTGCTTACTAATCTGCACGTTCCCTTTGTAAGCTTTCAGTGTGCCATTCCTTTGTGAAAAGAGCCCTTAGATTCCACTAAAACTGGATAAGTAACCTATCAACCAACTGTATTTCGGACAAATTGATAGACGACGAAAAAAGAAGGTGTCTAGGAGTGACGGTGCTAATGGACAATAGTTACTTCATTAGGTAATTAAAGAAGCCATTATTTATTTTGACATAAATAGATAGATAGAAATGTATAAGATTTTTTGTTAGATGACCGATCCATTACCCCTAACTATTTATAAATACTGACAAATTTTAAAAAGGAAAAGGTTATATTGAGCATCTGAGTATAAAGAATATAAGTAAGAAACTTTACAATAAAATGACCAAGTTAATTAACCTTACCAAAATGGCAAATACGAGGCATTCTCTAGCAATAGATATACGTAAACTGATGATATTGAATAAGTTGCATAAGATAATTTACCTTTCTTACCTTACCATATGGTATGAAGCCGGGAATGTTCAAAAGTCAAACAAAATAAACATGTATAACATATTTGTTTTAAGTCCACAGTTTTAACCAGAGTTCTTATCCAGATTTATAAAATCGAGGTTAAGATTCTAACATTGTTCTGTTTCCTAGTATAAAACGGATTTGATCCTCATCATATGGCTGGGATATAATTTATTTGTATTATTCATGTAGCGATTTGCTGGATTTAAGCCCAAGCAAGTTGTAATTTGACGACAGCACTTCCATTGGTTGAGAGTTTAAGCCGCTACGCCCGAATAGGCGTAGTGTCGGTCCCTGCGCGAAACAAATCTTTGGTATTTGTGTTCATTTCGTGCATTAACAAGATTTCATTCTTGTAAACGCACCTACGACGCAAGAATGATTCCTAATGTGGCGCTACGTTTCTTCCCTAAAATCGAATCTTTATTTTCTTGAAAATCATTCACAAATAACAAATGCGTTGCATTTATTTTACGCATCCTTTCACTTATTAATTTTTCCAACTAATTAATAATTGCCTTTCAAACCAAAACTTTAACTCAAATAATTCATTTTATATAAACCCAGATATACAATTCGAAAGTGGAAGGATGCAGGTACTGGGGAAGACCTAGATTATCTTACCACGACCAAAGAGACCTAGTCTTAGCTTAAGGACAAGCCAAGAGTCTCCGTAACCGGCAAGCGTGTATGAGACGAACTATGAGAGTGGAGGAAGCCAGAGAGGTATGTAAGGAAAAAAACCTGTTGGAACTCTGTACTCTCTACCTACCCCGCAAGGGATCTGGCATGATGATATAGATAAATAGATAAACCCTATGGGGGTACTTATAATTAGTTATTTTACAATTTTTCAATCTAATTTTACTAGAAATCTACCACCGGATCGGAATGCGGACTCCACTAAGAAGATCCGGCGAAGAAACTCAGCTAATTCTCTTTCTCTTATTTCTTTCTATTTTTTCAATCATATTGTGTGAATACAATGTTTAGGTTACAATTAAATAGTTTACGACATAGCTCCAGTGCGATGCTTTACAATCGAGATATGAGACTAATAAAGTTATTTATAAAAGGGGTCTAAATGATTCCAGATGTACCAGTCCCCACAAGCAGCACCCGTTTATGCGTATGACTACTGGAACAGCCATCACTTCACACTTACACTCATCATTTGTAACCTGCAGTGGCAACATAACAAAGTGTAAATTGGTCGGTTTATTCCACTTTAAGAACCTGGATGATCAAATGCAACTAATTCGTGTCCAATGATCACCCAGGTGATTATATGGTTGTCCAAATGACCAATAACATGACTTGATGCAGTTTCAATTGAAAACTCATGTCATTTTTCAGTTAGGTAGAACGTCGATAGCGTGGCCGAGCGGTCTAAGGCGCTGGTTTAAGGCACCAGTCTCTTCGGAGGCGTGGGTTCGAATCCCACCGCTGTCAGTTTTTTAGTAATGAGGAATTTCTTACGGATTCTTTCTGTAGCTATTTTAATTCGCGACCTTTTTAGTTGGTTCCGTAGGAGTTCTAATTTTTCTACCACTAATCTGTGGGTAGCGTGGCCGAGCGGTCTAAGGCGCTGGTTTTAGGCACCAGTCTCTACCGAGGCGTGGGTTCGAATCCGCTGCCATTTTGTTATTCTTGAGCCGATTTATGAAAAATAATGTCAAGCAGTTTCAAATATAGTGCTGTGGTTCGTGTGAAAGAGCGGTTTAAGGCAAAAAATCCTTTACAGGCGTGAATTCGAGTTTCAGCGTTGCCGATATTTTTTTGCAATGGCTGAATTTTTTTTTAAGTTTTTTGGAAATACGCACCGTCATGCCTACACTACTACACCTACTTTTTGCCAACGATGTTGGGTCCCATGTAATAGGGTGCGAGCCTATTGCCATATACTGGGCGCAATTTAAGACTTCGGCCTCACACTGGGAAGTTTTCGTTAGAAAAACTAAATTTGTCTGACCTAGGATTTAAACCCAGGACCTCGTGATCTTAAAACGAAACGCTTTGCCACGAGGCTAACAAGTACAGTGCTTTGGGTAGTGTGACAGAGCGGTTTAAGGCACGAATTCCTTTACAGGCGTGAATTTGAATCTCAGCGTTGCTGATATTTTTTTTTGCAATAGCTGAAAATATGTATAATGTTTGTGAAAATACATTGCAATTAAAAGCTAAGCTAAATTATCAAAGGTGTAATTTTTAGGGACCATTCTCCTCCGGAGGTGTCGGTTTAAATCCCGTTGCTGCCATATTTGTGAAAATTTAGTAACCGTAGCTTACAGGGAAGAAGTTTGTTAGATTTCGCATCAGAGGTAGCGTGGCCGAGCGGTCTAAGGCGCTGGTTTTAGGCACCAGTCTCTTCGGAGGCGTGGGTTCGAATCCCACCGCTGCCATTTTGTTATTCTCAAGGTGATTGATCAAAATAATGTCAAGTATTTCAAATACAGTGTGGTGGTTAGTGTGACAGAGCGGTTTAAGGCACGAATTCCTTTACAGGCGTGAATTTGAATCTCAGCGTTGCCACTTTTTTGGAATGAGGAATTTCCGATGTCTTCTTTCTGTACCTATTTTAATTCACGAATTTTTTGACTATTTCGGTGGAAATTCCAAGCTTTCTACCATTGATTTGTTGGTAGCGTGGCTGAGCGGTCTAAGGCACCAGTCTCTTCGGAGGCGTGGGTTCGAATCCCACCGCAGCCAATTTTTCTCCTTAGTTACAAAGGTAGAGTCGCAGTCAGTAAATGTTTATGCTTCCAAGACTTGTCGGTAGCGTGGCCGAGCGGTCTAAGGCGCTGGTTTAAGGCACCAGTCTCTTCGGAGGCGTGGGTTCGAATCCCACCGCTGCCACTTTTTTGGAATGAGGAATTTCCGATGTCTTCTTTCTGTACCTATTTTAATTCACGAATTTTTGACTGTCTCGGTAGAAATTCCAAGTTTTCTACCAATATATTTGAGGGTAGCGTGGCCGAGCGATCTAAGGCCCTAGTTTAAGGCACCAGTCTCTTCGGAGGCGTGAGTTCGAATCCCACCGCTGCCAATTTTTATCTTTAGTTACAGGGTTATCGTCAGAGCTAGTAAATGTTTATACTTCCAAGACTTGTCGGTAGCGTGGCCGAGCGGTCTAAGGCGCTGGTTTTAGGCACCAGTCTCTTCGGAGGCGTGGGTTCGAATCCCACCGCTGCCACTTTTTTGAAACGAGGAATTTCCGATGTCTTCTTTCTGTACCTATTTTTATTCATTTGTTGGTAGCGTGGCCTAGCGGTCCAAGGCGCTGGTTTTAGGCACCAGCTTCTTCGGAGGCGTGGGTTCGAATCCCACCGCAGACAATTTTTATCTTTAGTTACAGAGGTAGAGTCGCAGTCAGTAAATGTTTATGCTTACAAGACTTGTCGGTAGCGTGGCCGAGCGGTCTAAGGCGCTGGTTTTAGGCACCAGTCTCTTCGGAGGCGTGGGTTCGAATCCCTCCGCTGCCAATTTTTATCTTTAGTTACAGAGGTAGAGTCGCAGTCAGTAAATGTTTATGCTTACAAGACTTGTCGGTAGCGTGGCCGAGCGGTCTAAGGCGCTGGTTTTAGGCACCAGTCTCTTCGGAGGCGTGGGTTCGAATCCCTCCGCTGCCAATTTTTATCTTTAGTTACAGAGGTAGAGACGCAGTCAGTAAATGTTTATGCTTACAAGACTTGTCGGTAGCGTGGCCGAGCGGTCTAAGGCGCTGGTTTTAGGCACCAGTCTCTTCGGAGGCGTGGGTTTGCATCCCACCGCTGCCAATTTTTATCTTTAGTTACAAAGGTAGAGTGGCAGTCAGTAAATGTTTATGCTTACAAGACTTGTCGGTAGCGTGGCCGAGCGGTCTAAGGCGCTGGTTTTAGGCACCAGTCTCTTCGGAGGCGTGGGTTCGAATCCCTCCGCTGCCAATTTTTATCTTTAGTTACAGAGGTAGAGTCGCAGTCAGTAAATGTTTATGCTTACAAGACTTGTCGGTAGCGTGGCCGAGCGGTCTAAGGCGCTGGTTTTAGGCACCAGTCTCTTCGGAGGCGTGGGTTCGAATCCCACCGCTGCCAATGTTTATCTTTAGTTACAGAGGTAGAGTCGCAGTCAGTAAATGTTTATGGTTCCAAGACTTGTCGGTAGCATGGCCAAGCGGTCTAAGGCGCTGGTTTTAGGCACCAGTCTCTTCGGAGGCGTGGGTTCGAATCCCACCGCTGCCATTTTTTTTCATAGCCGAATTAAACGACGTAGGTATATAATAATTTCATTATCAGTTACCGCCGCTAGCTTTGTCATCGATTTTACCCAAAATGTTAGTTTCCAATGCCATTAGCGAGCGAGCGAGCTTATTAAGATTACTAGGCATAGTTAGAAACTCCCTACTGCTATTGAGAATTTTGAAGATCGTCAGCCACGATCTTACCCTACAAGACCAACGTGACAAGGTTATTAATACCTAAATATATCCTTTTTCCTAACCCGTAAGGAATTTGGCATGATAATATAAAGATAGATATTTCCTTTTCCTTAATAGAATCTTTATAAACTTACTAAGAGCCAAGTTCATACATAATCCTTACTCACATACTTTCCAAAAGTCGCTCAAAGAAGTCTGCAGTCTGTGAACATGTGCTTGACCGCACCCGCCATAACATCAGATTTGATAGACCACAAATCCTCGTGAAAGAACACCGATTCCTACCAAGGATGGTTCGCGAGGCTATTGAAATTAAAAAACATCCTAATTTCAATAGAGAAGATGGCTGGGTGCTTCCATCGACTTGGGATCCAGTAATTAATATAATCAAATCCAAAACCAAGCATAGCACTGCAAGACCTCAAGACACCGTGAGCTCATTCTGCGTAGATCGGACCAACAAAAATAATTAAGAAGTTTGAGGGTACCCCGAAACAACTATACCTTTTAGACGTCTACCACCTCAGTCCTTCCCGTGACCATGGGTGCTGCAAAGCACTCGAAACGTCGGGAACTTAAAAATCAAAAAGTAAACCGCGATAAAATCCGAAAAAATAGTTTTATTTCATTTCCAAAAGTTGTTATTTATTATGTCAACAAGCTGTTTGACAATTGAATGACTCGAAACAAACACAACATTTAACTCTATACATCAAATTTTACCTTAAAGAGAGCCGAAATGCGTTCCATTTTTGAAAATACAAAAGTAATTTCAAAGCAACATCAATTAATTCCAAGTGCGATCCTCCCTAACACCGCTAATTCATCATATTCCCGGGGAGATATGCTAATTTACCGACTGCGGGGGTGGAAGATTTTTCCTTTCATTACTAGAATAAATTCTTGCCTAAATGGGTGTTCGCTTAATTGCATCCGAGCCAGTAAATCAGTTATAATTCCCTCTGGATCTATGGCGAGGTGTAATTTCCAAATGGAGGGGCAAATTTCGAGTTAATAACGCTTTTTATGGTGAAAAGTATTGTGTTTAGTAAAGATTTGTTTTTAAGAATTTAGTCAATAGTTATTATAAGGTTACTAAGCTTCTATATGAACGGGAGGTTTTGTACGCCCATATTTTGAATTAGTATTTCTGATCCAAAGTTACATATTTCGCCAAAAATTCTTATGTTCTTTTCTTTCCTCATGATTTTTTATTTCACCGTTAGCAAAATACAAAATTTCTACACAGGTGAACTCTGAATCTTGTGTTAAGGTGAGCCATACAGCAAACAGTGTACGCGTCGGCTGTTTTTAAAACCAGTGGCGAAATATCACTATTCCTTCCTTAAGACTCTAAAGAAATTCAAGCGTCATATTAGCGCTATACTTACTGCTAAATCTTCTCACGGCTATATTGCTGAAACCAGTAGAACAACGAGGCAGTGGAATAAATATATTTCAACTGTTGTAAAAAAAATATCCAAAATACATTTTTCAATGTATATCCGAGCTAATGTGTTGATTTAATGCTTGAATATTCAGACCACGTTCCTTCAATTAGCCACGTGTGTGTCAAAGCGGGTTCGCATTCAGCTGAAAGCCTTTTGTGTGTCCGTTGCAGATATTAGTTGCCGAACTCTGTATTTTGGATACCGTATTGAAAAATAACGCATCGAAATTGGTCGGATTATTGTTAGTATGGAATATATTTTAAATTAAAATGTTATGGCGTGATGTATTTGATATAGGGTTACAAAATATTTGTAGTATTTTTTTGTATTTTCTGTCTAGGTATAATGCTCCAGCGGGGCAGAGAGTAAAATGTTCAAGTAGTTTAATTCCCTACAAAGCTTTGATTCCCAGGTGAACAAAGTAGAATAATTGCTATTTGCTTTTAAGCTTCTATATTGTAAGGAAAAATAACAAATCAACGTAGGCTGTCACACGCTGGTAAAAAAGTTCTCACAAATCGAGAGCTTTTTCAAATATTTTTCTCTCCCCCCCATTATACAATATATCGTGCGGTGTATTGGTCAAAACTTTAAATGTTGCCACAAAGCAATTTTTTGTAAATTCCACTTATTCGCCACGCCTACTCACTTTTGAGGTTAGGAAAACTGAATGTCACTGTCACTATACTGTCACTTTAGTTTTTTATATATATTTTTTTCTTCTTATGTTATTATGGCAAAGGGTTTGTATTAATCATAGAGGTACTAGAAGCATAGAGGGAACATTTACAAGATAATATATTAGCACTGCTTACACTTATGTCATGTCAGTGATAAGAAAGAGGACAAATCCATCGTTACCAGTTACACCCTTGTACATTATTTTTGACATTAATGACATAGATCATACTTGTGTTTTGCCATAGATGTAGTATTAGTACTTTTCCGTACAACTGCCAAAGCTTTATCGATAAAAACATTTTGTATATAAGCCGAAAATTAAATATTTTTTATAATACAAAATATCGCTGTATCTCAAAGTGCCTATTATAGATACGTAACTTACTTAAGTTTTGTAGTAATCAATACTAGTAATTCTATCTAGCCTAATGATAATCTGAAGAATCTTGGCATTCACTAAATAATAATTTTAATTTAAAAATATGCTTTTAAAACAAGCTTTTGTAGCAAAAACATAATGGAGCCCGTCAAGTACTATGATAATTGTCAAGACAAATGTTACTAGCCTCAACACGTCAGGGTTATATTGAGTAGTTGGGTAGTTCTGTTGGTCACCCTTTGCCTCCATCATGAGACCCTGGACACTATCTGGGTCTACAGAACTCGTTAAGACAAATCCAATAAGCCCAAACACGGCGGGGGTATGTTGAGAAGTTGGGTAGTTTAATTGGCCACCCTCCGGCTCCATCGTCACACCTTGGCCACTATCCGGGTGTAAAGTATTCGTCAAGACAAATCCAACGAGTCTAAACACGGCAGGGTTATATTAAGTACTTGTGTGTTCCCATTGACTACCTTTCGGTTTCATTATCAGACCCTGAACACCATCTGGTTATATAGTATTCTCAATACCAATCTAACCAGCCTAAACGCGAGAGGGTTACTTTGTATAGTTCACATGTTCCTATACCCACCTTCCAACTCCATCATCGGCCCAGCTCCATGGTACCATATTATTGCATTGTTATCGGACTTACATATGTATGCCAAATTTTAGCTCGGATACCCGCAAGTGCTTGAAAAGTGGATCACAAGATTTGAACCAGAAATACAGACAGACAGACAGATAGACATAGGAACATTGAAAGTTAAGTAAAAGCTTGTAAAAATAAAATTGAACCTTTCACAACTTTTATATTTTATTCAATATAAGCGCGAACAAAAATTTAAAGAAAAAACCTATTGCAAAAAAGAGAACAATTTGAAGTTAATTTTACATTGAAACTGTTACTGGTTGTAATGTTCGCTATTGGAGGCCAACATCGAAGCACTCTTTTTTAAAATATTTTGAATAGATGCAACTATACTGAGTTCAACTCTAATGTGCTCTTAGTATTGCATAAAAACACTATTCATTTAGGCTGCAATATTTGTAGGCATAATGAAAACAAAAAAAAAACATGCGTTAACAATTATATAATTACCAATTTTCGAAAATACTATCAATATCGATGTAGATTTTCCATCATTATGACTAATCTCTTTGGGAATTCGATTGTTAAGATTCTATCTAAATCATGTATGATAAAGAAAAACAGTCAATCTGGTGTAGTTATTATGAATTATCAAACTAGTTAGAACAGTTTACTTTTATCATGATACAGCAAAACCAAGTCATCGGCCGAAGGTTACAATAATTTAGCTTCATCTGCTTTTCTAGACAAATAAAATTTGCGTTCCAATATAAAGCACGTTATTTTAGTGGTGTCTTGTTTTCACAAATATTTTAATTATATATCTTTTTATTAATTGAAAACAAATAAAAGTCCCCGAGAACACAGTCACTAGACAAACAAATATTAACCGATAAATTTGCATGGAGCCTACGTCAAAATGCCAAGCCATAACTTTTGTTTAAAAAAGAAGTTCAAACTATGTAGAAACAAAGATTTTGAAATTGGTTACGTGTCATTCGTTCGTCGTTCATTATTATTAGTATTAAGTGTCCAGAAATAGTGTACAGCTGAACTGGGTTTATAATCCCTCTATGCTTTTAAATCCCACCTCTATGGTATTTATTGATGCTTTGTAAGATTTTGTTTCCTTCTCTCTTTTTTATGTTCCTCCGTGGCATTGTGTGCGTGCGTGCGTGCGTGCGAGCGTGCGAGCGGGCGTGCGTTTTGCGTGCGAGCGTGCGTGCGTGCGTGCGTGCGTGCGTGCGATTGTGTGTATGTGTGAGTGATCTACGCTGTTGGCCGCGGGGCCTTTACAGCTTCACCGGACAAGAAGGCTAGCGTGCAACGACTACGCTCATACCAGAATGGCAGCAACTCGCTCAAGGGCGGCTCTATATTTAAGGCTTCGGATTGGGTAGTCGCTATGGGGGAGGGCATATACTAGGTGTCTCGGCAGTGTCTCATGGTGATCGGCAACCGCCGGTGGGCAAGGGATTCTCCGACCTCGCTGGTGAGGTCGGTGTCTGATCCTGTGTGCGGTTTTTGCATCCGAAAGAAGAGATGTAAGGCTTTTGAGAGTCGGTGAGATCATCCGGTGGACAGCGGTAGCGGCTGATAGGAGAGAATTAGGTACGTAGTCGGCGGCGGCTATGATTAGCGGAGTCCTATGATTGGACGCGGTCCCAAATTATCGGGTTGTAACGTCCGTGACGTCACCAAACGGCTCAACGGAAGACCAGCGCTGGTCTGTAATATCCAGAATTATGCTGAGTTGGGTGCGTTTTTGTAGCGAGGTCAAGTAAAGTATTTACCAATGTGTTGTCACGTACCTACTCGGGGCATTTTCTTTTTGTTAATATATCATACAATTTATATTATTGTTACTTCAATCAAAATGCAAATGGTAAGTACAGTCATCGAAATAAGACGTTGACCGTTCTCTATTTCAAAATTCATTTGCATTCTTTTGTCTAAAATAACATGCGCAACAATGTTTTCTGAAGTTTGTTATACAAGGTGTAACATAATAAACGCAAGACCTCAGACACCCCGATTAGAGAATTGCTTCATAAATTCAAAATGAAAACCTAATTTCCAAAATTAAAGATTTTTAACCCTTTTTTAAGCACTTTTATACCCCAATTAACGATGAAACTTGTATGTGTATGTGTGCATTTTGAGAAATACGCGTTAGGAATGCATTCGTAATCTCCTTATTGCTATGAATCAAGAATAAATTTAGTTTTTATAGCGCACTGACGGAGTAAAAGCATTTTTTGCAAATTTAAAAAAAAAATGAGATGCATTAAAAATAGTTGGAATCAATTCAGTTACCGATTTAGAACAATCTACTTTCAGGTCTTGCGTTCATTATGTTACAGCTTGTATAAAGGGCGACCTGTCGAAAACATAAAAAGTGCCTTGCAAATTTTTAAATAAGTATACCACTCCCATTATGTTTAACAAAAGATGTCACTGGAAAAAAAAATGTCCAAATCACCGACTGACAAAAAAAATATCTCACAATCAAACTTTTTCCATTTTCGCGGTGAAAAGCTTTAGGCGTCGGATGTTAGGGTTGCGACACATTGTTCTCACGGCACATTTTCTATTTACTGCCTTGGCTTGCAGGCTTGGAAATGCATGGAAAAAATCATCAGACGAATGTCATCTCTGTGTATTCCAATACTGAGGTATGTGGAACTTTTACTGCACTAAAATATGTAAGATCTCCAAACAGAACGCCTTAGTGCCCATATCTTGAGTCTCGCTCGATTGAGTACATATTTGGAAATCAGAAGGGCGGCGTGGAGCCACTCGAGCAAAGATGTGTAAATGAGGTGTGTAAAAGTGACAAAAAAGAAAAACACTGTCTCGCCTATATTCTCCAAGCGGGGGTGGCAGAGGTGTCCTGTGTACACTCACTAAGGATGTTAGATCTCAAGTAGTTGGGGGCGAGCCTATTGTCATATACCAGGCACAATTCCAGACTCCGGACTCACACTGGTAATTTTACGTTAGAAAAACTACATTTGTCCGACCTAGAAATTGAATCCAGTATCTTGTGATCACAAAGCGATAGGCTTTGCCATTAAGCCAACGAGCCAGTAAATATAATCAGGAATAATATTATTGGAATCAATCAACCTTTATTTTCCCATTGCAAAGGTTTTCTCTTACAATTCGAGGTGTGAATATATCGTACGCCACGATGGATCCAACTAAATTTAAAAAGACGTCATGGCTAGTCTTTCAGATTGCCGCGGCCTTTTCGGCAATTCATTTTGATGATTTGATGATGATTGAACTTTGCATCAACAGTGTAATAAACCTCCTATTTGTGTGTGTGAATGATCTACGCTATTGGCCACGGGCCTTTATAGCTTCGCCGGACAAGTCCCATTTGTAAGACAATCATTGTCTGTTGGGTATGCCAAGGATCTGGTCTTTAATGTAACAAATTAACTGCTAGCTTAATCATGATGTGTACACATGTTTAGGGACATAGTCTAACACATAACATATTTATATATTATTAATTATCACTTGCTTTAACGGTGAAGGAAAACATCGTGAGGAAACCTGCATGCCTAAGAGTTTCTCGAAGGTGTGTGAAGTTCGCCAACCCGCACTGGGCCAGCGTGGTGGACAATGGCCTAAGCCCTCTCAGTTTGAGAGGACGCCCGTGCCCAACAGTGGGACAGTTTCTTAACAGGGCTAATAATATTATTATTATTAATCTACTGATCATTTTTTTGATTATTTTCTGTTTTGTGTTTGTTAAATAAAAAAAGAATAAGATTGTCTTCAGCTGAAAGACTATCAATGTTGTCGCATACTAAAAAGGAAACGACTCGAATCTCCTAGTCTGAGTACATCCTAACTTTCTTCACTAAACTTCTGACTCGTCTGAGCGATGACGTGTCCACATATTTCGCTTTATGAACTTCGTCTTAACGCTTAAAGTTCACTGAACATTGCTTTTTAACGAGTTCTGTGATTTGCACAAATAATGTTTAAAGTAGGTGTTAGTTATTTGACATGATGATGTTTCATAAAGTTTGTATTTTAGTTTTAGTGCGTGGGCTTAATCACAAATACTTTTTGAATGTTTTTTCATATAACGTAGAGTATACCTGACAAAGTCTGCTTTTTCTATTGAAAAATTCTCACTATCAGTGCGGAGTCTGAAATCCCGGTATAAGTGCAATAGATGCATCCCCATGGACGATGGACGATGAAGAGTTATTAAATAAATCGATATTTTACATAAAAAATCTTTTAACAAAAAAGGTAACCCAACTTCAAAAAGAAAAAAATAAATATTTGAAGTCGGTGCTGGTTGGTGCAGTCGGTTACTTGGCACCGACTTCAAATATTTATTTTTTTCTTTTTGAAGTCGGTTAACCTTTTTTGTTAAAAGATTTTTATTTTACAATTTTAAGTGACGAGTGAATTACTTAGTAATATTTATATACCGATATTATATTATTTTGCTAAGTTGTAAAGTAAGGTACCTACAGGATTAATATAATGACTATAATAACGGAATCTATACATTCGTGCTGTTCGCCGTTAAGAAGTTCCCTCTTGTATCTTCAAACAATAACATGAAAATAGGACCACCTCAAAACTATACTGAACCCAATGCAAAAATAATCATCAAAATCGGTTCATAAGCAAAGGAGTTATAAAAAAAGGACGAATTATGAACCTCCTTTTTTGAAGTTGGGTAATATACTGCTTAGTTCTATAGTAGGATACCTATAGGATTGACGTAATACCCATAATATCTTAATTTACTCATGCCTATTGTTTGTCGTTAAGGAGTTCCCTGGTGTATCTTCTAAGTCCAAGGTCCAATGCCAATGAAATTAAAATGGGACCACCTTGGAGCTATACTGGACCCAATGCAAAAAAAATCATCATAATCGGTCCACAATTGACGGAAATATCGCTGAACATACATAAAAAAAAAAGCATACATACAACCGAACATAGAACCTCCTCCTTTTTGAAGTCGGTTAAAAATGTTACATCGCATGAAGGAAGTGATTGATAAAAAGTGTTTTTTTTTCTCGGAAATTCTCAACGGAAAGAGTAACCTTATTTTCGGTAAGTCACCTTAGTCTTCTGATTTGTGTCTATTTATGTCTATAATGGTAAAATAAGATGTATTCTTGCAATTCTTTTTAAAAATGACGTCGTAACCTTTATATTATTGTAAAAACTTTTGGCTAGATTTTAGCCTATCTAGACAAAAAATCCAGGCAAGTTATTTTGGTAGCTCACGAGATATTTCTAGCTATTTATTTGTTTAGATTTCCTAAAATTAGATATACATGCTTATTTATTAGTTATTTACGATTAGAAAGTGCAATTAATCATTTGTCTTAGTTTAATTTTCCTAGCGGAGCTATACTGAACCCAATGCAAAAAAAAATCATCAAAATCGGTCCACAATTGACGGAAATATCGCTGAACATACATAAAAAAAAGCATACATACAACCGAACATAGAACCTCCTCCTTTTTGAAGTCGGTTAAAAATCGATACAGAAAGTCATTCTTTAGAACAGATATACAATGCGAAAGTGGACGGATGTAGGTACCGGGGAAGACCTAGACTATCTTACCATGACCAAATAGACCGAGTCTTTTCTGAAGGGCAAGTCAAGAGCCTCCGTAACCGGCGAGTGTGTATGAGACGAACTATGAGAGTGGAGGAAGCCAGAGAGGTATGTAAGGAAAGTACCTGTTGGAACTCTGTACTCTCTGCCTATCCCGCGAGGGAGCTGGCGTGATAATTTAGAGATATTTTCTGAACAAAGCTGTCGAAAAGAATTATATATTAGAAGTAAAAGTGTAAAAAAATCTTGACATTAAACCACTATATAAAAGGTGCCAGTATTATTTAAATGATATGTTCAACCTAATAGACGGTATATTCACACAAGGATATTTTATCCCGCGGCTAAAATCGGAACTACCGCTATCATCCAATGAAATGCCACTACATGACACTCGCAGAGTTGCCGTTTGCTTTCAAATTTACCCAAGTTCTCTTTTTAATTAGTAACCCTGTAGATCCATCTTTTGAAATATCTACTTGAAAGTAGGAAAAAAATGGTAACCCTAATTTCACACCAATCTACTGGCCAAAAGATCCTGGTGGCACAATTCGTATTACGTTTGTTGCTTACCTACAAGTGATGGGTAAGCTAAGATCCATGGCATTTATAAATGAAAACAAATACATAGACCCCAGTTTAAACAAACGTAATTTCCCCAGGCACTATAAAGCCCCCAAGAGATACTAGGACAAAAGTCCTCAATGTGAAGGACTCCACTCATTAACTGGACTCGACCGGCGTGAGCAGTCACCATTCGGGGAACCGATGCACGGAATATTGAATACACGCAACAAAGAACTGAAAAGTGGTCGGCACAGAGTTGAAAAACCGTGTCCCTTACTACAGAAAAATTAGATTAATGATCCCGTTAAATTAAATTAAAGAAATTAAAATTTTGAAGTTTTATGTTATTTTTGTCATCGTAAACCTGAGAACTAGTCGTCTTATAACGACTTGGTTTAAAAAAATAGGCAACCCGGTCATTATATCAAATAGTTGCGGATTCGAAAACCGCAGGGTAGCGATTCCAATCCACTTTGGAACATATATTTGTAAGACCCACCCATTTTTGTTTGGTCTGTGTGTGTGTGTGTGTGTGTGTGTGTGTGTGCGTGTGTATGTGTGCGAGCGTGCGTGCTTCGGGTGTGCGTGTATGCGTGCATGCATGCGTGCGTGCGTATGTGCATGCGTGCGTGCGTGCATGCATGCGTGCGGACGTGCATGCGTCCGGGTGTGTATAATTCCTAGCGTCGAGCGAGGCTAAAAATATTGTGGCAGTGTGGTCTAGTCATCTTATAACCGGTTGATATAGTGGTGTATGTGTAATAGAAAGCGAGTCTATTGTCATTATACCGAGTATTATTTTAGACTCCGTACTGTTAAAGATTTTTTGTTAAAAATCCACCACTTCTAACCTAGCCCTCGAATCCAGGACTTTAGGATCACCACCTTCGCTAATAGGCCAACAATAAAGCTGTCTTAACATAAAACTATCTACACCTGTAACTTTGCCGTGAACTAAAAAAGTTTGAAAACCTCTAGATTTTGTTTTGTTTAATTATAAAAAAAGTAGTGGCATACTTGGAATTATTTTCATGTGTCGTCTGTTGTAGTGTTCGTAGGTCGTGTATATCATAGTCTTACACCTATAGTAGGGGTCTCACGAGAGCAGACATGCGAAACAGTGTTTAGAAAATGACCTAGGATTTACATATTCCAACTCCCTTTGCCGGTGTATGCAGTAGTGAACCAGAATTTTGGGTAACTTTTAGTTATTTAAGTAATGCGATATTTTGAAGAGAGCTTTGAAATTCAACTGATACACTTTCTACTGATGGAATATATTTATAGTAGTAATTGCTGCTTTTGATGTTGCTGTTTTTATTATTAGGAAAAATATATAACCTTTCTTGCTAACCAATATTGACGCAATGCCCATCAAAAGACTCTATGTAGGTTATTATTACTATTTATATCTAGAAAAAAGTTCATAAATAGGTATTGCTAAATATTTTCTTTGAATAGGTCATGTAATTTTTGGGGTTTCTCACGTCTATAGAAACAATGGAACACTAATAAAATTGTCCATGCATTGATGCTTGGAATTTGGCATAGTGACACTTCGGTACTTCATTGAATATTATTTTGCTCTCCTTGGCTCGGGCAAAGTACATACACGGTGTATGTTATTAAACGCAAAACCTCAGACACCCTGATTAGAGAATTGCTACATAAATTCAAAATGAAAACCAAATTTTCAAATTTAAAGGTTTTTACCCTTTTTAAGCACTTTTATACCCCAATTAACAATAAAACTTGAACGTGTATGTGTGCGTTTTGAGAAATTTGTTTTAGCAATGCATTTGAAATCACCTTATTACTATAGATCAAGAATAAATTTAGTTTTTTATAGCGCACTGAAGGAGCAAAAGCGTTTTTTGCAAATTATATAAAAATGTAAATAATAAAAAAATGTTGGAATCAATTCAGTTATCGATTTAGAACAAACTACTTTCAGGTCTTGCGTTTATTATATTAAACCTTGTATATGTACGTTGCAGTAGTCGATTGCGTTAGCGGTTTATTGTGGGCCAACATCAAATTGTAGCCATAGACAATGTTTTAACGAAATGTAGAGGATAAAATTTGCGTCCTAATGATGTATAATAGTTGGTAGTCTGTGTTTGTGATTTCGTGAACGGATAACGTAAATATCCGGTAGACGCGCGTTCCCGCTAAGAGGCTTCTCAAGCGCCGCGCGTGTAACTAAAAAATTCGTCATTCCAATTGATTAATAAATAAATCTTATTCCACTTCTTATTAGAACATGTACATGATAGTTTTATGCATATAAAAATCTTTTAAAAAAAGGTACACTGACTTCAAAAAGCAAAAAATAAATATTTGAAGTCGGTGGTGGTTGGTACAGTCGGTTACTTGGCACCGACCTTTTTTTTTAAAAGATTTTTATTTTACCATTTTAAGTGACGAGTGAATTATTTAGTAATATTTATATACCGATATTATATTATTTTGCTGAGTTGTAAAGTTAGGTACCTACAGGAATTATATAATAACTATAATAACGGAATCTATACATTCGTGCTGTTCGCCGTTAAGGAGTTCCCTCTTGTATCTTTAAAGTCCAAGGTCCAATACCAATAACATTAAAATAGGACCACCTCAAAGCTATACTGAAACCAATACAAAAAGAATCATCAAAATCGGTTCATAAGCAAAGGAGTTATAAAAAAGGACGAATTATGAACCTCCTTTTTTAAAGTTGGCTAATATACTGCTTAGTTCTATAGTAGGGTACCTATAGGATTGACGTAATACCCATAATATCTCAATTTACACATGCCTATTGTTTGTCGTTAAGGAGTTCCTTGGTGTATCTTCTAAGTCCAAGGTCCAATACCAATGAAATTAAAATGGGACCACCTTGGAGCTATACTGGACCCAATGCAAAAAAAATCATCATAATCGGTCCACAATTGACGGAAATATCGCTGAACATACATAAAAAAAAAAGCATACATACAACCGAACATAGAACCTCCTCCTTTTTGAAGTCGGTTAAAAATGTTACATCGCATGAAGGAAGTGATTGATAAAAAGTGTTTTTTTTTCTCGGAAATTCTCAACGGAAAGAGTAACCTTATTTTCGGTAAGTCACCTTAGTCTTCTGATTTGTGTCTATTTATGTCTATAATGGTAAAATAAGATGTATTCTTGCAATTCTTTTTAAAAATGACGTCGTAACCTTTATATTATTGTAAAAACTTTTGGCTAGATTTTAGCCTATCTAGACAAAAAATCCAGGCAAGTTATTTTGGTAGCTCACGAGATATTTCTAGCTATTTATTTGTTTAGATTTCCTAAAATTAGATATACATGCTTATTTATTAGTTATTTACGATTAGAAAGTGCAATTAATCATTTGTCTTAGTTTAATTTTCCTAAAAATATTTGTTTACGTGAAAATAGTGATTTTTTTTTTGAGATTTGTGTCTGTTATGGTACAAACTTTATAAAATTGTGCGTGAATAAAACACGTCATTATCATAAAATCGTTAACTTTTTATTTTTTCAAACGCAGGTAATAAAATATCGTACTCCAAAAATACCCTCCGAGCCAAAGAGTTAAAGAGTACGATGAGCAACTAAGAATTAGGAGGTGGCTTCTTTTTGTTACATTATAAGCTAAAGATCTTTCTATTTTTCATTCAAATACACTCAATTCTTTGAGACCAGCTATCAGATATTTTCAGATGGAATACAGGTGATTACCTGACTAACCCACTCAGGTTCTCGTTCAATTTTTTCAGTGGAGATCGTTTTCCGATCCGGTGGTAGACTAATAAATGTAAAAAAATATAGAACCTTGACAATTTGTGAGTGCCCCCGCAGAAGGTGGATGCATACTGCTGCTTAGACACATTCTGACCACCGTCTTTGGGGTTCTGGTTTGGTCATACTCACTACAATGTCTTTGCTTGCGGTGGCTGTCTGGCGCGGTTCACTACGTTCCCTCGAATATGGTCGAGGAGAGTGATGGCTGTTCCAATAGTTATACTCGTGAGCGGGTACTGGTTGTGGGGACTGGTCCATCTGGAATCCTTTAAACACTCTTTATACATAACATCATAAGTCTCATATTTTGGTCGTATTTAATTGTAACCTAAACATTGTATCCACACAATATGATGAAAAAATAATTACTGAAGTATTTGAAAGTCGTTAAAATTAATAACAAGAGTAGTAACAGAAAGTAAATTATGGAAGTCTGGGAGCCGCTTATAAGGCCAGCCGCTTATAAATATATAATAGAAATTTTGCTCTAAATCATACTTCAGTGCGCAACGATAAAATGCATGTGCCGTAGTTATTTTTTGAGCATTTGGCGCCGGGACGGTACAAATTTGCATCAGTGACGTACGCCCTGATCGTGCTTCCTGCAACATATATATTGCTTCTGCATAATTTTTGATTAATGCCCATTTCGTTACTCGGTAAAGGATATTGAATGGGGAAGGAAATTGGGAGAGCTTTCTTTTGACAAGTGTATTCAAGTGGAAGATTAGAAAACCATGTCTAATAAAGACTGGCCAATATATTAGCTTAAGACTATCTATATTATCACGTGAAATCCGGCAGCCGGTAGAAAATACAGAGTTCCTACGGTTTTCTTTCCTTATAGACCTCTCTGGGTTTCCTTTATTCTCATAGTTCGTCTCATACAGGCTCGCGGGTGATTAGATTAAGACCTTATTATATTATACCCTGTTTTATGTGGAATAAATGAATTTGAATATATGTTTTCTTGTTTTTTACTTTATTTATTCTTTATTGTACAAATATAACAAATTATATGTAAAAAAATCGTTTATTTACATTGTACATTTAAATAACATCGTCGTTCTGTCAAACAGTTAGTCTAGAGGTACATTTTGTGGTTAGTAATCACAAATTCTTAGATTTTATTAAGGAAGGTCGAGAAAATTGTTAAGTACTTGGTTTTTTCTATAAAAAAAAATAATTTCGATTGCTCCTCAAACATTTCAAAAGAACAGCGTCAGTTTCACTTTGAAACTTTTATTTTATCCTCCTTTTAAAGAACCAAATACACCTCAACTTTTATAATTCTTCATCCAATCCCCCAAAAACATCTCAATTTAGCAACAGCGTCACAGCCGCAGCAATAAATCCAACAATGTCCCTATCAAACACCAAATGGTTCCGGGGACATATTTTTTTCGAAATCGACATAGGGTGAGGGGTGAAAATGTATAGTAATTTCGATTTCACACCCCTGAGAGAGATTTCGCCCCCTGTTTTTATTTTTCCGAATTTATACGACGGATGAGGTTAGCATATTTTAATGCTTAACGATGCTTTTGTTTTGGTAAACCCGATTTTTGTGTAAGTATATAGCATATAGGTACTAGTGATCCAAGCAAGATTAGTAACGTCAATGAACATAAATTCTCAAAATAAAATAAGACTTAAGAAAGTAACCTAAAAAACTTACAAACTTTTACGGTTAAGACGGTTTATTTACTTACGGATTTTTAAATATGGTTTGGATTTTAATATCACTTAAACTTGATCTAAGTTTTAACTGTTTTTATATTGACAGAATCTAGTGAAAATTATAAAGGAATACCTACAGAAACATTAAACTTTCGAATTTTGTCCTGTATGGTATATTTTACAGTAATGGTACCTATAGAAAATTTTCTATCAATTTTATATCGGTAACGTGGCCGTAGGTACTCTAATGCTCTGGTTTAAAGCACCAGTCTCTTCGGAGGCCTGGTTTCGAATTCCACCGCTGCCAATTTTTTGAAGACAAAATAAACACCTGCAAAAATATGAAACCTCCTCAGTTTTTCAATGACATATTTGCTGGCCAAAATCGAACCAAAATTGAACCAAAATTAAAAGTTTTCTACCATAATTTTATTAGCGTAGCCGTGGTCTAAGGAGCTGGTTTGAGGCACCAGTCTCTACGGAGGCGTGGTTTCGAATCCCATCGCTGCCAAAATTTGGAGTAAGGGTACAGCTATGGTAATTTTTCTCATATTTTAGTTCATGGCTTACATTTTTTACAGCCGCGATAGAACTTAAAAGTTTTCTACCATTTACTTATCGGTATTGTGGCCGAGCGGTATAAGGCGCTGGTTTTTGGCACAAGTCTGTTCCTAATTCATCGCTGCCATATATTTATATTTTTTATAAAATACTTACATAAATAGCTGT
Source organism: Phalera bucephala (assembly GCA_905147815.2). Taxonomy (NCBI): domain Eukaryota; kingdom Metazoa; phylum Arthropoda; class Insecta; order Lepidoptera; family Notodontidae; genus Phalera; species Phalera bucephala. The sequence continues at coordinate 22,289,567 of LR990626.1, read as the reverse complement.
ACGAGTAACCAGATAGCTTTGTAGGTTAAAGTATCAGGAGGTAGCGTGGCCGAGCGGTCTAAGGCGCTGGTTTAAGGCACCAGTCTCTTCGGAGGCGTGGGTTCGAATCCCACCGCTGCCATTTTTTTTTTACTATGAAAGGAATACATGGTTTGTTATGGTTTGTTTTACAGACAAGGCAAGAATTAAATTTTTTCATTCTTTACGTATCAGTAGCGTGGCCGAGCAGTCAGAGGCGCTGGGTGCTGGTTTTAAAGCGCCAGTCTCTACGGAGGCGTGGGTTCGAGTCCCACCGCTGCTATTTTTAAAGAATAAAATAAATATACTCCGAAAATTCTCTTTATTTTTAAAAGAATATTAGAGAGTTACTGTAGGAATTGAAAGTTTTCTACCGTCTGTTTATCGGTGTCGTGGTCGAGTGGTCGAAGGCGATGGTTTTAGGCACCAGTCCCTTCGGAGGTGTGGGTTCAAATCCCACCGCTACCAACTTTAGGAGTAATGATTAAGTAATGTTATTTTTCCCATATTTTAGTTCATGCCTTGTTTACTTGATTGGTAGGAAATTAAAGGTTTCCATCATGGCTTTGTCGGTAGCGTGGCCGAGAGGGCTAAGGCGCTGGTTTAAGGCACCAGCCTCTTCGGAGGCGTGGGTTCGAATCCCACCACTGCCAACTTTTGGAGTAAGGATGCAGCTATGGTATTTTTTCTCATTTTTTTCCCATATTTCATGGCTTATAATTCTACAGCCTGATATCAGTCAGCAGAAAATTAAAATGGCAATGGACGGGACACATATTGAGAGAAAAGAAAGAAAAATGGACCAGAATAATAACTGAATGGTACCCTAGAGAAAGTAAAACAAGAAAAGGAAGACAAACAAAACGATGGGAGGATGACTTGAAGAAAGTAGCCGGTCCAAATTGGCTACGTGCAGCAAAGGACAGAAACAAATGGAAAGCCTTAGAGAAGGCCTTTGTCAAAAGACAAGCTGTAAAAAGAGGAGAACAACCGAATGCCGTGAAGACAATTTAGTTTAAGTTAATTACTTTTCTACTCTATTTTTGATTTTTAATTAATATTTGTCAAATAAGTTAAAGATACCAATAAGTTAAAGATAACAGCAATAAAGCCTTATTTTATTTTTATTTTTATTTTAATTCTACAGCCGTGGTAGAACTTGAAAGTTTTCTACCATCTACATATCAGTATCGTGGCCGAGTGGTCTAAGGCGCTGGTTTTAGGCACCAGTCTCAACGGAGGCGCGGGTTCGAATCCCACCGCTGCCAGTTTTTTACTATGAAAGGAATACCTATAAAAACATAAAAACTTTGCAACATTTTTCTATATGGTGTGTTTTACAGCCATGGCAAGAATTGAAGAATTTTTCCTTATTTACCTATCGGTAGCGTAGCCGAGCGGTCTGAGGTGCTGGTCACTGGTGTTTTAGGCACCAGTCTCTACGGAGGCGTGGGTTTGAGTCCCGCCCGTGCTATTTTTAAAGAATAAAATGAATAAATTCCAAAACAGGATATATTCTCTTTATTTTTAAAAGAATATTAGAGAGTTACTGTAGTAATTGAAAGTTTCCTACCGTCTATTTATCGGTAGCGTGGCCGAGCGGTCTAAGGCGCTGGTTTTAGGCACCAGTCTCTACGGAGGCGTGGGTTCGAATCCCACCGCTGCCTACTTTTGGGTTTAGGATTAAGTAATGGTTTATTTCCCATTTCGTACATGGCTTATTTACCTGATTGGTAGACAATTAAAGGTTGCCTTCATGGCTTTATCGGTAGCGTGGCCGAGAGGGCTAAGGTGCTGGTCTTAAGCACCAGTCTCTAGGAGGACGTGGGTTCGAATCCCACCGCTGCCAACTTATGAAGTAAGGATGCAGCCATGGTAATTTTTCTCTTGCCCTACTGGCTCGAGAGTAGTAGTTGCACGCTCGCCCTCTTGTCTAGTGAAGCTGTAAAGACCCCGCGGCCAATAGCGTAGATCATTCACACACACACACACACAAAAACACATTTTTTTTTCATAGTTTAGTTCATGGCATATAATTTTACAGCCGTGGTGGAACTTGAAATTTTTCTGCCATTTACTTATCGGTATCATGGCCGAGCTGTCTAAAGCGCTGGGTTTGGGCACCAGTCTCTACAAAAACGTGTATTTTATTGCCACCGCTGCCATATTTTTATATTTATTATTATAAAATACTTACAAAAATAGCTTTAACCCGAGCGCTTCATAGGTTAAAGTATGAGGAGGAAGCGTTGCCGAGCGGTTTAAGGAACTGGCTTAAGGCACCAGTTACGTCGGAGGCATGGGCTCGAATCCCACTGCTGCCAGTTTTTTAACTATAAACAACGTCGTTCAAAAACTTAAAAACTTTACTGCATTTTTATATATGGTTTGTTTTACAGCCATGGCAAGAATTGTTTTTTTTCCTTATTTACGTATTAGTAGCGTGGCCGAGTGGTCGAAGGCGCTGGTTTTAGCTGCTATTTATTTAAGAATATAAATATCTTCAAAAATATGAAACCTCTGTATGTTAATGGAATATTTGACAGACAAGATAGAAATTGAAAGTTTTCCGCCATTTATTTATCGTTAGCGTGGCCGAGCGGCATGACTATATTACAATGGATTAAGCACTCTGCGAAAAAAAAGGTGATGACAAGGATACTCACTTCGAGCCCTACATCTCTTTCTAAGTAGGGTGACCAAACATTGGTACGATTATGGTGAACTTGTAGACATATAATTCTTCATCATCATCATCATTTCAGCCTATATTTGTCCACTGCTGAACATAGGCCTCCCCAATCGCTTTCCAGCGTAACCGGTCCGATGCCACCTGCATCTAACGATTTCCTGCGATTTTCACAAGATCGTCGGTCCATCTGGCAGGCGGTCGTCCTACGCTGCGCTTGCCAATACGTGGTCTCTACTCTAGAATCTTTCTTCCCCAACGCCCGTCCGATCTTCGCGCTATGTGGCCAGCCCATTGCCACTTCAGCATGCTAATCCTGAGGGCTATGTCGGTGACCTTGGTTCTTCTACGAATCTCCTCATTCCTGATTCGATCACGTAGAGAAACGCCGAGCATAGCTCTTTCCATAGCTCGCTGAGCAACTTTGAGCTTTTTTATAAGACCTGTTGTAAGAGACCACGTCTCTGATCCATATGTCATCACTGGTAACACACATTGACTAAAAACTTTAGTCTTTAGGCACTGAGGTATTTTGGATGAGAAGATGTTGCGCAGTTTCCCGAACGCTGCCCAGCCGAGTTGGATTCGTCGATTGACCTCTCTCTCAAAGTTGGACCTACCTAACCGGACTGCCTGTCCCAGGTAAATGTATTCGTCGACAATTTCAAGAGTAGAGTTCCCAACGCTGAGTGCGGTGGGTACGACATGGACATTAAACATTATTTTTGTTTTGTCCATATTCATTTTAAGACCCACTTGTTGGGATACTCTATTGAGGTCACCGAGCATTCGTCCTAGATCTTCCAGCGACTCCGCCATGACCACAATGTCGTCGGCAAATCGAAGGTGAGTGATGTATTCGCCATTGATGTTGATGCCAAGTCCTTGCCATTCCAAGAGCTTGAAGGCGTCCTCTAAGGTGGCCGTAAACAGTTTCGGAGAAATGACGTCTCCCTGTTTTACTCCTCTTTTTATGGGGATCACCTTCGTGCACTGCCCCTGTACTCGGACTGACATGGTGGCGTTATTATACAAGCACTTCAACGCTTCGATGTACCTATAGTCAATGCGGCATCGCTGGAGAGATCTAAGAACCGCCCAAGTCTCGATCGAATCAAAGGCTTTCTCATAGTCCACAAACGGCAAGCAAAGTGGCCGATTATACTCCTCAGTCTTCTGTATAACCTGCCGCAGCGTATGTATGTGGTCTATGGTACTAAAACCTTTCCAGAAACCGGCTTGTTCGGGAGGCTGGAAGTCATCAAGCCTTCGTTCGAGACGATTCGTAATGACTCTCGAAAACAATTTATAAACATGGCTCAGCAGTGTGATGGGCCTATAGTTCTTCAATAAGGTGTTATCACCTTTCTTGAAAAACAGCACCACCACACCCCTGTTCCATGCTTCCGGCGTTTTCCCTTCAAGCAAGACGGAATTAAATAGCCTCTGAAGGACTTTAAGTACCCGCGATCCGCCTGCCTTCAGAAGTTCTGCAGTAATTCCGTCTTCACCCGGCGCTTTATTGTTTTTTAGTTGTTTGAGAGCCATCCTAATCTCGCACAGGCTGATATCTTCGGGATATCTTCAGTGCAGTGTCGGGTTAGCTTGGCTCTTGGGTCTTTTACCAAGTCAACAACAGGTTTAGCTACTGAGGTATATAACTGTCCATAGAACCTCTCTATCTCCCTGAGCACCTCTGACCTATTTGACGTTACGTTTCCGTCCTCCGTCTTCAGTTTCGTCAACTGGCTCTGCCCAATAGACGCGTCTCTTGCGAACACTTTAGAGCCCTTGTTCTGCTCTATGGTCTCCTCGATACGCCTTGCATTGAAGGACCGTAAGTCGTGTCGCAAGGACTTTAATATCTGTCCATTTAGCTGCCTATAGGACTTAGCATCATCGGAGGTTTGGAGCGTCATGGAACGTCGCTCCGCCATGAGGTTTCGGGTGTAGTCAGATAGTTTTTGAGGCCCATTTTTACGGTGGGTCTTAAAATACTTGGACCCGACCGTATGAACAGTCTCTACCAGCCTGTTGTTGATTTCGTCCACTGATGCGCTGCTGTCTAGCAATTCGAAGCGGTTTGACAATTCGAGTTGAAAGTTCTCGGGGTTTTGGATATATGCATGAGTGGGTCGGAGCGTAGACTTCATCAGACGCGATCTTTCCATTTTGACATTAATATTTAATGTGCCTCTGACCATTCGGTGATCACTGCCGGTTTTTACCCTATGAATCACGGAGACATCATTAAATATTTGTCGCTTGGTGCTCATGATGAAGTCTATCTCATTTTTTGTGGAACCATCAGGGCTCATCCAGGTCCATTTCCTACGAGGCGCCTTCTGGAAGAAAGAGTTCATCATAAAGAGTCCCTCTTTCTCCAGAAATTCGGCCAGCCTCTGACCCCTGGGGTTGCGCTGCCCATATCCGAATTGCCCCACTCTCAGCTCATCATCGCCCCGTTGGCCCAGCCGCGCATTGAAGTCACCCATAACTACTGTAAAATGTGCTTTGGAAGTATGTATGGCTCTACTAATGTCCTCATACATAACTTCGACCTCATCATCTGAGTATGCCGAGGTCGGTGCGTAGACCTGTATGACCTTCAGCGAATATCTTTTGGATATTCTGAGTATCAGGTACGCTACCCTGCTCGACACACTAGTGATGGACACAACGTTGTTTATGAGTGACTTGTGGACGATAAATCCGACACCACCTTGGGACTGCTGTTCGCCCTCCCGGTAGTAAAACAAGTTGCCGGATTTTAAGGTTATCGTGTCCTCGCCCTCTCTTCGGACCTCCGATAAACCAACAATACTCCACCGCAACTTGTTTAACTCTTCTTCCAGCTCAACTAGCTTCTCATCTGTCCTCAATGTGCGTGCGTTGTATGTCACCAGGGCCAATTTTCGGTTTTGGTGGTAGCCGAATCTCTGCCGGAGATTCTTAGCACCCCTTGTCCTGTCGTTACCATGGCTGCTACCGTGGCCAGGACGAACAGGACCGCCGGGGACTAGGGGCCTGGTTTTCCTACTTTCTTCCATAATTGGGGGTGTTTGCCATACTCGCCACGCTTGGCAGGCGGGTTGGCGAGCGCAGTTATTGGTCGCCGAAGTGTTAAGGGAACGCTGCTGCCCATTCCCTAGTTTTCCCTTAGTCGCCTTGTTCGACACCCGATGGGATGAGATGGGTTGGTCCTATTCTAAGCCGGGAACCACGCGGCATATAATTCTTGGGCACTGTTTATTGCCGTAATTCTTTCTTTCCACGCATATGCCACATTTTAAATGAGTAGTAGTAAAAGATTTTGATAAAATTGCGCATTTTCTTGCTGACTGTACTGTATTAGTTCTACCTTATGGTCACCGTACTGCACCGTAATGGGTGCGAGCGTGACACCGGGCTCCAGATTATTGCTCTCACTCATCATGGTTTCTCGAGTTGTTTAAATATTAGAAAATTCAATGTTGTGACTGTGAGTAAGAGTTAAGTTTTCTTTAGCAATATTTTGACAGTACTCAATCCGTTTAGGGTTATAAATTTATGCCGAGCGGTCTGAGTCGCTGGGCGATGGTTTTAAGCACCAGTCTCTACGGAGTTTCGAATCCCACCGCTGCTAATTTTACCTCTGGTCATTGGGGTAAAATTAGAGCCAGTCTGTTTTTATACTTCCAAGACTTGTCGGTAGCATGGCCGAGCGGTCTAAGGCGCTGGTTTAAGGCACCAGTACAACGATTGTTATTTTACAATTATGTAGTTTTAGGCTGCTGTTGTGTGAAACCCGTCAATAGAATAGTTTCTATCTATCTATCTATAACGTCACGCCAGATCCCTTGCGGGGTAGGCAGAGAGTACAGAGTTCCAACAGGTTCTTTCCTTACATACCTCTCTGGCTTCCTCGACTCTCATAATTCGTCTCATACACGCTCGCCGGTTACGGAGACTCTTGACTTTTCCATCAGATAAGACTCGGTTTATTTGGTCGTGGTAAGATAGTCTAGGCCTTCCCCGGTACCTGCATCCTTCCACTTTCACATTGAATAGTTAAATAGAATAGAATAATTAGAAAAGAATAGTTTAATTATTATTACTTGCGTAGCTTTCTTAACAGAGCTAGTACGATTGTGACAACAGCATAGTGATTAACTTGGCTTCGATTTACATTCGAAGAGAATAGTTTTTTAAGCTGTCTATATATATTTATCACGCCAAAGGGTAGGCAAAGATATATTTGTAAATTTATTAACTCTTGAAAAAGGAAATCGAGTGCAACTAATATCGTTTTTCTGTTAAGCATGTTGCATTGTTTGAAGTCAGATTTCTTTTTTTTAAGTTTATTCTTAGAATCACTATACTTATATTTATATAGAATAGTGATTCAGATTTCATTTGCTATTTGGGCGAATTTCAAGCAGGTTGTTTTGCTGTGCTGCGTGGTTCCCGGTTTAGAATAGGACCAACCCATCTCATCCCATCGGGTGTCGTACAAGGCGACTAAGGGAAAACTAGGGAATGGGCAGCAGCGTTCCCTTAACACTTCGACGACCAATAACTGCGCTCGCCAACCCGCCTGCCAAGCGTGGCGAGTATGGCAAACACCCCCAATTATGGAAGAAAGTAGGAAAACCAGGCCCCTAGTCCCCGGCGGTCCTGTTCGTCCTGGCCACGGTAGCAGCCATGGTAACGACAGGACAAGGGGTGCTAAGAATCTCCGGCAGAGATTCGGCTACCACCAAAACCGAAAATTGGCCCTGGTGACATACAACGCACGCACATTGAGGACAGGTGAGAAGCTAGTTGAGCTGGAAGAAGAGTTAAACAAGTTGCGGTGGAGTATTGTTGGTTTATCGGAGGTCCGAAGAGAGGGCGAGGACACGATAACCTTAAAATCCGGCAACTTGTTTTACTACCGGGAGGGCGAACAGCAGTCCCAAGGTGGTGTCGGATTTATCGTCCACAAGTCACTCATAGACAACGTTGTGTCCATTACTAGTGTGTCGAGCAGGGTAGCATACCTGATACTCAGAATATCCAAAAGATATTCGCTGAAGGTCATACAGGTCTACGCACCGACCTCGGCATACTCAGATGATGACGTCGAAGTTATGTATGAGGATATTAGTAGAGCCATACATACTTCCAAAACACACTTTACAGTGGTTATGGGTGACTTCAATGCGCGGCTGGGCAAACGGGGTGATGATGAGTTGAGAGTGGGGCAATTTGGATATGGGCAGCGCAACCCCAGGGGTCAGAGGCTGGCCGAATTCCTGGAGAAAGAGGGACTCTTTATGATGAACTCTTTCTTCCAGAAGCCGCCTCATAGGAAATGGACCTGGATGAGCCCTGATGGTTCCACAAAAAATGAGATAGACTTCATCATGAGCACCAAGCGACAAATATTTAATGATGTCTCCGTGATTCATAGGGTAAAAACCGGCAGTGATCACCGAATGGTCAGAGGCACATTAAATATTAATGTCAAAATGGAAAGATCGCGTCTGATGAAGTCTACGCTCCGACCTACTCATGCATATATCCAAAACCCCGAGAACTTTCAACTCGAATTGTCAAACCGCTTCGAATTGCTAGACAGCAGCGCATCAGTGGACGAAATCAACAACAGGCTGGTAGAGACTGTCCATACGGTCGGGTCCAAGTATTTTAAGCCCCACCGTAAAAATAGACCTCAAAAACTATCCAACTACACCCGAAACCTCATGGCTGAGCGACGTTCCATGACGCTCCAAACCTCCGATGATGCTAAGTCCTATAGGCAGCTTAATGGACAGATATTGAAGTCCTTGCGACACGACTTACGGTCCTTCAATGCAAGGCGTATTGAGGAGACCATAGAGCAGAACAAGGGCTCTAAAGTGTTCGCAAGAGACGCGTCTATTGGGCAGAGCCAGTTGACGAAGCTGAAGACGGAGGACGGAAACGTAACGTCAAATAGGTCAGAGGTGCTCAGGGAGATAGAGAGGTTCTATGGACAGTTATATACCTCAGTAGCTAAACCTGTTGTTGACTTGGTAAAAGACCCAAGAGCCAAGCTAACCCGACACTGCACTGAAGATATCCCGGACATCAGCCTGTGCGAAATTAGGATGGCACTCAAACAACTAAAAAACAACAAAGCGCCGGGTGAAGACGGAATTACTGCAGAACTTCTGAAGGCGGGCGGATCGCCGGTACTTAAAGTCCTTCAGAGGCTATTTAATTCCATCTTGCTTGAAGGGAAAACGCCGGAAGCATGGAACAGGGGTGTGGTGGTGCTGTTTTTCAAGAAAGGTGATAACACCTAATTGAAGAACTATAGGCCCATCACACTGCTGAGCCATGTTTATAAGTTGTTTTCGAGAGTCATTACGAATCGTCTCGAACGAAGGCTTGATGACTTCCAGCCTCCCGAACAAGCCGGTTTCCGGAAAGGTTTTAGTACCATAGACCACATACATACGCTGCGGCAGGTTATACAGAAGACTGAGGAGTATAATCGGCCACTATGCTTGGCGTTTGTGGACTATGAGAAAGCCTTTGATTCGATCGAGACTTGGGCGGTTCTTAGATCTCTCCAGCGATGCCGCATTGACTATAGGTACATCGAAGTGTTGAAGTGCTTGTATAATAACGCCACCATGTCAGTCCGAGTACAGGGGCAGTGCACGAAGGTGATCCCCATAAAAAGAGGAGTAAGACAGGGAGACGTCATTTCTCCGAAACTGTTTACGGCCACCTTAGAGGACGCCCTCAAGCTCTTGGAATGGCAAGGACTTGGCATCAACATCAATGGCGAATACATCACTCACCTTCGATTTGCCGACGACATTGTGGTCATGGCGGAGTCGCTGGAAGATCTAGGACGAATGCTCGGTGACCTAAATAGAGTATCCCAACAAGTGGGTCTTAAAATGAATATGGACAAAACAAAAATAATGTTTAATGTCCATGTCGTACCCACCGCACTCACCGTTGGGAACTCTACTCTTGAAGTTGTCGACGAATACATTTACCTGGGACAGGCAGTCCGGTTAGGTAGGTCCAACTTTGAGAGAGAGGTCAATCGACGAATCCAACTCGGCTGGGCAGCGTTCGGGAAACTGCGCAACATCTTCTCATCCAAAATACCTCAGTGCCTAAAGACTAAAGTTTTTAGTCAATGTGTGTTACCAGTGATGACATATGGATCAGAGACGTGGTCTCTTACAATAGGTCTCATAAAAAAGCTCAAAGTTGCTCAGCGAGCTATGGAAAGAGCTATGCTCGGCGTTTCTCTACGTGATCGAATCAGGAATGAGGAGATTCGTAGAAGAACCAAGGTCACCGACATAGCCCTCAGGATTAGCATGCTGAAGTGGCAATGGGCTGGCCACATAGCGCGAAGATCGGACGGGCGTTGGGGCAGAAAGATTCTAGAGTGGAGACCACGTATTGGCAAGCGCAGCGTAGGACGACCGCCTGCCAGATGGACCGACGATCTTGTGAAAATCGCAGGAAATCGTTGGATGCAGGTGGCATCGGACCGGTTACGCTGGAAAGCGATTGGGGAGGCCTATGTTCAGCAGTGGACAAGTATAGGCTGAAATGATGATGATGATGATGATGTTTTGCTGTTAGGAGGTTAACAATTATAAGCTCCGTCACGCCTATATTCCCCCAGCGTGCGTAGCAGAGGGTGGCTTTTCGCCGAAGATGGGGCGCTCGGTATATGGCAATAAGCCGCCGGGGCGAGCTTTTTGCTATATTCCGGGCACAATTGCAGACTCCGGATCATACTGGTTTTTTTTTTCTTATAAAAACTACATTTGTCCAACCTAAGATTTGAACCCAGGCCCTCGTGATCACAGAGCAATACGATTTTCTCATAGTCTTATAAAGCAGGTAAAAATTGGTTTAAAAGAAAAGTCTTCAAAATCTGAAAGCGATGAATGAAGGTGTACAAATGGGTGACGTAGTAGTAAATCATCAATTATATGCAGATAACGCGATTTTAATAGCACCAACAGCCATTGATCTGCAAACACAAGTCACAGTTATTGAAGAAAACTGCATGGTAAATGGCTTACATTTGAATGTAAAGAAAACCAAGATTATGGTTATGAACGGGAAGAAACCAGAACGAATGCGAGGATTATGGTTGGTTACGATGTGCTGGAGCAAGTGAATGAGTTTGTATATCTTGGATGCTCATTCAGTAAGGATGGGAAATACACCGCTGACATAGAGAGAAGAGTAAGTGCAGGGAAAATAGTGAATGGTGCGATGGGAAAGCTACTTGGGAGCCGGCACTTAAGCCAAAAGGCGCAGCTGGCCATACATAACGGAGTGCTTGTCCCGACGCTGCTACTCGTATATGGTAGCGAAAGCTCAGTATGTAAGAAGGAGACTGAAAGTAGGATAGCCCTAGTAGGTAGTAGGAAAGTAGGAAGATTTGGGGAGTGAATCTGACCGACCTTATTCGCAACAGCGTAGTTAGAAAGCCAGTAAATATGAAAGATAGTATCGGTGCAAAGATGAGAAAGGGTATGCTCCGTTGGTTCGGGCATATAGAAAGAATGTCAGAAGAAAGAATGACAAAACAGATGTACTGTGCGAAAGTGGAAGGATGTAGGTACCGGGGAAGACCTAGACTATCTTACCATGACCAAATAGACCGGGTCTTATCTGAAGGACAATTCAAAAGTCTCCGTAACCGGCGAGTGTGTATGAGACGAACTATGAGAGTGAAGGAAGCCAGAGAGGTATGTAAGGAAAGAACCTGTTGGAACTCTGTACTATCTGCCTACCCCGTAAGGAATCTGGCGTGATGATATAGATAGATAGATTTAGAATATTTCCCATGAACTAGTCATCAATCCTAGTTATCTACTGAAGAAAAGCCGATCTTAAGCGCTAAATACATCATATATTTAAAACCCTCATTTCAAGTGATCCTGCAGATAAAAATAGGCTATTATTTAACCCAACGTTACTGCACAGATCAGTGTAATGTACTAGACTTTTAGTAGCCATATAACGAATCACGACCTTAAAAATCTTTATTATGCGCAGATGGCGTTGATTTGTAGCCTTAAAACTTTCACACAGGCAATTGAAAAGATCCATCACGCCTATCTTCCCCAGTCGTGGATGGCTGTGTATGGTCACTTTTAGTCGACAATTTGAGGTCCCAATGTAATGGGGAGCAAGATTTTTACTATAATACCGGGCACAATGCCAGACACCACACTGATACTGGGATATTTTTTCAATAATGATACTTTTCCGTGATAGGATATTTACATTTTTAGTAAAACTACACATCATTTTACAAATTACCTTTTTAGATTAAGTTAAATTTGTAATAAATTTAATTTATTTGCCAAGTAACGAACCGACGGCATCAACCGGCAAAGACTTAAAATAGTTATTTTTGAAAAGGTTTACCTTTTGAAAAAACGTTATATATGTTACAATTTTTAATATTTAATAAATGACAACTTAAACAACTTCCCGACTACAAAAAATGCAATATGCTTAAGAGAAAAAAAAAATATTTGTCTTCGATTCCCTTATCTAAGAAGTAATAATCTATACTCTATACATATAATAAAACTGTAAGGAAGTCGTGTCTGTACATGGAATATTTTTAGGAAATAACAACCCAGGGGTATCCTTCTATCGACGTAGAAGCCAATTCTACAATTTATGGCTTTCGTGTCTGTTTGTTTGTCTTTCTGTCGGTCTGTCCGAGGGTATGAACCATCATCACGCAAAAACTACTGGGCGGAACTTTCCATGCGGATACCTTAAAATCTTGGCTAACATATTGTATAGTATTTATCTCGGAAAATCAAAAGGTTTTTCCAGAAAAGATGGAATTTATTTCTAAAAAGACACTTTACTCCAAACCTGTTTGATGGATTTCAATGACATTTTGTGTAAGTGTAACCTGTACAAAAGGTCACAAATCTGTATACTTATATTTTAGAAAAACTTAACAGTTTTTGAGGAAAGAGAAAAAAGTCGATTTTGATTTATCATTCATTGTTCCAAAACTACTTATCAGATGTCAGTGAAACTTAGCATGGAGATATTTCATATGACGGACAAAACAACAATGTAGGGAAAAGTAAAGCATCTATATATATCTACACACTACATATAATAGAACTTTAAGGAAGTCATGTCAGTGTATATTTTTTTGGAAATAACAACCCACGGATATCATTCTATTGATGTAGAAGCCAATTCTACATTTTTTGGCTTTCGTGTCTGTTTGTCTATCTGGCCAAGGGTATAAACCATCATAACGCAAAAACTACTAGACGGATTTTGATAAAACTTTGCACGCAGATATCTTAAAATGTTGGATAACATATTGAATAGTATTTATTTTTTTATACCGGATAGTCAAAAAGACTTTTCAGTAAATACAAAAATAAGCGAATCATTGAATTTCTAAAGACATTTAAGCACATACCTGTTTGATGAATTTAAATGAAATTTGGGAAAGTTGTAGCCTGTACTAAGGATCACAAATCTGTATACTTATACTTTCGAGAAATTTAACAGTATCTGAGGAAAGAATAGACAGTCGATGTTGATAAATCATTCATTGTTCCAAAACAACTTAAGCTACTACATTGTCGCGGGATATTCCGCAAAACTTTATTACTGTTTGTCCCAAACTGCTATATTACGACGTAAACTATGTGATTTTGCCTATACATGAATTCCTCCATGAATTGATATTGGACTCAGGTTCGTCTCCTCACGAAAATCTATGCAGTAGTTAAAAGCACTCACTGGAAATTGTTTATACACGTTTGATTTAAACACTCAAATATGATTTCGTGCATAAACCTAATAAAATTCAGGGTTGTTTCTTCCTGAAAGAACTCTAACGATGAATCTGCCGGATACGAAACTTTAACGACGATGAATATCTTCCAAGAAGACTAACACTTTTGGAGGCGGCGTTAGTGGTGTGTGTTGAATAAGATCGCGCTATAGTTTAGTTTATATTTTACAAAGACCACCTGTGTGGGCTAAGTGGGGCTAAGACTGAACCCGGTGATAGAGATAGTTGATACAGAAATAAGTCTGGTGGAAGTTGACAAAACATACAATATATTCACACACGGTTCTTCCGGGAGAGCCGTTATTTCTTCATACTAATATGGCAGAATGGATCTTACTAACACTTTCTAGGTGTTTTAGGTCTCAAAATAATATTCGAGATACTTTCTATCCCGAAAAGAATCACGTTTCTTGCGACATAGCTGGCTAAATGAATTTAATTAAAACTTCATATGAAGGTGTCTTCCACTGTAAAATAAAACAAAACACTTTTTATTACGAAAACTATATAACATAGCAAAATATATAATAGCATGACTTCTGCAGAATATCTAGTATTTCGTCATACTAAAATAGCTGAACGGATTATAAAGAAACTTAATATGAAACAAATCCAGAGATATAAAATGTATAGTATAGTGTATGATATAGTGGAAGAACATTGATGTTGGGGAAGACCTAGACTATCTTACCATACCCAAATAGAACGTGTATTATAAGAAGGGCAAGTCAAGAGTCTCCGAAACCGGCGAGCGTATATAAGACGGACTATGTGTGTGGAGAAAGCCAGAAAGGTCTGTAAGAAAAGAACCCGTTGGAAATCTGAAATCTCTGCCTAATAATATGAAATATGTAACTTTATTTACACACTAGATCATGCCGATATTATTCGCATTATATGCATTTGGTGGGTTTTAACCGGCCTGCCTGATTCCAAAGATTATTAATCTTATTTTGTGGAAAGAAAAGCCTGGCAATCCGTCGATTTCCATCATTCTCTTCATCGGCGACTGGAAGCCTGGGGACCTGCTGAAATTGTTCTACAGCGAAAACCGTAGACCGCCTTACTTACTTTGTCAAATAGTCGCAGGTACGAGCCCCGCACAGCATACGGGAATATTGATATGGGATTTGTGATTTTGAAATAAAGAAGGTATTTTATGCACCTACTAGCACTACAATAAAAATAAGTTTGTCCGTTTTAATATCCAGTACGGTGGAACCGATTTTAAATACACTATCATTGGAAAATGTAGGATTTCTCAGAGACTGTTGACTACTTTTTACCTTGGGAAATGCAAGATTTCAGGGGATAGTTTATTTTATTTCTCCATATTAACACGGCTGAACGGATTGAAAAGAAACTTAATATGGAGGTGTTTATTAAGTCTTGGAAAATTATTATTCCAAAAAGTCCTACCTATCTATTTCAAATTACAACATACACGCTTGCGAAGCCGCGGGAAACAGCTAGTTTTACAAATAAAACCACATCTTTGCCTATTCTTTGGCGTGATAAATATATATATAGGTAGATTGAAAAACTAATCTCTTCGAGTGGAAATCGAATCCACGTTATTCACCATGCTGTTGTCACCATCTCGTAATAGCTCTGTTAAGAAAGCTACGCAAGTAATAATAATTAAACTATTCTATGGGAGGGTTTCACACAACAGCAGCCTAAAACTTTATAATTATTAATTAACATTGTACTTTTAAAAAAGTGGCAGCGGTGGGATTCGAACCCACGCCTCCCAAGAGACTGGTGCCTTAAACCAGCGCCTTAGACCGCTCGGCCACGCTACCGACAAGTTTTGGAAGTATAAAAACTGATTGGCTCTAACTTTACCCCAATGACCAGAGGTAAAATTGGCAGCACCTCCGTAGAGACTGGTGCCTAAAACCATCGCCCAGCGACTCAGACCGCTCGGCCATGCTACCGATAAATAAATGGCGGAAATTTTCAATTTACATCTTCTCTGACAAATATTCCATTAAAATACGGAGAATATATATATTTGAAAATATTTATATTCTTAAATAAATAGCAGCTAAAACCAGCGCCTTAGACCAAGCGGCTACGCTACCGATACGTAAATAAGGAAAAAAGCCTATTCTTGCCATGGCTGTAAAACACACCATATATAAAAATGTAGCAAAGTTTTCATGTTAATGCTGTGGGATTCAAACCCTTGCCTCCAAAAAAACTGGTGCCTTAAACCACGGTCTCATGCCATTTTTTAAGAAGTATTAATTTTACAATTTTAAGTTAAAGTGAATTAATTGTAAGTATTTGTATACCTGTATTATATTATTCTAATCAGTTCTACACCTACAAGATTGATATAACACTCATAATAACTGAATTTAAAGATTCATGCCTGCATGCATGGTGTGTCTTCAAAGTCCAAGGTCCAATTCCAATAAAATTAAAATGGAACCATCTCAGGGCTATACTGAACCTAATGCAAAAAGAATCATCAAAATCAGTTCATAAACAAAGAAGTTACAAAAAACACAGACGAATTATAAGCCTCCTACTCTTTTGAAGTCGGTTAACAAACTGCTTAGTTCTGTAGTAGGATACCTATAGGAGTGATGTAATATCCATGATATCTCAATCTACACATTCGTATCGTTAGTCGTTAAGGAGTTCCCTGGTGTATCTTCAAGGTCCAAGGTCTAATACCAATGAAATTAAAATGGGACTACCTTAGAGCTAGACAAAAAGAAAAAAAGCATACAAACATACGAAAATAGAACCTCCTCTGTTTTGAAGTGCATTAAAAAATATAGAAATGAAAAAATATAAGGTCAGCGCTGACTGTCTTGAGTCAGCAAAACTTCTGAGTTAAGAGTTTTTTGTATGCAAGTAGATAATTAATTTATTTCTTATTAATTCGCATTTTACCCTGCATGCATGACATCTTGTACCGTGTATTATTTATAAATGTTAATAATAATATAAACGTTTTTATATTATTATATTAATGGGTTTTTATTTGACGCTGACAATATACCACCTTCATGTGTTTGTCAATAGATGGCGTGGTGATTAATTAGTTACGAAATATTTTGCAAGGCATTGTTAGTCTGTTCTCTTTTACTGGTCTCTGTTACTGTAAAAAACTCCAACAAATAGCGTAATTTGTAAGCGAGCTTTGATAAATAACGTTGCTTTAGGGACGAGATCTTGTCAGAACTAATTTCACTTGTCTAGATGAAGATCAGCGGTGAAGCCGTTAGATCTGAAAAATTATGAAGCTTTTAGCATTAGATTTAACCTTTGGAACCACTTGCGTGCCGGTTTTTTTTGTTATATTTACGGAGTATATATTCGTATATTAATAGTCCGTATTATTTTTATAGCAACCATAAAATTTTTTGTTGTTATCTTTATTCTTTTAGGAGCTTTTAAAAATTAATTATTTTTCTTATTATAGAACTTTTTATATTTTGGAACCCATTCCCACCATTGTAACTCATGTAAGCCAGGATCCACAATGGTCTCCTTAGATGACACCAAGGTTTGAACCTTGGGGTAGTCCCGGGAAGCGCTTTTATTGTCTCGGAACCCGCAATAAATTTAATTAGAAATAAAAAAATAGCAAATGTATAAAGGCAAGGGCTCACAATATGACTGCGCCAATTACAGGGCCATCAGTTTGATCAGCTTGGCAGCTAAGGTGTATGGTAAAATTATTGAACGGAGAATGCGCGAGAAGTCCGATGGAGTGTTGTGTGAGGCACAGGGAGGTTTCAGGTCTGGAAGAGGATGTTCGGATCAAGTTTTATCCCTCCGCAACATCGTAGAAAAGCATCTGGCAGTAGGCCGGAAGGTTTTCTGCGGTTTTGTGGACCTGAAGAAGGCGTTTGATAGAGTCGTGCGAAAGAGACTTTGGGATATTTTGCGTATGGTATAAACGGCACCCTGTTGCGAGCCGTCCAGTCCACCTACGTGAACAGCAAGGCATGCGTACGGGTGGGTGGTAACATGTCACCTTGGTTTG
Source organism: Phalera bucephala (assembly GCA_905147815.2). Taxonomy (NCBI): domain Eukaryota; kingdom Metazoa; phylum Arthropoda; class Insecta; order Lepidoptera; family Notodontidae; genus Phalera; species Phalera bucephala. The sequence goes on along the minus strand of LR990626.1, from coordinate 22,272,002 downwards.
ACGTTAAAATCGGCGTCAGGCAGGGTTGCGTGTTGTCCGCTAGACTGTTTATAGTGTATCTGGATAAAAGTCTTCAAAGACTGAATGCGATGACTGAAGGGGTAAAAATGGGTGATCTAGTGATAAACCACCTATTGTATGCAGATGACGCGGTTTTGATAGCGCCAACAGCCACTGATCTGCAAACACTAGTCACAGTTATGAGAGATGACTGCATGAACAATGGCTTACATTTGAATGTGAAGAAAACCAAAATTATGGTCTTTGAACGGGAAGAAACCAGAACGAATGCAAGGATTGTGGTTGGTAACGATGTGCTGGAGCAAGTGAATGATTTTGTATATCTTGGATGCGCCTTGAGTAAGGATGGGAAATACACCGCTGATATAGAGAGAAGAGTGAATGCAGGTAATAGAGTGAATGGTGCGATGGGAAGGCTTCTTGGGAACCGGCACTTAAGCCAAAAGGCGCAGCTGGCCATGCATAACGGAGTGCTTGTCCCAACGCTGTTATATGGCAGTGAGAGTTGGTATGTAAGAAGGAGAACGAAAGCAGGATAAATGCGGTAGAAATGCGATCTCTGCGGAAGATGTGCGGAGTCACGCTGACCGACCGTATTCGCAACAGCGTAGTAAGAAAGCGAGTAGGTATGAAAGATAGTATCGGTGTAAAGATGAGAAAGGGTATGCTCCGTTGGTTCGGGCATATAGAAAGGATGGCAGAAGAAAGAATGACAAAACAGATATACAATGCGAAAGTGGAAGGATGTAGGTGCCGGGGAAGACCTAGACTATCTTACCATGACCAAATAGACCGTGTCTTAGCTGCAGGGCAAGTCAAGAGTCTCCGTAACCGGCGAGTGTGTATGAGACGAACTATAAGAGTGGAGGAAGCCAGAGAGGTATGTAAGGAAAGAACCTGTTGGAACTCTGTACTCTCTGCCTACCCCGCGAGGGAGCTGGCGTGATGATATAGATAGATAGAAAAAATAGCAGAAGGAAAGAATAAAATTCCACTTCCCTGCTTTGCAAAGCGGGAGACACACGAAATATCATAGGCCTATTTAATTATAACTAAGTTATATAACATTTTTGCTTCATCCGACAATGGTTCCGCAATAAACCTTAGAAATGTTCTTATTTGAGTCAAATTTGTTTAAAAAAAATTCATAATGTTATTTGCTGCAAAATATACTGCACATCTTCCACCGTCCCACAAACTGCACAAGTAGGAGATTTTTTTCATAAGCCATAAAATTATTATTTTTATTTTGATATCTATGTTATTGGTGCACAATAAAGAGTTATCAATCTATCTAAACTCTACATTCAGACTAAATGATGCTTGCTCCAAAGTATCTACCGTTTTACATTTACGAGTATGTGTTTTTTGTCACAAATAATCGTTGGGCTTCGTTGTAATAAATTGTAATTTATCGTAAATAAGTTCATAATTAATAATTAGTATTTTATATCATTATACTGACATTTAAAATCTTATTATCAATTGATTCTTAAGGGTACCGCGCGATACCGCGAAAAAAAACGTATATTTGTATTTCATGCACTCCAAGAAGTATATGGATTAGAGACTTAATATATAGAAATATGATTATGATGAATATTTTGACTGTATATTTTAGAATTTGGTAAAAGGAGTGAACATTATTTTCTCTATAGAGACATCTTAATACTTACAGACTTAATAACAAAAACATAAAAAAATGTTTTCACTCCCAACTAAAGTTGTTAAGTTTCAATTTAGTTGGGAGTGAAAACATTTTTTTGTTACATTGTTGACAAAATCCAGTTACACTCTGTACACCTCTGCCACCACCTTTTAGGATCTACAAGCGAGATATTGTATATGCTTAAGAATTAAAAGAAAGTGCACGATAATTCAAAGATGGCGTCTCACGGTAATTGCGCAACATCCGGTGCGGTGTTAGCGGCGGAAGCTCGCTTCAGCTATTTCCGCTGACTTAGTGCAAGGAACCATGCTGGTTTTATTTTAACCTAACTTTGAAGATGTTACTTTTGTGCTAGACGAATTTCTTTTTAAGAGTCTTCACGTTGAAGATTTAAGGTAGATCTATTTAACTATATTTTAATGCCAGATTCCTGTCAGTGAACCTTTAAGATAGATAACGGCGAATATGAACTTATAAACAAGCTTGTGAGAGGGGTTCATGAGACTAGAACTTGTAAGAAAAATATAATACCTCTATCTTTAATATAACGCCAGATTCCTATTTAGGCGTATCCCTATAATGAACCCTATTGGCGGAGAGTATGTCTCTAACATGCTCTTTAATATAGACTGCTCCACTGCTGGGCCAAGGCCATCTCCTATAAATCGAGGTGGGAAAGAGTAAGTTATACTCCTCCACGCGAACCCAGTGCGGATTGTTGGAGGCAGGCTTGTGACCACCTTACCAAACCGCTTTTAAGGCTTCTAACCACTTCCAACTTAGCCTAATTGCTAGCACATGAAGTCAAATAGCCAGTCAAGACTAACAGCTTATAATGCCTTCCAAATCACAAAAACGAGACAAAATAGAATTGACATAAACGGTCACCCATCTCAGACCAACTGATTTGAATTTGAATATAGTAAACAACGTCACCCCTATTTTCAGCAAGTGGAGGTGGCGGAGGTTTGAACCTAGGATTTGAACCCAGGCCTCGTGATCACCAAACGATGCGCTTTGCTACTAGACCAACAAGGCAGTCACTGAATATTGGAGTATTTCAATAAAACTAAGTTTTGTTATATATTTATTTGATAAGATGTTTCTATTATACATTAATGTTTATCAATGAGAGGCCAAAATTCAGAAACTGAAACTTGTATAATCGAAGATTGTTATCTTGGAGTATTGCTTATCTGTTTATAAATAGTTAGTAGAAATTCTAGGATCTTCTCAGTCAATAGAAAGATGTTGTAAGAAATAGATGGAGACTTCTTCTTCTTCTTTAAGTTATGGCTTCACACTAATTATAAGTGTATTTTGCCAGGGTCCAGTGATCTCACTGGACACTGTTAAAATATATATCTATATAATCGCGTATTTCGACTTCAGATGGAGACTTTTGCCCGGGAATTCTTGTATGTAACAATCTTTTTTTTTCTTTTCCTTTGAAAAAAGAACTTGTGCCCCCACTAGGAATTATTACTGTGTCATGGATGTGTTTACAAATATGAAATTAACATGCACAAATATTCAGACCGAAAAAAAATTTTATCGGTCACACAATAATTTGTCCCGTGCAGGAATAGAAATCGCGACTTCTCAATCTAGTGGGTGGAGCGACTCAAGCTCTTAACCACTGGACCAAGCCGTCTATACATTTTTTTTGTTAACTCTTCTGTCCCATTGGTGAGCAAAGGTCTCCTTCACAATCTTTCACAAGGATCTGGAAATGTTCGCGTTACAATCTGAGTACTTTTCAAAGAAATTGGCCAGGGATGGTCAATTACAATGACTTATATATACAACATGTAACATACATAACAAAAAACCTGAAAGTAGTTCGTTCTAAATCGGCAATCGGTCCCAACTATTTTAGATGTTGCATTTTTTTTTAATTATTAGAAATTTTTGTTGCTCGTTCAGTCCTTATTAAACAAAATTTACGCATTATTCAAATTAATATGCCTATTTTAAATGCATTTTTAATACATATACCTTAATATACACCAAAAGTGTAGGTTTCGTGGTTAATTTAGGTACCCAAGAGCTTATAAAAATTGTAGAAAAGCCCTTAAAATTGGAAGTTTGGTTTTCGTATTGAATTCGTAAAGCAATAATCTAATTGGGATGTCTGAGGTCTTGCGTTATATATGTTACACCTTGTATACATAAGGTAAGATTAAAAGACAAGGTTTTTGGTAACATCATTTATTATCTTAGGTACAGCTAGAATAGTGACGAAGTGAAGTGAGTTGACGGACGATTTAGCGCAGTGGTTAAGAGCTTAAGCCGCTCCGTGCACTGTCTAATAGTCGCGGGTACGATTCCCGCACGGGACAAATCTTTGTGTGATCCACAATTATTTGTTTCGGTCTGGGCATTTGTGTATGTGAATTTTCATGTTTGTAAACGTCCCCACGACACAGGAATAAATCATAGTGTGGGGCTAGGTTTTTTTAAAAAAAGGCATCAGTTTATTTCAAAATTATTCTGAGTATTTAGACCCATTTTTAACAAAAATCATCTAGCGACTCTGTTTTTGCTTAACTCGCCAAACATCTAACAATGTGGATTCCCAAAAAAGTAATTATCTTTTTATATACATACCAACAGAACATTTGGCTCACAAACCGCCCTCCCCCAAACACATCAGACAGACATCCGTACAACAAAAATTAACGCCACAGCGATTTTTACACATCGCCCGCCGACCGGATGCCGCAGCCATTTCCTCACTTCCGGCCCCCAAGTGAGGTTCCTTGTACCCTCCTGACCTATGGAGTCATCCATCTTGTCCTGAAATGTTTGTCTTTAGACGCCATCTTGATTTGAAAGCTTTGATACCTCTATTTTTTCTCTCGATTTTTTGGTGTTCCTTTTTGGGTTTATTCGATGGATTTTGATGGTTGACTGGTCAGCAGAATGAGCTTTAAGCGTTTAGATATTGGTTTATAAAGCCACTGGTTTATAAGGGCAATGAAATTTGCCGATGATAGATCCAGGCATAGGCGTTCGTAGCGCTGTGCGACCGCGGTGTTCTTACCGATTACTAAGGTTAAGCAGCGTTCGACTCGGTCGGCCCGAGATGGGTGACCGTTTGTGGCATTTTCATATTCGAGCGTCTCCGTGCTTCGGAAGGCACCGTTGGCACAAAGCCGTTGGTCCCGGCTACCACTTAATATGGTAATCGTTAAGCCGAGTTGGAAGCCTTAAAAGGCGGCTTGATAAAAAAAAAAAAAAAAACTTCCGGTGTAAACATTGTCCGCGTACTTTAAAGTGTTCCTTAAATTATATAATTATATTTGTGCGTCAAACTGCACAAAACTGTGATATATTAGTTGAATAGTGCACAATAATCAATAATAAGTGTTTGCATAAGTGTACCTACGAGACTTTTTAAGTTACATTGTACTGCTCAAGATTACCTTTGCATTGATACTGTTGACTCTGCGTGCCTGTGACATTTTTGTATTCATAACGGAGGATGATTGTTGTTAACTAAGTTACGGTAAACAAATTCAATTTTAACGTTATTCTAGCCAACAACACTAAATTAATCACCGGCATAATACCGTTTAGAAAAATATTTAAAGTTTGACACCTACATTCAAAACAAAAGAAGCGCAAAGACAATCGTTACTCTGCTAGTGTTGCGGTGCAGTCAAACGTACTAATGAGTGAATGAATAGACATTCGACCATAATCAAAACATATTTGTCAGCTAACTAGTGTTGCCGATTGTGGAAATTTACCCTAGATGTGAGACAATTCTCATAAACTTTATTTACTGGACCTAGTGATATTTTTTTTCGATTGACACACACACATCACCTATAAAGTAATAACGTATTTAACAAGCAATCTTAACAAGCCTTGTAGCGCATCGGGCAATTAGTTGCGGAACCGCCAACAACGGTTACGAGTCGTAGGATCAAATCTTCGTTCTGGTATAGTTTTTTTTGTGTTCAAATAATAAACAGGTGGAATAATGGAAAATAGAAACGACAATATAACCTACCGTAGGAAGAGACGCTCAGTTTCGATGAATGATATATCCAATTCTTCGATGTTTGACACAACGATGTTAAGTCTACCAAACACATCGATAGACGGCATTGAGAACCCCTGCTGTGAAGATCTGAGGGAACAAAATAAGGCACTAAACGACAAGCTACTCTCCGCCAACAATGAAATAGACAATATGCTCGAAGAAATTAATAATCTAAACGCAGAACTACGGAAATGCCACGATATAATTGATGTCTACAAAAAACTAGAATATACTATAGATAGAACAAAAACAATGTCAAATCGCAAAACCAGAAGAAATAAATTTTGTGATACTAATAGATGCCAAGAACTTGACGATTCGCCGCAATGCGCCACACAACAACCTCAGAGCTTAATATCAGAAACGAACACTATCAACCCAACCATGACAGAAAATACCATCGTGCCAGGCCAAGAAAATCTGCAACCAAATCAAATAAACATTGACAAGACACATACTAAAAAACTAATACATAAAAGGAAACTATGTATACTATGTAACAAATATCAAAACCACATGATGCAAGCGATTGAAGACACTTTCGGAAAAAAAATTGAATATTGTCGGTATGCTACTCCAAACAGTACAATAAAACAATTAATATCAAATATAAAATATAAATTAACCAATTTCAGTAGGGATGACTATTGTATAATTATATTAGGCGAAATAGATTTTAAGACAAATGGAAACTACATAGAATTGATAAAAAATATAAGGGAAACTCTGCAATTGATTTCTCATACTAATATTATTATATGTACACCAACTTATATACAGGGTGCACCAATTCACAATTATAAAGTAGAAATGTTTAATAATATGCTTTACTTAGACATTCAGAATAATAACTATGCTTATTTACACGATACTAACTATGATCTGACTTTTGATATGTTTTATTATAAGACTGGCAAAATTAACAAATTAGGCACGTACAATATATTAGTAAAGTTAATGGAGCGTTTGGAGATTGACTTAATGAATTATCCCTGCAGTTATGACTATGAACATCTAGAATCAAGTAATAATGACTACGCGGGGAACATCACAATTTCGACCCCAACAAATAATAATTTATTTCACGAGTAATTATCTTACAATTATGCACCAAAACATTAATGGACTGATCAGCAAGTCGGACATGATCGCGGTATGCTTGGACGAACTGGCTGCAAAAGGAACACTGATTGACATACTGTGTACAACAGAGCATAACATGATACTGGGTGATGAACTGTATTTACGAATCCCAAATTTCGTATTAGCATCATACTCTATGCGAGATAACAGACATGGTGGCACCAGCATTATGATAAAGTGCGGTCTACAATACAGACAACTGCATGATATCAATAAACTTTCGCCCCCTAATGTCATAGAATGCTCTGCGATTGAGATTGTTGCTCACAAAATCTATGTTCTCTGTCTCTATAGACCACCTCATAGAACAACTCAACACGTAATCGTATTTTTCTCTACTCTGCACAACATATTAAAACAACTTTGTGTAAAGGGTAAATCGGTTATAATTTGCGGAGATTTTAATATTGACACCCTAAAACAAACTGTGACAACAAATGAATTCGAGGAAGTACTAACATTATTTAACTTAAAACTCCATTTTAAACAGCCAACGCGCAAAGCCAGCAATACCTGCATTGATAATATAGCACATAATCTAAGAGGTTGTATAGGAGAGATAAAAGAATTAGCTTTATCTGACCATACCGCGCAAATCCTTAAAGTCCCAGTAAAAAAAACCTGCTTAATCAAAAAATGGTACATATACAAGAGAGATTTATCAGAAGAAAATATAACTATTTTCTATAAGTACCTAAAAAAACTATCTTTCAATAACGTATACAAATCCACAGATGCAAATTATGCCTTTAACACATTCCAAGATCTGTTTGCGTTAATCTACGACCTTTGCTTGCCACTAATAAGAAAAACTGTAACAATAAATCGTAGAGCAAAGTGGCTTTCTCGCGGCATAAAGGTATGTAGTAAGCGTAAGCGCTACCTCCTCTGGAAATACAGAACATCTCCAAGTAGAGAAAACAGAGAATTATTTAGCACATATGCCAAAAGATATAAAAAAATAATAACTCTAACAAAAAAAGCACAAAATGAATATCACATAAAAACAGCATCCAACAAAGCAAAAGCTACTTGGCAAGTTATCAATCAGATAAAAACTAACAGTCCAGTAGAAGGCATACATAAAATAAATGTAGATGGAATAGACATTACTGACCCAACACAAATAGCAACGACATTTAATGATTACTATACAGATATGATCACGAAAGAAGATGCCACAAAATGCACAAATACAATACACTATAAAGAGCTAAAACCATTGACATATAATTCTAAATCAATCTTCATGACCCCAATCATTAATAATGACATAATTAAAACGATTAAATCGCTGCGTAATACCAACAGCGTAGGCTATGATGGTATAGCCACTAAGGTAATAAAAGACGTAGCCATGATTATCGCTCAACCCCTAAGTCACATATTTAACTTATGCACTACGCAAGGAATTTTTCCGGATAAGCTTAAAATATCCATAATAAAGCCTATATACAAAAAGGGAGATAAAACGAATATAAGCAACCATAGACCAATTGCTCTTCTGCCAGGGTTTGCAAAAGTATATGAATCTATACTTAGGGCACGTCTATACACTTTTTTCGAACAGAATAATATATTTACTCAATGCCAATATGGGTTCAGGCAGAACAGATCCATAAACATGGCAATATATAACTTCTTGCAAAAAGCTCTTACAAGTATCGACAAGGGCAAACCATCAGTAGCTATGTTTATGGATATGTCTAAGGCGTTTGACCGGGTGCAGCATAAACATCTATTAAATAAGCTATATGCTTATGGAGTTAGAGGGAACGTTTTTGACCTAATAAAATCATACTTAACTAGCAGAAAACAACTAACAGAAATAAAGAAATTTAATTCAGCATCTATGGCAGAAGAAACTTACTCTTCAGACCTGAGAGAGGTTCACACTGGTGTTCCACAAGGCAGCATACTAGGACCATTACTTTTCTTAATTTACATTAATGACATGCCCAAAATGATTGAACATAACTTGACTCTATATGCTGATGACAGTACTGTATTATTTACGAATAAGAATATATCTAATTTAGAAACTGACATAAATAAATCTCTCTCGTTAATTGTAAAATGGTTAAATTGTAATAACCTAAAACTTAACTTTGACAAGACTACATACATGAGCTTTCAACAGCGAGCTAAACTGCAAGCGCTGCAAATTAGGTACCAAAACTTTAATATTAAAGAAACTCGAGTCACAAAATTCCTAGGGGTATATATTGACAATAAAATAAACTGGAAAGCACATACAGATCATATCTGTAATAAACTATCACAGTCATCATATGTTCTATACAGACTCCGAGCAATTGCTAATAAATCAACTATTCTAGCAGCATATCACGGTTATGTCACATCACATCTTAGATATGGATTAATATTCTGGGGTAATTCAACCAACAAGGAACATGTTTTCAAGGCCCAAAAACGCTGCATACGATCAATGTGTAATCTGAAACAAACAGATACGTGCAGACCCCATTTTAAAAACCTAAAGATTCTGTCGTTACCTTGTCTGTATATATATGAATACGCACTATTCACTAAAAACAACTTGCATTTATTCAAACAACAAACTCGAGCTCGTCACTGGAATAAACTAAATATTGTGCCGAGTAAAACAAAATTACTCCATACCAGTGTCTTTTGCATGTCAGTCAAAATTTACAACCAACTACCGCATGAGATTAGAAACCTTAATGATATTAAAACATTTAAAATAAAACTACAAAGTTTCTTGATCGAAAAATGCTATTACTGTGTATACGAGTATCTTTCTGATAAAATATGACTACCTAAAACCTGCCGGAACCATGTTATAATTTGACAAATTAATATAAATTAGACATATGATTATAATTTAGACCTAATTTTTATTCCTTTATTTTATTTTTAATGATGACATGTTAGTTTAATTATATAGACGACATTTCTGTAATCTCCAACTATCATATATATATTGTATAACATTCACATGCCTTAATCAGGCCAAATAGATATAAGTACCTACCTATAATGTAACACCTTACCTGCTCTATTTAGTGTGAATAAAGAATTGAATTGAATTGAATTGAATAAGTTCCAACAGCAGGTAGCCACAAACCTGCCTCCGCCAATCCACACTGTGTCCGCGTGGTGGAGTGTGTCCTAATCTCTCTCACCTCGATTTGTGAGAGAAGGCCTTTGTCCAGTAGTGGGCAGTATCCCTTACGGACCTGGCCAACACAATTGTGATGCTTATTTCAAACGAAAAAAACAATATTATTTAAATAGATAAAACGACGGGCTAAGGCTCGTACGATTGCGCTTTCAATACATTTTTATTTGGTGAGTAAGAAATAGTAATAGCGCCATGCGAATATCAAGTCATTACACGTTACTTTTTGCTTGCGAACGGCGTCTGCGTAACACATGCACCGGTCACCTGTAAGTACCTATTTTGATTATTTACGTCCTTTTTTTAAAATGTGTGACTACTGAATATGATTTATTGATGATTAACTGTTGTAATGATAGTATTTTTCATTTGTTTTAGTAATATTTCACAACCGTTGGATCAGTTCAAAAAATTAAGTCACAATTGTATCAGGCCGTCCCGAACATATTCTGCAAACACATATAGTATTTTGTCAAAGACTTCAACATTCTCAGATGTCTTGTCATCTTTACATTTCAGATTATGCGGTTTTCGAGTGTTTGTTTCAGATCGCTGATATCGACGACATTTCTAATGGGGAAGTTGACAATATCAACCGAGATAGCGCATTTACCAGTGAGTAGTTAAGTGGGTGGATAGCAAAAGCGTGCTAATTGGGTCATCAATTCATGGTGAGACTCCGCTACATCTGTAGTCCGTTGGGACAAGAAGTCATGAACATATAAAAGTATTTCGTGTCCCTCTATTGTCACCAATTACAACCGAAATATGGGAGGGGTCGTATTGTGCGGTCAAATGATGGAAACATACACAAGATGGATCAAATAAAGCAAATGGACTGTGAAAGTCATTCTGCACCTGTTTGATGTTGCGATGGTGGCCTCCTGGTTCGAGTACAGAAAAGATGCCAAAAAGAAAAAATATGAGGAGCAACGAAACAATCGATTTGTTCGCTTTCCCAATATCAATATTGGAGTATTTATTGGGTGGGCCAACCAGGAAGCGGACTAGACACGATTTGGAATTAGTTGAAATGCCATCTACCTTTGAATACGTTCCTGCCACTCCAACCACAACTGACAAATGGCTGGATGGTTACAATCATTGGCCTATTTTTAATACCCTCAATGCTCCTCGTAAGTGCAGACTATCAGGTTGTACTAGCCATTCTCGAGCGCGTTGCGTAATGTAATGTAATAAAATAAAAATTGTGATGTACGTATTTACGTACGTTTACGTATTTACTCGTATGTTTGACAAAAGACTTAAACTTTTTTTTTCATGTTTTATAACAACAATTGACTGCTGTTTAAGAGTTGATTAAGACTGATTTTTGATCTAAAATAATAAATGTATTTGTTATTTTTTTACAATTTGATTGCTCAATAAATATTTTGTCTGTATTTGTGACTTTCATTACAAATTTGCTGTTGTAATACCTACTAGGTAAGGCCCAATCTCATATAATTGTGATTATTATAGTTGTAACACTAAAAGGGTAAGGCCCAAATTAAAACAATTGTGACAGTCACATTTGTGACTCTTGTTAAGTTAGGCCGAAATAGACACATTTGTACGCCCCCTGAAAAACTAAGACAGCGTCATGAAATCCTGAAAAAAATTGTGTAATTATGATTGCGTGACCATAATATATCAGAATAATTAAAAAAAGTCTGAGTTTATCTATTAACTTCGTCTTGGGTCTAAAAGGGGTATAGGCTGATATTATAATTATATAGATCTAGTCATACATGACGTAACTTGATTACGCGGTCAAAATTTACGTGGTCAATATTTATATGATAAGAATTTATTTGCTAGCAATTTAATCAGTAATTGTCAAAAGAAAAAAGCGTGGAATTTTCGCCGGAATCTAAAACTTTTGCAAGATGTAAATGTATCTTATTTGTCAATCCAGGTAATAAACCATCTGTGTACCAAATTTCATTCAATTCGGTATAGCTGTTTTTACGTGATTAAGTAACAAACATTCAAACATACAATTTTTTTTTTAAACTTAGCCCCACACTAGAATTTATTCCTGTGTCGTGGGTGCGTTTACAAACATGAAAATTCACAAACAAATACCCAGACCGCAACAAATAATTGTGGATCACACAAAGATTTGTCCTGTGCGGGAATCGAACCCGCGACTATTAGACACAGTGGGCGGAGCAGCTCAAGCTCTGAACCACTGCGCTAAATCGTCGTTTTAAATTTTACATTAGAATATTAGTAATTATTGTATTTTGATCTTATGGTAAGATAGGTCGACACGGTCTTCCCCGGTATCTACATCCTTCCACTTTCGGTCTGTTAAGAAAGAACCTGTTGGAACTCTGTTCCCTCTGCCTACCCCGCAAGGGATTTAGCGTGATAGATTATAGCGTGCAACATGTGTGAGATAGATTATATTTTACTTAAATGCAAATTAACAGCCGTGTTCAAAAACCTCATTTATTTTCAGTATATAAAAGTAGTGATAGCCTAGTGGTTAGAACATTGGACTGCTAAGTCGTAGGTCTCGGGTTTGAACCCAGGCACGCACCTCTGTCTTTTCGAAAACATGTGCGTATAAAAAATTAAAGGTGTGATCATCTTCTCGTCCAAAATTCCGCAGTGTCTCAAGAGAAAAAAAGTGTTTGACCGGTGTGTGTTGCCAGTGATGACTTACGGCACTGAGACATGGTCGCTTACGATGGGCCTTATAAGAAGGCTCAAGGTTACCCAAAGGGTGATGGAAAGAGCTATGCTCGGAGTTACCCTGCGGGATCGAATCGGAAACGAGGAGATCCGCAGGAGTACGAAAGTCACTGACATAGCACTCAGAATTGCTAAACTTAAGTGGCAGTGGGCGGGGCATATCGCTCATAGAACTGACGGCCGTTGGGGCAGAAAGGTTCTCGAATGGCGACCACGTACCGGAAGACGTGGAGTGGGTAGGTCCCCTACAAGATGGACCGATGACCTGGTGAAGGTCGCGGGTAGAAGTTGGATGCGTACAGCACAAAGCCGGTCGTTGTGGTGGTCTTTAGGGGAGGCCTTTCTCCTGCAGTGAACGTCTTTTGGCTGAAGAAGAAGAAGAAGTTCGCGAACCCTCACAGGGCCAGCTTAATACTTATAATTATTCTAGCTTATGTATTCTTGCACTGCATTGTTTGGTGTCTTATGATTGAAAAACTAGAAAACTTAGAGATTTTATATACGTTTATTTATAATTACATAAAGATCTGGCGTGAGGATAAAAATAATCAGAAAACTTTGTTCCCAATTTTTGGATTTTAGAACAATGACCCAAAATTGTAGTGCGTTAAACCATCCCTTTTGATGCTGATATCTAGTTTCATCAGCATTTAGGCCGAGTTTAGCGAACGTAAAGCCTAATTGTCCATCTCACCTGCCTAACGGCCATCAGCGAGCGTACACTGTGTTGCAGATAAAACTATACTCGCGATGTAACTATATTAGTTTTACTAAGTATGTAAAACCTGTCTCCGTAAGTCGTACGTGTGTAAATATCTCTGTAACCGGTGAGCGTGTATGAAAAGAACTATGAGAGTGGAGGAAGTCAGAGAGGTATATAATAATAATAATAAGCCCATAGGGCAGCTTGTGGCGAGCTGTTGGTGAGTAACGACACCACGGACCCGAGTGCTTCAGAGAGTCGGTCAGGGCCCCCAACTCGGCGTGTCTTCGTCGGTCGAGTGGAAACCGAAGGGTGCCCGCAGGACTCTGGCACGCCCGCCTTAATTGGCCGTCCAGAGAGGAGCCGTGAGAGCTATATAGACGTAGGAAGATAATGCGGTCCTACGTCGATGTACTCCAGGGGTGGAAGTGTTAAAGGGCATAACGCCGAGAGTAACTTCGGAGAAAGCGCAGCACACCTCTCTACACCCCTGAGCCGCTCACACCGGTGTTGCCCTCAGTTGTCCTAGGACGACCGATTGAGGGCCCATCTAGTAAGCGGCGAGTCACCACCGGCCACGGATAATTAGGTATCACTAATTATGGCTGGTGTCCGTCCCCTTTGAAATAGTCCAATTTTTGTCCATCAAACCTCATTTACATAGCCCTTGTTTTCTTTTCATAATTTACAATAGTCCTTGCACCTGCAGGGGTCAGTTCGCTGGTTATGTTTCTTAATTTTCAGCAAGTGATCTCAGCAGGTGGCTTACATAACATTAACTTCTCGCAAAGGGCCTCTACGTGTTGGACCCATGTCCCCATACAAGCCTTTCAAAGGTCCGGGTAAAGCCTGTGAATCTCAGCGAGATACATAATAATATACTTTATTGCACATAAAATATTATGACCCAAAGAAACAAAATCGAACATGGTTATAAAGGTACAGTAAGGCGGCCTTATCGCTTAAAGCGATTTCTTCCAGGCAACCTTTAGGTAGAGGACAGAGATATTTAAAGATTATACTCAGACATGGGTAAGGTGCAACAATGAATTAAATTTTCTAAAATAAAATATTAAACAAACTCAAACAAAAATAACCTATTATACATTATATAAATGAATGACGGAATAAGTAAGGAGAAACAAATAAGATATGAGAAAAGGTAAAAGATTTGAAAGAAAACTTACTAGAGGTGTGAAATTTGCAGGAAATGTGTTTTAAGATCCCGTTTCAAAATCTCCCGGGACTTAGCACGTCTTATGGATTCAGGTAAGGAGTTCCAAAGATGAATACTTTGAACGCTGAAGAAATTAGAGAAGAAGTTAAAAGAATGGGAAGGAAAGAACCTGTTGGAACTCTGTACTCTCTGTCTACCCCGCAAGGTATCTGGCGTGATGGTATAGAGTGATAGAAGTATGTTAATAGATGTTAAAGTAAAGCCCTCAAGGGGAAGCGTTCGTAAGGCTGTTTACTAACGTGTGCGGGTTTTTTTGATTAGACGTGACCATAAGTGCTAAAAGCATTCAAAGTCTTCGAATACTACTACTTTGGGGATGCTCTGCAGAACATAATACCATCTTTGTTCTCCAGAAAAGGGATGTTCGAGCAATTTACAATTTGGCCCCGGGAGCTTCTCTCAAGGAAAAGTTTGGAGAGATAAATGTTGCATCACAATTTATATATGAAAATCTTCTATATGTTAAAAAAAATATCAGCAATTATGAAAAATACAGCGTCATTCATCATGTAAATACACAGAACAAAGATGATCTTATTGTACATTCCACTTGTCTCCACAGAATTAGTAATTCTTTCATGGGGCAATGTATACGCTTCTACAACAAATTACCCATAGATATCCGAAACATGCCTATCAATAAGTTTAAAAAGGCAATTAAAACTAGACTCTGTAAGAAAGGGTATTACAAAATTTCGGATTATCTTGACGATAAAACAGATTGGGTTTGAGCAGCTCCTTAATCAGCAACATTTATCAATTATGTATATTATAATTTAAAAAAAAAAACAAAAAAATGGTTATCACAAAGCCCGAACAAATTAAATTAAAAGACTAGCCCGCTGAGTTTCTCGCCGGATCTTCTCAGTGGAGGCCGCGTTCCGATCCGGTGGTAGATGTAAAAAATGTAATAATTTTGACGCTTGTAAGTGCTTATGTATTGGCCTATACAAATAAATGATTTTTGACTTTTGAAATATTCGCGTAAATTGAAGAAAATATATAGAAACAATTCAACTTGCTATATTAGTTTTAGAAAGTAAATAAATACTTAAGTAAAGTTTCGCGGTAAGATGCTTTTAGCGCTCTGGTAGGGGTGTTTGTAGCGATCATTCAAGTTAAACAACGTTCGGCTCGGTGAGTCCGAGATGGGTGACCGCTTGAGGCATTTCCATTTTTTAATTGCTCGGTGCTTCAGAAGGCACGCTAAGCCGATGTTCCCAGTTACCATTTCATTTGGTAGGCATTAAGCAGAGTTCAACAGCCTGTGGCCACAATCTTTCATTTTACCCGCACTGGGTCCACGTGGTGTAGTAAGATCTAACTTCTTTCACATCAATTTGTGAAAGAAACGCTTTTTTTCTAACATTGAGATGGTATAGACTGATTTATTATTACTTATTTTAGTCAATGTGACAGGAATGAGCTTGGTACTTTTCTTCGCGGATGTTGATTTACATAATCATCAGCACTGGCAGAAAGATGACCACTGCTGGCAAAAGCCTTACTCAAAGATCACCACAGTGATCAGTTTTAAGCTGTGTGGATCAAATATTGGTTTTGATGACTTTAGAGAACGGGTTACTTTCTCACAGACATGATGTGCCCCAGGAAATTTTCATTAGCAAGTGATGTTTATAAAATAAAAATATTGCTAGCCAGTTTTGACTATAGCTGACCGACTGCATTCGCAACAAAGTAAAAAATTAAGTAAGTCTCTAAGAAAGTATTCATGTAAAGATGAAAATGAATATGCTCCGGTGGTTCGGACATATAGAAAAAGTCGGAAGAAATAATGATTTTAGCATGACGTTAGCAAGTAATCGTGCTATCACGTTCATATTTATTTAGAAAATTTGAGATAGCGTTACGCTAACGTCGGTCTTTTCGTGCTAAGCTCTCAGATATACAATCGGTACCGGGTAAGGTCTAAACTATTTTACCATGACTAAATAGACCATGTTATCTGAATGGCAAGTCAAGAGTCACTGCAAGCGGCGAGCGTGTATGAGTCGAACTATGAGAGTGGAGAAAGCCAGAGAGGTCTGTAAGGAAAGAACCTGTCAGAACTTTGTGCTCTTTATCCTGCAAGAATCTGGTGTGACGACATAGATAGATTGAACAAAAGATCACGTTTACAAAGTCAGCGTTCAACCAACTCGGCCGCCACTGGAAATGGAACATTACACAAGATAATAGAACTGGCTCTGTTCCAGATAGTTCCACGGGCAGCCGATGATGGCTCGTAGGATTAACCAATGTTGTTTGCACTGCAGTGTACGGGTGTTTGTACGTTCGCCACTTTATGTGGCACGCAGTGTATCTTACAATGTCTGGTTCTAGAATGTACTATGGTATGTTTGGAACCGTTTAAATTGCTTAAAGTGTAGATTTTCATATTTATTAAAATGGGTCTGACTTGACTATTAAGAATTACATAGATTTCAAGATTGATTACTGATCATGGACAGTAGAGGATACAAACACCTTTTTTTAATTAAAAAGATATATTAGCATAACACTTCTAGATACACACTCTCACAAATCAAGGTGAGAGAAATTAGCGAGAGCTGGGTATGTAAGAAGGAGAATGAAAGTAGGGTAAATGCGGTAGAAATGCTAGCTCTGCGGAAGATGTGCGGAGTGAAGCTGACCGACCGCATTAGCAACAGCGTAGTAAAAAACCGAGTAGTTATGAAAGATAGTATCGATGTAAAGATGAGAAAGGGCATGCTTCGTTGGTTCGGGCATATAGAAAGAATGCCAGAGGAAATAATGACAAAACAGATATACAATGCGAAAGTGGAAGGATGCAGATACCGAGGAAGACCTAGACTATCTTACCACGAACAAATAAACCGAGTCTTATCTGAAGGAAAAGTCAAGAGTCTCCGTAACCGGCGAGCATGTATGAGACGAACTATGAGAGTCGAGGAAGCCAGAGAGGTATGTAAGGAAAGAACCTGTTGGAACTCTGTACTCTCTGCCTACCCCGCAAGGGATCTGGCGTGATGTTATAGATAGAAATTACCACCACGCGGACCCAGTGCAGATTGGTGGAGGCAGGTTTGTGGTCACCTGCTGTTGGAACTTCTCAAGCCGCCTGTAAGCCTTTACTAGGCTTAAAGATTAAGACAAGAAGTATGAACACTAGGATTTCATACCACGGTAAATTTTACGTGCACAAACACCAAAAACAACACAAACATTTGTGGATCACATAAACATTTATCCAGCCCCAGGATCGAACCTGCGACTGCTCGATCCAGTGAACGGAGTGACCGGAGTGTCGTAAACTTCGTCTTCGTCATGACTAATACTCAGACTAAACCAATTTTATATAAGCCTAAATACGAGGGGGTTACGTTGTATATCTCATGTTCCTATGCCCTTCCGATTCCACTCTAAAACCGGCTCAATGGTACCCTTATTTTGCATCTTCCCCGAATTTACTTATGTATGCCAAATGTCAGCTCAATCGGAGTGCTTGAAAATTGGATCACGAGATTGGAACCGGAAAGACAGACATACATACGAACATTGCAAGTCACAGAAAAGCTTGTAAAAAGCAAGAACTAAAGAAATCGAACTTTTTAGTCAAATAATCAATTTTCATTTTGTCACTATTAGATTTAGTCAGTGTTGTATTCAGTCACAAGCAATGTTATGTATAGTCTATTCCAATCAAACTTTTAAACTTTACAAGAAACCATCAAAACATTAAGATGTTTTAGTTGTGATTGAAATCTATAACAAATGAAGGCGACAGAATTTCCGAAGTCATCGAAATGAAAAGGTTTTTGTGTAGAGTGAAAAAAAATTTTAACGTTTAATTGGAATAGACTAAATGCATACTGCACTTGCCGCGTGGTTCCCGGCTTAGAATTGGACCAAGCCATCTCATCTCATTGGGTGTCGTACAAGGCGACTAAGAGACAACTAGGGAACGGGCAGCAGCGTTCTCCTAGATACTTCCACGACCACTGAACTGCGCTCGCCAACCCGCCTGCCAAGCGTGGCGAGTAAGGCAAATCCCCCAATCAACATGAAAGAAAAGTACAAACCCAGGCCCCTAGTCCCCGGCGGTCCTGTTCGTCCTGGCCACGGTAGCAGCCATGGTAACGACAGGACAAGGGGTGCGAAGAATCTCCGGCAGAGATTCGGCTACCACCAAAAACGACGAAAATTGGCCCTGGTGACATACAACGCACGCACGTTGAGGACAGACGAGAAGCTAGTTGAGCTGGAAGAAGAGATAGACAAGTTGCACTGGAATATAATTGGTTTATCGGAGGTCCGAAGAGAGGGCGAGGACACGATAACCTTAAAATCCGGCAATTTGTTTTTCTACCGGGAGGGCGAACAACAGTCCCAAGGTGGTTTCGGATTTATCGTCCACAAGTCACTCATAAACAACGTTGTGTCCATCACCAGTGTGTCGAGCAGAGTAGCGTACCTGATACTCAGAATATCCAAAAGATATTCGCTGAAGGTCATACAGGTCTACGCATCGACCTCGGCATACTCAGATGATGAGGTCGAAGTTATGTATGAGGACATTAGTAGAGCCATACATACTTCCAAAGCACATTTTACAGTAGTTATGGGTGACTTCAATGCGCGGCTGGGCCAACGGGGCGATGATGAGCTGAGAGTATTTTAAGACCCACCGTAAAAAAAGAGCCTCAAAAACTATCTGACTACACCCGAAACCTCATGGCTGAGCGACGTTCCATGACGCTCCAAACCTCCGATGATGCTAAGTCCTATAGGCAGCTAAATGGACAGATATTAAAGCCCTTGCGACACGACTTACGGTCCTTCAATGCAAGGCGTATTGAGGAGACCATAGAGCAGAACAAGGGCTCCAAAGTGTTTGCAAGAGACGCGTCTATTGGGCAAAGCCAGTTGACGAAGCTGAAGACGGAGGACGGAAACGTAACGTCAAATAGGTCAGAGGTGCTCAGGGAGATAGAGAGGTTCTATGGACAGTTATATATCTCAGTAGCTAAACCTGTTGTTGACTTGGTAAAAGACCCAAGAGCCAAGCTAACCCGACACTGCACTGAAGATATCCCGGACATCAGCCTGTGCGAGATTAGGATGGCTCTCAAACAACTAAAAAACAACAAAGCGCCGGGTGAAGACGGAATTACTGCAGAACTTCTGAAGGCGGGCGGATCGCCGGTACTTAAAGTCCTTCAGAGGCTATTTAATTCTGTCTTGCTTGAAGGGAAAACGCCGGAAGCATGGAACAGGGGTGTGGTGGTGCTGTTTTTCAAGAAAGGTGATAACACCTTATTGAAGAACTATAGGCCCATCACACTGCTGAGCCATGTTTATAAGTTGTTTTCGAGAGTCATTACGAATCGTCTCGAACGAAGGCTTGATGACTTCCAGCCTCCCGAACAAGCCGGTTTCCGGAAAGGTTTTAGTACCATAGACCACATACATACGCTGCGGCAGGTTATACAGAAGACTGAGGAGTATAATCGGCCACTATGCTTAGCGTTTGTGGACTATGAGAAAGCCTTTGATTCGATCGAGACTTGGGCGGTTCTTAGATCTCTCCAGCGATGCCGCATTGACTATAGGTACATCAAAGTGTTGAAGTGCTTGTATAATAACGCCACCATGTCAGTCCGAGTACAGGGGCAGTGCACGAAGTTGATCCCCATAAAAAGAGGAGTAAGACAGGGAGACGTCATTTCTCCGAAACTGTTTACGGCCACCTTAGAGGACGCCTTCAAGCTCTTGGAATGGCAAGGACTTGGCATCAACATCAATGGCGAATACATCACTCACCTTCGATTTGCCGACGACATTGTGGTCATGGCGGAGTCGCTGGAAGATCTAGGACGAATGCTCGGTGACCTCAATAGAGTATCCCAACAAGTGGGTCTTAAAATGAATATGGACAAAACAAAAATAATGTTGAATGTCCATGTCGTACCCACCGCACTCACTGTTGGGAACTCTACTCTTGAAGTTGTCGACGAATACATTTACCTGGGACATGCAGTCCGGTTAGGTAGGTCCAACTTTGAGAGAGAGGTCAATCGACTAATCCAACTCGGCTGGGCAGCGTTCGGGAAACTGCGCAACATCTTCTCATCCAAAATACCTCAGTGCCTAAAAACTAAAGTTTTTAGTCAATGTGTGTTACCAGTGATGACATATGGATCAGAGACGTGGTCTCTTACAATAGGTCTCATAAAAAAGCTCAAAGTTGCTCAGCGAGCTATGGAAAGAGCTATGCTCGGCGTTTCTCTACGTGATCGAATCAGGAATGAGGAGATTCGTAGAAGAACCAAGGTCACCGACATATCCCTCAGGATTAGCATGCTGAAGTGGCAATGGGCAGAAAGATTCTAGAGTGGAGACCACGTATTGGCAAGCGCAGCGTAGGACGACCGCCTGCCAGATGGACCGACGATCTTGTGAAAATCGCAGGAAATCGTTGGATGCAGGTGGCATCGGACCGGTTACGCTGGAAAGCGATTGAGGAGGCCTATGTTCAGCAGTGGACAAGTATAGGCTGAAATGATGATGATGATGATGAAATGCATACTTCTTCTTCTTCTTCAAGTTATAGCTTCACACTTATTATAAGTGTATTTTGCCAGTGTCCAGTGAGATATACATAATCGTGTATGTTTAAATTAATTCGACTCCCTAAAGAATTTGATGACAACGATGATAATGAAATTAATGAAGTACCCCACCCTGGATTGTAAAGCGGTTATTACTTTACATACCAATTGCAACGGCCGTTTTGAATCACGAAGTCCGTGGAAGTCGAAAAGACACGTTTTATTACTTTGTTACAATTACCTTCACTCATGCACATATATAAGAACACATAATGGTTAATATTCCACCAATATTACACATTATAAATCGAAATAACACAAGTTTTGGAAATTAAAACAAATCACTCTTCGATTTCCCGGCAAAAAAAAACCTAAATGCATTTTAGTACGTTTCCATGTCAACGTTTCTTTTAAAAACGCGAGTGTTGCAACTTTAAAGGTGGCGATCAGCTCCTGCAGTAATATTTGTATGGAAATATTCATACCAACGCGTCGCGCGAGATACTGATCGCCACCGTGATCGCCGCCGGAGACGCCACCGCGGACGCGGCTGAACGCATTGTATTGGCCGTAGTTATTTACTTCGGCCTTTAAGGAATTTTATTCTGCCATTTTAACCAACACAATTTTCATATAAAACGTGATCTAAAACAAAAAAAAAACTATTCTGTGTTATTCACACAGTGATTTTGGTCCGTTGCTCATATTGTTCGTTACAAAAATGCGACAATGAATATCCTTGTACTGTGGATAAATCATTTTTTCAGGTGAAATACGATCACATAAAGCGTTTCCGAAACCAATTAGTTGCTGTTACGAGCGCAGACGCGGTACGTGAAAAAATAAATGCTACGCACTCCACTAAAAAAACACCGCGAGAATCTGATGGTTATTTTTCATTTAATCAAAAAAGATTACTTACTATATTATAGTTGTTGCAGTTGCTTGAATAGATGCCTTGCCATAGGGCGCAGGTGTCAAGTACCAGTACGCCTAATGCGTAATGAATGAAATTGAAATCAATGTGCCTTCATCACATAATAGGTAGAAATAAAGTTGTGGCGCCATATATGTTTGTACTCCGCCATATTTGGTTCGGTCTCCATGTTTGTACAGATGTACAAACATGGAGACCGAACCAAATATTTATGGGTACCTCGGAGATCGGACTCTTGACGACTCAATCTAATAGGCAAGTACACTTTACACTCTAAACCAGAAGTTCCCAGACTTTTTTTCTCATAGACCACTTTCAAAATTTAGCTGGTTCCGGTGGACCCCCTGCAGCTACATTTCTACCATATATCCAAAACTCGACAAAAAATGTGAAGATTAGATCTAACTTTGGAAATTTGCGTTGCGGTTGAGTTCCAACCACAAACAAATGAGTATCGTTTATCCTTGGCATTCGTATTTATATTGGTGAAGAATCAAACAAGTTCATGCAAGATTGCAAGCACACAAACCACAAGTCGTATTTCGTCCCTTTGCACGCCTGAACAAGCGTTGCGGACGGCGGCGGCGCTTTGCAAGTCTCGACACGTTGTACTGAATATGGAATAAGCAAGTTTTTACAAGTAACAGCCGCTGAGCTTCTTAAAATATTATCTGCCTACATTGATAGGTGAAGTCAAGCCAACATTTTAGTTCTTCACTATCGAAAGCAAATAAATTTTCGTGGACGCCCCCGCTTACGAATTGTGAACCCCCATATTTTGTCACGCCAACGTAAACCCCCGTCGAGTCTCTCGTGGACCCCTGGGGGTCCACCTGGACACTTTGGGAACTAAGGCTCTAAACACTATTGGTATAACGTTACAATGGTTTAACATGATTGTCACAACTATGGGTTTGTTCTTTGCACTTCACCACTTGTATTAGCGACGAATTAAACACGGCCAAAACTAGCACTTGCGGGACTAAATATTATCTATCTATCTATCTATCTATATCATCACGCCAGCTCCCTCGCGGGGTAGGCAGAGAGTACAGAGTTCCAACAGGTTCTTTCCTCACATACCTCTCTGGCTTCCTCCACTCTCATAGTTCGTCTCATACACACTCGCCGGTTACGGAGACTCTTGACTTGCCCTTCAGCTAAGACACGGTATATTTGGTCTTGGTAAGATAGTCTAGGTCTTCCCCGGCACCTACATCCTTCCACTTTCGCATTGTATACCTGTTTTGTCATTCTTTCTTCTAGCATTCTTTCTATATGCCCAAACCAATGGAGCATACCCTTTCTCATCTTTACACCGATACTATCTTTCATACCTACTCGCTTTCTTACTACGCTGTTGCGAATACGGTCGGTCAGCGTGACTCCGCACATCTTCCGCAGAGATCGCATTTCGACCGCATTTATCCTGCTTTTGTTCTCTTTCTTACATACCCAACTCTCACTGCCATATAACAGCGTTGGGACAAGCACTCCGTTATGCATGGCCAGCTGCGCCTTTTGGCTTAAGTGCCGGCTCCCAAGTAGCCTTCCCATCGCACCATTCACTCTATTACCTGCATTCACTCTTCTCTCTATATCAGCGGTGTATTTCCCATCCTTACTAAAGGCGCATCCAAGATATACAAACTCATTCACTTGCTCCAGCACATCGTTACCAACCACAATCCTTGCATTCGTTCTGGTTTCTTCCCGTTCAAAAACCATAATTTTGGTTTTCTTCACATTCAAATGTAAGCCATTGTTCATGCAGTCGTCTCTCATAACTGTGACTAGTGTTAGTGCTGTTGGCGCTATCAAAACCGCGTCATCTGCATACAATAGGTGGTTTATTATTAGATCACCCACTTTTACCCCTTCAGTCATCCCTTTCAGTCTTTGAAGACTTTTATCCAGATACACTATAAACAGTCTAGCGGACAACACGCAACCCTGCTTGATGCCGATTTTAACGTCAAACCAAGGTGACATGTTACCACCCACCCGTACGCTTGCCTTGCTGTCCACGTAGGTGGACTGGACGGCTCGCAACAGGGTGCCGTTTATACCATACTCTGGCAAAATGTCCCAAAGTCTCTTTCGCACGACTCTATCAAACGCCTTCTCCAGGTCCACAAAACCGCAGAAAACCCTCCGGCCTACTGCCAGATGCTTTTCTACGATGTTGCGGAGGGATAAAACTTGATCCGAACATCCTCTTCCAGACCTGAAACCTCCCTGTGCCTCACACAACACTCCATCGGACTTCTAAATATTAACTAAATATTAACTATTGATATTTAAAAACGTCGCATATTTCCTAACCTAGCTTTAAGATTCCGCCGAAAGTCGTCCCCTACAGGACAAAAACCTCCCCCAAAGATCGCCACGATGACCGAATTTGTGCTGTACGCCTCTAGCTTTTACCTGCCACCTTCACCAGGGCATCGCTCCACCTGGTCGGGGGCCTGCCCACTCCACGTCTTCCGGTACAAGGTTGCCACTCGAGAACCTTTCTGCCCCAACGGCCGTCAGTTCTACCAGCGATGTGCCCCGCCCGCTGCCCCTCAAGTTCGGCAATTCTGAGACCTATATCTGTGACTCATTTCTGATTCAATCTTCTAGAGAAACTTCGAAGCATAGCTCTTTTTATTGCCCTTTGGGTGACCTTGAGCCTTCTTACGAGTCCCATCATGAGCGGTCATGTCTCGGTGCCGTAAGTTATCATGAGCAAAACACACTAGGTAAAAACTTTTGTCTCGAGTAACTAAGAAATTTGGGAAGAGAAGATATTACGTAGCTTCCCGTACGCTGCCCAGCCGAGTACTGCAAGTAAATCTATATACATATAATGAAACCGTATATACATATACATATAATAAAACTGTAAGGAAGTCGTGTCTGTAGATGGAATATTTTTAGGAAATAACAAGCCAGGGGTATCATACTATCGATGTAGAAGTTAATTCTGTAATTTTTGGCTTTCGTGTCTGTTTGTCTGTCTGTCTGTCTGTCGGAGGGTATAAACCAGCATTACGCAAAAACTACCAAGCGGATTTTGATAAAACTTTGCATGCGGATACCTTATAATGTTGGCTAACATTTTGTATAGTATTTATTCCGGAAAATTAAAAGATTTCTCTAAAAATGACGAAAATAAGCAAAACATGGGATTTCTTAAAAGACACTTTACTTCAAATCTGTTTGATGGATTTCAATTAAATTTTGTGTAATTGTAGCCTGTACAAAAGATCACAACTCTGTATACTCATAATTTCAAAAAAATTAACAGTTTCCGAGGAAAGTGCAAAAAAGTCGATTTTGATAAATCATTCATTGTTTCAAAACTACTTTTTAGAAGTCAGAGAAATTTAGCACGTAGATATTTTATATGACAGATAATATAGTTAATATTTAAGTTTTCAGGAAATCAAACGGTTTGTATGGAAAAGTAAAGTATCTATATTTATACATACTACGTATAATAAACTGTAAGGAAATCATGTCTGTACATGGAATATTTTAGGAAATAACAACCCAGGGGTATCATTCTACCAATAATTTAGAAACCAAGTCTACAATTTTTGGCTCGTGTCTGTTTGTCTGTTGTCCAATGGTATAAACCATCATCACGTAAAAACTACCGGGTGGATTTTGATAAAACTTTGCATTCGGATACCTTAAAATGTTGGTTAACACGTTATATAGGTATTTATCCCCAAAAATCAAAAGGTTTTTCTAGAAAAGACGGAAATGAGCGAAACATTAGATTTCTAAAATGACACTTTACTCCAAAACTGTTTGATGGATTTCACTAAAATTTGTGTAATTGAAGCCTGTACCAAAGATCACAACTCTGCATACTTATATTTTCGTGAAATTTAACAGTTTTTGAGGTCAGAAAAAGAAAGTCGATTTTGATAAAATCATTCATTGTTTCTAAATCAACTTACTAAATTGTAGCATGATAATCCATAAAACTTTATTACTGTTTGTCCCGAACTGCAATATAATTTTGCCTATACAAGAATTTGTCCATAAATTGATATTGGACTCATTCATGGTTCATCTCCTCACGAAAAACTTTTCAATGGTTAAAAGCACTCACTCGAAATTGTTCATACATGTTTGATTTAAACACTTAAACATGGTTTTGTGCATGAACCGATGATGCATTCAGGATTGTTTCTTCTGAAGAGAACTGTAATGATGAATGGGCCGGATACGAAACTGTAATGACGATAAATATCTTACGAGAAGACTAACACAAAATGTACTGACAACATTTTGCTGCATACTTAACTGGCAATGTACCGTTAGATACTATTACGCTACATTATAATCTTTGACAGGGTAGGTAGAGAAGATTTAAATTAGAAATATTTTACCAATAATTTAAAAATAAATAGTCGAACTGATAATCCTTCTTGAATAGGAAGATATTGTATACATTTTTTTATGAGGCGGCGTTAGTGTTGTATGTTGAATAGGATCGCGCTATAGTTTAGTTTATATTTTACAAAGACCACCTGTGCGGGCTTACCGAGGCTAACACTGAACCCGGTGATAGAGTTAGTTGATAGAAAAACAAGTCTGGTGGAAGTTGACAAAGTATACAATACATTCACAACACGGTTCTCCCGGAATAGTTAGTCTCCCTGTTAGTTCTTCATATTAAAATGGCTAAACGAAATTAATTGAGACTTGATATGAAGGTGTCTTATATAGTAAAATAAAACAGAACACTTTTTATCTCGAAAAATACTTCTGTGGTATGTCTATTATTTATATCTATCTATATTAACACGCCCGATACCTTGCGGGGTAGGCAGAGAGTACATAGTTCGAACAGGTTCTTTCCTTACATACCTCTCTGGCTTCGTCCACTCTCATAGTTCGTCTCATACACGCTCGCCGTTATCTCTTATTTCTTCATACTAAAACGGCTGAACAGATTATAAAGAAATTTAATATGACAAAAATTCACACAGGTATACAATGCGAAAGTGGAACGACGTAGAACAACAACTATTTATAGTTTCACAAATTATATACAATATTTATAATTATATATAACAACAGCAAAGAATTATTAATAAAAAAAACAGTAGCAAAAAAGAAATATACATATTTACACGCCGCTCTCAGGTGTAAGTGTATCTAGAACAGATCAAAGATATCGAAGACTAGACTATCTTACCATGACTAATAGACCATGTCTTATCCGAAGAGCAAGTCAAGAGTCTCTGTAACCGGCGAGCGTGTATAAGACCAACTATGAAAGTGCGAAGAGACAGAAAGGTCTGTAAGGAAAGAACCTGTTGGAACTCTGTACCTTCTGCCTACCCCGCAAGGGATCTGACATGATGATATAGATTATTAGATAGTGTTAAAGTAACTTAAGTCGTGAAATAATAATTTGAAATAGGCAACTTTATTTGCACACTAGATCATGCCGATATTATCCATCTAAGTGGTATATAAAATCACACCAATATGCATTTGGTGGTTTTTCACCGGCCTGCATGAAGGCCCAAAGATATTAATTATATTTTGGGTAAAGAAAAGCCTGGCAATCATTCGAATTCCGTGTCCCTCTTCACAGGTGACTAGAAGCTTGGACTCATGCTCAAATTGTCAAACGAAAATTTATTAATATTTAAGTTGACTGTATAAATAATTTTGCAAAACAAAGGTAGACGCTTAACTTACTTTCTCAAATAATCCAAGGTACGATCCCCGCACAGGGCACGGAAATATTCATTTGGGATTTGTGATTTTGAAATAAAGAATATATTTTATGCGCATACGGGCTAAATAAAAAAAAATGTTTGTCCGTGTTAATTTCTAGAACGGCGGAACCGATTAAATACACTATCACTAAAAATGGCGGATTTTTCAGAGATTGACTACTTTTTAGCTCGGAAAATGCAAGATCCATGGGGAATAGTTGTTTTTATTTCTCCATATTAACACGGCTGAACGGATTTAAAAGAAACTTCATATGAAATTGTCTCTTAAGTCTTGGAATAATGCTATCCCAAAAAGTCCTACTCCCTATGTCAAATTACAAAATAAACGCGTGCGAAGCCGCGGGAAACAGCTAGTATAAAATAAAAATGGACCAGATATACAATAAAAATTTGACGGATGTAGGTACTGTAAAAAAAATGTTAGCTAGGCCAAATAGACCGTGTCTTATCTGAAAGATAAGGGAAAACATCCATAACCAGTGAGCGTGTTTAAGACAAACTGGGAGTGAAAAAAGCCAGAGAATCTGTAATATCTGTGTGAAAGAATCTGTCATGCCAAGAGTCTCCGTAACCGGCGAGCGTGTATGAGACGAATTATGAGAGTGGAGGAAGCCACAGACGTATGTAAGGAAAGAACCGGTTGGAACTCTGTGCTCTCTGCCTACCCCGCAAGGGATCTGGGGTTTTGATATACATAGATAGATAGAAAGCATCTGTTGGAACTTTTACTTTCTGACTACCTTGCAAGGGATCTGACGTGATGATACTAAAGGGACAGGAAGATAATAAAGAAGTAAATGCAAAAATCTTCTTTTATCGACATTTAAAAAACGTAGCAATTTTACTGCCCAGTGCGTAAGCTAACTCAATAAAAATAAATATTGTACGGCGCGGGAACGCAGTGGGTTTACGATATGACCACAATAATTTAATACCGGGCTTGGATTAGGTATTTATTTAGGTATCAGAATGGCTATCGGTGGGTGTTTTATGATACTTAACTGAAACGATATGGTGGCTCAAGAGATATAAATAAAATATAATAGGGCGTATTTTCTTTCTGAAGCCGTCGAATAAAAAATAAATACCACTTTGCCGTTATTTTCCAAACGGGGATGGCAGAAGTGTACTATATACACTCACATTTTGCCGACTAGATTGTAGCGAACCCATAGACTCTCACCTTCCCGAAGGTGCACTTCTTCGGAGCACAACACTTAGGGGCACCGATGCGTTCCTAACGGAGATCTCCGAGCCTCACCCCGAAGTGTCGAAGTTGGCCACTGAGGGATTATAGTCGGTAGTCCGACATGCCCAGACAGCTCCCCTGTGTCTAGCAGAAGTCTATGAAGATTTCCCCAGGCTTTAAAAAGGATGTATATATTCTATAGGAAAAATCTTAGTAGCAGTTCGGAATCTGGAATTAGGTCCGGTATGATGGCAAAGGATGGAATATGTTCACCTTTCATTAAATTTGGACCTAACATCGTCGGCGAAATGTGGGCGTACCTGTACTCAACGGTGTACAGATTCATTATATACAAGATGTAACATAATTAACGCAAGACCTGAAAGTAGTTTGTTTTAAATCGGCAACTGAATCGATTCCAACTATTTTTAATGTATGTTACTTTTTTTAATTATCAAAAATTGCTGTCATTCGTTCAGTCCGCTGTTTTAAACATAATTTAATCATTATTTAAAGCAATACGGCTATTTAAAATGCATTCGTATTACGCACACACCAATATTCACAAAAAGTCAATTATTTATTAAATATTATGGTAGAGAACTTCTAAAAATTGGAAGTTTGATTTTCGTATTGAATTCGTAAAGTAATAATCTAATTATATATGTTGCACCCTGTATAACTCTGCTACCCCTTCTTATGGTGTTTACCTTATTATCAGCGCAAAGTTGGTGTACACAATATTTATTAGTTAGCAGAATTCCGTAGACGACCAATGGCATACGACTGATGTCATTGCAATTGGATATACCTACAACCTTAAAAAAGACGCTTGGATTTTTTATTGGCAATTTTTTTTAGCAATTGGATATTCCTACAACCTGAGGCGCTCGTAGCGCTGTGCAACCGCGGTGTTCTTACCGACCCCAAGGTTAAGCAGCGTTCAACTCGGTCGGCCTGAGATAGGTGACCGTTCGTAGCATTTTCATATTCGAGCGTCTCCGTGCTTCGGAAGGCACGTTCAGCCGTTGGTCGTTAAGCCGAGTTGGAAGCCTTAAAGGCGGCTTGATAAGTTCCAATCCTGCCTCAACCAATCCGCACTGGGTCCGCGTGGTGGAGTATGACCTAATCTCTCTCATCACGATTTTTGAGAGAAGGCCTTTGCATAGCAGTGGGCAGTATACGCTGATAATATATATATATATATAAACAACCTTCAAAATCCCGAAAAGCCTTTTTCTCACCAACACATTTTCTAATGCAACATAGTTTCTGCCTCCATTAGCAAGCCCATTTTCACAGAAGCATGCGAGTTTCATAACTGATGGCATAGCACGAACTAAATAACGGTAGCGTAAGGTATTCGAGAATGCCTGCTGTCACGTTCACCTTCATTCAATGAATGAGAAGTTTGAAAAGGATGGCATATCAGATCGATAGTGTTAGACTAACGTTAATTAGTTCGTGCTAAGTCCTCAGGGGTACATTTATGAATTAAAACTCTTCGGTACGAAGAGCATGTGTTAGGAATTTCGCAGAAATTCAATATACTGGGTGGACGAACATATTCCTATACTGTTCGGGTAAATGACGTGGGGTCGCAGTGAGAGGGAGAAAGCTAATTTACATGCTGTTTTGGTTAGGATGCGGTGGAAATAATAGTGGTTTTAGTGCATGACACTTAATTTAAATATAATGAGAAATCTAGTTTTGTATTGGTATGATTTCCAAAAAAATTTTGTTTGAAGAACAAAATAATTTGGAACTGATTTCAGTGCTATGATTATATCCGACAGCCGATGTAAAATTTCGTATGAAACAATATGAAAGTATAGGAAATCGTTATTTCGGGCGTACATTAAATCGGGCATATTCATTCTTGTTTTTTTTTATCTCACAGCCAAACTATTTCATCAAATAATCCTTCCCTGTACTGACTCATATGTCTAATAGTGAGGAAGAATCATTCTTCCGGCGATCACGAAGACCTGAGTGCAAACCCTAAATCAGACAAGTTGTTGAGGTTTTTCAATCAAAAAATGGCAGTAGTATGCCGAAGTTTGGTATTGTTCCTATTATATTGTCCAATATACTCACCCCCTATTATATTACATTGAGATCTAACAACATCGGCTAAAAAATGGGAACAATTTTATGGTGGGAAATATATTATTTGACGAATTGGTGCAGTGGTTAAGAGCTTAATCCGCTCAATCAATCGCTTAATAGCAAATCATGCAGTAGCATCGAATAGTCGCGGGTTCGATCCTAACAAGAAACAAATCTTTGTGACCCACAAATATTTGTTTTGGTTTGATTCTTTGTGTATAAGGATTCCATGTTTGTAAATGCACCTATAACACACCTATAATACAAAATACAACATAAGTCACACGTCAAATCAAATCAAATCAAATCAGCGCCTATACCCTAGTTAACAATCTACAATCGTTAACGCTAATAGAAAGCGGAAAAATGTATGGGAATCACATTTTGCAACGAAAAGTCTCGTGGTCAAAACAATGCGCTATCGATTGCGACAAGAGAATAGAAACAAAACGCTTGCAACTTGTCTAGGCCCTCTGTTTATTTGCGAAAATGGGTTACAGTGGATGTTACAATTACATTGGTCGTACGCAATATTATGCCTTTAGGCATGCAAATATCATTAGGAGTAATCCAAGACCTTAAAGTACCTAACAATTAAGAAAACATAATAATTGTATTGAACATTTATAAATTATTCAATTAAAAGTTAAATATATACTAAAATATGTAAAATTGAATTAATACCAAGTGTCTGTTTTAATGATAACAATTATACTCATGTTAATTATCGTAATTTTAATTATAATAGTGACATTTAAAATAATATAAGGACTCATGAATTCAACTGAGATAAGTTGCCATCCTGGTCTATTGTCACTTGAAGTATACAAAAACAACACTTCCTATTATAACCCTATCATCCACATGTGTAGGCTATACAACGACGTAACTTCAA
The DNA here is from genome assembly GCA_905147815.2 of Phalera bucephala. Taxonomy (NCBI): domain Eukaryota; kingdom Metazoa; phylum Arthropoda; class Insecta; order Lepidoptera; family Notodontidae; genus Phalera; species Phalera bucephala. The sequence goes on along the minus strand of LR990626.1, from coordinate 22,239,833 downwards.
ACCGCAATATCGATATCGACATCTTTGAACCCTCATATATTTCTTTCAAGCGCAGTGTCAAATTTAAAATAATTTTAAATATTTTAATGGTGTCTATTACGGTTATTTCTTTTTACTTTCTGTTATTTTATTTTTAATTTTAAATTTTTATCTAGTCTAATCAATTGTTCTGTTTTTATTAATCTATTTAATTTGAGGTAATTTTATTTGCTTGGTAGTCAGTTGACTTAGTTTTACTATCTTTTATGGATTCACTATCTTTTTTAATACTCTCAATCTATCTATCTATCTAACGTCACACCAGATCCCTTGCGGGATAGGCAGAGAGTATAGAGTTCCAACAGGTTCTTTCCTCTCTGGCTTCCTCGACTCTCATAGTTCGTCTCATACACGCTCGCCGGTTACGGATACTCTTGACTTTTCCATCAGATAAGACTCGGTTTATTTGGTCGTGGTAAGATAGTCTAGGTCTTCCCCGGTACCTGCATCCTTCCACTTTCACATTGTATATCTGTTTTGTCATTCTTTCCTCTGGCATTCTTCCTATATGCCCGAACCTACGGAGCATGCCCTTTCTCATCTTTACACCGATACTATCTTTCATACCTACTCGCTGTCTTACTATGCTGTTGCTAATGCGGTCGGTCAGCTTCACTCCGCACATCTTCCGCAGAGCTCGCATTTCTACCGCATTTATCCTACTTTCATTCTCCTTCTTACATATCCAGCTCTCGCTACCATATAACAGCATTGGGTCAAGAACTCCGTTATGTATGGCCAGCTGTGCCTTATGGCTTAAGTGCCGGCTCCCGAGTAGCTTTCCCATCGCACCATTCACTCTGTTCCCTGCACTCACTCTTCTCTCTATGTCAGCGGTGTATTTCCCATCCTTACTGAAGGCGCATCCAAGATATACAAACTCAGCTCCAGCACATCATTACCAACCACAATCCTTACATTTGTTCTGGTTTCTTCCCTTTCAAAAACCATAATCTTGGTTTTCTTTACATTCAAGTGTAAGCCATTGATCATGCATTCGTCTTTCATATACGCTCAATGTTACCCTAAATCCTGAGCTGTATTACAGTTACAGTTGATGTTCTGTTTTTTTTTTCTTATATTCATTTACTCATGTGTACATTATTTTAGGGTTATTCCCTAGCTCATAAATGTTTATATTAAAACCTAATGTAATCATATCTTGGGTGTAACCTGTTTATGTACCAAATAAAATAAATACAGGAATAAATGCTATTGCGTGCGTTCATTTTTTTTTTAAATATCTTCTTATTTAGCGATACGAACGATTTAGCGCAGTGGTTAAGGGCTTAGCCCGCCCCGCCCGCTGTGTCCAATAGTCGCGGGTTCGATTCCCGCACGGGACAAATCTTTGTGTGATCCACAATTATTTGTTCCGGTCTGGGTATTTGTGTATGTAAATATTCATGTTTGTAAACGCACCCACGACACAGGAATTAATCCTAGTGTGGGGCAACGTTTATATAAAAAAAAATAAAAAAAATTTACTGTAATGACTGCTATTATATTTCTTCTCTTTTGCATTGAGGACCCACCTCAATGGCTATTTTAATTAACTACTACACTGGAATTTTCTTTATTAACCAACGGAAAAGTGTTCCACACACAGTGCACCGCGCCTCAATTGAGAAATGAAAAAGTAATATAAATTATTTTGCATTCACCCGCAAATTTCAAATTTTAAACAACGCTTTTTGTACTTTTACGAAAATCTAATAATAAAGGAATGCTCTGGTTAATAAATTATATAAAACAATACGGTGAAAACAAACGATTGTTTATGTTTTCGCAGCTTTGTTAGTTTTATTACGTTGATGTGTGTTTTTTAAAAATATTTTGGGAATGGCTGACGTCGGTTTGCTTTAGAGGGCGTGCAGACCGTTTCGTTTTAGCGGATTGTGTAGTTCGATTACCGCACGTGATTAATCTTTGTGTATGTGTTTTTGTTTGGATGTTTGTATTTCGGAATTTCGTATCTATTGACGCAATTTATCGTTTTATCGTAAAAATATTATAAATACTAATTACTACTAATACCCGTACTCTCTGTCTACCCCGCAAGGGATCTGGCGTGATAATATAGATAGATTGAAAAAGAAAATAACCACTGTACGTTTACCTTACTTAAAGGTACACCCAAACGGTGGCGATCAGCTCCTGGAGTAATATTTGTTTGAAAATGTTCACACCAACGCGTCCTGCGTCCTGCACGCGCTATCTTGTCGGCGTCTGCACGCGCTATCATAGGGAGATACTGCTCGCCACCGTGATCGCCGCCGGGGACGCCACCGCGGATGCAGCTGAACGCGTTGGTTTGGCCGTACTTTAAGGGGCTAGCGCGATAAAAAAACGTGTTTTTGTCCATGCACTTCAAGAAGTTTATGGTTTAAAGACGTAAAATTTAGAAATATGATTTTTGACTGTATATTTTAGAATCTGGTAAATCACACGGTATGTGAGGTACGGATGTTAGGTGCCTATTTAATACAGGGCTTGCCTATTGACATCATATAATATTAGCCCTATTAAGAAACTATCCTACCGTTGGGCACGGGCCTCCTCTCAATGTGAGAGGGTTTTTGGACATAGTCCACCACGCTGGCCCAGTGCGGGTTGGCGAACTTCACACACGCTTTCGAAAAGACAGGGGTGCGTGCCTGGGATTGAACCTGAGACCTCTAAATTTGCAGTCCAACGGTCTAACCACTAGGCTATCACTGCTTTTAGTACCATACTATTGGCATCATAGTAGACACAATTTAAAAAATAATAAAATGAAAACACCGTCACGCCTATATTCCCCAAGCGGGGGTGGCAGAAGTGTACTGTGTACACCCACTTTTCGCCGACGATGTTCCATGTTATAGGGGGCGAGCCTATTGCCATATCCCGGCCCTAATTCCAGACTTCGGACTGATACTGGGAATTTTCTATAGCAAAACTACATTTGTCCGACCTAGGATGATTTGAACCCAGGACCTCATGATGGCAAAGCACATTATTCGCCACTAGACCAACGAGCCGTACAGACGACGAAAATTTTGAGTATGTTTACTGAGAATTTTTCTATAAAAGACCCTGAATAACATTTTGTCTTTCCAACCTAGAACCTGTGGCAGGTACGTTGTGGCAGGGACAAAGGGAAGATCTTCAAACCAGATTGGTCTTGCGTCTAGCGGGGCCTGCCACTCTCCCCAAGAGTTGTTATCGGGGGCTTGTATACAAGATGTATCATAAATAATGCAAGACCTCAGACACCCCGATTAGATAATTGCTTCACAAATTCCATACGAAAACCAATATTCCAATTTTAAAACTTTTAACCCCTCTTTTTTTATGCTTTGAATTTTTATTAAGAAGAATATTATATACAGTATGTACGATTATATAAAAAAACAGCAAAGAATTAATAACAAAAACGGTTGTGAAAAAGGAAAATACCTATTTACATAGGGCCAAATGGTTCCACGCCACTGTCAGTTGGCAGTGTACCTAGAACGCTGGCAGCATTGCCGCGCTGAATAGAAATGCTTATATGCTGACCAAAATACATACCAGCATTCTGGTTGCCAGTACACTCCACCAGACGCTTCGAAATTTCTCGAAACATCCAGTGAGGTCCCGGCCCCCACGGACTCAATGTCTCTACCCCAAATGCCTCAAATATGTATCCCTAGCCAAGAGAATCATATTTGTGGCGTTTGAGGACGCTGGATGATGAGACGGAGCGAGAGTGTCGACGCATGTAGCGTCCCACACTAACGGCCGTTCTATCTTCCAGGGTACCAGCGTCATACCATGGGGCCTCATGCCATCATCACGATGGAGACCAGCCGGTTCAAGGATGGCCGCCATGTTGACGTTGGCAAGGGCACGGCGTATGATGCCGTTGAGACTGGCATGACGCGCAACCCGTCCGGCACTTCTGCGGCATGAGAGTCCGTGGTGGCCGAGCTGGTCGACTCTACTACCACACTGACAATGGTGTGGAACAAGACAAGGAACCCCTTAACGGAGACACAATGCAACACGAAATGCAGTGGTGTCTAATAGGGTCCCAAGATGGACAAAAGGGTTCGCCTGTAGCCAAAGACGCCGGGTCTTTGGCCACTCAGAAGCAGCGAGGATACGAGCGCGATCCGCAGAACTAAGGGACGTTTCAATAAGGTTTTTCCGTGTAAGTTCGCAGATCGGGCGATCCCACTGCTTCTGGGAAGTCGGATCTGTGGGAAGAGTAGTATTTGGACAGGCCAATAGACAAGCATCCTTGCCTTCATCCAAATATGGGATTTTGAAGTTGGTCAAAGAAGGTAACAAAATTCTTTTGAATAGACCAATTATGCTATGGACTGAGGACAAGAAGGCTGGGAGCGATAAACTTGAAATTTTGCGAATTCCCAAACCTCCTTTCCTTACCGGAAGAGAAGCCTCTCTCACGATGTTGTCAAGCCTCTGTAAAATGTCGTTATGTGTCCAGAGGTGACAACATCGAAAAATAACAAGAACAACAACCCCTCTTTTACGCACTTTTATACCCCAATTAACAAAAAAAAATGTATTGTATATGTGGGAATTGAGAAATACGTTTTAGAAATGCATCTAAAATCTCCGTATTGCTTTGTATCAAGAATAAATTTAGTTTTTTATAGCGCACTAAAGGAGTAACAGCAATTTTTGCAAATTTAAAAAATGTAATCATCAAATGTAATCAAATACATTAAAAAAATGTAATCAAAAAAAAATGTAATCAAATACATTAAAAATAGTTGGGATCAATTTAGTTATCGATTTAGAACAAACTAATTTCAGGTTTTGCTTTAATTATGTTACAGGTTGTATATGTTACGCGTCGTGTGCACTCTAATATCGCGTTGTAGACGTGTATGGCGAATTATCAGCGCCATCTATTGGTAGGAAATTGCAACTATAAAGCGGTGTATAGGGGTCGCTACAGACCTATAAACTTGAAAATTAAAAGTACCTACTTGAGCGGCTAACACTGGACAGCCTATCTAGTGTACACTGTATATATGTCGGAGATTAGGTTTTCGGGATGACAGTTTAAATGCTGGTAAAGATGATAAGTGGATTTATCATCGTTTTCGTTATCATCAGCATGGTGGCCGAACTTGAAGGAAATCTTGAAATAACACTAGGGTCTTTTCCAGTCCACTGATCTTCCTTAATATCCAAGGATGCGCGTTATAGTTAAAAATTAATATTGTCACATGGAATGCAGTGAGGTAAGGTGCTCCGCGATACGTCCGACCGCTCACGCCGTTGCCAATCGAATAATGACGCAGCGCCGTCCGCCATCTTACACCGGTCAATCGTCATCTGACAGCTGTCATCTGTCATCGCATCACAACTAAATACTACACACACGCTACACTAATCTAAACCATATCTTAACACAATCAGGCAATTATTAAAGGCATAGAGTATACCTATAGATAAGATTTAAGGTAACTAAAATGACGATAAGGTCTGACAAGGATCTTAAGGCCCGTAGATAACCTTGACAGGGGTAGTAAAATTTTCCTACTTCCAAGGAGATATTTGAACAGGAGGACCCTCCTATTCAAATATCTCCCTAGAGGTACGGTTACTAATTAAAAAAGGAATTTGGGTAAATTTCATAGCAACCGGTAACTCTGCGACTGTCATGTAGTGAGACATTTCACTTGATGACAGCGTTAGTTCCAATTTTGACCGCGGGCCAAAAGATCCTTGTAGGACTGTAACTGCTTGACATTCCATTAACTGTGATCCTTAAATAATGCGATCCCACATACAAGGTGTAACATAAATAACGCAAAAAATCATGATAAAAGCAATCTACGGCTATTGAATCAACATCTTAGTGAAAAACTGTGCCTAAATCGATTGACACATGCGACATATCTGTTTACTTGTGCGCCACTTGTGCGATACACAATTTCTTCTTGGCGCGGTAACTCGAAAGAGAGCGCTCGTTGACTAGCGTAAGATTATTATTGCTCTTTTTATTTTGTTTTTAGTAGTATTATTATTTTTTCCAAGTCTCACTGAGAGCAAAGACTACTCTGAGTATGTTGTAATTAATAATATATCATGCTGTCACGCCAACGGTCCGCTAAACGGTGCTAACGGAAGATCAGCGCTGGCCGTATTCAGTCAGCAAACATGCTGAGTTAGGACCCTTTTATGATGCACGCCCTATTTCTGTCTAATAATTGTTACCTTGCTTCTTGTCATCTCGTTACGTACATTATTAAGTTATAGCTTTCAGGGAACTATTTGTGCGTTGCAAAAAAAAGTTTGTTATTATTATATTTGTGTCTCACTGATATTCATGGGCTTTACCTGGACCTTTAAAAGGCTTCCATGGAGGCATGGGTCCAACACGTAGAGGCCCTTTGCGAGAAATTAATGTAAGTCACCTGCTGAGACCACTTGCTGAAAAAAAAACTTAAAAAAAAGGGAAACTGACTTCAAAAAGTAAAAAATAAATATTTGAAGTCGGTGCTGGTTGGTGCGGTCGGTCATTTATGAAGTCGGTTTCCCTTTTTTTTTAATGTTTTCATTTTACAATTTTTAGTGATGAGAGAATTTATTATTATTACTTATATACCTCCTTTATATTATCCTACTTATTTATACAGTGAGGTACCTATAAGCAATCTATATCAATATATAAAACTCATTATAACTGAATTTTCACATTCATGCTGTTTGCAGTATAGGAAACCCCTGGTGTATCTTCAAAGCCCATTGTCCAATACCAATAAAATGTAAATTCGACCATCACGGAGCTATACTGAACCTAATGCAAAAAGAATCATCAAAATCAGTTTATAAGAAAAGAAATTACAAAAGAATACAGATGAATTATGAACCTCCTCCTTTTTTGAAGTCGGTTAACATTCTGCTTAGAAGGTTGACGTAATACCCATAATATCTCAATCTACGCATTCGTATTGTTTTGTCGTTAAGGAGTTCCCTGGTGTATCTTCAAACTCCATGGTCCAATATTGATGAAATTAAAATAGGACCACTTTGAAACTATATTGAATCCAGCGGAGAAAGAATCATCCAAATCGGTTTATAAGCAAATAAGTTATAAAAAAACACAAGACGAATTATGAACCTCCTCCTTTTTTGAAGTCGGTTAACATTGTGCTTATTTCTATAGTAGGGTACCTATAGGATTGACTTAATACCCATAATATCTCAATCTACGCATTCCTATTGTTTGTTGTTAAGGAGTTCCCTGGTGTATCTTCAAAGTCCAAGGTCCATTACCGATGAAATTAAAATGAGACCACCTTTAAGGCTATACTAAACCCAATGCAAAAAGAATCATCAAAATCGGTCCACAACTGACGGAAATATCGGTGAACATACATAAAAAAAGCATACATAAAACCGAACATAGAACCTCCTCCTTTTTGAAGTCGGTTAATAAAGAAATATAACCAGCGAACTGACTCCGGAAGGCGCATGGACTATTGTGAATTATGGAAAGTAAACAAGGCCTATGTAAATGAGGTTTGATGGACAAAAACTGGACTATTTCAAAGGGGACGGACACTGGCCATAATGAGTGATACCCGTGGCCGGCGGTAACTCACCGCTTACTAGATGGGCCCTCGAACGACCGTCCTAAGTAAACTGAGGGCAACACCGGTGTGAGCAGTGAGAGCTGCGCTTTCTCCAAAGTTACTTACGGCGTACCTACTATGGTTTCTTCCTATCTGATACTTTGTCTCATATAAGGTCGCCGGTTATGGAGACTCTTGACTTTTGTTATGAAATTGTAGGAATTCTAATTTTGGTAGGGTTGGTCTGGTAATCTACGATTTTTTTTCAGAATTATTTAATTTAAGTGAGATGAGAAAGGGCATGCTCCGTTGGTTCGGGCATATAGAAAGAATGTCCGAAGAAAGAATGACAAAACTGATATACAATGCGAAAGTGGAAGGATGTAGGTACCGGGGAAGACCTAGACTATCTTACCATGACCAAATAGACCGGGTCTTATCTAAAGGTCAAGTCAGGAGTCTCCGTAACCGGCGAGCGTGTATAAGACGAACTATGAGAGTAGAGGAAGCCAGAGAGGAATGTAAGGGAAGAGCCCGTTGGAACTCTGTACTCTCTGCCTACCCCGTAAGGGAGCTGGCGTGATGATATAGATATAGAGATAGATAGATTTAATTTAAATATAAAATATTTTTCTAACAGAAAAAAGGAAAACAATGCAATAATGGCGAAACAATGTCGTTAAATGCTTTTAATCCGCGAATAGATTACTGAAAACGTATTCCGAAAGTCAATTTATCATGATTTACGCATCGGCGTAAGGTATAAACTAAGAGCGATTTGGGAAAACGATTACAGTAGTGATATATATCGAATATTTACTTGATCAAATAACAAGGGCTTTAATTGACCACTGACCATAACCACTCTATAATTCAGAACTTAGGTGATCATTTATAAATATAGTATAGCTGCACTGTATCGTGAATCGTGACAAACTATGGTGAGTAGTATTACGCATATTCGTGTAAGTGCGTGAATTACCTGGTATCATTATATATAAGACGTTCATAGTCTCAAGACCTCGGTGTTCTTAGTGATCACCAAATATAAGTAACGTTCAGCTGTTAATTTGAGATGAGTGATCATTACTGTCAATTCAAAACTAGATGCCTTATAAGCAACTTGATAAGTTCCGGCAACATTTGGCCATAAGCCTACCTCAACCAATCTGACCTTGGTTGGTGGGGTAGAGTATGACCTAATATCCATCATCTTTATTTGTGAAAGAAAGTCTTTGTTTTTGCGTATTAATGGAAAAGTTCATGTTGTTTTATTTTACGGATAAAATGACAAATCATGACCAAATAACTCGAGTCTCATCTGGCAGCAAGTCAATAAGCGTGGAGACAACTTATATAAAATCCTGTTGTAACCCTGCAATCCATGCCCGGTGTCTGTAGCTGAGTTGACTTTTTATCGTCATTAATAATAGCAGAAATAAAAAAAATGTACTGAAAGGATATTTTAGAAATAAGTCACTTGATCAGAACAACCCACTATTGTTTATAGAAAGAAAGTAGACACATAATCATTTTAACCTGTATAGAGGCCCGCTAAATCCCGTAGAAAAAATGTAAGATCAGATAGCGTTAAACTCACGGTGTCTCTTACAATTTGTACCAAACACAGCAACGTGATAATTTCGTTCCCGCTCGGAATCTACGATTATTCGTGGATTTACCGACACACACTGTGTCTCGCTTAATTTGAAAATATGAAGGTTTAATTGTCCGAATAAAGTGCACGCTTTATGTAAGATGAGGGTATTTATACCGCCAGTTATTTATGGTTAGCGATGATAGAGAAATATGGTGTATACGTCCCATTTATGGCTCGATATACGGCCTTTGTTAAGCCGTTACAGTGGACCAAATCTACAAAAGGTTTAACGTATTATTATTATGTAATTTATCGATTATCACAGGCATACAAAGAATTTTAATTTTTGGTGCAGCTCTGTTTGTGCCTATGGTCGATAAAGTAGGTAATGTACAATATATTGTCATACGTTATTTTTACTCATCAGCTCTAGTTTACCTTCTACCTTAATTTAATTTTTTTCCCGGTCTTTTTCGTAAATAGTCATTATTATAATAACATCGATTAAGTTTATGTTTCTTTATCATTATGGCTAGTACGTTCAGATGTTGTGTTAACAATACTGATACATTTTGTTATGTTTGTGGTGAATACATACTAAAAGATCAGCGTAAATCGATAACAGACACTGTGAATCGTCTGTATTTTGCTTACTTCGGCATTGAAATTCGACACCAAGATAAAGAGTGGGCCCCGTATAGTATATGTAAACTACGCGTTGAACATTTGCGACAATGGGAGAAATGGACGCGTAAGTCTTTAAAGTTTGGAGTGCCTATGATATGGCGAGAACAAAAAAATCATTATGACGACTGTTACTTTTGTATGACTAATATAGTGGGCATCAACTAAAACAGTCGCCGTAAACAGAAATACCCTAATATTTCTTCAGCACAAAGACCTACTCCGCATTCAGAAAATGTTCCAATACCAGCTTTTCACCAGGTAAAGCAGCAATCTCAGGAGGGAAAATCTGAAACAACTATTTCTTCTCAAGTAGATGATGACTTTGAATACTGCGGAAACATCAAATCCTAAGCCATTCTCGCAGAAGCTTAATGACCTCATAAGAGACTTAGATCTTTCTAAGGAACGTGCTGAGCTACTAGCGTCTAGATTAAGAGAAAAAAATTGTCTTTCCTCAGATGTTCGAGTGTCTACATATCGCACGAGAGAACGACGCTTATTACAGTTTTTTTCATCTGATAAAAATTTTGTGTATTGCTGTAATGTGCGTGGTTTGCTGATATTCATGGGTTTGACGATCTATCATCCCAATGAATGGCGTCTCTTTATTGATAGTAAAGGAAGTCTCAAAGCAGTTCTTCTACATAATGGAAATAAATATGCTCCCGTTCCAATTGCTCACTCATCTGTGAAAGAAGAATATGAGGTAATTTCAATTCTTTTACATAAAATAAAATACTTTGAACATAACTGGGTAATCTGCGTCGACTTGAAGATGGCTAATTTTTATTGGGTCAACAGAGTGGTTATACTAAATACCCATGCTTTATTTGTCTCTGGGACAGTCAAGCCAAATCACACCATTGGACTCAAAAAAATTGGCCTATGAGAGATGCTCTTGTTGTCGGAGAGAGAAATGTTATAAATGAACCCTTAGTTTCAAGAGAAAAAATCATTATTCCGCCATTGCATATAAAATTAGGGCTGATGAAACAGTTTGTTAAGGTTCTCGACAGAAATGGTCAATGTTTTCAGTTTATTTCACAGAAATTTCCTGGTTTAAGTACTGAAAAACTAAAAGCAGGCAGCTTTAATGGACCTCAAATACGTCAGTTAAAGAAAGAAACTAATTTTGAGACTTTTATGAATGATCTGGAAAGGCTTGCGTGGAAATCTTTTGTAGCAGTTGCACAAAATTTCCTTGGAAATCATAAGGCTGATCACTATATAGAATTATTAAAAGAAATGCTAGTTCATTTCAAAAATTTAGGCTGTAAGATGAGTATAAAATTACACTATCTCAATAGTCATCTAGATCAATTTCAACACAGTTTAGGAGATTTAAGCCAAGAACAAGGAGAATGTTTCCACCAAGACATAAAAACGATGGAGAATAGATACCAAGGAAGGTGGGACACCCATATGATGGCCGACTTTTGCTGGGGAATCATGCGATCATGCCCACGTCAGTCTCATTCTAGAAAATCACTTAATAGGCAATTTCTTAATGTTTAATACCAAAAAAATATTTATTTTTCTGAAAACTGTATTTTCTATATCTCGGGAACTCGAGCTGATAGAAAAAAACTGGTAACATTTTTGATATCACCATGTAAGACATACTTATAATCAGGTCTTAAATCCTCGGCACTAAAATCGTTGTATCGTTGTTGTGTCATTATGTTTTCAAACTCATATAATTCTACATGTATTAATTTTATTGTCACTCTAATATAACCACCGATGTACGCAACACAGCCTCCACTGAGAACATGCCTTTTATTTATTTAATTCTCTTTTTTAAATAATTTTTCTGCCTTGTTAGTCTAGTGATAGCAAAATGGGAATAGCATCACGAGGTCCTAGATTTAAAGCCTAATTCGGAAAAAGAGTAGTTTTCATCATCAGTCTCAATCAGTCATTCATCAGTCTGATCTCTGGAATTGGGTTTAGCGTAATGGTAACAGACTCACCCCTCTATAAAAGTGGTACCTAAGTTAATCGGTGATAAGGGATGTGCACAGTATACCTTTCTCACCCCAATCGGTAATATTCCCCAATATACACAAAATAAAAATCATCTTTCAGAATGATATCTTTTTATATTGTTTTGACTTCAATACACCCCGATATCTCGTAATTCGGGGAATGTTAATTATAAAACGCATTATACACCCTTAGGTCCCCTATCGATCCGATAAGAAAGATCAAAATCCGCGGTTAAGTGCTAAAACGTCTAGAAGGTTCCTCCCCTTTAATCGTTGCTGGCGCACGGTCGCGGTAAACAAGTACCTACTTGTTCACGTACAAATAGGTATGTAATAATTATACCGCTTTGTAGGGCATACCGGCTATTGTTTGATGTACTTTTCTATCGATGTACTTAGAGGGTTCACGTCTATTCTAGACCTTTCATACGAGTACAAACGAAATATTCAGCGCGGCCACGGACACAGTCTCTTTTGGGAAGCGACAGTGATTAAATCGAGGTCAAGCGTTCTAAGGCCTCGGACACGAAGTTAGCGAGAGCGAGGCGGTGGCGGCGGCGGCGCGGAGAGCGGCTCGTTTCAATGCATACGCTTATATGGAACTGGTATCGGAGCCAGCGGCGCGGGGAGCGGGGGCGAGCATCGTATGAGCGGTGTGTACCAATCTAGCGGTGCCCGCGCGTCTGCATTGACGTTTTTGCTTCTTCAAACTTAAGGAAGGAATTAGTATCAAAAAGATGTTGTCGTCGCTGTTAAGACATTTCGTTTGCGAACAAGATATTAATTTCTCGTAACACAATACTACGCTGCTCTAGCGCCGTGCGGTCTGCCCGCTGGCTTTGAGACCGTGTACAGCGTTGGCGCGACGATCTCCGCGCCGCCGCCGCCTCGCTCCCACTGAGTTCGTGTCCGAGGCCTTAGTGGAATACACCGGCGACCTTAGCAACGATATATAGATACTACAAGTGACTTAGCGACTTAGAAGCGGTATTTGGGTACTAACGAGAGTAGTACTAGTGCCTATTTAGTGTTTGTGTGTACTTGCATTCGACGTATTGTTTTGTGCGTACAGTGCCTAATAAAGTTCTTTGCGCATTATTCGGCATTTATTTACCCTGCGAACGTAATAATATAAACTATTATAGGATTTATGAATCGTCGGAATAGTAACAAAGCGAAGAAGTGGTAGTATTACGAAATGTCTTTCTTATGAACAAGAAGGACAAGAAACTCCACAGTTGCTCTGTTTAATTACTTTTTTCCAAAGTTTTGAGAATATCTTATAATGTTAATGGAGAAGATATGTATGTTAATGGATTTATATTTCACTAGAAAATAAAGAATGTTTCCTCAAACACGAATGAGTGATTTCTCAGGCCTCTCCAAATTATTATCGCGTTAATTACCGCGTTGTATCGGACGTAAATCTCGATGAATACCAATAAGTCACAATGTATGGCGGCCATTAGTGATAAGCAGGTTTTATTGAGACAAACAAGTTTAGTGGGTCTGCCGGTGTCGCTTTATTGATAGGTAGATAGTAAACTTGAGCAAAGATTGTAGTTGTGCTGGATATGTTGGTTGCCTGGAAGAAATCTTGGTTGCCTGGAAGAAATCTTGGTTGCCTGGAAGAAATTGCTATAAACAATAAGGCCGCCAATTGTACCCTATATTGTTTTGTACCTTACATTATTGTTTATTTATAATTTGGTGTACAATAAAGAGTTTTCTATTCTATTCTATGTTATAGTAGATTTTAAGTTACGTATGCGGACTCTTTAATAGATTTACGCGTTAATATTTTTTCATATCCGTGGTGCTTTATAACTGGGCTTATTCTAGTTGTAGTCTTCTTCTCTATGGCTGGTGTGCCAATTTTTTGTCTCCCGCTTTGCAAAGGAGCGAAATAGAATTTTATTCTTCCTACTCCTCCTGTTTTGCTTTCTAATTAAATTTGTTGCGGGTTCCAAGACAACTAAAGCACTTTCCGGGATACCCCAAGTTTCAAATCTTGGTGTTATCTAAGGAGACCGTTGTGGAACCTGGCTTACAGGAGTAAGTGGCGGGCTTAGGCCTAATAAAGAAACCTACTCTTCTTGTCTAATCCAATGATTTACTTTATATAAGCCCTGCATAAAAATTGTCAATGTTTTTTTTCATTCTACTCTCCCTCCTAATCTGCTACTGGATCGAAACGTGGCTACATTAAGATATATTGGATAAAATAGCGTTATCTTCTTTAGTCTAAAGGCGTTTACTGTAGGACATAGACCTCCTCTAAAGATTGCTACGACGACCAGGGGAATAGACTTATAGGAAAAAAATAAACACAGTGTGCATATATCAATGACAGTGCGCGTAGCCAATATAGTGTTACGTATCATTAATTAAGCTGCAGGGATAAATTTAGTCTTAATATAATAAGTTCTGAACTGTTGCCATTTTTTTTTCAAACATTTCCTCAACCTAATTTTGTAAACTCGTGGGCACGTTTACAAACATGATTTTACATGAACAAAAGCCTAATTATGTAAACACAGTTTTTATTTTACATGAACACACGCCTATACCGAATCATGTAAACACAGTTTTTATTTAAAATGAACACACGCCTAGACCGAATCATGTAAACACAATTTTTATGCAACACGAAAAAAAGCCTAGACCGAATCATGTAAACACAGTTTTTATCAGTTTTTATTTTACATGAACAAACACCTCAACGGAATCATGTAAACACAGTTTTTATTTTACATGAACACACGCCTAGACCGAATCATGTAAACACAGTTTTTATTTTACACGACCAAACGCCTAGACCGAAACATGGTAAATACAGTTTTTTTATTTACATGAATAAAAGCCTAGACCGAATTATGTAAAGAGTTTTTATCTGGTGCGAGAAACAAACCCGCAATTACTCAATCAGTCGATATAATGAATTGCAGATCTGGAACTTTTTTTGGTACATTAAGAAAAATACTTTTCCATACTGGGTAATTGGAGGTTTTCCTTTGTCTATAATATTTATTCGTTTTTGTTTACTTTTACTTTTATAATTTGATCTTATAACTGTCACTGTCACTTTATTATGTATTAGTCCTAAATTAGAACACATAGTTAGGAATGCAGTCTAGTTTTAATTTAAGTTCTGTATTGTTGTTATATTTGATTGTATTCTGTTTTGTGTTTTTTATCAATAAATAAATAAATAAATAAATCTAGTTACGATGATGATTGATGTTGACCAATAATTGATTAGTACTCTAAGTCTGCATCCCACATTATAAACGTTTAAGACAATAAATGGTGTATTCCGCTCCACACTATATTTTATGTCTTGAATTACTCTTTTCTAAAGATGCGCGATATCCTATATACTTGCAAAAAGATTAACATAAAAAATAATTAACTGTAATTCCACTGACCATGGGTGCTATAAAGCACTCAAAATGTCAGTAACCTAAAATCATCAAGCCGCAATAAAATCAAAATAAATAAAATATTTCACCGCACCTTTTTCCTATCCAGTCCTTGTTCACTCCACGGCCCACAAACTATGCACCTAAAATTGTGATTTAAACAACAATCGTATAAATCAAGCGACAAACTAAATTGCCTAATAAAACGAGAATAGACCATAAGACGAGGACACTGACCCTGTCAATGGTGGAAGGTCACCGTGGCACTTTTATAATGGTTTACGAAATAGTTATAAATCAAAGGGGTTAGCACAAAGAGATTGGTATTATCGTAACGTTGTCGAGTAAGTGTGCTGTCACGTTCATTTTTTCTACACTTAAAGGGAAAAATTTGTATTTTTGTATGTTTGTAACGAATAAACTCAAAAACTACTAGACCGATTTTAATGATTCTTTCACCATTATAAAGCTACATTATCCAGAAGTAGCATAGGCTATAAATCATAGACCCGGTAGGTGGCGCTGCTGTCGAACGGGTACGGAATCGCGGGAAACTGTTAGTCTATAGTATACATATAATAAATTATAATAAATAATAACACCGTCACGCCTATATTCCCCAGAGGGGGTGACAGAGGTGTACTGAGTACACTCACGTTTCGCCGACGATGTTAGGTCCCATGTAATAGGGGGCGAGCCTATTGCAGATATAGGAAAGTATAAGTATATACCCTATATACCGGGCACAATTCCAGACTCCGGACTCATACTGGGAATTTTTCGTTAGAAAAACTACGTTTGTCCGACCTAGGATTTTAACCCAGGACCTCGTGATCACAAAGCGATGCGCTTTGCCACCAGACCAACGAGGCAGTCAAAATATAATAAATTATATATGTGGGATCGTTCTTGAGTAAAAGCGGGATGAATATATCGAACTTCTTTATTTTTTCCTTCACAATCACTTCGTACACGTCTTAACAAATTTACCATCCTCCTCTTTCTCCCTCTAACCTTAAGCTCCTATCTCTTTCTTAACCTAATAGAATGTTGCCACTGCAATGAGATTAGATAATAATAATGGGAAAAACAAATTAAAAAACGTAATAAAAATAACACTCCCCACACGGCCATCCTGGTTATTCATCTGGCCCAGATGAACTATTTTCATCTACGACCCAAGGCTTCATAAGGTCAGCCGAGCTGGTGGTGTTGATGGGACCTTCACTGTCGCCAACTTTCCTTACAGCGTACCGATCATGGTGTCTCTTTGCTACTACTTCGTAAGGCCCCAGAAATTTTGGGTACAGCTTACTTCCTTGAGTGAATTGAGTTCGCTTAATAGCAACCAGGTCACCTACTTCGTAATCTATAGCCTTTTTTCTCTTTCTATTGTAACTTCTGACATTCTCCTCTTGTATCTTCTTGATACATTCTTTGGCTTTAATTCTTAGTTCATTCCGTTTCTCACTGTAATTCTGTATTTCCTCTTCTTGTATCAATTCCATAATATCTCCATTCTTGTCTTTCATCTTTGTCCCCAAAAGAAGTTCAAAAGGCGTCATACCAATACTTCTCTGGTACGTGCTATTCAAACAGCGTTGTACTCCTGAAACTCGTCTATACAATTTTGTCGGATCATCAGCACTAAGCTTACTTAAAACGCTTATGATTACTTGGTGGATTCTCTCGACTTGGCCATTTCCCCGTGGCTGTCCAGTAGTAATCATGTAATGAGAAATGCCTTCCTCTTTACAGTACTCTTGAAAATTTGTTGATGTAAAGGAGGCGTTACGATCTGATATAATCTTCTGTGGTGAGCCGAATGTTTGTTGTTGGATTCTTAACTTATCCAACGTCTCTTCTGTACACAAAGTTCTCGTAGGGTAGATCCAGGTGAATTTTGTGAATCCATCCACAACGGTTAGGATGTACTTGTATTTCTTATGGGTTGATGTCAACGGACCAAGGTGATCAATATGATACGTCGACAGCGGAACATCTCCTTTTTCCAACGGATGTAAGTATCCTTCTTTCTTTCCTTTCTTATGCGAAATAAGAATGCATTCTACACAATTATCAATAATCTTTCTTATCTTTTCTTTCAGGTTCTCTATGTAGTATTCTCTATTTACAAGTTCTTCCATCTTAATTATTCCAAAATGTCCATGTTCGTGTTTCTTTCTTATGATTTCGTATTGCATCTTCTTTGGGACTACAATAAGTCTCGTACCATCTTTTTCTTTACAAAGTATTCCTCTTTCTATAAGATAATCTTGATAGGGTCCTTTTTCTAACATTTTCTTTAACAGGTTGGTATGCGGGTCATCGTCTTGTGCTTTCTTAAGTCGGGCTGTAGTTTCCGTTAATATCATACAAATCGGATTTCTGCTTAACGCGTCGGCATGTTTAAGTCTTGTTCCAGGTCTATGCTCTATTTCGTAGTTATACTCTGCAAGAAGTAGGGCCCAGCGCGCAACACGCGGAGGTAAGTCCTTCTTCTGTAACGTCTTAGTCAAAGCAGAGCAGTCTGTGATAATTTTAAATCGTATTCCTAACAGGTACACGCGGAATTTTTTCACCGCTTCGGCAATTGCTAATATCTCCAGGTAATAGCTATGATAGTTTCTTTCGGTAGGTGTCGTCTTTTTGCTCATATAATAGATTGGATGCATCTGATTGTCTGTTGGGCTCTTCTGTAATAAAACAGCTCCATAGCCTTCTGCGCTTGCGTCTGTATGTAGCTCCGTCACCAAATCAGGATCATAGATACGGAGAACGGGTGAGCTGCACAGTATGTTTTTTAACTCATTGAAAGCCTTCTCACACTCATCACTAAAATAAAATTCAGCGTCTTTCTTTAGTAGATTAGTCAGTGGCCTTGCAATTATCGAGTAATTCTTAATGAATTTTCTGAAGTACCCGGACAGTCCTAAAAATGACTGAAGGGACTTTAAATTGTTAGGTGTCTTAAATTTTGAAACAGCTGCAATCTTTTCTTTTGAAGGTCTTACTTTGTTATCCTTAATAATGTAGCCTAGGTACTCTATTTCTCTCCTCATGAATAAGCATTTGCTCCAATTAAACATTAAACCATATTCTCCAGCTGTCTTAAAAACTTTTATTAATTTCTCTAGTCCTTCATCTTGTGTTTTACATGGTATAGCTAGATCATCTAAATACGCTAGAACGGTACCGTCTGAAATGAGGTCTTGAAAGATGTAATTGACGTATCTTTGGAACACCGATGGTGCCGTACACAAACCAAACGGCGTTTTTATAAATTCATATTGCCCTCGACGCGTTACAAAGGATGTGTATTTTATGCTGTCGTGGTGAACGTTTACATGTAAAAATCCATTCCTCAAGTCTAGTGTCGTAAAAACTTTTGCACCTTTCAGTCTGTCGATCGGATCTTCGATAAGCGGCAATGGGAATCGATCTCTTATAATTTTCTTATTTAGTCTTCTGTAGTCTATACAAAGTCGGTAGGTCCCATTCTTCTTTTTCGCCAGTACAATAGGACTTGAGTAATCTGATTTGCTTGGTCGTATAATCTTCTGGTCTAACCATTCTTTTATTTGGTCGTCAACTACTTTCATTTCCAGAGGTGATAGTCGTCGTGGACTCTGGTGAATTGGGTCTTCGTCCGTGAGTATTATTTTCATTTCAATATTCGTTTCTTTCTTTGCTTCGTTGGGTTTGTACTCTTCTATCATCTTAGTTATCTTCTTTTCAATTTCTTTGTTTTCACAGCCTTTAAGATCAGTGACCTTCTCTTCAGCCAATATAGTTAATTGTAAAATCTTCTCAAGAAAAATGCCATCTGCCGTAAAATTTACTTCGAAGTCTTTCAGGATAGGATTCCCTAATATAACTTTGACAGGTATAGCATCATCTTTGACTACATGGAATTTAATATCGGCGTAGTAATCATCAATTATAAGTATGGCATTCAAAACTCCTTCAGTACGTAGTTCTTTTCCAGCAATTCCAGTCAAATTAATTGTGAAATCTCTATTATAGCTTGATTTGTCTTTCAGAACGTTCTCAACTTCGGAAATATTGATCAAATTAACGTCACTTCCGGTATCGATCAAGGCTATCACTTCAACATCATTAATCTTTATCTTCTTGTATGGAGTTTTAACTTCTTCTGTCTTTTCTGTAATATCTGCTATCTCTTTTGTAGTATTTATTTTTATGTTTGAATTATTTTGGATATTTAGGGTATTCTTAGGTTTGTTTGTACACTCCGGTCCCTTATGTCCAAATTCATTACATCTGAAGCATTTGATACCCTTCTTACAGGCTGGTGCTTGATGATCTAAGTCACCGCAGTTAAAGCATCGCTTGACGTGGTAGTTTCTCTGAATTTAAGGACGTTGAGGAGTCGTGTTAGACGTAATAGGGCGGTTGGACATTTTCTTCTTCATATTGCTGTAGTTCTCTAACTTCTTACGGAAATCTCTAAGGTTTGATGCACCATACAACATAGATTTATTAGACTCACTGTCTCGGATGCCATCGATAACATATTCTATAAGCGCATCGTCTTCAATTTTACCGTGAAGTGCGTACTCCTTCACGTGGAGAAAATACTGCTGGTGCGTCTCATCACTTTTCATTTTTCGTGAACTGAGTTTTTTATGTATAGCAGCACTATTTAGTTTAGGACCAAATTCTTCTTCGAGTTCGTTCTTTAACTTTGACCAATCTTTCACACCTCCTAGTGACCGTAAAAATAACTTGGCAGTTCCACTAAGCAGGCGTTTTGCATAGATAAGTTTTTCAGTTTCAGTCCAGTTCATTAATTGTGCCGTATCTTCCAATTCGTCAAACCATAATAATATAGGGTAAGTATCATCGCCAGTAAAAGTTGTCATTGACTTCTCCAAATCACGAAACGGGATATAAGGTGGGTCATCATGAGTGTCCTGGCCTTCTGCTTCTTTAATATCCTTCTTCGGCGGCATCTTGAATGGGTAAGTAGTTTAGTCTTGAATTTTCAAAATAAATCAATCTTCTTATAAAATCTTCTTAAATCGTAAGTGTGGCCAACATCTTATATTCGTCATAGAACCTTCTTCTTAATACGTTAAATCTTCTAGTCTTAATATTCGCGAAATCTTCTTATCATCATAATAACCTCCTTCGTAAAACGTGAATAATCATTACTCGTAAAGTCCGGTAATCGTAATAATTGCCGTCTTGAAACTAATATTTTTATTTCCCCTTCGTATATTCGTTCATAAAAAATATTAATTTATGACGTAATAAACAGCGTCCCGTAACATTTTCTAAACAGTTCGTGCATCGGTGAACCATAATTCGCGTCCCGAAGCATTCGGTGCAGCGACAATCCGTGTCGGTAAAGAAGTCTCACGCGCTCAATTTCTTGAATGAATTCGAACGAACCGTTGTACTATCTTCGTTTTGTTCGAAATCGGGTCGGTAAAGCAGATTCAAAATGACTTGCCAGTTGTTCGTATTTTGTGGATAGTATCTTCGTAAATCTTCATAATTCTTCCTCACTGATACTTTTCTCGATCCCGGACGAGCCCCCAAAAAGTTGTGGGATCGTTCTTGAGTAAAAGCGGGATGAATATATCGAACTTCTTTATTTTTTCCTTCACAATCACTTCGTACACGTCTTAACAAATTTACCATCCTCCTCTTTCTCCCTCTAACCTTAAGCTCCTATCTCTTTCTTAACCTAATAGAATGTTGCCACTGCAATGAGATTAGATAATAATAATGGGAAAAACAAATTAAAAAACGTAATAAAAATAACACTCCCCACATATATATAATAAATTATTAATAAATTTGTAGTGTAAATGAATAGCATATCAAGTAGCGTTACATTAACATTAATCTGTTTGTGCTTAGCTTTTAGAGGGCTTAGCAAAATTTATATAATGCTATCGAGTTTATATGCCATCCTTTACTTTCTACAAAATTTCTAAATAAAGATGAACGTCACAAAACGCTTTCTCAACGTCGCGTACGTCAAATCAAACACGTAACGCGGCACGTTACGATTACTTCTAGAAATGATCTTATATGGCCGGTTGCAATATTTAACTCAAGGATAGATTTGCTTACTGTCAGTAGCATTTTAACAGATATTACATACAAAATATGTCAAAATTCTATCCGTAGTACGCAAACTGCTTTGTTAGTCTGGTGGCAAAGCGCATCGCTTTGTGATCACGAGGTCCTGGGTTCAAATCCTAGGTCGGACAGATGTAGTTTTTCTAACGAAAAATTCCCAGTATGAGTCCGGAGTCTGGAATTGTGCCCGGTATATGGCAATAGGCTCGCCCTATTACATGGGACTTAACATCGTCGGCGAAACGTGGGTGTACTCAGTACACCTCTGCTACTCCCTCTGGGATTCCCCAGAGGGAGTGGCAGAGGTGTACTATAGGCGTGACGGTGTAAACGTATCTTTCAATTTAATATTGAAACCGGCCGATAATCATTAAAACAAGGATTTAATGTTTTTTTAAGATGTTTAACAACACCTTAAGCCACAGCTTAAGGTGTTGTTAAACATCTTAACACAACACCAAAAAAGGGGCATTTCTCTGAATTTTAAATCTAATAACACTTTTGTTCGACATAGGATTCAAACCTAAAGTATCTGTGTGTGTGTGTGTGTGAATGATCTACGCTGTTAGCTGCGGGGCCTTTACAGCTTCACCAGAGAAGAGGACGAGCGCGCAACCACTTTTATCTCATGACTTGACAAAAATTCGATTGCATAATACCGCATCTCACATCGTTAATTAACTATTCCACATATGAACACTAATATACAATAATGTGCCATACATCAACAATATGCCGTTGAAAATTGAATTTTGATGTTACAGTAATAAAGCATCAATTTAAATGAAAAGTTAATTGTGGTTGACATGTCCTTGTATATTGATTTTAATTTATAGTTAAGCCGAAGAACCCATAAATATCCCGTACAACAGTGCGGTACTAATTCCCGTTAATATAGGAAAGAATTATTTTTCTCAATAATTATACGCTATATATCTAATGACTTACGTTTCAGAAATATTAATTTTGTATTTAATTTATTGGGCTCTACATCACTATCACAATATTCTTCAAGTATTATATAGTCTTAAAATCGGTTAGTACTGTTTAAAATAATATCATTTTATGGTATTTAATTATAGTGATGGGTATAATAATTCATATTTTTAAGGTTTATTTTTATTCAAGTATGTTTAGATAACTATTAAGAAATACTTTAAAGGCACATTTTTCTTAAATATTCAGACAGTCATATATACATAGCATAGTATATAGGGCAAGTCAAGTCTCCGTAACCGGCGAGCGTGTATGAGACGAACTATGAGAGTGGAGGAAGCCAGAGAGGTCTGTAAGGACAGAACCTGTTGGAATTCTGTACTCTCTGCCTACCCCATAAGGGAACTGGCGTGATGATATAGATAGATAGCTTGCTTATGGTAGCAGTGATAGACTAGTGGTTAGACCGTTGGATTTCAAAGTCAAAGGTCTCGGGTTCAAATCCAGGCACGCACGTCTGTCATTACAAAAGCATGTGCGTTTTAAAAATTAATTATCACTTGCTTTAACGGTGAAGGAAAACATCGTGAGGAAACCTGCGTGCCTAAGAGTTTCTCGAAGGTGTGTGAAGTTCGCCAACCGGCACGGGGTCAGCGTGGCGGACCGTAGTCCACCAGAGAGTATAGGTAATACCAGCCGTAGCCTAAACCCCCCCAGTTTGAGAGGAGGCCCGTGCCCAATGGTGGGACAGTTTCTTAACAGGGCTAATATTATTATTATTTTACTTATATTGTACGGCAATTTAAATAAATGTCATATCTAAAAAGTCAAATATTAGGAGCACAACCAGCAATAGAAGTAAATGTTATTTAAAAATGTTTTTGTTAATTAATAATTAAATGCTGCCTCGTTGGTCTAGTGGCAAAGCGCATCGCTTTGTATTCACGAGTTCCAGGGTTCAAATCCTAGGTCGGACAAGTGTAGTTTTTCTAACGAAAACTTCCCAGTACGAGTCCGGAGTCTGGAATTGTGCCCGGTATATGACAATAGGCTCGCCCTCTATTACATGTGACCTAACATCGTCGGCGAAGAGTGGGTGTACACAATACACCTCTGCCACCCCCGCTTGAGGAATATAGGCGTGACGGTGTTAGTTAAAAATATGCTACGTAGTTTCACATTGGGAAAATCTAATTAATGTAATTACCACAAAATTTACAATGTTATTTCAAAGGAAACATAGATACCAACTTTAGAAAAATATATTTTCTGGAATAAAAAATAATCCTATGTTAATCCAGGTAATAAACAAATTCCACCCAAATCCGTTCAACCGTTTAAGCGTAATTGGGTCATAAACATCCAAACATCTCAATCAATCAGCCTATCGCAGTCCACTGCTGGACATCCTCCATGGCCTCTCCTAACACGCGCCATTGCACACGGTCCTCCGCTTTCCGCATCCAGTCTGTCCCAGCGACCTTTTTGAGGTCGTCGGTCCATCTAGCTGGGGGCCGTCCTACCTTACGCTTCCAAGTCGCGGTCTCCACTCTAGGACACGTTTGCTCCATCGGCCGTCGGTCCTTCTGCAGATGTGACCAGCCCATTGCCACTTTAGCTTACTTACTTTGCGAGCTATATCGGTAACTTTGGTTCTTTGTCGGATTAACTCGTTACGAATTTTATCCTTCCATGAGACGCCGAGCATAGCTCGCTCCATTGCCCGCTGTGCGACTTTAAATTTGTAGACTAGTCCAAACATCTAAACATACAAAATTTAACATTTATAATATCAGTAGGATTTTTTCAGCGTAGTAAGAAAGCAAATAGGTATGAAAGAGAGTATCGGTGTAAAGATGAGAAAGGGTATGCTCCGTTGGTTCGGGCATATAGAAAGAATGCCCGAAGAAAGAATGACAAAACTGATATACAATGCGAAAGTGGAAGGATGTAGGTACCGGGAAAGACCTAGACTATCTTACCATGACCAAATAGACCGGGTCTTATCTTCAGATAAGATCCTTCAGGACAAGTCAGGAGTCTCCGTAACCGGCGAGCGTGTATGGGACGAACTATGAGAGTAGAGGAAGCCAGAGAGGTATGTAAGGAAAGAGCCTGTTGGAACTCTGTACTTTCTGCCTACCCCGTAAGGGATCTGGCGTGATGATATAGATATAGATAGATAGAGTAGGATTTTTAAATGGCCGATATTCTGAAGGCTTTGATCAAAGGTGGCTAAATAGTGTGAAATGACCACTGAGCGACCAATCACCCTAATGTTTAGGTCACGAGAAGATATCTAACACCAATTGTCATTGTTATTCCGGTGTACCTTTTGTATGGTGCGACAAGGATCTCTTGGCTCATGACATTGACAGGGGGCATTGGTGTGAAATTAGGTTTAACATTTAATGAAATTTACCTACTCTCAAAGAGATATTTCAACAGGAGAGTCCGCACGGTTACGAATTAAAAAAAACCAAACAGTGACTCCGGGAGTGCCCACAGAAGTGAAATCTTAAACAATAACGTGTGTATTTTTTGAATCGTCAGTAAATATATAGTTCAATGGTTTTTTTCCCATCTCAAAAAATGCCAACGTGCATCTGTATCTATGTACGTACATACACAATATATGAACATAATTATATACAGAGGTGTCGGTAACGGTAACAGTGTCGCGGGGTCAATTGTTTTTTCCCATCTCAAAAAATGCCCAACGCGCCTAAAGAAGTTTTCACTTCAAAAAGAACTTGGATAAATTTCATAGCAAACGGCACTTGATGACAGCGTTACCGATTTTGGCCGCGGGACAAAAGATCCTTGTATGATTGTACTTTTAAATTTCTTAATTATTTCCTTTACTCTTATTTTTATTAATAGATCCTCTCACTAAAAAATTCTTTTAATCAAGGAAATCAAGGTCTTTAACGGACGAAATTAAAAGGGTCGTAACAATAAATTCCGAAACGACCCATAAACTTTACTATTATTAAAACATGTACAACCTTTTTATTTTCGATGACATTGATTGCATTATATTTCTTTAATAATTTATAGCTTTATGAACGAGTGCAGTACTAAGCTGCGTTTAATGGATTTCAAATAAAAGTAGATTCGTGTAAGAATTTATTTCGAGATAAGTTTCTCTCGTAAATGCTGGTTTAAATAAAATTATATATATCGTTGGTCTGGTGGCGAAGCGCATCGCTTGGTGATCACGAGGTCTTAGGTTCAAATCCTAGGTCAGACGAATGTAGTTTTTCTAACGAAAAATTTGTTCAGAGTTTGGAATACTGCCCGGTATATGGCAATAGGCTCGCCCCCTATTACATGGGACCTAACATCGTCGGCAAAAAGTGGGTGTACTCAGTACACCTCTGCTACCCCCGCTTGTGGAATATAGGCGAGACGGTGTATATTTTTATACCTCAATTTCGCTGATGAGGTTAGGTCTGAATGAAAGAAGACATGTAGCTATATTGCCATCATACTGAGAACAATTGCGGACTCCAAATCATGAGAATTTTTTCAGTAGGAACATTCACTGGAACTCGATTCAATCCCAGGTTCTCGTGATCACCAGCCACGTTTGCAGTATCCGAACAACGAAGCAGTGTTATAATAACAACGCAATCTTAAATGCTTCCGGCTGCATGAAGTTTAACAAGATTAGATCTTCCATATTAACCTCTCTTGTGATCAAGTTCATGGAGATACCCTAAAATTACTAATTGGTGTTCCCTTGGTGCTCGGCATCTCGTCCGGTAAGGGGGTGAAGTTTATGGGATAATGGCTAAGACAGAACGATCTATCAAAGGCATTATTGCGGGTGTAGATATAAAAACTATTCTATTTTGTATCGTCACGCCAGATTCTTTATGAGAACAGCAGATAATACAGAAAAAAGGGGAAAGAAACATAGTACTTATTTATTGTAACTGCGGGAGCTGTAAAGTACTCAAAAATTCATAAACTTAAAAAAATCGCGATTGAATTCGAAAAATAGTTGTTTTTTTAAACATAGCCCCACACTAGGATTTATTCCTGTATCACGGGTGCGTTTAAAAACATGAAAATTCAAATACACAAACACCCAGAGCGGAACAAATAATTGGTGATCACACAAAGAATTATCCCGTGCTGGAATCGAACCCGCGACTATTGGACACAGCGGCGGAGCGGCTTAAGCTCTTAACCACTGCGCTAAATCGTCTGTCAAACGTTTCAATAAGTTTTTTTTTTAAATTTTATAATTAATTAGTAGACTGTCTTGAGTACATACAACTCAATGAATATTTTTACCATTTGTACTTTCTTCTAAAACACCGTTCCCCAAGCGGGGGTGGCAGAGGTGTAAAGAGTGCACCCACGTTTCGCCGACGATGTTAGGTCCCATGTAATAGTGAACGAGCCTATTGCCATATGCCGCGCACAATTCCAGTTTTCGGACTCGTACTGGGAAGTTTTCGTACGAAAAATTACACTTGTCCGACCTAGGATTTGAACCCAGGACCTCGAAATCACAAAGCGATGCCCTTTTCCACTAGACCAACGAGGCAGTCGGTACTTTCTTCTAATAAAAAAATCGCTAAAACAACACAACCCATTACCCACACATGACAGCTTCATTCAAAAGACGAATTAGTTTACCCATTTTATGAACAAAACATCCATCCTTTTATAAACTTAATTAGATTATCAGAATACAACCAAAACAAAAAACCCCAAGAACAGTAGCGAGGTTATCCACCTGGACCGCCGCTAACCCATCATTTGGGCCCACAAATCACACCCACTCTATAATTTATGGTACCCAATATACAATCGCGGCTAACGTCTCTATACAACAGTTTCATTATGATTGTCTATTAATAAAATGTTGACATGTTAATATGAAAGTGTAGGCGGAGAGTGTCTTGATGTTGTAATATTTTTTATTTGATTTGGTTTTGTTCTCTCTCTATGATATTCTTGGTCCTTTTCTATTCTTATATAAAGTCTATCTTTCTATATCATCACGCCAGATCCCTTGCGGGATAGGTGGAGTACGGAGTTCCAACAGGTTCTTTCCTTACATAACTCTCTGGCTTCCT
This sequence comes from Phalera bucephala, assembly GCA_905147815.2. Taxonomy (NCBI): domain Eukaryota; kingdom Metazoa; phylum Arthropoda; class Insecta; order Lepidoptera; family Notodontidae; genus Phalera; species Phalera bucephala. Next base: position 22,212,365 of record LR990626.1, on the reverse strand, counting down.
CCACTCTCATAGTTCGTCTCATACACGCTCGCCGGGTACGGAGACTTGTCTTGTCCTTCAGATAAGAATCGGTCTATTTGGCCATGGTAAGATAGTCTAGTTCTCATTCTTTCTATATGCCCGAACCAACGGAGCATACCGTTTCTCATCTTTACACCGATATTATCTTTCATACCTACTCGCTTTCTTACTACAGTGTTGCCAATACGGTCCGTCAGCTTTACTCCGCACATCTTCCGCAGAGCTCGCATTTCCAACTCATTTATCCTACTCTCATTCTCCTTCTTCCATACCCAGCTCTCGCTGCCATATAACAGCGTTGGGACAAGCACTCTGTTATGTATAGTCAGCTGCGCGATTCTTCTAAAGCTAGTAAAAAATTAAATACGTCTCTATCAAACTCATATTTTATTCTATAAAGGACTTTGCAGACGAGCGACATTTTGAATTGACGGCTGTCGTTCGCCTGTCATTAGTGACTAAAATAAATTATATAATAATATGAGCCTATACTGCCCACTGCTGGGCAAAGGCCTTCTCTCACAAATCGGGGTGAGAGAGATTAGGTCATACTCCACCACGCGGACCTAGTGCGGATTGATGGAGGCAGGTTTGTGGCTACCTGCTGTTGGAACTAATCAAGCCGCCTTTAAGGCTTTCAACTCGGCTTAACGACTACCGCATTAAGTGGTAGCCGGGACCAACGGCTTAACGTGCCTTCCAAAGCACGGAAACGCTCGAATATGAAAATGCCACAAACGGTCACCCATCTCGGGCCGACCGAGTCGAACTCTGCTTACCCTTGGTAATCGGTAAGAACACCGCGGTCGCACAGCGCTACGAGCGCCGTATTAAATAATATTAATATATTCTTCACTACTGAGCAAACGCATTCTCTCACAACTCAATGTCACAGAGACATTGGGTTTGAGCAGCTCCTCAATCAGCAAAATTAAACAATCCTGTATATTCAAATTTTGATTAAAAAAATGGTTATTATAAAGGCCAAACAAATTAAGTTAAAAGACTAGTCGCTGAGTTTCTCGCCGGATCTTCTCAGTGGAGGCCGCGTTCCGATCCAGTGGTAGATGTAAAAAATGTAATAATTTTGATGTTTGTAAGTGCCTATGTATAGGCCTAAACAAATAAATGATTTTTGACTTTGACATATTGGGCACTCTTCGGGATTTTCGCTTACTGCTAAGGAGTCATCATCGTCCTATGACTTACAAGCGGATTTAATAATTACACTAAATTATAATAAATTATGACTGCTTCGTTGCATATCCTGGGTTCCAATTGTAGGTCGGACAAAGTTTAATCTCTCCATGGAAAAATTGCTAATGTCAGTCCACAATTGTGCCCAATATATGGGATCTCACATTGCCGGCGCAAAGTGTGTGCCATCCCCGTTTTGGGAATAAAGGCGTGAAGGGATTTTTTTTCGATTTTCAGAACTCACAAATTTATGCGAAATAATTTTAAGGTAAAAACCGTGAGAAACGGTTTAGAATTATTTAAATATTATTTAGGTTTCGAGTGCTATAACGATATTACTGCAAAAATTGTACCTTGGCATAAGCACTTTGATAAAAGTAAAACATAATTTCTCCTATTCGCTTGCGTCACACGTATCCTATGTAGCCAACGTTATGTCTTCTTTTAGCCAACTTCACTGCGATTTAAAATTACAGAGAGACTATTGTCGGTGGCGACAGTCGTCGACATGAATCGTCGCTTGTCTGTCTATTCCCTAACTGGTAAATCGTCATGCAACTAATTCTGCCTGAAGGTGTCACGCCCAATCATTAATTCAATATTACATATCTTTCGTTACACGTGTAATGTAATGATTAGAAAGGTATATATAACTTGATTAAAATAGACACGATACGATAGGTAACAGTCGTTTTTTGTTTGTATCATTTTGGATTGTGAATATTTCAATATTATTGCAGCGTTGGTTGAGAGGCTAGCAATTATGAAGTCCTTGTTTCAAATCTGTGGTCGGACAAGGTGATTTATGTACCTACAATTATGCCCGGTGTAATGGCAATGTTCATCTCTGTTATATTGGGACCTAACATTCTATATTCATAGCTGTCAAAGGTCAGATATAGCCAGGTTAGTGCGGCCGCCGTTCTCGACTAACACGCACAGAACAGTAGCATTTAATGGCAGTTTCCGCTACCAGGCGCTATGTGTTGGAACAATATACCAACCCCTATATGAATCCCTATAAGAAGGATAGATAATCATTCTTCTTCTATCTTAAAAATAGTTTAAAATCAGCTCTTTTGGAGATGCAAAAACTAGGTTTACGCTCTGATCGACCTGGTAGCGTTCTTCAGTTGTCGTCGGTGCTCGTATAGTCCTAACATGAACTCAATGATTTTTTGCCACAAATGAATAATATTATATGTCTTCTTCTTTTTATGTACATATTTTATTAACAATTTTTGGTTCATGTCTGTAACGCTGCACAAGTTTCTCGCGTAAATTTTATGGCTGCATCTAAAAATCAGCATTTTGCTCCTCAAGCAAATGCCGCGCTGAGCTGTGGCCCCTTTTTTACCACTGTGACACACGTACTGCAATAAAATTATACTTTAAACTGTACTGCATGATTCTTTTTGTATTTTAGGAAAATGTTTTATACTGAAATATAAGAAATGATCTCATACTACACGTCCTCTATAACACTGGGGCGTAAGGTAGTCGGTGAAAATGTGTACAGGATACACATCTGTTAACCCTGCTTGGGAACTATATGCCTGCCAATGTTTCATGTTATAAGAAAATTTTAATTTGACTGTTTCGTTGGTCTAGCGGCTCCAACAGCATGCTGGCCACGCTCGCGGACAGGCTCGATTGTCCCTACATTACCCACTGTTGTAAGCTTCACGTTGCACACAGGGAGTGACGACATTGGGACCAATTCATATTATGTGACATTATTTCAATTTAATGGCAATGATTTTATTTTTTTATAATTTTTTGAATGTTTAATGTGACTGCTGATTTGACTTTATTTTATTGATTTTGTGAGTCTTTGATACTTTTTAAATAAATTATTATTATTATTATTATATATGTATCTCGCTGAGATTCACGGGCTTTACCCGGACCTTTGAAAGGCTTGCATGGGGACATGGGTCCAACACGTAGAGGCCCTTTGCGAGAAGTTAATGTTATGTAAGCCACCTGCTGAGATCACTTGCTGAAAATGAAGAAACATAACCAGCGAACTGACCCCGGCAGGTGCAAGGACTATTGTAAATTATGGAAAGAAACAAGGACTATGTAAATGAGGTTTGATGGACAAAAACTGGACTATTTCAAAGGGGACGGACACCGGCCATAATTAGTGATACCTAATTACCCGTGGCCGGCGGTGACTCACCGCTTACTAGATGGGCCCTCAAACGGTCGTCCTAGGACAACTGAGGGTAACACCGGTGTGAGCGGCTCAGGGGTGTAGAGAGGTGTGCTGCGCTTTCTCCGAAGTTACTCGCGGCGTTATGCCCTTTAACACTTCCACCCCTGGAGTACATCGATGTAGGAACGCATTATCTTCCTACGTCGATATAGCTCTCACGGCTCCTCTCTGGACGGCCAATTAAGGCTAGCCAGAGCCGAGAGTCCTGCGGGCACCCTTCGGTTTCCACTCGATTATTATTATTATTATTATTATTATAGAGAGTTTGTTGTTTTTCTCCCATTTTACAGGGGTTTTCTCTATCATGCGGGCCTTGGCCAAGCGTGATAGATTAAATAGTAAAAGTAGAAGATGATATGGATGATGACCTTAAGAATTTTCGGGTGATGCGACAAGTATTTAGAATGGTGGCCTTCTGTAGCAAATATGATGTGGATTCTGGTGTACCTAATAAATTAAGGCTTTGTAAGAGACTGTTTGGAATTATACCTGTTGATGATATTACTATGGGTATTATATGGACTGTATTTGCTTTCCACTGTGTTTTCAATTCTATTGCAAGGTCTTGGTATTTTGTGAGTTTTTCGGATATTGTGGATTGAATGTTATGAGTGTTTGGGATGGCTATGTCAATAAGATATATTGTATTACTGCTTTTTATATGAACTGTTATATCTGGTCTATTATAATGAATCGTTTTATCTGTGATGATGGTTCGATCCCAGTAGATTTTGACGTCTCTGTTCTCGAGTACCAGATTGGGTTTGTATTTGTAGTACGGTTCCTTTTTATTTATAAATTGGTGTTGGTGCGCTAATCTTTGGTGTATTATTGCTGCCACTTGGTCATGCCGGTGCTTGTAGTCAGTTTGAACAAGGGATTTGCAAGCGCCGGTGATGTGTTGTATTGTTTCGGAGGCTGAGCTGCAATGTCTACATAAATCTGTCGGTAGGTTAGTGTCTTTGATGATGTACTTTTTATAATTTCTGGTAGCAATAATTTGGTCTTGTATAGCAAGCATGAAACCTTCTGTCTCCGGAAACAGTTCCCCTCTTATGAGCCACTCGTTCGACTTATCTTTGTCGACATGACTATGATTCAGATCGGTTCGGTGTCTCCCATGAAGAGATTTTTCAGCCCATCTTGCTATTTTACACTGTCTGTCTGTAAGTTTTTCATTGGATTGTGTCCGTCTATCTTGGAGGTTAAGCGGTGTGAGTTTATTATCTATCTCTGATACATGCTTGTGAAGGGATGATTGATTTGATTTAGAATGAAAGTAATTTCGAAGTGTGGTTATTTGTTTATTGTGAAGATTTTGTATATCTATCAGACCTCTTCCTCCCTCATAACGTGGTAGTGTTAGCCTCTCTATGGATGATTTCGGGTGATGTTTTCGGTGTTTTGTCATACTTGTATTAATTATTCGCTGCAATTTATTGAGATCGGTTTTTGACCAGTTTATGATTCCAAATGAGTATGTAAGTATTGGTATTGCGTAAGTATTAAGGGCTTTGACTGTGTTTTTAGAGTTCAAATGTGTCTTTAAAATTTGATTTACGCGGTTTTTAAAGTTTTGAGTGATTTCGTGTTTTGTTTGCTTTTGTTGGATTTTCCTAGACTGTTTAAAACCTAAATATTTATATACACTGTACTCATCCATTGGTTCTATTTCTTCGCCATTATTTAATACATAGCTGTTTTTCTCAATTTTGCCATTGTTAACAGACAGAATTTTACATTTATCTACCCCGAACTGCATATGTATATCATCAGAAAATTGTTGGGTGATATCTGCTAATTTAAATAACTCATTTATATTGTCAGCAAAAATTTTGATATCATCCATGTAGAAAAGATGGGAAATAGTAAACGTAGTGATCAGATAAGGGATTAAGAGCTAAGCAAAACCAGAGTGGACTAAGAGCATCACCTTGAAAGATGCCGCGTTGTATGTTGATCGGTTCAGTAGTTGTTGTATCAGAAGATACCTTTAATTTTAGCACGGTTTGCCAATTTTGCATGGATGATTCTAAAAAGGCGATAATAGTAGGGTGGATTTTGTAAAGCTGAAGCACTTGTAGCAGCCAGCTATGTGGGACTGAATCGAAGGCTTTTTTATAGTCGATGAACATACCATGGATGTTATGTTTCTTTTTATATGCATCGTTCATAGTAATTGCGTCAATGGTAAGTTGCTCTTTACAGCCTTGACTATTCTTTCGGCATCCCTTCTGTTGTTCCGCGAGTATTTTATGTTCGGATAGATGTTTGTATATTATTTCACTAATACATGCTGTTAGTATTTTATTAATAGTCTGCAGACAGGTGATAGGCCTATATTTTGATGGATCTTCTGTGTTTGTGTCTTTAGGTAGCATGTAGGTAATTCCGTGTGAAATGTATTTTGGCATTATGTGCGGCGATTGAATAAATATGTTAAGATGATTTAGTAAGTGTGAATGTATGGAAGTAAATTTTTTATACCAGTAATTGTGTAGGTTATCAGTGCCAGGTGATTTCCAATTATGTGTGCGTTTGATGACGCGTATTAGTGTTTCCATTGAAATGAGGTCAAATTGCATATTAGGGATGTGTGTCATATTTTCTTTGACTGAGTGAATCCAGTGGGCGTCTTTGTTATGTTGAACAGGATTTTCCCATATATTAGCCCAAAACCGTCTAAGCGCACCAGGTGTGGGTGTTGTTTGATTCTGTGTGTTATTATTATTGTTTCTATGGTTACTTTTAAGATTTCTGTAAAATGTTTTCTCATTATTTGAGAATTGTGAATTTTGCCTTTTCCTTTCTGTGCATGTAAGGTATCTTCTGAGTCTACTGGCGGCTGCGCTTAGTTTTTGTTTTATGGTGTCTAAAAAATGTTCTGGTTCCGTGTTAGTAATTTCATGTTGTGAATGTGTCTGGTATTTATTCTTTATTGTCTCTACTGCTACTATAATTCTGTTGCTCCTATTACCACGTATATACTGTGTTAGTCGTGCTATCTCAGTTCTGAATTTTTCTATTTTACTTTCTAATCTTCTCTGCCATGCTGGCTTTAAGTTTCCTCTATTGTGCGTCCTATTTGAATTTATATTCGTTCCATTGCTTGAGACTGCTGTATAGGCTGCTGCATATAAAATATTTTGAAATGTTATGAAGTCTTGATTTGTAGTTAGATGATTTGGTAATATGTTTTTATCTATATATTCAACTATTAGGGCTAGCTTTCTTGATGACTTTTGTTTAGGTAAATAAGGCCTAGATGTAGGTTCAGTGTTACTGAATTTATCTAAGGTTTCTAGGAAGTTTTGTTCGATTTTTTGAATATCTAGGGACAATGTGGCTGGCGGAGTTTGACAGTTTTGAGGCCTCTGTTGTTCTTTATTATTTGAGTTACTGTTTTGTAGAGTATCTGGTAAATACTGTACTTCTTTTTCGATTGTGGAATGTAATTGTGATGTGTCTGTACTTAGTTCTAAGAAGTTCTCCTGTGTAACTGTTTGGGTGTGTGCGTGATTATTGACTAATAAACGGTTGGTATTTGTATGGCTACGGATATTCGATATTTGGATTTCAACTTCATGTCTTATTTCTTGTATTCTGTGTTCAGGTATCATCTTGTTATTGATTATTACTCTACGCTGGTCTGAAATTCTTTGTTCGGATATGTGCGATAAGTGTGGGTAAATTTCTATAAATTTGTCATGTAACTTTTTCCGGTGCGCTGTTAAGTTAGTCTCAAGTTCGGTTATTTCATAAAACATGCGTAATATTGCCTCATTTATATCATTCGACCATCTCATTCTACCCGCTTCTTGTGTAAGGATCGGGGTTGGTTGTTCATTTTGTTCTAGATAGCTCGCAACTTCGTTTCTTATTTGATTTAATATGGTTATGGGTAGTAATTTATTATTAACTATTGCCCTGCGCTGATCGCCTATTCTTTGTTTCGATGCATTCATGTCTGGGTATTGTACGGTAAAACTATCATGTAAGGCCCCTAAATATCCACGCGTACTAGTTTCTAATCTGGTGATGATAAGGTATGTGCGCCATATGAACATATTCATTTCGCTTGTCCATTTTCGTCTCGCGCGTGAACTGCCAGCAGCGGGTCCAAGATTATTGGCATTTGCCTCTTGGACAACATCTACTGACATTGAGGATGACGTTGGTGATGATTGTTCGAAATTAAAGTTAGTTCTGAACGGATTTGGTGATGAATTGGGTGAAGGGAAAAGACTGCTTGAAGATGATAGCTGAGGTGATGAGGGTAAATTGGGGTTAATATTATCAACTGGCATTGGTGAAAGTGTTGCCGTTGATATTGAAGATGATGAAACCTGAATGGTTTCATTTGCAGTTGGCAAGTTAGCCTGGGTTATATTTTTAAGTTTGGATCTAGTTATCATCGTATTCCCACGAGTAGCTAGGGATATTAAGGTCAACCACGGCAGAGCCCTGCGTTCACCGTGGTAAGGGTAAAATAAAACTGGAGGTCCCCTGGTATCCCGAGTTCGCATACTAGTGACTAAGCTCTCCCTTAGCCATGCAGCCCTTGGCGTACGCTGTTCCACCTTGGCTTGGATTAGTAATGGATAGGAACTGATAAGTAGTAGGGAACGATAAGGATCAAGGGTGGGAAGTAGTTGATGAGGTAATGGAGCATGGGAAATGGGTAAAAGGAAATGCTTCTGGTCAGGGAGTAGGCCAAAAGCTTTGATGGTATCCCTTTTAGTCTGTCTTCTCACTTTAGACCTGTCCGGCATGAGTGACTCTATCGGCATAGCTCTAATGATCACTGAAGCGCGCAAGCCCCACCACGACGGCAACGTAGAGATACAGCAGTAGGCAGCCTACATCATAAATAGATCCCCATCTCGAGTTCTTAATGACACCAGAAGAAAAGTGGTCAGGAAAAGAACCTAATATTTGCCACATGAAAATATTTTGATGCAAAGCCATGGTTCATGTACCAAAACAACAAGGTCTAAAACTACTATGTTGGCTATTGTGAAAATACATAAATCCAGATTATTAGTCATGAAAAAAAAATTGTGAAAAGTAGAGATGTTGTATTCCTAGAAGAAAGTCAAGAGAACTTAAAACCAACACCTACTACGACAAACCAGAACATAGAATCAGTTTCATTAACGATGGGAGTAAGTACACAGAGTACAAAGTTAGAAGTACTAACTCCGCATGAATCTAGTTTAGAAGATGAAACATTTGATCGGACACTTATCCAAGACCCTGAAAATCCTACTTCAGAAGATAGTTTATCTTTTTCAGATGCGAATGACTCGACTTATATACCTAGCAGTGAAGAGATAGCCGATGACAGCTCATATGAACAAAGTTTTTTTAATATCACACTAAGAACACGGAATCAGAAGCGTGTACAAAGTAGTACTGATAACAATCTATGTTATGCAAATCTGGCTATATGCAATGATCCGATGAGTTTAGAAGAAGCTTTATCGTGCACAAATTCACAGAAATGGTTATAAGCCATGGATCAAGAATATAAACCTTTAATTGAAAATAAAACTTGGATATTAACCAAACTGCCACCTGGTAAGAAAGCAAAACCATGTAAATGGGTATATAAGAGTAAGAAAGATGAAAAAAGAAACATAGTTAAGTAGAAAGCACAATTAGTTGTAAAAGGATGTGCTCAGAAAAAAAGTATTGACTATGATGAAGTTTACTCACCTATTATAAGGTATACCTCGCTCCGTTACCTACTGGCACTGGCTACAGAATATTACATAGATCAAATGGACACAATTACAAGATGACATCGAAGAAGAGTTATTCATGGTACAGGCGCCTATGTATGAAAATGGCAATGAAACGGATGTCTGTCTATTAAAAAAATCATTATACGGACTGAAACAAGCTAGTCGTAATCGGAATAAAAAGCTAGATGCTACACTCAGAGAAATAGGTCTGAATCATTCAAGTATCGACCTATGTATTTATTATAATCCAGTGAGAAAGATATTTTATTTCTAGCAATTTATGTCCATGATTTGATTTTATTCACAAACTGTAAATCTATAAAAAACTATGTAAAACAAAAGTTATGTGAGAAGTTCTGCATGAAAGACATGGGACAATTAAATTACTGTATCGGACTTCATGTGACGAGAGACAGGAAAAATGGTATTAATTATATTAATCAAAAGAAAGACATACAGGAAGTACTTCAGAAATATAGTATGTCAGACTGTAAGCCTGTCAAGACACCGATAGATGCACTCAATGTAACTTACATTCAACTGGTGAAGAAAATGCAATATTGAGAAATATTCCTTACCAAGAAGTAATTTGATACCTGTTATATTTATTTCAAGGGACAAGACCAGATATCAGCTATGTAGTTTAGTACCTAAGTTAATATAACAATAAATCAGAAATGAAACATTGGGTAACTTTAAAACTATCTACCTCTAAAATAACTCTAAAATATCTAAGAGGCTTTTTTTGTATGTATGATACGCGATCATTTCACCAATCATGAATCGATTTTGATGATTCGTTTTGCATTGGGTTCAGTATAGCTCCAAGGTGGGCCCATTTCAATTTCATCGGTATTGGACCTTGGACTTGGAAGATGCACCAGGGAACTCCTTAACGACAAACAATACGAATGCATAGATTGAGATATTATGGGTACTACGTCAGTCCTATAGGTAGTAGATTGAAAACTCTCAAAACTAACAATTATGATGTCAATGATCAATAATTTTATTAAAATTGCAACAACGGACCTGGGGCTCTGTCCGACTTAGGATACTGCGCATTTATCTTTAATAGGTGTATATGAGTAAGGTAGGCAAGCTGAAGTGGCAATGGGCGGGTAATATAAAGCAAAGATCGGACGGACGTTGGGGAAGAAAGATTTGAGAGTGGAGACCACGTATTGGCAAGCGCAGAGTGGGACGGCCGCCTGCCAGATGGACAGACGATCTTGTGAAGATCGCAGGAAGTCGTTGAATGCAGGCGGCATCGGACCGGTTACGCTGGAAAGCGATTGGGGAGGCCTATGCTCAGCTGTGGACAAGTATAGGCTGAGATGATAATGATGAGGTATATATGTTTTCAAAATTTATCACATTATATTCTTCTTACAGAAACTAAAATCCATACAATTTATACTCATGAATAACAATATTCAAAATACCTCCGTTTTTCTATATTATTTAATAACGTGATTCTACAAAGATACAGTCATCCCCAATAAAATATTCCTTTGTATTCAAAAGGCCGGGTAAGCCTCTGAGTTAGGAACGGATCGCTTCAATGCCCTAGAATATTTCTTTTCATGAATTAACTGGTGCTCAACTTGAATTATTATTTCACGATGGATTCTTTTTAAATCTCGTTTTTATAAAACTTCACCCTAGGTGTTGTGTGTTTGCAGACAAAAAGATGTATATCACGCCAGTATTCCCCAAGAGTGGGTGGAAAATATACTATGTGCACATGTCAACTACTATTTAAGACTCGTTTGCGTTACACACGCTACACCGATTAGATCTTTAAAAATGTGTTGTAATTTTAGTGACTCGTGTATGTACTGCAAAAATAATAATAACATTTGACGGAGATTAGGTTTTGAGGTGGCACATTGCGATACTGGTAACGGTGAAAGGTGGGTTTATCTTCGTTTCCACTGTCATCCGCGTGATGGCTGCACATGGAGGAAATCGTGAAAGGACGAGTTCTTGTCCGGTATACTGATCTTCCTTGATATCTCAACTGGTAGCAAAACAGCAAAGGATATTTACAACAATTGAAGATTAATATTGTCACCAGAAAGAGGAGGCGAGACGAGCCGGACTCCTATGACAAGGACTGGCATCAGCTTGCACTAAATTAAGATGAGTGAAAGAAAGAAAGGGCGGCCTTTGCTATGCAGTGGGAAAGTATAGGCTTTAAATAAATATAGCTACAAGTAAGTAAGTATAACCAAACGCGGCCCTTTTTCGGCTGAAGTTTTGTTCGTGATCACACATCCTCAATCATATAAAAGCATTACAAATTCATGTAACACGAATCAAGGACGCCAATAAAGTGTCACAGGGCACAATTCATTATACTTTATTGCGTCATAACACATCAACGTTCGCTCAAGGGAAATTAGCCCAAGTTCGGTCCAGTCGTTACAACTTGACTGGTAGTTTTGAATTTAATCACTTCACGTGTGGAGGGAGTTATGGACATGATTGAAAATTGATTGGGGTTGATATTTAATGGTAAAATGTACGGTCAGAGAGATGAGATGCTAAACATTTTTGGTTTTTGAAATTGCTACTACACTTTTGTTTTGTATCAATTTCGTTATTTTTGTAAAAAGTAAAAGAAAATAAACACTGTTACTCCTACATTACCCAAAGGGGTGTGTACATATTGAGTACACCAATTTTTCGCTATTGGGATTATACCGGATACGATTCCAGATTCCGGACTGATATTGGGAATTTTTCGATAGAAAAACTACCACATACGTAATCATAAACTTATGAAAAATGTCACCAAACTATCTTTGGTAGCTATGATGATTGCATAATGGTAGACCAACTTTTCTGTGTGCAGGTGCAAAAGGCGCTCGTAGCGACCGAGGTGTTCTTAGTGGTCACCAAGGTTAAACAGAGTTTGGGTCGGTCAATCTGAGAGTAGTGTAGACTTTTATTGCATTTACATGCCAATCTGCCGTCCTAACCATGAACGCAGTCACTATATTTGTACTAGTGTAGAACATAGTTACTGCGATATCGTTAGCCCCGATGCATTGACCCCAGAGACCACTTAATGTATTATAGTAGTTTTTGGTTGGAAACCTCCCCCGAGGAAGACGGCGGCATGCTGTGGTCCACGTGTCAGCGTGTCATCAAGTCTCCCCCCGATAGCGGGCTCTTCAGAGCGCGGCACAAGAGGGGCACCGGTACGTTCCATACAGAGATCCCGGAGCCTGTCCAAAGTGCTGATGATGGCCATTCTGGAGTATTAAGTCGTCCTCGCGAGCACTACCGCAGCTCGCGGAATTCCTATGCAGGAAAAAAAGGTGGAACCTTCAACGCGGCTTGATATATTCCAAGAGCAGATGGCCACAAACCTGCCTACACCAATCCGTACTGGGCCCACGTGATGGAGTATCACCTAACCTCTCTCCCCTCGATTTGTCAGAAGTCTTTGCCTACTGACTACTTATTGATGTCTATCTATCTATCTATAACCTCACGCCAGATCCCTTGCGGGGTAGGCAGAGAGTACAGAGTTCCAACAGGTTCTTTCCTTACATACCTCTCTGGCTTCCTCGACTCTCATAGTTCGTCTCATACACGCTCGCCGGTTACGGAGACTCTTGACTTTTCCTTCAGATAAGACTCGGTTTATTTGGTCGTGGTAAGATAGTCTAGGTCTTCCCCGGTATCTGCATCTTTCCACTTTCACATTGTATATCTGTTTTGTCATTCTTTCCTCTGGCATTCTTTCTATATGCCCGAACCAACGAAGCATGCCCTTTTTTATCTTTACACCATACTATCTTTCATACCTACTCGCTTTCTTACTACGCTGTTGCTAATGCGGTGGGTCAGCTTCACTCCGCACATCTTCCGCAGAGCTCGCATTTCTACCGCATTTATCCTACTTTCATTCTCCTTCTTACATACCTAGCTCTCGCTACCATATAACAACATTTGGACAAGAACTCCGTTATGTATGGCCAGCTGCGCCTTATGGCTTAAGTGCCGGCTTATTTATGTGTTACCTTTTAGTCTAAAATATGGCTAAATTTAACCGTAGGTAAAGCCAAATTACTAAAATGTTAACCTTTCAATTTAACAAATTCTAGGCGCCCATCTTAAAATTCTTGAATGTTAACTACTTACCGTATAAATTATTCAAATTCCTTTAGCGTCAAACTCAAGTAACAAACTTTGTGAAGTTCCCTAAAAAAGATGAGCTTAATTATTTCGTCTAGACGAGAATTAATATCTTCTACATTTTGAAGCTGCCAGGTTGGTATTACTGTATTAAAAAAAATATATGTTATGAATATATATTAATATATTCGTATATGAGACGAACTCTGAGAGTGGAGGAAGCCAGAGAGGTATGTAAGAAAAGAACCTGTTGGAGCTCTGTACTCTCTGCCTACCCTGCAAGGGATCTGGCGTGATGATATAGAATAGAATGGAAATATAATAATGTGATCAGGTGTTTTAAATGTTTTTACCTAATAAAGATATTTACCAAATAATTATTATGTGGCAGCAAGAGCTGGGGTATGTAAGAAGGAGAATGAAAGAAGGATAAATGCGGTGGAAATACGAGCTCTGCAGAAATTGTGCGGAGAGAAGCTGACCGACCGTATTCACAACAGCGTAGTAAGAAAGCGAGTAGGTATGAAAGATAGTATCGGTGTAAAGATAAGAAAGGGTATGCTCCGTTAGTTCGGGCATATAGAAAGAATGTCAGCAGATAGAATGACAAAACAGATATACAATGCGAAAATGGAAAGATGTAGGTACCGGGAAAGACCCAGACTATCAAAATCAAAAATCAAAATTATTTATTTGGTAGAAATATGGATACAAGATGTTATTTTTACAAAAATATATAATAGTTCTGCATGTTTCGCTGCTTCGGCCACAATCTTTCTACTACCAAATAGACCGCGACTTATCTGAAGGACAAGTCAAGAGTCTCAGTAACCGGCGAGCGTGTATGAGACGAACTATGAGAGTGGAGGAAGTCAGAGAGGTATGTAAGGAAAGAACCTGTTGTAACTCTGTACTCTCTGCCTATCCCGTAAGGGATCTACCCTGATGATATAGATATAGCAGACATTCGAATTCATGAATATTTAATATTAAATTTAGTAGAGAGCCTCGTTGGTCCAGTACGACAAGGATATTTTAGCCCGTGAATGACATTGACAGAGGGGCGTTGGTGTGAAATTAGGGTTATCATTTAGTAAAATGTTCCTACTTCCAGGGAAATATTTTGCCAGGTGGGTGGACACGGTTACTAATTAAAAAATGAACTTTGGTTAATTTCTTAGCAAACAGCAACTCTCTGATTGTCATGATGTGACATTTCACTTGATCACAGCGTTGGTCCCAATTTTGGCTGCAGGCCAAAATATCCTTATGGGACTATGCAGTCTGAGATGGATGAGAACAGCGAAAGTTAGTCGCATTTTCATATTCGAGGGTCTCCGTACTTTGGAAGGCACGTTAAGTATTGGTTCCGGGTACTGCTTAATGTGGTAGTCGTTAAGCGAAATTGGAAGATTCATAGGCAGCGTGATAAATTACAACAGTAGGCGGCCCCAAACCTGCCTCCATCAATCCGCACTGGGTTCGCGTGGTGGAGTATCACCTAATCTCTCTCACCCCGATTTGTGAGACAAGGCCTTTGCCCAGCTGTGGGACTGCTTTTCTAACAGTTCTTTACAAACAGAGAAGAGTGAGTGCAGGGAACAGAGTAAATGTTGCGATGGGAAAGCTACTTGGGAGCAGGCACTTAAGCCAAAAGGCGCAGCTGACCATACGAGTACATAACGGAGTACTTGTCCCAACGCGGTAGCGAGAGCTGGATATGTAAGAAGAAGAATGAAAGTAGAATAAATGCGGTGTAAATGCGAGCTCTGCGGAAGATGTGCGGAGTGAAGCTGACCCACCGCATTTGCAACAACGTAGTAAGAAATCGAGTAGGTATGGAAGATAGTATCGGTGTAAAGACGAGAAAGGGTATGCTCCGTTGGAATATAGAAACAATGTCAGAAGAAAGAATGACAAAACAGATATACATTTTGAAAGTGGATTTAGGTACCGGGGAAGACCTAAACTATCTTACTACGACCAAATAGACCGAGACTTATCTGAAGGACAAGTCAAGAGTCTCCGTAACAGGCGAGCGTGTATGAGACAAACTATGAGAGTGGAGGAAGCCAAAGAGATATGTAAGGAAAGAACCTGTTGGATCTTTGGACTATCTGCCTACTCCCCAAGGCATCCAGCGTGATAATATAGACAGATAGATAGAACATACTTTTTAATAAGTATAATTTATTATATCAAGACACATTGCTTTAGATTGAAATAATGTGCCTTGTTATAATATTAATAACATAAATAAAAATATATTCGTTTCTCGTGAATATAATGAAAATGTCTACATTCTACATATTAACGTCAATAGAGATCAAATTAATGATATGAGTTTTCTTATTAATTAACCTTTATGTTTACTTACCCCTTTAAAAAACAATTCAATATTATTGTTTATAAGCTTGAATTAATAAACTACAATTAAATAAAAATGGATGCTCACAGCACAGAGCAGGTTATTGTGTCCAACTTTGGGGAGGCTTCTGTTTTGCAGTAGATGTTTTCCAGCTGTTGAAAATCCTAAGTATACTTTGTACAATCCTCAACGCTAACAAAAAACCGAAAATACAGTCGGACAAGGATCGTTTGGCCAGCGGCTAAAATTGGAACTAGCGCTGTGGTCAAGTGAAATGTCACTACATGACAGTCGCAGAGATGGCGTTTGCTATGAAACTTACCTTATTCCATTTTTTATTCGTAGCCGGATGGACTCCCTGGTTTCAATATTTCCCTGGAAGTAGGACTACCATTTTGTTTTTTTTTTTTTAACCTGTTGTATCCTACTGCTGGGTCTTCCCCATAATCTTCCACGTTAACAGATGTCTGTCCATTAACAGATGTTAATGGCCATCACTGGCCAATCTTTATGAAAAGTGTCTAGGTCATCGCGCCAATGTTTCCTAGGCCTGCCCCGACGTTGATATCCATCCGCAGGCACCCATTGAGTTACCATTCTAGCCCATCTGTCAGGATGCATTCGACTAACATGCCCTGCCCACTCCCACTTAAGCTTAGCAGATTTAATGCCCACATCAGTGATCCCCGTTTTAGAGTGTATTATTCTGTTACAAATTCTATCTGCTAACTTTATGCCTAATATGCTACGCTCCATCGCTCTTTGACTAACCTTGAGTTTGGACTTTTGAGACTCAGTCAGTTACGATGTCTGAGCACCATAGGTAAGGACAGGCAAGATATACATGTCGAGGAGTATCCGTTTAAGACATATTGGAAGGTCACCCTTCATCAGCGTTTGTATGGATCAGTAGCTCTTCCAGGCGTTATCAACACGCCGTAATCTCACTGTCTTGCCTGTTTTTGAAGGAGACTAACTGGCCCAAATAAACGTACTTGTCCACATAATGTATATCCTGTCCATCTACCTCAACCCTACTTTTCATGCTATTAGTCATAACTTTTGTCTTTGCCCGATTCATCATTAGTCCAACCTCAAGGCTTGCTGTGCTCAGGTCTTGGAGCATTTGTTGTGCTTCTAGCGCGGATGGTGCAAAAAGAACAATGTCGTCGGCAAAACGAAGATTGGTGATCCTCATGTTACCGACAACAATGCCCTTTGTGGACCATCCGTCTGTTACCTTCCTGAAGATCTCTTCAAAAGCGCTAATAAATAGTTTGGGAGAGAGCGGGTCACCCTGTTTCACGCCTTTTTCTATTTTGAATGTACGGCCATGGGTATTTAATTTAATGTTGGCAGTACTATTGAAATATATGTGTTTTAAGAAGTCTATATAGGTTTGGTTTATATTTTGTTGTTGCAGAGCGGTGAATATGGCATAATGTTTTACGCTGTCGAATGCCTTTGCGTAGACCGCAAAGGTATAAAGGTATAAAGATTCGATATTTTTTCCTATTGCTTGATTTACAGTTTGGAGGTTATCTATGGTGGAAAAACTGGGGCAGAATCCGGCTTGTTCTTGAGGTTGTTGGGAGTTTAGTTTTTTATCAATACGGTTGTAGAATAAGGAACATTATACTAAATGATAACCCTAATTTCACACCAACGCCCTGTCAATGTCATTCACAGGCCAAAAGATCTTTGTACGGGATCCAATCCCCTATCGATTGCAATAATAGCATAGAAACAAAACGTTGCTACTTGACTGGGCCTTGGAGGAAATGACGCTTTTTAAAAAACAACATGGTCCCTCACTCGGATTTTATTCCTGGGTCGTAGATGATGATGGTGAAATTCACAAACACAAATACCCAGACCGAAGAAATGCCCAGAAATAAATAATTGTGGGTCACACAAAGATTTTTCCCGTGCGGGAATCGTATCCGCGACTATTAGACACATTGGCCGGAGCGGCTTAAACTCTTAACCACACCACAGAGCTAAATAGTCCGTTCCTCATTTGACAGGCAAGGGTTTGTCGTTGCCTACGTATTCTAAGAAAGACCAACCTGATAGACCTGCCTACATTGTTCTCTCATATCCCACAACAAAATGTACATGTGAAATAAAACTATTTTACGGATTTTATCGCGGTTTATTTTTTTATTTTTAGTTCCCGACGTTTCGAGTGCTTTGCAGCACCCATGGTCACGGGAGGGACTGAGGTGTTAGACGTCCAAAAGGCATAGTTGTTCCAGGGTACCCACAAACTTCTTAATTATTTTTGTTTTTGTTGGTCCGATCTACGCAGAATGAGCTCACGGTGTCTTGAGGTCTTGCAGTGTTATGCTTGGTTTTGGATTTGATTATATTAATTATCGGATCCCAAGACGATGGAAGCACCCAGCCCTCTTCTCTATTGAGATTAGGATGTTTTTTAATTTCAATAGCCTCGCGAACCATCCTTGGTAGGAATCGGTGTTCTTTCACGAGGATTTGTGGTCTATCAAATCTGATGTTATGGCGGGTGCGGTCAAGGACATGTTCACAGACTGCAGACTTCTTTGAGCGACGGTGTTTTAGGTCAGCTATCGTAAATCTAAGAACTCAATAAACATTTTATTACTACATTATTAATACATATTTACATGAACAAAAATTTGTCGAAAAAATATTTTAAAAGAGTAACTGAAGAGTTTCTTGGCTTTCTTGTCCACAGGAAAGACATTTCGAGGTGGTGGTAGGGTCTTTATTACTTTCGGGGGAGTCACAAATACTATAATGGTTTATATGAATAAAAATTATTATGATTCTTATTCTGGAACATTGCTCCACTCCATAATCGATAAACGAATTCTCCATCACTAGCAAGTAGTTATGTGAGCAACAGTCCTGATGCCAGCAGCGTACGTGATCCAACATTATTCGGGGAATTTGATGGGCGACAGAACTATGCTGCAAACATTTATTGTGCAAACATTCTGAGCAGTTTGCAACTCCGTGTAGTAAGCTGTTATCACGTGCCAACGAGCTGGGTAAAGGTAGTTTTGTAATTTTTTATTGTTAAATAAATGTGAAAGCTGAAATAAGTATAGCGCAACAAGGATTTTTTAGCCCATGGATGACATTGACAGGGGGGAGGGGGCGTAAATGTGAAATTAGGGTTACCATTTAATACATTTTTCCTACTTCCAAGGCGATATTTCAACAGATGGGTCCGCACGGTACTAATTCAAAAAGGAACTTGAGCAAATTTCATAGCAAATGGCAACTCTGAGACTATCTATCATGATGTGACATTTCACTTGATGACAGCGTCAGTTTCGATTTTGGCCGCGGGCCAAAAGATCCATGTTTGTCCTGGGGATCCTGTGATGAAAAGTGTCATTCAAATTTACATCTTCCAATTTTTGAACCTTATGTCCACCTGAGCCCGCGTAGAAAATGTATGCCAAATTTCAGTTCAATCGGATGTGCTTAAAACCAAGTACTTAAAAAATTGTTCACAAGATTTGTATCGGAAAGACAGACAAATAGACAGACATACGAATATTGCAAATTAAATAAAAGCTTGTAAAAATACACATGTTGCATCGATATCAATATTTTTAACCGACTTCAAAAAGGAGGAGGTTCTATGTTCGGTTGTATGTATGCTTTTTTTTATGTATGTTCACCGATATTTCCGTCAATTGTAGACCGATTTTGATAATTTTTTTTGCATTGGGTTTAGTATAGCTAGGTGGCCCCATTTTAATTTCATTGGCTTTGGACCTTGGACTTAAAAGATACACCAGAGAACTCCTTAACGACAAACAACAGGCATGTGTAAATTGAGATATTATGGGTATTACGTCAATCCTATAGGTCCCTACTATGGAACTAAACAGCCAGCCAACTTTAAAAAAGGAGGTTCATAATTCGTCCTTTTTTTATAACTCCTTTGCTTATGAACCGATTTTGATGATTCTTTTTGCATTGGGTTCAGTATAGTTTTGGGGTGGTCCTATTTTCATGTTATTGTTTGAAGATACAAGAGGGAACTCCTTAACAGCGAACAGCACGAATGTATAGATTCCGTTATTATAGTCATTATATTAATCCTGTAGGTACCTTACTGTACAACTCAGCAAAGTAATATAATATCGGTATATAAATATTACTAAATAATCTACTCGTCACTAAAAAATGTAAAATCAAAATCTTTAAAAAAAAAAGGTAATCCGACTTCAAAAAGCAAAAAATAAATATTTGAAGTCGGTGCCAAGTAACCGACTGCACCAACCAGCACCGACTTCAAATATTTATTTTTTGCTTTTTAAAGTCGGTTTACCTTTTTTTTTAAAGATTTTTATTATTTTACTGCTTTTTCAGTACATACAATAGTTACTAAATCTACAACACCTTTTTAGAAATCTAACCAGTGTAGCGTGTTTGATGCAAAAACCTCAACTGCCCATTGAAAAAAACATCGTTACGCCTATATTCCCCAAGCAGGGGTGGCAGAGGTGTATTGTGCTCACCCACTTTTCGCTTACAAAGTTAGGTCCCGTGTAGGGGGTGAGCCTATTACCATTATCCCGGACACATTGCTAGACTCCGGAAGGATATTGGATTTTTCACTATAGAAAAATTACGGTTCAGTGCCCCAAGTCCGCTATTTTTTACGTTTTTGTAATTATGACATGCTATAAAAATCGTTCAATTACAATTGTGCCAAAAGTAGGGAATTCTTGGAACTGGTACCTACAACTACGGAAAACCATAAGGATTATTGATAGGTACCATAGAATTGGAAAGCATTGAATTAGTAGATCAAAAAAAATTTCAAATCTAATAATTATGATGTCAATGATTTATAATTTTATTAAAATTGCAACAATGGACTTGGGACCCTGTCCGACTTTGGATACTGCGCATTTATCCATAATAGGTATATATGCGCAAGGTAGGCAAGCTGAAGTGTCCATGGCCGGGCCACATAGCGCGTAGATCGGACGGGCGTTGGGGAAGAAAGATTCTGGAGTGGAGACCACGCGCAAAGTGGGACGGCCGCCTGCCAGATGGACCGACGATCTTCTGAAGATCGCCGGAAATCGTTGGATGCAGGTGGCATCGGACCGGTTACGCTGAAAAGCAATTCGGGAGGCCTATGTTCAGCAGTGGACAAGAATAGGCTGAGATGATAATGATGAAGTATACAAGGTGTAACATAATAAACGCAGGACCTGAAAGTAGTTTGTTCTACATCGTTAACTGAATTGATTCCAACAGTTTTTAATGTTTATAAAAAAGAAAATATTTGGTAAAAATGCTGTTGCTCCTTTAGTGCGCTATAATAAATTACGTTTATTCTTGATTCAAAGCAATACTGAGATTTCAACCGTATTTTTTATTACGCACACATACGCGTACAAGTTTCATTGTTATTTGGGGTATTAAAGTGCTAACAAAAGGGGTAACAAATTTTTAATGTGTAAAATCGGTTTTCGTATTGAATTTGTAAAGAAATTATCTAAGCGGATTGTATGAGGTCTTGCGTTATATACGATACACCTTGTATACGTTTTCAAAATTTATAACAATAAATTCGTCTTATAGTAACTAAAATCTATACAATGTATTCTCTTAAATAACAATGTACAAAAGACCTTCGTTCTTCTATATTCTTTACTAACGTCATTCTACAAAGATACAGTCATCCCCAATGAAATATTCCTTTGACTTCAAAAGGCCGTGTAAGCCCCTGAGTTAGGAACGGATCGCTTCAATGCCCTAGACTATTCCTTTTCATAAATTAACCGGGGTTCAGCTTGAATTATTATTGTACAATTGATTGAATTACGAAAATCCTATTTTTTTATAAAATTTCGCCTCAGGTGCAGTCAAATAGATGTATTATATCACGCCTGTATTCCCCAAATGTGGATGGGACAATATACTATGTACTCTTTCACGTCGATGATGTTAGGCCGGTTTGCGTTACACACGCTACACTCGTTAGATCTTTAAAAATGTACTGCAAAAACAATAAAAATATTTCTATCTCTGTATCTATCTATATTATCACGCCAGATCCCTTAATACCTTTCCTTACATACCTCTATGGCTTCCTCCACTCACATAGTTCATCTCATACACGCTCGCCGGTTACGGAGACACTTAAGTTGCCCTTCAGATAAGACACGGTCTATTTGGTCATGGTAAGATAGTCTAGGTCTTCCCCGGTACCTAAATCCCTCTACGTTTAATTTGTATATCAGTTTTGTCATTCTTTCTTCTGACATTCTTTCTATATACCCAAACCAACGGAGCATACTCTTTCTCACCTTTACACCGATACTATCTTTCATACCTACACGCTTTTTTAACACGCTGTTGCGAATACGGTCGGTCAGCTTCACTCCGCACATCTTCCGCAGAGCTCGCATTTCGATCGCATTTGTCCTGCATTCATTCTTCTTTTGTCATACCCAGCTCTTGCTGCCATATAACAGCGTTGGCACAAGCACTCCATTATGTATGGCCAGCTGCACTTTTTGGCTTATGTGCCGGCTTCCAAGCAGCTTTCCCATCGCACCATTCACTCTATTCCCTGCACTCACTCTTCTCTCTATGTCAGCGGTGTATTTCCGATCCTTACTAAAGGTGCATCCAATATATTATACAAACTCGTTCACATGCTCCAGCACATCGTTACCAACCAAAATCTTAGCATTCATTCTGGTTTCCTTCCGTTCATAAACCATAATCTTGGTTTTCTTTACACTCAAGTGTAAGCCATTATTCATGCAGTCGTCTTTAATAGCTGTAACTACTGTTTACAGATCAATAATACAGATAATCAGCTGTTGGTGCTATTAAAACCGCGTCAACTGCGTATTATAGATGGTTTACCACTAGGTCATCTATATGTACACCTTTATTCATCGCTTTCAATTAAAATATTTGACGGAGAATAATTTTTGGGATGGTACGCGATAATGCGCGTGAAGTCCGATGGAATGTTGTGCGAGGCACAAGGGGGTTTCAGGTCTGGAAGAGGATGTTCGGATCAAGTCTTCTCACTCCGCAACATCGTAGAGAAGCATCTGGCAGTGGGGCGGAAGGTTTTCTGCGGTTTTGTGGATCTGGAGAAGGCATTTGACAGAGTTGTGTGAAAGAGACTTTGGGACATTTTGCCAGAGTATGGTATAGATGGCACTCTGTTGCGAGCCGTCCAGTCCACTTATGTGGACTGCAAGGTATGCGTACGGGTGGGTGGTAACAGGTCACCCTGGTTTGACGTTAAAATCGGCGTCAAGCAGGGTTGCGTGTTGTCCGCTAGACTGTTTATAATATATCTGGACAAAAGTCTTCAAAGACTGAAAGCGATGAATGAAGGTGTACAAATGGGTGACTTAGTGGTAAACCATCTACTTTATGCAGATGACGCGGTTTTAATAGCGCCAACAGCCACTGATCTGCAAACACTAGTCACAGTTATGAAAGACGACTGCATGATCAATGGCTTACACTTGAATGTGAAGAAAACCATGATTATGGTTTTTGAAAGGGAAGAAACCAGAACGAATGTAAGGATTGTGGTTTTTAACGGTGTGCTGGAGCAAGTGAATGAGTTTGTATATCTTGGATGCGCCTTCAGTAAGGATGGGAAATACACCGCTGACATAGAGAGAAGAGTGAGTGCAGGGAACAGAGTGAATGGTGCGATGGGAAAGCTACTCGGGAGCCGGCACTTAAGCCATAAGGCGCAGCTGGCCATACATAACGGAGTTCTTGTCCCAACGCTGTTATATGGTAGCGAGAGCTAAGTATGTAAGAAGGAGAATGAAAGTAGGATAAATGCGGTAGAAATGCGAGCTCTGCGGAAGATGTGCGGAGTGAAGCTGACCGACCGCATTAGCAACAGCATAGTAAGACAGCGAGTAGGTATGAAAGATAGTATCGGTGTAAAGATGAGAAAGGGCATGCTCCGTTGGTTCGGGCATATAGAAAGAATGCCAGAGGAAAGAATGACAAAACAGATATACAATGTGAAAGTGGAAGGATGCAGGTACCGGGGAAGACCTAGACTATCTTACCACGACCAAATAAACCGAGTCTTATCTGATGGAAAAGTCAAGAGTCTCCGTAACCGGCGAGCGTGTATGAGATGAACTATGAGAGTCGAGGAAGCCAGAGAGGTATGTAAGGAAAGAACCTGTTGGAACTCTGTACTCTCTGCCTACCCCGCAAGGGATCTGGCGTGAGGTTATAGATAGATAGATAGATAGGTACGTTCCGATTTTGGTAAAGGTAAAAAGTACGTTTATCTTCGTTTTATCCGAACATGGAGGGAATCTTAAAATAACACCAGGTTCTTGTCCGATACACTGATTTTCCTTGATATCCTTACTTTGGTAGCAAAACAGCAAAAGATGTTGAGAACAATTGAAGATTATTAATGTCACCAGAAAAAGGAGGCGAGACGAGCTAGACTCCTATGACAAGGATTGGCATCAGCTTGCGCTTAATCGTGATGAGTGTAAGAAAGAAGGGGAGGCCTTTGCCATTATGTGAGACAGTATAGGCTTATAATATAGGCTTTAATAACAGCTACAAGTAGATACTTGCATTCGTTCTGGTTTCTTTCCGTTCAAAAACCTTAATCTTGGTAATCTTTACATTAAAATGTGAGCCATTTTCCATGCAGTCGTCTTTCTTTCATTTCAGATCAGTGGCTGCTGGCGCTATTAAAACCACGTCATCTGCATATAAAAGATTCGTACACCTTTTTGTATACATTCATTCATCGCTTTCGGTAAAAATATTTGACGGAGATTAAGTTTTGGGAAGGTACTTTTCAATTCTGTTAACGGTTAAAGGGCTTATCTTCGTTTTCATGGCATGGCATGGCATGGCATGGTGGCCGAACATACAGGAAATCTTAAAATAACACTAGGTTCTAGTCCGGTACACTGATTTCCTTGATATTCTAATTTTGGTAGCAAAACAGCAAAGGATGTTCATAACAATTGCAGATTATTTTCATCAGAAAGAGGAGGCGAGACGAGTTGGATTTCTATAACATTGTCATCAGCTTGCACTAAACCGAGATGACTAGAAGAAAACCATGAAGTAGGACAGTATGGGCTTATAATAACAGCTACGAGTTGGTACTTGTCAAAGTATAACCAAACGCGGCCATTTTTTGCCTGTCATTTTGTTCGTGATCAAACATCCTCAACCATACAAAAGCATTACAAATTCATGTAACAGGAATCCAGGACGCCAACAAAGTGTCACAGGGTACAATTCATTACATTTTATTGCGTCATAACACATCAACGTTCGCTCAAGGGAAATTAGCCCAAGTGCGGTCCAGTCGTTACAACTTGACTGCTAGTTTTGAATTTAATCACTTCACGATTGGAAGGAGTTATGCACGTGATTGAAAATTGATTGGGGTTGATATTTAATGGTAAAATGTACGGTCAGAGAGATGAGATGCTAAACATTCTTGGTTTTTGAAATTGCTACTACACTTTTGTTTTGTATCAATTTCGTTATTTTTGTAAAAAGTAAAAGAAAATAAACACTGTTACTCCTACATTACCCAAAGGGGTGTGTACATATTGCGTACACCGAATTTTCGCTATTGGAATTATACCGGATACGATTCCAGATTCCGGACTGATATTGGGAATTTTTCGATATAAAAACTACCAGGTATAATACCACATACGTAATCATAAACTTATGCAAAATGTCACTAAACTATCTTTGGAACATGGTAGTTATGATGATTGCATTATAGCAGGCGGAAAAGGCGCTCTTAGCGACCGCGGTGTTCTTAGTGGTCACCAAGGTTAAACAGAGTTTGGGTCGGTCAATCTGAGATTAGTGTAAAGTTTTATTGCATTTACATATTCGAGCGTTTCCGTTATTCTGAATGCACGTTCTGCCAATCTGCCATCCTAATCATGAAGCAGTCACTATATTTGTACTAGTGTAGATCATAGTTACTGCGATATCGTTAGGACAGATGCATTGGCCCCGGAGACCACTTAAGGTTGGAAACCTCCCCCGAGGAGGACGGCGGCGTGCTGTGCCCCACGTGTCAGCGTGTCATCAAGTCTCCCCCCGATGGTGAGCTCTTTAGAGCGCGGCACAAGAGGGGCACCGGTGCGTTCCATACGGAGACCCCGAAGCCCATCCAAAGTGCTGATTTCAGCCATCCTGGAGTATTAAGTCGTCCTCGCGAGCACTTCCACGGCTCGCGGAATTTCTATGCAAGATTTTCTCCAGGAAAAAAAAGATGGAAACCTTATACGCGGCTTGATAAATTCCAACAGCAGATGACCACAAACCTGTCTCCACCAATCCGTACTGGGTCCACGACCTAACCTCTCTCCCCTCGATTTCTGAGAAGTCTTTGCCTACTGACTACTTATTAATGAATTACCTTTTAGTCTAAAATATGGCTAAATTTAACCGTAGGTAAAGCCAAATTATTAAAATTTTAACCTTTCAATTTAACCAATTCTAGGCGCCCATCTTAAAATTCTTGAATTTTAACTACTTACCGTATAAATTATTCAAATTCCTTTAGCGTCATAACGCAAGTAACAAACTTTGTGAAGTTCCCTAAAAAGATGAGCTTAATTATTTCGTCTAGACGAGAATTAATATCTTCTACATTTTGATGCTGACAGGTAGGTATTATACTATATTGACAAAAAAAAATATTTTATGAATATGTATTAATATATATTCATAAAATATTTTTTTATACTCTGTACTCTCTGCCTACCCCGCAAGGGATCTTTTTTTTTTTTTTTTTAGAAACGTAGCCCCACACTAGGATTTATTCCTGTATCGTGGGTGCGTTTACAAACATGAAAATTCACATGCACAAATACCCAGACCGGGACAAATAATTGTGGATTACACAAAGATTTGTCCCGTGCGGGAATCGAACCCGCGACTATTAGACACAGGTAGGCGAAGTGGCTTAAGTTCTTAACCACTGCGCTAAATCTGGCGTGAGGTTATAGATAGATAGATTAATATATTCGCATATAAGACGAACTATGAGAGTGGAGGAAGCCAGAGAGGTATGTAAGGAGAGAACCGGTTGGAACTCTGTACTCTCTGCCCCCCGCAAGGGATCTGGCGTGATGATATAGATATAGAAGACATTCAAATTGATGAATAATTAACATAAAATTTAGTAGACTGCCTCGTTGGTCTAGTCACGAATAACGCGCGTAGTGATAATAAGGTCCTAACTAAGCCTAGCCACAGTGCGACAAGGATATTTTGGCACGCGGATAACATTGACAGAGGGACGTTGATGTGAAATTAGGGTTATCATTTAGTAAAATTTTTCTAGACCTAACATCGTCGGCGAAACGTGGGTGTACTCAGTACACCTCTGCCACCCCCTCTGGGGAATATAGGCGTGACGGTGTGTGTAAAATTTTTCTACTTCTAGAACTTAAAAAAAAGGACTTGGGTCTGGTTTGGGGAGACGGCAACTCTGTGATTGTCATGATTTGACATTTCACTTAATGAGAGCGTTAGTTCCGATTATGGCCGCGGGCCAAAATATCTTTGTGGGACTGTGCTGTCTGAGATGGATGACAATGGTGAACGTTTGGGGCATTCTCATATTCGAGCGTCTCCGTACTTCGGAAGGCACGTTAAGTATTGGTTTCGGGTACTACTTAATGTGATAGTCGTTAAGCGAAATTGGAAGATTCATAGGCAGCGTGATAAATTCCAACAGCAGGCGGCCCCAAACATGCCTTCAGCAATCTGCACTGCCTCCGCGTGGTGGATAATAAACTAATCTCTGTCACCTCGATTTGTAAGTGAAAGCCTTCGCCGAGCCGTGAGTCAGTATTCAAAATTAAAATTAAAAGTTTTTTATTCATGTATACCAAAAGGCACATCAACGGCGAATACATCTCACACCTTCGGTTTGCCGATGATATCGTCATCGTGGCAGAGTCACTGGAACAGTTAAGCGAAATGCTGCATAGCCTAAATGGAGCCTCTCGAGGTGTCGGTCTCGGCATGAACTTGGATAAAACCAAGATCATGTTTAATGAACATGTCACGCCGGGACCGATCTACGTCGATGGTTCGATGCTCGAAGTTGTTCGGGAATATGCCTACCTTGGACAAGTTGTCCAATTTGGTAGAAACATCTTCGAGAAAGAAATCAACCGCAGGATCCAATTAGGTTGGGCAGCATTTGGCAAACTACGTCACGTTTTCTCTTCGCCTATACCGCAATGCCTGAAGATTAAAGTCTATAACCAATGCGTCCTACCTGTTATGACTTACGGGGCTGAGACGTGGCCACTCACAGTGGGACTAGTCCACAAATTCAAAGTCGCACAGCGGGCTATGGAGCGAGCTATGCTCGGCGTCTCTTTGAAGGATAAAATTCGTAACGAGGTAATCCGACAAAGAACCAAAGTTACCGACATAGCTCGCAGACTCAGTAAGCTAAAGTGGCAATGGGCTGGTCACATCTGCAGAAGGACCGACGGCCGATGGAGCAAGCGTGTCCTAGAGTGGAGACCGCGACTTGGTAAGCGTAAGGTAGGACGGCCCCCAGCTAGATGGACCGACGACCTCAAAAAGGTCGCTGGGACAGACTGGATGCGGAAGGCGGAGGACCGTGTGCAATGGCGCGTGTTAGGAGAGGCCTATGTCCAGCAGTGGACTGCGATAGGCTGATTGATTGATTGAAAAGGCACTTATGAATAGTCAAAAATACAAAACTATTAATTACTTAAGACTACCTCGTCCGGAAAATCATTGATGTGGAGAAGGAAAGCAAGCAACTCCACGGTTACTCTTTTTAAAAAATGAGAGTTTTACAATTCTTCTTGTATATATTGCATTCATGGGGTATGGGAGAACAGTGAAGCACGAGCTAAATAAATGTGCATAAGTATAGATAAAACATAAGTGTACTTAGATTCATGGTATCAGTCAGTGTCTACATAGTCCTCTCGTTTACAAAATAGGGACTTTGTAAAGTTTAATGATAGTGAGAGTAAGGGTTACTTTAACATATGTAAAGAGTGCGTACAAAATAATTAGTTACAGCGCCAGTGTAATGCCGAACAAGACAAAATTCAACAGTACTACGCTACATGTTTTAGCTTTCAGCTTTCAGCTTTTCTAACAGTGTTTAACATACTTTTTGATAAGTATAATTTATTATACTTATCAAAAAGTATGTTATTTAGATAACAACCTGTTAACAATAAATACCAATAAGACTAAATACCTTTGCCACATAAAACCAAAGCTGCAGAACCAAATACACCAATTATTATTAAAGTCCACTCACAATGTACTGATTTTGGAACCTGTAATTGCAGTATCATCGAACGTGTAAAAACTATAAGGTATCTTGGAGTAGAAATTGACGAACATCTCTCTTTTAAATCCCACATTTCAACATTATCTGGCAATGTTCGACGAATAACACACGTAATGCATCGCATCCGCGATGTCGCAGATTCCCAAACCACACAATTAGTATACGTTGCATTATGCGAATCAATAATTTCTTATTGCATTAATACATGGGGTGGCGCTGGTGTAACCGTTATGTTCGAGATAGAGCGTGCTCAGAGGGCAGTTCTGAAGTTAATGCTCAAGAAAAATAGAAAGTTTTCTACAGTTACCCTTTACTTGGAGGCTCAAGTCCTCAACGTAAGGCAAATCTTCATATTAAAAACTGCTCTTAGACTTCATAAAAAGATATTAAACAGTAACATTTACCAACTTTTATTAAAAAAAAGATTATTCAGAGCTCCACCCTTAAAGATAAAATCTAAGTTCGCACAACGTTTCTCACCTTTTTTAGGTCCCCACATATACAATTCTACCCTAAAACATTGTGATATTAAAATGAATTCTTTATACATCGCAAAGAAAAAAATTAAGAAATGGCTATTGCAATTATCTTACATCGAGACAGAAGATATAATGAAAATAATATCATAGTTTATTCACATATTTTATGTACAAACTTAATAATATACTATTTTAAATAAATAAAAAGACACACACACACACACGCACGCACGCTCATTTTCTGTGAACCATATTAACTTAATGATTTGATTTTTACCTTTTATTAATTTCATTTTTTTATATTATTCTTCGTTCGTACTCTTACCTCCTGACGCATTGTGACTTAGCAAGTGTTTCAGTAGGGCCCTCACGATACAGGCTATGCCTAGTGTGGGGACCAATAGTACTAGATTAATGTATCAAGATTTGTATTCTCAAACATACCTACACATTTAATAACTATTGTAATATTAGTCATAAGAACATGTTTGTATTTTTGAGAAAGAAATACAGTTCATTATTATTATTAGTATTATTATTATACCAAGACACATTGCTTCAGATATTATTAACATAAATGAATATATATTCGTTTCTAGTAAATATAATGAAAATGGCTACATTCTACATATTAAGGTCAATAGAGATGAAATTTATGATAACAATATGAGTTTTCTCATTACCCTAATTTTTTGCTACTCCCTTATAAAAAGATCTTTATTTTGTATGTGAGCTTAAACCTCAATTAAAATATATGCGCACAACAAAAAGCTGGTCATTGTGACAATCTTTAGCTTGACAATGATTGAATTAAATTGTCACGTCAATCTTAGAGCCGTTTGTCTTGCATTGGAGTTTCAGCTGATGATGAACTTGTACCTGTAGCTAGCGGACCTTCTACTATCTTTAACGCTGGTAAAAAAACGAAAATATGAACGGCAATAAAATTTTACAACCGAAAGTCACGTGCTCAGAGCAATGAACTATCGATTGCGGCAAGGGAATAGAAACCGAAAGCCTACCACTTCGCTAGTCCTTTAGCTCAATTGAGGCTTTCAAACGTCCTTTGTCGGACAGACGGGTCTGTCATTGCCCGTATATTCTGAGAAAGACCTACCTGATAGACCAGCCTAAATTGTTCTCCTATACCCCATAACAAAACATATATGGAAAGATTGTAATAATATTATTGAAAGAGTAACTGTGGAGGTTCATCGACTTCTTTTCCAGAGAAATGATGTTCTAAAGTGTTATTAGAGTCCTTGTTACTTTTTTGGTGAGTCATAAAAACATGGTTTATATGAATAAATAATATTCTTATTCTTATTCTGCAAACATTGATTATGCAAACATTCTGAGCAGTTTCCAACGCCGTGTAGTAAGCTGCTATCACGTGCCAACGAGCTGGGTAGAGGTATTTTTGTATTTTTTTATGAAATAAGTATAGTGCGACAAGGATCTTTTGGCCCTTGGATTACATTTTGGAGGTAAATGTGAATTTAGAGTTACTTCCAAGGCGATTTTTAATAGATAGGTCAGCATGGTTACTAATTAAAATAAGAACTTGAGTTCTTAGATTTACGCGAATATTACACATGAAATAAAACTATTTTACGGATTTTATCGCGGTTTATTTTTGTTTTTTAGTTCCCGACGTTTCGAGTGCTTTGCCTTGAGTGTCAAAGGACACACAAGAGCACATGTTAAGGATTCATACCATTTTGTTAGTGAAATCAAAAATCTACATCTTACTGACAATGAAACTATGGTCAGTTTCGATGTCCAGTCACTATTTACATGCCTACCTGTACAAGACTGTGTCGAAATTGTTGAAAGGAAACTAGCGGAGAACAACATGCCAGTGGAATACTCAGAACTATTAAGACACTGCCTTACATCTGGCTACTTATTGTAGAAGGAGCAGTTCGACAAGCAAGTAGATGGCGTGGCAATGGGCTCCCTAAGCCTAAATACTGTATCTCCCATTGTTGCCGATATATTCATGGAAGACTTTGAGGAGACAGCCCTTCGTACCTCACCTGTAAAGCCAAGTTTTTACAAGCGGTACGTAGATGATACTTTCACAATATTACCATCTGACAAAATCGATGTTATTCCTACATCATCTTAACTCCATTAACCCTAAAATTCAGTTTACAATGGAGTTAGAGGCAAACAATTCGCTAGCTTTCCTAGATGTATTAGTAATCCGTAACCCCAACAACACCTTAAGCCATACGGCTTATAGAAAAAATACCCATACTGATAGGTATTTAAACGGTGAATCTCAGCACCATCCAACACAGTTAGCTACCGTGGGTAAATCTTTGTTTCAGAGAGCACAAGGGATCTGTGACAAGAAACATCTGGCTGCCGAGCTTCAACATGTCAAGCAAGTCCTGCACGATAATAAGCTTCGAGTCCCACGCCAACGTCACAGTGACTGAGTGAAACCAGCCACAGTCGAGCGTCTCCCTGCAGTACTACCTTAAATGAGAGGAGTCACGGACAAGATTGGCTACATCTTGAAGCGTGCTTCAATTAAAACATTTTATAAGCCGCCGAAGAAGATCAGTCAATTTTTACCATCTGTCAAGTGTCAGATCCCTCTACAAGATGCAGGAGTATACAAGCTTGATTGTGAATGCGGTCTCTCTTATATAGGACAAACAAAAAGACCGATAAAAACACGGGTTAAAGAACACATAGCTGACCTAAAACACCGTCGCTCAAAGAAGTCTGCAGTCTGTGAACATGTCCTTGACCGCACCCGCCATAACATCAGATTTGATAGACCACAAGTTCTCGTGAAAGAACACCGATTCCTACCAAGGATGGTTCGCGAGGCTATTGAAATTAAAAAAACATCCTAATTTCAATAGAGAAGATGGCTGGGTGCTTCCATTGACTTGGGATCCAGTAATTAATATAATCAAATCCAAAACCAAGCATAACACTGCAAGACCTCTAGACACCGTGAGCTGCGTAGATCGGACCAACAACAACAAAAATAATTAAGAAATTTGAGGGTACCCCGGAACAACTATGCCTTTTGGACGTCTAACACCTCAGTCCCTCCCGTGACCATGGGTGCTGCAAAGCACTCGAAACGTCGAGAACTAAAAAACAAAAATAAACCGCGATAAAATCCGTAAAATAGTTTTATTTCATAAGGAATGTTGTTCCGATGGAATGTTGTGCGAGGCACAAGGGGGTTTCAGGTCTGGAAGAGGATGTTCGGATCAAGTCTTCTCACTCCGCAACATCGTAGAGAAGCATCTGGCAGTGGGCCGGAAGGTTTTCTGCGGTTTTGTAGATCTGGAGAAGGCATTTGACAGAGTTGTGCGAAAGAGACTTTGGGACATTTTGCCAGAGTATGGTATAGATGGCACTCTGTTGCGAGCCGTCCAGTCCACTTATGTGTACTGCAAGGCATGCGTACGGGTGGGTGGTAACAGGTCACCCTGGTTTGACGTTAAAATCGGCGTCAAGCAGGGTTGCGTGTTGTCCGCTAGACTGTTTATAATATATCTGGACAAAAGTCTTCAAAGACTGAAAGCGATGAATGAAGGTGTACAAATGGGTGACTTAGTGGTAAACCATCTACTTTATGCAGATGACGCGGTTTTAATAGCGCCAACAGCCACTGATCTGCAAACACTAGTCACAGTTATGAAAGACGACTGCATGATCAATGGCTTACACTTGAATGTGAAGAAAACCATGATTATGGTTTTTGAAAGGGAAGAAACCAGAACGAATGTAAGGATTGTGGTTTTTAACGGTGTGCTGGAGCAAGTGAATGAGTTTGTATATCTTGGATGCGCCTTCAGTAAGGATGGAAAATACACCGCTGACATAGAGAGAAGAGTGAGTGCAGGGAACAGAGTGAATGGTGCGATGGGAAAGCTACTCGGGAGCCGGCACTTAAGCCATAAGGCGACGCTGGCCATACATAACGGAGTTCTTGTCCCAACGCTGTTATATGGTAGCGAGAGCTGGGTATGTAAGAAGGAGAATGAAAGTAGGATAAATGCGGTAGAAATGCGAGCTCTGCGGAAGATGTGCAGAGTGAAGCTGACCGACCGCATTAGCAACAGCATAGTAAGACAGCGAGTAGGTATGAAAGATAGTATCGGTGTAAAGATGAGAAAGGGCATGCTCCGTTGGTTCGGGCATATAGAAAGAATGCCAGAGGAAAGAAATACAAAACAGATATACAATGTGAAAGTGGAAGGATGCAGGTACCGAGGAAGACCTAGACTATCTTACCACGACCAAATAAACCGAGTCTTATCTGATGGAAAGTCAAGAGTCTCCGTAACCGGCGAGCGTGTATGAGACGAACTATGAGAGTCGAGGAAGCCAGAGAGGTATGTAAGGAAAGAACCTGTTGGAACTCTGTACTCTCTGCCTACCCCGAAAGGGATCTGGCGTGAGGTTATAGATAGATAGATAGATAGATTTCATAAGAACTTGAGTAAATTTCATAGCAAATGGTAACTCTGAGACTGCCGTGAAGTGACATTTCACTTGATGACAGCGTTAGTTCCGATTTTGGCAGCGGGCCAAAAGATCCTTGTGGGACTGTAATAAAAAGTGTTATTAAAATTTACGTCATTAACTTTTTAACCTGATGTCCAGTCGGGGCTGTGTAGAAAATAAAGGCGTGATGTTTGTTTGTTTAAAGTAAGACTACGGTCAAAGCAACGCGTCTAGCCGCTTCTGCGATATAGTGCCTCCCCTCAGTCTGAGAGGAGGCCCGTGCCCAACAGTGGGACAGTTTCTTAACAGGGCTAATATTATTATTATATAATCTAGACTCCCTAGACCAACGAGGCAACCCTAGTCAATTATTGTTAAGCGAAAAGTAATTATAGTCTTTATTGAGCTGATGGCAACTTAAAGTAATATACTCTCAAAGGAGTGTCCGTAAAACAAAGTTTAAACAACTCAAGTTGAGACAGTCCGCATCGATGACCATTGTAAACTGCGAAGCACAACTTTATTTAATTGGCACCCGGACTTGTTGGGTACTACCTATCCTGTAAGGGTGATTATCCTCTGCAACTGAATCTGTAGCTTAAAAAAATGCATTTATAATAAAAAACTGGTAACCTAATTTGTGACCTGACTTGATTTTGGCACCTGTGGCACATAATTTACTACTACTAAGTTAAGTTTTGCTTAACGGGCTTGGCTTAAGACAGGGATATGTAGATGTGTGATTGATGAAGCTTCTGCTTTGAAATCCAAAATGTGTCCGGAATTTTCGCTTTCGCTATAATCTACAGGAGAAAAAATCTATTTCTATTCTACAAAGATACTTACAAATCCAATCTTAGTACTGCTTACACAGTATGAAAAAAAATATGGTAAAATAGTTTTCTCAATTCTGAAAGGAGTAGAAACAAAGTACATTCACGTTCTACTGAGATTTGTACGTCCCAGTTTGACATGAATTAGTAATGTGTATAGCTGAGAAGGCAATTGTTGTTTTTCATAAATATTACGCTCTTTTACTCGTAAGCATACTGTCAGTTCTTCTACACGTGCAGCCTGTAGGTCAATTACACGCAGCGTGGGTCGAAAATGCACTTAGGGCACTGATGGGGAGGTCATGGCCTCGCATTGCGTCGGGGATGCTTACAGAGACAACGGTTGACGGGTTTGCTGCCATCATGAGGAAACGATGCCTGTCCCTGCTTAGATGTGTTCGTGGCAGTTCCATCACTATCTTGAGTGTGTTTTTGGATAGGTGGGAATCTCCGATGATGCGGAGATGGATGCAGCTCCACACCTAATTATATATTTTTTTAAATACTCACTTATATTAAGTACTATTTAACAACCTATGGTCCTAGATAGTCAAAATAAATTATTTATTATTGCTATTATTACTGTAGGATATTGGGCCTTATTTTTTTAATTACCCATCAGATCGACCTCCGTCCCGAATACAAGAGTGTTCGCGCCCGCGCCTCAAATAGAACGCGATGCTAGTGTGTGCTTGGGAACTATCGTGGTGCGCGAAACTGACGATGGAGCTTAATTTTAATTATTTTAAGCGCGTAAAATAATTAAAATTAAGAGAAAAGAGTACCAAAAGTAAGCCGTAAAACTTCGTAAAAGACCATTAGACGTGAATGCTGGTGGTAGTGTGGTCTATCATTATCAGCGAAAGACCTTGACCATAGGGCATAGATCTTCCGAAGACCGCCACAATGACCGGCTCTGTACTGTACTCATTATTATTTAAATCTATATTATTTTTATGTATGTATCTTGATCAGATTCACGGGTTTTACCCGAACCTTTGAAATACTTGAATGGGTAGAATACGTAGTACGTCCCTTTGCGAGAAGTAATGTTATGTAGGTGAGGTATTATTATTACATCTATAATTATATTAAAATTATTCTCTCTGTTTATCATTTCTCCATCTAATTAATTGACCCAAAGCAAACTTCGTGCCCACCCGTGACCGAAGTTTCAAAGTTGAATCGCCCATAATTGGCACCGCAGTTCGCCGGGATAGACTTCAAGTTTTCTAACTGAATTAACTGTCATCTAAATTACCTAGCTTCGCTTTGTAGACGGCTCGTAGTTGATAATATAATGATAGTTCTAGTCTATTAGATTTTCGAGGTTAACTAGAATAAATTAAAGAGTTTTAGGGGATGGAGCTAATAGTGAATGCAGATACATTTTGTAAAGATGCTTGATAACTTGACTGTAAAGATGACTTATAACAGAAACTTAGTAAGCTAAATAAGTCTCAAACATAAAAAATAGAAAGATTTATCTATATCAACACGCAAGATTATTTGCGAGATAGGTAGATAGTATTGAAAATGGATAGTTAAATCGGGATAATATCTACTATTCACATGCATCTACCATGCCTGTGAATATTACAGTTTTGTTTGAAGAGCGAATAATATACCCCCTCATATGTAAGATACACGTGATTTTGATTTTAGTAGGGACCTATTATTTTACAACAACCAATAAAAACATTTTGATTGCCGAGAGTATGCGTAATTATACACATTACCTTTCCATATATAACATTTTTAAAAAAAGGGAAACCGACTTAAAAAGGAAAAAAAATATTTAAAGTTTGTGCCAGTTACTGCAGTCGGTTACTTGGCACCGACTTCAAATATTTAATATTTGCTTTTAAAGCCGGTATCCCTTTTTTTGAAGAATTTACAATTTTAAGTGATGAGTGAATTGATTATTAATATTTATATACCTATATGCTTAGTTCTACAGTAAGGTACGATTGATATAATACCCATAATAACGGAATCTATACATCTGTTCTATTTGCCGCTAAGGGATCCCCTGGTGTATCCAATTCAAAGTCCAAGTTTCAATACCGATTTCATTAAAATGGGACCGTCTTGAAACTATACTAAACACACCGCAAAAAGAATGATCAAAATCAGTTCATAAATAAAGACGTTATAAAAAATTATCAAGCTCCTTTATTGAATTCGCTTAATATTTTGATGAGTTTTATGGTATGATATCTATAGAATTAACAAAATACTTGTAATAGCTTAATCTATAAATTCGTATTCTTTGTCGTTAAAGAGTTCCTTGGTGTATCTTCAAAGTCCAAGGTCCAATACCGATGAAATTGAAGTGGGACCACCTTGAAGCAAAAATAATCATCACAATCGGTCTACAATTGACGGAAATATCGGTGAACATACATAAAAAAGCATACATACAAACGAACATAGAACCTCCTCCTTTTTGAAGTCGAATAATTAATAAGAATAATGTATGCAAAAAAAGATGTGTAATATCTTGATATTTTTATCTGATAGTTACCAATGACACCTTCCATCTGTGGCTATAGAAAAAGCGAGTTAAGTGGTATATTAAAAAAAGATACTATATTACATCACAACTAAATATATTTCCCAAAAACGAATTAATTTAAAAAAACACACACACACACCGTCACGCTTATATTCCTCAAGCGGGGGTGGCAGAGGTGTACTAAGTACACCCACGATTCGCCGTGGCAGTGGTGTACTAAGTACACCCACGATTCGCGCACGATGTTAGGCCCCATGTAATAAAGGGCGAGCCTATTGCCATATACTGGGCACAATTCCAGACTCCGGACTCGTACGGGAAGTTTTCGTTAGAAAAACTACACTTGTCCGACCTAGGATTTGAATCCAGGACCTCGTGATCACAAAGCGATGCGCTTTGCCACCCGACCAACGAGGCAGTCAATTAATTAAAGAATAAATAATATTGTATCTAACACTAGTAAGTTAAAAGTGTTTTGCTAAAATATGTTCAAAACTCTATTTTCATCGATGAAATATAAACAACAATCATCAAAATCTTTTTTTTTTTTTTTTTAAACGTAGCCCCACACTAGGATTTATTCCTGTGTCGTGGGTGCGTTTACAAACATGAATATTAACATACACAAATACCCAGACCGGAACAAATAATTGTGGATCACACAAAGATTTGTCCCGTGCAGGACTCGAACCCGCGACTATTAGACGCAGTGGGCAGAGCGGCTTAAGCTCTTAACCACTGCGCTAAATCGTCCGTCAATCGTTAAGAATTTTGTTATAACTCTTCCAAATAAGCGTCGTAATATATCAACTCATATACTCGCGCTCACGCATATATATACGTGCACAAACACACGCATAGGGGCACACACACACGCACACACACATACGTTTTTTTGCTTTGTTTTTAATTATTGTTAGTTGTAAGTAAACAATGTCTATTTTATACTTAAGTTAGCTTCTGTTGGAATGCTGCGCCTTCTGGAGCTGGGCGTTAATGGCTGCAGTACAGTTTTAACTAATGTAGCTATTACCATACACAATTTAATTTTGTACATTGTTATGCTACCAAAATAAATAATTTGTAATTTCTTTTACGTAATAAATAACAATATATATATATATATATATATACACTCTATCCAATGCCAAACCAATGTTGCCATATTCGAAAATTGAAAATAATATATCAAAAGCTCACTTCGAAGCCACACACGCATCGGTAACAAACCGCCGGCGAGCGATTCATGCGCATCTCAGATAACGCGATGTCAGTTCGAATTAAGAATACAATTCTCCGTCATAGCGTTAATTTAACGGACGTATGACAGATCATTTAGTTGTTAATGGATTGAGTCACCGGTAGTTAGTAATAAATAGATATAAATTTATTTATGAAGTTCATTTCATATTGTAATATTATTATTAAAAATATATAGTATTGGCAAAACAGACAAACAATGTGAAAGTGGAAGCATGTAGGTACTGGGGAAGACCGTGACTATCTTATGAGTCGTGTATGAGTCGAACTATGAGAATGGAAGAAGCCAAAAAGGTGTGTAAGGAAAGAACCGGTGGGAACTTTTCACTTTCAGCCTACCTCATAGGGTTCTAGCGTAATGATATAGACAGATATAGTATTCTAACAGTTCGTTATTATAACCCCGTCAAAAATCGTCGAAGCAATAAGCTATTATTCTGAATAAGGAAAATAAGTAAATAAATAGTAACACGCCTCGCCAATATTCCCCAAGCGAGGGTGGCAGAGGTGTACCGTGTACAACCGCTTTTCGACGGAATTGTTAGGTCTCATATAACAGGGGGCGAGCCTGCCATATACCGGGCAAAATTCCAGACTCCCAACTGATACTGGGAATTTCTCGATAAAAAACCACATTTGTCCAACCTAAGATTTGACCCCAGGACCTCATTTTCGCAAAGCGTATTATTCGCCATTACAACGAGGCAGTCACATATAAGTAAATCTTTGAAGGGGCAGAAAGATTCTTGAGTAAATTGTAATGGAAGACCTGGATTGCACAGGTGGATCGATGACCTGGCGAAGATTGCAGGTAAAATCTGATGATATATAGTACGAAGTCAGTCGTCGTGGTGATCTTTGGGGGAGACCTTAGGCCTGCACTGGACGTTTTTTGGCTGATGAAAAACAGAAAGAAAAGACATCTATTCAACCACACACACATAGACAACGAGATACTAAGAATAACAAAAAATAAAACATTTACAAACACCAGAGCTTGTGTGTGGAAAAAGAATACTGCTTCAGCATAATTGCTACAATACAACGTTTTATCATGGTGCGGTGCTGGTATCTGGCAGCACAAATAAAAAGGGTGACGTCAGAGATGCCAATTTGGTCTTAAAATGGAATAAATAACGATATAATTATATATAGGAAGAAAGAATTATATGTACCTCGGATGTAGGAACCGGGAAAGACCTAGACTATCTTACCATGACCAAATAGACCAGGTCTTATCTAAAGGACAAGTCAGGAGTCTCCGTAACCGGCGAGTGTGTATGAGACGAACTATGAGAGTAGAGGAAGCCAGAGAGGAAGGAAAGAGCCTGTTGGAACTCTGTACTCTCTGCCTACCCCGCAAGGGATCTGGCGTGATGATATAGATAGATAATTATATATTTAATAAAAAAATAATGATGATGAGATGATGATATCTAGATAGATAGATAGATAGATAATGATGATGTAAATCTTTTAAACTGTGCGTTGCTTTTACAGTCACACCTCCATTCCCTAATTAGGGGTCAATAACTGTGTTTTATCAGAAGGGCAAATCAAAAGTCTCCGTAAACGGCGAGCGTGTATGAGACAAACTATGAGAGTGGTGGAAGCCAGAGAGTTATGTAAGAAAAGAACGTGTTGGAACTCTGTACTCTCTGACTACCCCGCAAGGGGTATGGCGTGATGATATAGATAGATAGATTTTTTCATTTTCAAGGTAATTGCAAAGCTACGTAATATTATAGCGGACACAATTTAAGACATCGGACTGTTACTGATATTTTTCTTTACAAAAACCCAATAGCATTTTATTCTGTTGGATATTGGAGCCGTGGTCAACAGCTTAAGTTGCTCGGCCTACTGCGTACAATAATCGCGGGTTCGATTCCCACACGGGCCAATCTTTGTGTGATTCACAATTGTTTGCTTCAGTCTGGGTATTTGTGTATGTGAATTTACATGTTTGTAAAGCGATTGGAGAAGATTTGGAGGAACCGTAGCATCAATCGGAACACCAAGGTCAAACTCATGCGCACCCTTATCTTCTCCATATTTACGTACGCTTCTGAGACCTGAACTTACAAGGCCCGAATCCGATCGAGAATAGATGCATTCGAAATGTGGTGTTGGCGGAAAATGTTGGGCATACCATGAACTGTACGCCGAACAAATGCATCTGGTCTGTCGGAATTAAAGATCAAGACTCGCCTGTCTACAGTCTGCATGCAGAGACTCTTTAAATACTTCGGACACGTGGCCCGACGAGAACCAGATTCCTTGGAAAAGCTAATAGTAGTTGGCCACGTGAAAGAAAACAGGAGTAGAGGAAGAATGCCAACCAGATGGACAGACGTCATCAGAGAGACCACGAGCACCAGTATTCCGGGTGCCATCAAACAGGCTGAATGCCGGGAAGCCTAGAGAGCGCTTGTGCAAAACCTTGACTGTGGTGGTCACGACCCTCAGTCATGAGGAACCGACAAAGAAGAAGAAGAAACGCACCCACAACACAGGAATAAATCCTAGTGCGGGGCTAAGTACTTTTTAAAGTAAAAAAAAATAAAAATGCTATATCTATAACTCCATGATCTCATGATCACCAGCCATCAGTCTGGTGTCAGGTCATTATCATATTTAAAAGCTATAAAATTCATGTAAAATCCTTGTTTTCATAAACAACAACCCTTTTAAAATAATCTTAAAATACTTAAGCAGAAATGATTAATAAAATTTAATTCAACCCTCTTCAAACACATCATTTTAGCACATCATTTTATTCAGTAACGGTTGGAGCTATGAACCGTAAACGGTCGCACCTTTACCGGTCGTAAACCGTAAAGTAAACGAAACGTAAACGTTACGTATACGGGAATCGTGACTGTTACTGTTTTACGTTTAAATTTATGAGTATGTGGCCACTGAATTTGGGATGATTTTGTTTTATTACAATAATTAAAATACTGATTACTTTAAACTACATCTTTGATCTAGCGGTGCGTAATGTGATCATCTTCTTCATCATCATCATGAATTCATCATGTGCGATCTTAGGGGGAGGGCAGTGTTTTGTATATGGGGATGGTTCGTAGTCACGAGATCTTGGGTTCAATCTCTAAGATGGCATACGGAGCATTTCCCTTTTAAAAATCATCGTATTATTCTGAAATCTGGCTTTGAAAACAGTTTAATATCAATAGGGTTGCCCCGTTGACTGCCTTGTGGGTCTAGTGGCGAAGCGCATCGCTTGGTGATCACGAGGTCCTGAGTTTTTGCAAGTTTTTCCAACGAAAACTTCCCAGTACGAGTCCGGAGTCTGGAATTGTGCCTGGTATATGGCGCCCCCTATTACGTGAGACCTAACATTGTCAGTGAAAAGTGGGTGTACTCAGTCCACTTCTGCCTCCCCCGTTTGAGGAATATAGGCGTGATGGTGTGTTTCCATTATGTTGGGACCAAGCATTGTTGGTAAAATATGGGGGTAGGGAATACTCCCTAGGCATGAAATAGGCACTCACATAAGACGTACTCTACCCAGCTCTTGTTATTAAAATATATAATGAAAAAGCAGTGATAGCCTAGTGGTCAGACCGTTGGGCTGCAGAGATGTCGGAAGCGAACCCAGGCACGCACCTCTGTCTTTTCGAGGCATGTGCGTTTTTAAAATTAACTATCACTTGCTTTAACGGTGACGGAAAACATCGTGAGGAAACCAAGAGTTTCTCGAAATTGTGTTAAGTTCGCCAACTCGCACTTGGCCAGCGTGGTGGACTATGGCCTAAACCCTCTTTGTTTGAGAGGAGGCCTGTGCCTAATGGTGGGGCAGTTTCTTAACAGGGCTAATAGAAAAAAATCGAACGATCTTTATTTATACATATAAGAAAATAAAAAAGGAACAATGATAGAGATTTAATGAAGAGCACAAGGATCTTCCACACCACAAGGATATTCTTCATTTCCATGTATGACATTGACAGGAGAGCGTTGGTGTGAAATTAGGGTTGACATTTAGTAAAATTTTCCTACTTCCAAGGAGATATTTCATCAGATGGGTTAATAATTAAAAACAGAAATTGGGTAAATTTCATACCAAACTTCCTGCGCCGAAAAGATCCCTGTATTAAGTAAAAATTCTCATAAAAGACATCTCCACTATCAACACTACATCTGAAATCACATCGCTGACCCATTTTCGTTCTAAAATGGAATTTCTAAAATTCAAAATGCAACCGTCGACCGGAAATGAATCCGTTAGCGGGAGTCTGTCGTGATACGGATCTGATGGAGCCGCGCGGCCGACATCCGGTTGGTTCCCGCCTTTATGGGTTCCAATTTCAAATCGCCCGTTCAGTTTGGCGGTTCGTCGTGTTCGATTTTTGAAAGTAAGTTGCCGCCGTTTACAGTAATGTTTTTTTTTTAACTTATAGTCAAAGGATCTTAATTTTTTTCAATGATTGTGCTGTCATCATTTAGTTATTAATCTATCTATCTATCTATATCATCAAGCCAGATCCCTTGCGGGGTAGGCAGAGAGTACAGAGTTCCAACAGGTTTTTTTCCTTACATACCTCTCTGGCTTCCTCCACCCTCATAGTTTGTCTCATACACGCTCGCCGGTTACGGAGACTCTTGATTTTACCTTCAGATAAGACTCAGTCTATTTAGTAGTAGTAAGATAGTCTAGGTCATCCCCGGTACCTACATCCTTCCACTTTTGTATTGTATATCTGTTTTGTGATTCTTTCTTCTGACATTCTTTCTATATGCCCGAACCAATGGAGCATACCCTTTCTCATCTTTGCTCCGATACTATCTTTCATACCTACTCGCTTTCTTACTACGCTGTTGGTAATGCGGTCGGTCAGCTTCACTCCGCACATCTTCCACAGAGCTCGCCTTTCTACCTCATTTATCCTACTTTCATTCTCCTTCTTACATACCCAGCTCTCGCTACCATATAACAGCGTTGGGACAAGAACTCCGTTATGTATGGCCAGCTGCGCCTTTTGGCTTAAGTGCCGGCTCCCAAGTGGCTTTCCCATCGCACCGTTCACTCTGTTCCCTGCACTCACTCTTCTCTCTATGTCAGCGGTGAATTTCCCATCCTTACTGAAAGGCGCATCCATGATATACAAACTCATTTACTTGCTCCACCATATCGTTACTAACCACAATCCTTGCATTCGTTCTGGTTTCTTCCCTTTCAAAAACCATCTTGGTTTTATTTACATTCAAGTGTAAGCCATTGTTCATGCAGTCGTATTTCATAACTGTGACTAGTGTTTGCAGATCAGTGGCTGTTGGCGCTATTAAAACCGCGTCATCGGCATAAAGTAGATGGTTTACCACTAGGTCACCCATTTGTACACCTTCATTCATCGCTTTCAGTTTTTGAAGACTTTTATCCAGATATATCATAAACAGTCTAGCGGGCAAACCTGCTTGACGCTGATTTTAACGTCAAACCAGGGTGACCTGTTACGCGGCCCCCCTAACCGACACCCTGACCTCTTACCATCCACCCGTACGCATGCCTTGCAGTCCACATAAGTGGACTGGACGGCTTGCAATAGAGTGCCATTTATACCATACTCTGGCAAAATGTCCCAAAGTCTCTTTCGCACAACTCTGTCAAACGCCTTCTCCAGATCTACAAAACCGCAGATAACCATCCGGCCCACTGCCAGATGCTTCTCTACTATGTTGCGGAGCGAGAAAACTTGATGCAAATATCCTCTTCCAGACCTGAAACCCCCTTGTTCCTCGCACAACATTCCATCGGACTTCTCGCGCATTCTCCGTTCTATAATTTTACCGTACACCTTGGCTGTCACGCTTATCAAACTGATGACTCTGTAATTGGCGCAGTCAT
This sequence comes from Phalera bucephala, assembly GCA_905147815.2. Lineage (NCBI taxonomy): Eukaryota > Metazoa > Arthropoda > Insecta > Lepidoptera > Notodontidae > Phalera > Phalera bucephala. The sequence goes on along the minus strand of LR990626.1, from coordinate 22,167,822 downwards.
ATTGTGAACCTTTGCCTTTATACAAGGTTACTATGACTGCGCGGCGCCAATCTGTAGGGACTCTACCGGTCCTCCAGCAAAGGTTTGCAAGGGCCCGGAAAGCGTCCCTGACGCAGGTTCCACCATATTTGATCATCTCGGCAGATATCATGTCTATTCCCGCAGCTTTAAAATTTTTCATACTTCCTATCGCCCATTCAACTTCTTCCATAGTGATGTCCTCTGTTGATTCTGGTGCCGCAAACTCGCCTTTGGGCACGTCTGCGGCACCAGTATCCGTGGCATCTCCATACATTTCTCTCGCCAAAATATTCACTCCAACGGTTTAGCACAGCTTGTGTGTCTGCAAGAATCCGTAGATTTTTAGTTATTAATAAGATAATAATTTGTTATTCCTAATGTAAACGTCTTTTTTGGTAAATTTCATAGTTCATTGGAAAGGGTTTTAGTTTTTCAACCCGCTTGTACATTTTTCTTTTGCTTCGAATCCATTTATCTTGACGATTTTTTAATACCGTTCTCGGTATTAATATTTTTTTTTTTAATTGTGACTTCTCAGTGATTTATGTCGCTAACTGTATATAATTCAAATATATCTCTCTATATTTCCCTCTTCTTAAGAAAGTGACACTAATCTCATCTCAAATAAATCTATACCATCACGCCGGATCCCTTTCATGCGGTAGGTAGAGAGTACAGTGTTCCTAAATGTTCTTTGCTTATAGACTTTTCTCGTTTTCTTCACTCTCATATCCTCTAAAAACTTCATAATGTCCGCATTTCACCTACACAATTATCACAATCATTTCATTGTTTCCCTCATTAAAAAGATGCCCGCAAACAATCGAACGAAAACGAATGAGCATGTACAGTCCACCTCGTAAATACCACTCGATATAGTCTCCGTACACACAACTAGAACATATATCGTCAAACGTCGCGCGTTCATACGCTTGGGCCGGCAATAGATTTTACTGATACGTATCTCCGTAACAGTTGGTGTTAAATCTCCGCGTGCCAACTTATTTATGTGGCTGACTGTACGTTCACGAGTGTTGCTTAACATTGTTCGGGTTGTAAGTGAATTGTTGGAATGTCTGTGTACAATTCTTACTCTTTAGTGCTCAATCCTTTTTTTTGTAAAGAAAAGAAGATTACAACAAATCACCACTTTTGTCTATAATACGGATATGTCTGTAACTGGACGGCTTGGTCCATTAGTTAAGAGCTTAAGCTACTCTCCTCATTGAATTTAATAGTCGGCGGTTTGATCATGGCACGAGACAAAACAGTCTGTGTGTTCGACGTTCGCGTATGTAAATTTCAATCGTAAACGCACTAAGTACCTATGGGGCTATGTTTAAAAAATTGAATAATAATACTTATCATGGCATATTCAACACACCCAAATACGACTGGGCTATTTGGTTTAATTGAGTAGTATCCTATGGCTATTTTCGGGCTCCATTATCAGAGCATCTTAGTGGTTCCATGTTATTAATAATAATATTCTTTATTGCAGCCCTGGAGGCTATATCAATACAATTGTATACAGTATAAAGTAAAAATTAAAATACATTGTAAAAACACAACAAAAGATAAAAATAAAAAGAAGAAATTAAAAGTATAACATATAAAAGTATAATATTTATACCGATCTAATGAGATCTACAGTCGTGTCGTGTCACTTGCAATTCGCATGCTGGTGTACAGATAGCCAAACCTAAACATTGGATTATTTAAGCCTTCACTCACCGCCTGTAAGATGCTATTATCGGAGTGGCGTAATCGTTCCCAAAAAGAAGCTATGCGGGTTCGCATTACAGCGTAAAAGTCTGACACTCTCGCCTCGGCAAACATGCTCGATGCGCTACCGTAACGCGGCAAGCGCATGAGAATGCGAAATGTATCATTATATTGCACTCACATGGTGTTACATGACATGCGCGTAAAAAAAAATCCTAATGTGGGGTAACTCTATAAAAAATATAATAGAATTCCCCATTTATTGGTAGTGGCATGCAGTATAAAAATTCTTCTAAGAGAAGCTAAGTGCATCTGGTGAGCCCGAAAGAAATTAGATTACCCCGTGTCTGCTGGGCTTTCTCGCAGGCCGGTGGGTGACGGCTAAGCAGGGTGTATGGTTTTGAGGCACAAAAATACAGGAATTGTTCCTATTTCTAAATGCTGTAAAATTTGTTGGAGAAGATTTATTGCTTTTTACACCATAATCTGTTTTTTGCCGCGTGGTTATTGATTTTAGTATAACGACTCTACAATAAATGTGTTTTGTTAAAAAATAGTATTATATAGTAATTATAGTATATATCTAGTACTATAAATTGATAATAATTATATCCTAATAGTAGAACAACCGCTTTGTACTCAAAAAGTCTAGACTTTGAATCCCAGCTCGTGAATGCGGTCGTGAAATTTTCTAAATCTTATATATTGCGTTTTTTATTATTTTAACCAAATCTTACTGTTTTCTACCAACACTTTTAATCGCTTCCAATTTAGTTCTTCCAAACCGGTACCCCATCATATTCCATGACTGAGACACCCTGTCATTGTGAACACAGGAAATTTAATACATCGGCCGTCTATCTGAAGTGACTATGGCCGTTCGGAATTTCTACTGAGGACTAAGCATAAACCTTTTGGTACAATAGTAACGTTGTCGAGACATAGTGCTGTCACGCTCATCTTTATATAGTAATGTAAAGTGTGAAAAGGAGACAATATAATCTCGATAGCATAAGCGTAACGTGCTAAGCCCTCTGAAAATTAGGTTCAATAGAGCACTTATTTTGTTACATTCAAAGAGTTCTTAACGACTTAGACTGTTAAGCTAATTTCTGTTCTATCTTGGAAAAAAATAGGTTAATTTTCTGGTAGTTAATGTTGGGAGTACCTGATTACCGTCTCACTTGTTTATTAGTTTGTAAGTTTTTTCAACATAATATACATTGTACTACTTATTATTGCTCGATGATTTGTAGTGCATTGAGCATTAATCAATCGATCAATTAATCAGCCTATCGCAGTCCACTGCTGGACATAGGCCTCTCCTAACACGCGCCAATGCATACGGTCCTCCGTCTTCCGCATCCAGTCTGTCCCAGCGACCTTTTTGAGGTCGTCGGTCCATTTTCCGGCCGTCCTACCTTACGCTTACAAAGTCGCTGGCTCCACTCTAGGATACGCTTGCTCCATCAGCCGTCGGTCCTTCTGCAGATGTGACCAGCCCATTGCCTCTTTAGCTTACTAAGTCTGCGAGCTATGTCGGTAACTTTGGTTCTTTGTCGGATTACCTCGTTACGAATTTTATCCTTCAAAGAGACGCCTAACATAGCTCGCTTCATAGGCCGCTGTGCAACTTTGAATTTGTGAACTAGTCATCTGTGAGTGGCCACGTCTCGGCCCCGTAAGTCATTGTATTAGTATGTCAGTGCATTGAGCAGCTGACGAAAATGGGGGTTCAAATCCTAGTTCGAACAACGTTTTATTGAAGAATTTTTGTCGAAAGTTCTGGGCAGCAGTCCGGAAGTGTCCAATGTAATAGTTAAAGGTTTCGTGACTTATTGTATTAAGACCTAACATCCACGGCGATATATAACTGTGTATAGTACATCTCTACCACGTTCACTTGAACGTCCATCCCGCTCTCGCTCCAACAAAAGCCAATAAGCGTAAAAGTGACAGCGTGTTCTCTTGAACATAAATTATTACGCTCTAGCTTCTACCCGCGACTTCGTCCGCCTTGACTTTAGACAGGACTTTAGACAGGACAGTCTATCGGATAAAAAAATATCATGTGTGTTAAACCTGGTAATAAACTGTGTACCAAATTTCATCTAAATAGGGTTTTGCCGATTTTGAGTGAATGAGTAACAAACATACAAACTTTTACATTTATAATATTAATAGAATGCATATTCAACCCTCAAAATGCCTTCAGAGAAATTATATAACACAAACGCCCTCATTCCAGAAAACCCGAAAACACGAATTGCCGAGTAATTAACATTTTAAAAATGAACATTTTCACCTCAATTTACGTATTCACTCCGCTGAAATTACAAAACCGCAAAAAAGTTGCTGAAACCCGACTGCGAGGTACAAACAAACAAGGTTATAATTGTTCGTGAACATCCAATTCTCAATTAACCCCTAACAATATTAAATTGCAATCTGAACTTTAATTTTTGTGTTGTAGAGTTTAATTTTCAGAAGGATACTGATCATTTAGGAATCATTTTTGCATAATAATGTATAATTGCCGTGTAATTCGCGGCAATATTTTTTTATTAACCAAGCAAGGTGTCAAGTAGCGAGGGTTGGTGCAGATAATAAATGAAAAACAAATAAAAAATTTGGTTTATTCATAAATGATTGTGTATTTTGAAAAATGTGACTTTTTGGCGATAAACGTGTGTTAGTGAATTTGTGTATCCATTCATTCGTGAGTATATGTTTGAAATAAAATTACATATTAATAACCTATACTGTAAAAAAATGTGCCATGAAATAAAACTATTTTTCAAATTAATTACATCGCAGTCTATTTTTGATTTTTCGATTTATGCTTTGCAGCACTCATGCTCATGGGAAGGACTTCCGTGTTTGGCAAAGCACTCGAAATGTCGGGAACTTCAATTCGAAAAAAATAGTTTTATTTCATGTGTAATATTCGCGTATATGTAAGAACTCAAAAATGCAACATATCAATTAATTCCAGGACACGGGAAGTAGTTTCGAGATGAGTAAGGATAAATACAAAATAGTTCACCGGCTCTACTTGGGCGATTATTGTTGCAACATCATACAGGCATCTCAAGCCTGCTCCGTTGGATTTAACTCGTTAAGTCTTTTGGTCGATTTATGATGACTCCAGAAAACGACTTGTAGACGTGGCTTGGGAGGGAAATGGGTCGATGGCATTTCAGAAGGGTCTTAACACCCTTCTTGAAATCAAGACAGACTGCAAACTCAGACTCCTTGAAGTTAGCCACGATGACCTTGCTGTACGCATCCAGGTTTTACCTGCGACCTTATATAGGTTCCATTTCTACCGATTAAGATATAAAACCCTAAAATAATAAAAATATACATATGCAGACTAGTACCTACAGGCATGCATTCAGCTGCTGTACACAAAACTGGGTATAAACAATACCAACGGTTGATTTACGTGCGCTCGGATATTGTTGAAATCCGCCTCGATAGCGCTTTTGTTCCACCGTCTGCCTCCTTATCGCTGGCTCGGGATGGAAAGCACGTATTTTATTTTATACTTTAATATCTTTAAATCGTATAAACTAAGGGACGATGACAATTGAATTTATCGATATTTGGTACATACATCACTATTATGACAATGACATTAATATTGTTTTATTGAGATATCAAGATTCAAATGTTATGTCTTGTCAACAAGTCGTGTTTAATTGTCTTTATGTTTGAAGTCTGACGAAGATCTTTTGACGTGAGACGTGGCCTAAATCGGAACTTATGCTGTCATCAAGTGATTTGTCACTTCATGACTGTTCGTTGAAATTTCCGTTTGCTATTAAATTAATGCGTTCTTTTTTTATTTAGTAGGAATATTTTAAAACACATTTTTATATTTTTTGTTCTATAATTTAATTTGGGTTTTAGTATGTCCACATAGTGCAGGTTGACTTAGTTTGTAGAACAAGTGCGTCAACTCCCTCGAGTTAGTTATACTGTGCGGACCTGCCTGGTGAAATATTCCTTGAAAGTAGGAAAATGTTACTAGATGGTAATCCTAATTGCACACCAAGAGATCCTTGTAGTGTACATTTAGTACATTTTATACATTTTAGTGACAATTAATGTCAAGAAATATTAAGAGAAGTTCTTGATATTATCCCTCGCCAATATGGCCCATATAGTATGATAGGTAATATTTTTATATTTAATAATATTTATCGATAGTTAAGCCCCATCCCTATCGCAGGACAGTCTGCGCCGCATAAAAGCGAAAATATTAAACACATTCGGACTGTACATTGTACAGGAATGCTTTATGTGGTTCACATGCATTATCTGTTGAAGATCTATGTTATTTACTTACGGGATTCTACACGAAGGTGTTTTATTCCTGAATACGTAGTTTAGGTACAGATAGAACGAGCCATTATGAAATGTTAATCTGATTTTATGATGTGTAAGTTCTACTAGTGGCCGGTTCCTATATTTAACTAATAGGCTGATTTGCTTACTATTGGGTGTAGTTTAACAGATCTTTCATATAACATATGTGCAAAACAGCAGAGATAGCCTAGTGATAAGACCGTTGGACTACGAAGTCAGAGGTCCCGGGTTCAAACCCAGGCACGCACCTTTGTCTTTTCGAAAGCCTGTGCGTATTAAAAATTAATGATCAGTTGCTTTAACAGTGAAGGAATACATCGTGAGGAAACATGCATACCTAAGAGTTTCTCGAAGGTGTGTGAGGTTCGCCAAACCGCACTGGGCTAGCATGGTGGACTATGGCCTAAACCCTCTCAGTTTGAGAGGAGGCCCGTGCCCAACGGTGTGACAGTTTCTACAATAAATTAACAGAGCTAATATTTATTTATTTATATATAACATATGTGTAATTTCTGCAGATCGTAGTAAATCTATACATGACTTGAATTTTAATTTACGAACCAGATATAATAAAGTGCTAGTGGTTGCTCTTATTACAAATAAGGTACATTTATAAAATACATTCAAATTTTCTGAACACATTCAGGTCTGTATTCCCCAAGCGAGGGTGGCAGAGGTCTAGCCCATACATCCAAAGCTTGTCGCCGATGTAAGTTCTGAATGTGATACAGGATAAGCCTATTCCCTTCATTCCGGGGATATTTCCAGACTCAAGACTGATTTTTGTATTTTATATAAATAAAAAAGCACACCTGGGTTTCAAACCCAGGACCTTATGATCACCAAATTTTAGGTAATTTATCAAACCCTCTAAAAAGTTCTCACAAAACTTCCCCGTTCTACAACAAGCGAAAAACTCGTCATGCTCCATGGGCTGCATACGAGTGTATATGTTGTCGGTCCGTCATCACAGGCCTATCTGGATCTATATTCTTGAGTTTCTTCTGCCAGTGGCTGTCCAAAGCTTGGCAAGTGTCTGGTATAGTGGCAACAGACCAGCCCTCCGTTACAATGGGATCTAACATCGCACCTATGCCATCCCACTAAGGGTTAGTCAGCGATTGATTCCTGTCTCAACCGATGGAAAGAGAAAGTGATATAGGCGTAACGGTGTCGTTTTATCACAAAGATTTTTAAAAAGTTCTTGCCATATCTTCTAAGATAGTTATTGTAGTAACACCGTGTGTACAGAGTTCCTTAACACCTTTGCCTAATTTTACGAAGCCTCTAGAATTTTCTCACCATACTTCCCCATTGTACAGCAAGCGATAAATCTCGCAAAATCCTGCCGCATATGAGTATATATCGTGGCGGTCCGCCATCACGGGCTTATCAGAACACGCCAAAAACAATGGTACTCTTTTTTTTCACTCATATTGTTTCATCCTAGATATGTACGTTGCGGTCGAAATGAAAAAAAGCTGGGATTGACTAACCAAAACTGAACGCAGTTCGGGAATCGTGTCGTGTTGTTTTGATTAGTTTTTTGATTTCTTACTTTCGTCCTCATGTGGTAAGTATTATTTCTATGTGATACATTCTTAAAAATATAATGTTTTTGGCAAAATGTATGCGTATACGGCGCATCTCTGATATCTCTTTGGAGATTTTTTATTGAGGACTGTGCAGCAACTGACTCCTATCTCACCTGATGGTTAGTGGAAATGAAACAGGTATTATACTAAACGTGTCTTATCTGTAGGGAAAGTCAAGAGTCTCCGTAACCAGCGAGCGTGTATGAGACGAACTATGAGAGTGGAGAAAGTCAGAGGTATGTAAGGAATGTCCTGTTGAAACTTTGCTCTCTTTGCCTACCCCGCATGGGATCTGGCGTGATGATATAGATATATAATGAAAGTAGTGAATTACAAAAGAATAAAAGAAACCCCAAGGGTATGTGGCGATCTATTAAAAAAATTACGAGTTTGACTAGTCATGTGCCTCCACCACTCGAATTGCTAAATACAGAAGACTATCAAAACTCGATCAACGCTGTCAATCATTTCTTTGCCAACGTTGGTGCAAAACTCGCCTCTAAGTTCCAGCATGTAATTCATAGTCCATCTATCACTGGAAGCGGTATAGACCTGAATCGACAGGGTGACTCCATGGTACTATTAGATACAGACGAAGTTGAAATTGAAGCCATAATCATCGGCCTTCGAAATGATTGTGCGGTAGGACTCGACAACATCCCCGCAACAGTGCTAAAAGCTGCTAAAACTATACTAGTCCCTCACATCACGTACGTGTGCAATTTCTGCATGAACGGCGGGATCTTTCCCAGTATCTTAAAGATAGCACTGGTCAGTCCAATTTTCAAAAGTGGAGACAGAGACAGCGTCAACAACTATAGACCAATATCGGTACTTACTGCCGTCTCGAAGATTTTGGAACGCCTGTTAAACCGGAGATTAATGAAATATTTAGAAAAGAACAATATTATTGCCAAAAATCAATTCGGTTTTACGAAAGGCAAGTCAACGGAAGATGCAGTGCTTGAACTTACTGAATCGGTAGTGAGGCAACTTGATAATAAGCCCAAAGTAATTGGTCTATTTCTTGACCTTACAAAGGCTTTTGACACTGTTTCTGTTTCCTTATTACTCTCAAAGCTAGAAGCTATAGGAGTGCGAGGTATTGTGCTGGAAATCTTTAAAAGTTATTTGTCAAATTGAACGCAATGCGTAAAAATTGATACGTACGTGAGTGATATGGCAAGTTCTAATTTTGGAGTGCCCCAAGGAAGTGTTTTGGGCCCTACGCTTTTCCTCATATATATAAACAGTCTGTGTACTAAAAAACTACCTAACTGTAAAATAATAACCTACGCAGATGACACAGCTTTGTTGGTATATGGGGAAAACTGGGACCAGGCTCGTCACTACGCTGAATTTGCACTATGAGAAATAATGGTATGGCTGAACTCGAATTTATTAACCCTAAACCTTGAAAAAACCAAGTATGTAACTTTTTCGGCTAGAAACAACACCATACCCCCACCGGATTCGTTTTGTTTAAGGGCGCATACCTGTAGCACGCAATCCAAAATATGTAGCTGTATACCTCTTGCATCTAAAGAAGTTAAGTACCTAGGAGTTACCTTGGATTGTACACTAAGTTGGCATTCGCATGTAAATAACCTAGTCTTCCGGGTGAGAAAGCTGATATTTGTGTTTAGGAAGTTGAGGCACTGTGCTGATCCGGAAACATTAGCATGTGTATACCATGCTCTTGCACAATCAGTCATGTCATATTGTATTGTAGCTTGGGGTGGCATAGGTCCATTCTTCATTATGCGACTAGAGCGTGCGCAAAGGGCAGTTCTAAAAGTAATGACCAAAAAGCCCCAACGGCACAGCACTACACTCCTATATAAAGAATGTTCGGTCTTAACCGTTAGACAACTGTTCGTCTTAAATGTTCTACTCCGTCGTCACTCAGGTTTGTCAGATGAACATGATGTCCAGCGGATAGTACGAAGTAAGAAGAGGGTCTGCAAAATAGAAACCCATAGAACAGCACTTGCGGCGAGACAATACTATATAATAAGCACTCGTATTTACAATACAATAAATCAGAAACTTAAAATTCACAGACTGTCAATCACCCTTTTGAGAAATAAGATCAAACCTTGGCTTCAAAGTGTCACGTACACTGAAACAGAAGAACTGATGAAATAGAAAGTGAGTTACGCATACAAAACGCACTACACACTCACGCGCACACACACACACACACAAACACATGAATTGTTTAAATTGTATATTTTCATTATTTCATTCTTTTAATTTTCATTATTTAATATGCGTTCAATAGTTTAATCATAAATTAACTTTCTAATTTACCCAATCTTTCAGATATTTACTCATACTCATCCCCGTCCCACTGCAAGCGATAAATCTCGCAAAACCATGCCCCATGGCTGCATATGAGTATATTTCGTATCGGTCCGCCATCACAAGTCTATCAAAACACGCCAGAAACAATGGTTTTCTATTTTTTCCACTCATATTGCTTTGTCCCAGATATGTTCGCTGCGGTTGATATGGAAAAAAGCTGGGATTGACTAACCAAAACTGAACGCTGTTCGGGGATCGTGTCGTGTGGTTTTGATTAGTTTTTTGATTTGTTACTTTCATTTGTATTTGACGAGTGTGAATCATCACATACGAATGAACATAGGAATGAATTCATCATATAGGAAATAAAACTATTTTTTTGGATTTATCGCGGTTTATTTTTGATTTTTAAGTTCCCGACGTTTCGAGGTCTTCGCAGCACCCATGGTCATGGGAAAAACTGAGGTGTTAGACGACCAAAGGGCAAAGTTGTTGCCGCGGAAAAATAAACCGCGATAGAATCCGTAAAATATGTTGTTTTAATTCATGTCTAATATTGGCGTAAATCTAAGAATCTCAATATCATATAGCAATATGATGAGTTTTTAAAAGTGCACTTCTTTTGTGTTTCAAGACTGTCTTGTGCTAGTCAATATCTTGTTTGGTCTAGTGACATAAAGTGGCATAGCTGGTAATTACAAAGCCCTAGATTGTAGCAGAGGCGCAATTTGTACACCCACATTTTCGCCAACAATGTTAGATCCCAATATAATAAAAGGTGACTTTATTAACATTATCTATCTATCTATACCATCACGCCAGATCCCTTGCGGGGTAGGCAGAGAGTGCAGAGTTCCAATAGGTTCTTTCCTTTCATCATTTCCTCTCTGGCTTCCTCTACTCTCATAGTTCGTCTCATACACGCCCGCCGGTTACGGATAATCTTTACTTACCCTTCAGAGAAGACTCGGTCTATTATACCGGACACAATTGCTCACTATGGACTGTTTTATTCTAAACACGAAATCCAGGACCTTGGAATCGTCAGCACTGGGTAACTGGTTCTCAAAAAATATTCTTTCTTTCTCTATTTTACTATTATGCAAACCGAGCCTTTTTAATAGAACCTCCAGAGCTATTAGTTGAAAATAAATGATTCATTTTCGCTCTCTTTAAATTTTCCGCCTCCTTGAGCGAAGAGGTCCGGTAATGACGTTTATGGCTAACAATGATGTCATAAAATGAAGCCGGCCGGCTATAATATCTTTAAAGACGTCATACCTGGGTGGTACTATGGTTACAGTTGCACGTAATAGTGATAAAATCGATATGTGTGCGAAAGCTGTGAGACTCTTTTTAGATTAACAACTGATTTACGTTAAAGTCACCATGTTCATATTCTCTGGGTAGAAGTTGTGTGGGTGTACTATGTATACCCACATTCTGCCGAAGATGTTAACCCTAATGTGATAGGGGCGAGCTTACTATTATTAAACCGGGCACAATTTTGGACTCCATACTGCTATTTAGATTTAAAATAAAACCGTGGCCATCACTCGGAATGATTCCTGATGCGTGCGTGCATTAACGCATAATAAGACGATTTAGTGTAGTGGTTAAGAGCTTAAGTCGCTCCGCCCACTGTGTCTAATAGTCGCGGGTTCGATTCCCGTACGGGACAAATCTTTGTGTGATCCACAATTATTTGTTCCGATCTGGGTATTAGTGCATGTTAGTTTTCATGTTTATAAACGCACCCACGATACAGGAATAAATTGTAGTGTGGAGATACATTTAAAAAAAAGATTGAAATTTACCAACATTCAGTTAAGACCACGTTCAGACGTACACACATATTCGATTGAAAAAAACAAACGCACCATCTGACGTAGGATTTGGACACAGAAACTCATTATCATCAGTACAAATAGTAGAAGTCTATTAAAGCACGATCTGCACCGTTTTCTATTCGAGACCTAAGTTATTCGTAATTTATTTTTATTCCTCTGCAGCTATTCATTACTTCCCAATTCTTAAATTCAAATAGTTTAGTTTGTATAAGCATTGCTTACAAATAGTCAATTTACATTTTTTTAAACCGGATCGGAACCCGGTGTCCACTAAGAAGATCCGGCGAAGAAACTCAGCTGGTTTGTCATTTTTATTTACCTCTTTTTTATTTTCTTTTTTTTTCAATCATTTTGTGTGGATACAATGTTTAGGTTACAATTGTGTCCCTCCAGTGTGATGCCTTACGATGGAGACATGAATCTAATGATGTTATCAGTACGAGGCATGCCTTTTAAGTTTTGTCGTTTCCACATTTCCCGGCAATTTTGAATTTGGAACTGTTCTATATTCGAATGTGTTTAAATTTTGAATCTCAAAACAGTTGAAAGTATTAGGATTAATGCTATTGCTTAGTCATAGCGTCGATTGGAATCTGTCAGGTTACGTACGAAAATGAATCTTTCTAAAGAAAATGTTAATGCAATAATTTTCTACAACTTTAGAACAGGCCTGACACGGCTTCAGTGTTTTGAAGAGCTAACATCTGTGTTCAGTGATCAAGCCCCATGTCTGTAGACTGTCGAACGCTGGTATTTAGAATTCCAGCGTGGACATACTAGTGTTAATGACAAATCTCGCGAAGGACGCCGAAAATCCGCCTTTACTGAAGATAACATCATTGCTGTGAGACAACTAATTCTGGAAGATCGTCATGTGACATATCGACAGATAGAGACTCTATTAGGCATCTCAGGGACAACCAATCAGAAGATCTTGCATGAAGCGCTTGGTGTGAGAAAGCTAGTTTGCCGTTGGATACCGCATCTGCTTTCCGACGATCACAAGGTGGTCAGTCAGATGGTGTAAGAAAACTCTGCAAAGGTTCAACCGAGGAGAGTCAAATCACGTCTACGACATCATCAGTGGTGACGAATCTTGGATCTATGCCTACGATTCTGATTCCAAACAACAATCTACAATCTGGGTCTTTCAAGACGAGCCAAAGCCGACTAAAGTTGTTCGTTCTCGAAGCACTTCAAAGAAGAATAATAATAAAATTAAAAAAAGTCTACGTGGTCAAAGGTTCCAGTCCGGTGAAGAAGCAGTCGACGCTTTCAAGTCAGCCATTTTGAACATCCCCACTTTAGAGTGGAATAAATGTTATAATAACTGGTTTGAGCGAATGGAAGCTACGTGGTGAATACTTTGAAAAACAATAAAAAGTACTATAAGGTTCTAGTTGTGTTTTTTTCTTCAAACGACAAAACTTAAAAGGCATGCCTCGTAAAGAGTGGCCAATGGGTGCAACAGAAAATCAGCGCTAAGCTATTTCAAGCGAGGCATCTATGCTGTGTTGTAGCCTTTTCACTGCCGCAGCAAACATATCAATATAACCTGTAATTGTATACACTGTGCCTTATTTGTGGTAGTGAATAAATTATTTTCTTTCTTTCTTTCCAATGGATTCCAGATGGACCAGTCCCCACTAGCAGCACCCGTTCACGAGTATGACTGCTGGAACAGCCATCACTCCCCTCGACCATATTGGATGGAAGGGAATGACGCGCGCCAGAAAGCCACCGCAAAACATTAAAGTGAGCATGACATTCTAGATTGTTTTACTTCTGAAATGTCCCCCTTCTGAAACGTCTAGCTTCTTATGAGCATATTCAGAAGTGGAACGTCTCCAAAGCAGGACAGTGGGTCATAGCTCCTCCTCTTTCACATTGAGCATCAACTTGCTAACTTCACGTTAACGTCAATATTTTCGTGCTAAACCCTCATCTTAGGGAAAACTACCGTGACATTTATTATTACATTTTCCATAGTAGGGGTTTCAGCTACAGACTTCAACGAAAAACATTTTTAATTATAAGCTAAGGATATAAAAACTATGACCGCGCGACGGCTGAAAAGACTCGAGATTAAGATCATAATGAATGTAAATGGCCTGAAAGGTGACGTTTTTCATGCTGAAAATCCCTCCTTTTCTATCCCATTACGTTTTATGACCGCATTTCGGTATTCTTTTACGATTTTAATATTTCTATTCGCTAATATTGTTTCAGCTGTTATACTTGTAAATCCGGCGAAATGAAATGAGAAAAGGTGAAATTAAAGTTATAAAAAGATATCCAATATGCATTTTGCACGTAACCTTACATAATTAGGGCCAAGGGATCTAATTTGTTGATGATCCCAAGCAAATTAATTGACATCGGGGTGAATATACCACGTGTAGCTGATACATTTATGGTTGATATAAAGTAGGGATGTGCCAAGTTCCCACTCACGATTTAGAGTACTTGGATCTAAGCACTCGTAACTCTAAACTCAAAGTCCAATAATTTATTTTGTATAAACTCTGCGGCGGCGCTTACAAATAGTCAATTTACATTTTTTTTTATGTCTAATTTAACTACTAATCTACAACCCGATCGGAACGCGGCTTCCACTGAGTAGATCCGGCGAAGAAACTCAGCTAGCTTGTATTTTTTATTTCATTCTCTTGCTCTTTTTTTAATCATTTTATGTGGATACAATATTTAGGTTTTATTTTTTTATTTATAATTTGACACTGCGGGCCCGGTTTGTCCCGCACCTTTTTTGTTTAATTTATATTTTGTTAGTTTTGCTTTTATTATAACTCGTATGGTATATGTAATTATTTTTTTTTGGTTTTGTTGTTTGTTGCGGTACTTCAGTAGAGGTTTTGTTGTTATTTCTATTACTTTTTTCTTATTTTTTTTTTATTTTTTTACTTTTTTTATGTTATTGTTTTAAAGGTTTATGTAAGTGTATAAGGTTTTTTTTGTCCCAGTTTTGGCTTGCCTTTGAGCGAGAATGCCTCAGTTGTGTAGGTTGCTTGTGAGGGTTTCCTTTAGGCCTCCGCCTCCAGCAGCTTTCAACAATATTTAGGTTAAAATTAAATAGTTTACAATCTAGCTCCAGTGTGATGTAGCACGACTGAGATATGAGACTAATGATGTTATTTATAAAGAGTGTCTAAAGGATTCCAGGTGGACCAGTAGACTCCATAAGCACTCGTTCACGAGTAGGACTACTGGAATAGTCATCACTCACCTTAACCATATTGGAGGGAAGAGACCACGGTGTTCTTAACGATCACTAAGGTTAAGCAACGTTTAGCTCGATCGGTCTGCGTTGGATGACCATTCATATCAATATCTCCATGATTATGGTGATTACTCACGAAAATTTGCCTTAACTGCTAATCTTGACACGAGCGAAACCTGTGGTCGAGCGACCTTACTTGAAGGGGTTTTCAAATATGTAGATATAATTTTAAAAAAGTCGTCAAGAGAATTTGTGGCACAATACTTCCTTATCGCGTATATTTAAAAAAAATATAGATCAACCATTAAATAGACTATTTACATTTTATATTAAAAACGCTTTATTATAAATTATTTTATGGGAAATTGAATACATTAAAACAAATTTTGTTCAAAACATTGTGTTCACAAGATTCCTATATCTTTATTTTTTTAATATATATACTTTTCATAACCAATGGGCAGTAGATTCTTCTAGAATGTTTTTCTAATTGGTCGTATTTTCAAAAGATCACCGGTATTACAGCCTTAAGCCGTACATATTTTAACTACAAGGGAGCCAATTTTAAACGTCAGTCTGGCAATTATTGGAGTATTTAATTACATCCTCATATTTTACAGCATAAATCTTCCGGATATTGTTTGAACAGCGCCAGCGATATCAGCCACTGAGCAGCGTTATCAGTAAATAATCAATGTCGGAACACAGCGGCGTGTGCTGAGAACAACCGATACTCTTGACTTTATGGCGAAAATTGTGTGGTGCAAGGAAAAGGAGGAAGCTAAAAATCTCGAACCATAAAGATGTAGTGTAGTATTTCCAACCAAATAGCGGTGGTGTTGTAAGTATTGTTGTAAAAATGAGCGTTGAAGTCGAGCGTTTAGCGTTGAGTCGACGATTACGAGCTTGGAATCACGTAGACGCAAGCGTTTTAAGCGCCGACTCGAGCGTTATAACAAGACTAGTTGTAAGTTTTAGATATTAAATTTATCAGTTTTATTTTTTAGTTATTAAATTAATTATCGTAAAGACAAACGTCTTTGAGATTGTAGGTATTTGAATGGATAAATTAATCTCAGCTAGTATTTTGGTCAATGGAATTAGTGAGTTCTTAGATTTACGCGAATATTACACGGCATGAGCTGATTTATAGACCACAAATCCTCGTAAAAGAACACCGATTCCTACCAAGGATGGTTCGCGAGGCTATTGAAATTGAAAAAAAAAACCATCCTAATTTCAATAAAGAAGATGGCTGGGTGCTTCCATCGACTTGGGATCCGGTAATTAACATAATCAAATCCAAAACCAAGCATAAGCATGCAAGGCTTCAAGACACCGTGAGCTCATTCTGCGTAGATTGGACCAATAAAAATAATTAAGAAGTGTGAGGGTACCACGGAACAACTGTGCCTTTTGGACGTCTAACACCTCCTTCCCGTGACCATGGGTGCTGCAAAGCAGTCGAAACGTCGGGAACTTAAAAATCAAAAATAAGCCGCGATAAAATGCGAAAAATAGTTTTATTAGTGTAATAGTTTCACGTGTGTGAATTAAAGACTTACAAGAATGATAAAAATAAGTTAGCGTGTGAATATATACAAACTTATTTTTAAAAGCTTTTATTTTACTTGAAATGTTCGTAAGTCTGTCTGTCTGTCTTTTCGGTTCAAATTCTGTGAACCATTTTTTAAGTTTAGTGACAATGCAATAATTTAGTACCATAGAGCTATCCTGATGATAAAGTCGGAAGGTGGCCATAGAAACGTATGAACTGTACAACGTAACCCCCTCATGTTAAGGCTTATTAAATTGGTATTAATAAGTACTTTACAACCAGATAGTGTCCAAGGTCTGATGATAGAGCCGCAAGGAACCCATAGGAACTCTTCAACTAATAAAGATATCCTGAGGTTATTTTCAAAAAGGTCTTTTTATGTCTTTAAATTTTGTCGAAGGGACAAGAGTTGTATTATTTTAAGTGTGTTTGATTATATAAAAGCTTTATTTTATCTATTTTCAGTTGAAAAACTTCCATTTCAAGGATAAAGGCCTACCCCAAACACTACCACGACATCATTTAGATGAGTAAGAGTGAGACATAAATGACTACTTAGACACCCTAAGCTTATAACTTGCGCCAATCACTTAATCGCGATACTAAGAGACAATAGCGCTATTATACCATGCTGAGCGAGTTAACAATGAACCGAAGCCTGATTAAGCGGTACGATGTCGATCGTAAATTATTTTGTTCCCACTATCTTGGGTGTCTCGTGTTAACGGGTGGTTTTAAGCGGTCCAGTTGGACGCTTAACGGGTGGAAAACAGATTTCTAGTATACGTAATAGCATATTTCGATGTGCACTATGTCACGCCTATATTCCCCAGAGGGGGTGGCAGAGGTGTACTGAGTACACCCACATTTCGCCGACGATGTTACGTCCCATGTAATAGGGGGCGAGCCTATTGCCATATATCGGGCACAATTCCAGACTCCGGACTCATACTGGGAATTTTTCGTTAGAAAAACTGCATTTGTCCAACCTAGGATTTGAACCCAGGACCTCGTGATCACAAAGCGATGCGCTTTGCCACCAGACCAACGAGGCAGTCAACTATGTATAAGGGCCAATGTGCAAATTGACAACTTTTCAATAGAGGCTCTCAAAGTTTCAATTTGTTAAATTTTTACATGCTTCTACTGATGTTAGTGAAACTTTGCATAGTTACTATGGCACACATTTTCGTTATTCTAGCTACATCGATTAATTTGTATACATATTAGTTTTTCTTGATTAATGTAGATATGCCTATATACGCGATTTTTTTATTTTAATTATACTGATAAAAATATATAAAAAGACCAAAGTATCACTTTGGATTATTTACTAATTTTGGGAAAAATTATATGTAATAGATTCAACTATAAATTACGTAAAAATCAATGTCATTAACATACGATAATACTGTAAACAATTTAATACGAGGCATGCCTTTTAAGTTTTGTCGTTTGAAGAAAAAAACACAACTAAAACCTTATAAAAGAAGCGAAAGCGTCGACTGCTTCTTCACCGGACTGGAACCTTTGACCACGAAGACTTTTCTTAATTTTAGGAAATGTAAAGAAATCGTTAGGGCTTAGGTCAGGACTGTATGGAGGATGGTCAAGAATTTCTACTTTTCCTGCTTCAAATACTCAAGCGTTTGACGAGCGCTGTGTGAGCTTGCGTTGTCGTGGTGAAGGATGATGCGTCGCTTTGAGTTAGATTTTCGAAGTTCGGCGATGACTTGTGGTAAACAAACTGTGGTATACCACTCTGCGTTAACCGTTCTACGATCTTCAAGTGCAATAGTCGCAACATGGCTGGTTTTTCCAACGAACGTGGCCACCATCTTCTTTGAAGTGCTTCGAGAACGAACAACTTTAGTCGGCTTTGGCTCGTCTTGAAAGACCCAGATTGTAGATTGTTGTTTGGAATCAGGATCGTAGGCATAGATCCAAGATTCGTCACCACTGATGATGTCGTAGACGTGATTTGACTCTCGTCGGTTGAACCTTTGCAGAGTTTTCTTACACCATCTGACGCGGGCCGCCTTGTGATCGTCGGAAAGCAGATGCGGTATCCAACGGCAAACTAGCTTTTTCACACCAAGCGCTTCATGCAAGATCTTCTGAATGGTTGTCCCTGAGATGCCTAATAGAGCCTCTATCTCTCGATATGTCACATGACGATATTCGAGAATTAGTTGTCTCACAGCAATGATGTTATCTTCAGTGAAGGCGGATTTTGGGCGTCCTTCGCGAGATTTGTCACTAACACTAGTATGTCCACGCTGGAATTCTAAATACCAGCGTTCGACAGTCCGCAGACATGGGGCTTCATCACTGAACTCAGATGTTAGCTCTTTAAAACACTGTAGCCGTGTCAGGCCTCTTCTAAAGTTGTAGAAAATTATTGCACGAACATTTTCCTTAGAAGGATTCATTTTCGTACGTAACCTGACAGATTCCAATCGACGCTGTGACTAAACAATAGCATTAATCCTAATACTTTCAACTCTTTTGAGATTCAAAATTTAAACACATTCGAATATAGAACAGTTCTAAATTCAAAATTGCCGGGAAATATGGAAACGACAGAACTTAAAAGGCATGCCTCGTACTTACAAAGCTCGGTGTATGTATTTTGTCGTTTCTATAAAGTCCATCATTCGAGTCATTATTATTTACATTACTAATAGCTAAATTAACTAAAATCTGACTTCTATTAAACTTAGAATGATATTTGGACGTCAGATTTTACTAAGCTACATCTAATAACAATCATAATATTCACTAAAACGTATTACGTAGAAGTGCTAAACTGACTGATTGGTCTTTGAAACAAAGACGCGATATCTTTCGCTTACAAGCCTCGAATAACTGTTTGGCCTTAATACGTTTAATATTGTGCCACATAAGCCCTTTTACTGGAGTAAAAAATAGTATTTTCAGCTATTCGACTATCGACGGACGATTTAGCGCAGTGGTTAAGAGCTTAAGCCGCTCTGCCCACTGCGTCTAATAGTCGAGTTCGAGTCCCGCATGGGACAAATCTTTGTGTGATCCACAATTATGGGTTCCGGTCTGGGTATGTGTGTATGAGAATTTTCATGTTTGTAAACGCACCCACGACAGGAATAAATACTAGTGTGGGCCTACGTTTAAAAAAAATGTGTTTTTTTTTGTGCACGTTGTCAACTAGAGTAAAAGGAAGCATTTAACACAAAAAAGTGAAAATGCTCAAATTGTCAGTTGCATTGGCCCATATACGTAGGACCCATCGATTTATTGTTGACTAGCGACTCACCCCGGCTTTGCACGGGTGAATAATACACATAAACCTTCCTCTTGAATGGCTCCGTCCATTGGTGAAAACCGTCTGAAAATCCGTTCGTTAGTTATTTAGTTTATCGCGCTCAGACAGACGCGGACTTTGGTTTATAATGTAGAATATTAAATATTATTAATATGAAAAAAACGTATATCATTTGTTTAAGTTTTTCGGTGAGCGAAAGGTTTTATTTTTACCATTTGTATGAAAATTGGAACAGTGTCCCTAGCAGACGAAATCTTTCAATTCAGGTTTAATCGATGTATGTATGTGTTTATTGTTCGGCCAACCTCACTACATATTTTTAATGTATGCATTGCCATTTTTAACTTTATAAGTATTGTGCCAACTCTAGATGACTGTTTCAGGAAACTTAGCTAGGAAGTATTTTGAAAATCTTATGAAAATCAACAAAAAAAACTCCTTTTTCAACTCTTACAAAACTATATCTATACAGATTGTTATTCTGTTATCATCACAGAATTTACAGGAGTTGCTGTAATGGTGATACTGAACAAAAATTAATAAAAAATCAAGAAACTATAATTAGTTTTTTTTGGTAAAAAATTATTTATGGCGCTCGTAGCGCTGTGCGACCGCGGTGTTCTTACCGATTACCAAGGTTAAGCAGCGTTCGACTCGGTTGGCCCGAGATGAGTGACCGTTTGTGGCATTTTCATATTCGAGCGTCTCCGTGCTTCGGAAGGCACGTTAAGCCGTTGGTCCCGGCTACCACTTAGTGTGGTAGTCGTTAAGCCGAGTTGGAAGCCTTAAAGGCGGCTTGATAAGTTCCAACAGCAGGTGGCCACAAACCTGTCTCCACCTATCCGCACTGGGTCCGCGTGGTGGAGTATGACCTAATCTCTCTCACCTCGATTTGTGAGAGAAGGCCTTTGTCCAGCAGTGGGCAGTATAGGCTGATATTATAATAATTTATGCATAAAAAAAGAAACCGTTCTTAGGGCACCACACGCGTGGCGCACTAAGAAATACTTAGTGCATCACGCGTGTGGTAACATGTCCTTGCTGTCGGACCGAGGACAGCACACACGTACTAAAAATATACAAAAAAAATATGCAATATTCATCCTTTTAAGTCAAAAGACACTTATATTATGATGAGATCGCTCTTCCAATTGTGATAAAGACAAAAACTTGTAAACACACATAATAAACAAACCTACCACGTGGTCGCGTAATTTTCACTTCAATTATTTACTATCAAATAATTATTAGTTAAAATATGGCAAAACAAAAACAAAACAAGCTTTAAGCAGTTGAAAATAATTGAGTGCTTCGTCTATTAAACATTCAACACATTCCATAAGAATAGAAAACCATGACCTGTATTATTTACGTTTGAAAAATAGTTATAAACAAAACGCTAGTAAATGTCAAACTGTATGTAAAATAAGAATCCGAAATACCATTACAGCACATCAAATCTAAAAGTCCATTCCCACTGCCCGCGTCCGCCGCAGCGATTCGCAATCGACGACGTATCGACGACATGAGCGTACGTGTGCTGATTTATGCGTGGACCGACGACACGGCGGTACCCGGCGATAAATATAATTGTGCGGCTCTGACCCACCCAGGGAGCGACGCTGCGGCAAGTGTGTAAGGACGTTTGCATAATGTATTGCGATTTCATTTTAGTAGAGGTCTTCAAATACTTTTTAGTACCAGAATCTTTTATTTGTTAAATATGGTTAGTCACATTATTGATAAAATCTTAATATATTTTTTGCCATGTTTTAACGAAGATGTACAAATTAAATGTTCATAATTTAAAATGATGATGCAGGATTTAGGATTAGCATGCTGAAGTGGCAATGGGCTGGCCACATAGCGCGAAGATTGGACGGGCGTTGGGGCAGAAAGATTCTAGAGTGGAGACCACGTATTGGCAAGCGCAGCGTAGGACGACCGCCTGCCAGATGGACCGACGATCTTGTGAAAATCGCAGGAAATCGTTGGATGCAGGTGGCATCGGACCGGTTACACTGGAAAGCGATTGGGGAGGCCTATGTTCAGCAGTGGACAAGTATAGGCTGAAATGATGATGATGATGATGAATTTAAAATGTGTTAGTTTAGCTACACTTTGATAGGTAATTTGGAATCTCTTGATTTATTCCTTCAATTTATTGTGTTGCTTAAGTTTAGACCGTTCACCTTACCTTGCATGCACCCGCTTACACTCTTTCTTGCACTGTAAAAGAATGCGATTTTGCGGAATAAGTGATACATATTTAGCCATGTATACTCTTACATTTACTAGCATAATACAAGTATTTGAAATAAAAATGAAAAAAGAATTGGTATCGCTTCTACAACTTATTTCTAAATGTTTTTTTTTTTAAACTTAGTCCCGCACTAGGAATTATTCCTGTATTGGTGCGTTTTCAAACATAAAATTCATATACACAAACGTCCAGACCAAAACAAATATTTGTGGGCCACACAAAGATTTGTCTCGTGCGGGGTTCGAACCCGCGACCACTCAATTCTGTGGGCAGAGCAGCTCAAGCTCTTAACCGCTGGACTAAGCCGTCCGTTAATTCATCGAAAGTGTTGAATTTTCACTTTAAAACGCCCCTATTTCCCTGTAGATACATCCATATAAATGCTTTTGCCACAGATTCTAGTTAGTTTTTCTTGCATTTCCTGACAAAGTGGTTAAGTGAAAATTTGAACTTTTGAAAAGTCACTCATCGACTGAAACTCCATAATAATTAAGCCCATGTGACTGAGTGCTTATCTAAAAGACTACAGTTGTACCACGAGCAATGGTACAGGAAGACAGTTACATCAAGTATAAGCCGACCTAACAATTTCAGAACTACTAACAAATTCCATCCTTATGCAACAAATAATAACGACCAAACTAAATGAAGTAAGACCTTTGTTTAAACAGAGCACTGTTGTCGAACAATCTTGTATTTTATTTTAGTTGCGAGAATTCATAGTTTGCGAAATTAAATTCAAAATTCTGTTGAGCGTTTTATGAATCTTCTACATAGAGTTAAAGACTTGATAGTTTTTGAGATTTTACTTTGAGATTACATTCAGATTATTTGCATGGCAGTCTACAGAAAATCAGACAAGAAAATGAACATGGCGAGTATGTAAACTTTAAACTTCCCTGCTCACTGACATAACCTACACTTTTGCTTTGGTAAGTTTCATTTCCATGTCCATGCTTACTACCTCAGCTTACATTCTTGCGCTGGCCAGTTTCATATTCACTTCTCTGTTAACTGCCGTGGACAGAAGCTGAGTGTGATTCAGGAGCTATATTTTAGTGGGTTTGTTCGTCTTTCTTTGTTGTCTACGTCACAGAATGCCGCGGCCTTAGGAACCCAATTTAGATTAATGTTTGATATTCGCTATAAGTAGTCAGAATCTTTGTCTGCATATTATTTATGATAATGTTCTAATTACAGCTTATTGTTCATATTCTCCTAGTACGTCTTAACCTAATATGTCCAACTGCTAAATAAAATATCTACACATCTTTCTTCTAACTATCCCTATTGATAATGTCCGTCCCCCTCGATATGTGTCTAGGTTATTAAGTCGTCGTTTTTTGGGCCTCCCTGCGATGATTTTCTTGTTATGGAACCCATTCGTAGATTGATTCTTTTTATTTTACTGTAAAATGTGACAAGCGGAGTAAAAACAATTTGATCAAGGTACAAATATCTCTTACCTAATTAATGCCTTATTTGGATCCAGCGTAATCGTGAAAATAGCGACTAATAGAGCAAAATGTTAACTGACATTTATCAAGTAGCGAACCATCTTGATCAGTCGATCAAGTCGAATTTAATTGGCCACAAAAGTAGCTTTCTTTTTTCTTTATTTTGTATACTACTCTAACAATTTGCATTGGGCCCAAGAGAAGGTCATCAGTGGGACGGTACAGACTGATTAAGACTTGTTTAGTCATTTATCCTTAAAATTTTACTAACAAGAACTTACACCAGAAATGTGAGTGCATGAATGAAATAATAATGACGTATAAGACAAATTAAATTTTCTGTCTGAGTTTAATCACTGTGATAACATTATCATAATTACTTCGATAATTACTTTAGTATCAAATAACGTTAAGCAATTGTCACTTGTCAAATAGTTGTTGTTGCAACTTCTGTACATTCTGTGTTAAAAATGACTAAAAACTTATTAATTATTTTAGCAATTATAAGTATAGGAAATGCGGTACCAAAGACGTTTGAAGGACATAAGCTATTTAAAGTTATGCCTAAGGATAAAGATGAAGTGAGAGTTATAGAAGATTTACAAATAAATCGCATTGGAAATATATGGAATGAATACTTTGATGCTAATCATGATGTTAGAATAATGGTTTCTGAAGACAATCATGAAGAATTTCACAAACGTTTAGGAAGATATGGCATCGAAGCTAAAGAACTTATTGGAGATGTACAAGAGTAAGTTATGTTGTATTTATTTGTAGTCTAGTATCGTAGTAACTCATAAATATACTAATGATCAAATAATGTAGAAGTTATTACAAAGTTACAATTTAAGAGATTGTGAATTGATAATTTTTACAACGTGTAGAATTATTTTATGATATTTTCGATAGGTGTAAATAAAGAGATAACTTTACATAATAATAAAAGAGATAGCTTTCATAAATGAAGAAAATCTTAAATACTGCAGCGGAATAGATATTTTACAGGACAAGCTTGTTTACTTATGAAATATAAGAGTTTTTATAAAATGAAAAATGAGATAAGGGCTTTTATAATTTCCCAACCAATTTTTTAAAAATACCATACACATATTGGTTTAATTAATAATGCCATCAATTTATTTCAGAGCAATCGACGCCCAACTAAAACGATCACCAACGAAATCTTCAGAATCTTTCCATAATTACACCTGGACGCAATATCACCCTTTAGAAGAAATTTACACCTGGCTTGATGAGTTAGCTTTAAATTACCCAAACATTGTCACCATCGCCAGTATGGGAACTTCAGTCGAAAACAGAGATATCAAAGGGATTATTATTAATTACAACCCAAATAGGAACAATACAGTGATGGGTGTATTAGAAGGTATGAGATTCTTCTTTGTTTCTTTTTAAGTCTTTATTCTATTAACAGGAAAGGAACTAAAGTTTTATAATTTAGAATTTTAATTATAAAGGCGGGTCTTTCTAGGAAATAAACTAAACACACACTCTGCCTACACTTTTTCTAATGTTACACTGTTTTTGGCTGATGTTATCGAGAGCCTTAATGAAGTGCCGAACACTTTGTGAAGAGCATAACTCTGATCTGGTCCACATCTAGCTCAGTCGCAGTACACAATTCAATGTCTACTGTTAGGTTAGTAATGGGTACCTATTACCAATGTATTGCCAGCCATTTTGTGCCTTCTCCAGAGCAGGAATGAGAGGAAGATTTCTGGATCTCTCACAAACCAGTGAAACGCAATAACAATGTCAACAGCAATGTCAACAATGTAACAGTTAAGTCAGTCCAAATACGAGCTGCAATCTAGTACAGGTTACCGCTGGACTCCTCGTACTACGTGCATGGTTTTATAATTGGTGGCAATGTAGCCATCGTCACTTTCAACAAATGCTTTTCTTTGTTTCAAGGCACCCTCCACGCCCGTGAGTGGATCAGTCCCGCAACTGTTACTTGGATCATCAAAGAGTTTCTGACGAGTACCGACCCTGATATCAGAACTTTAGCGGAGGGCTTGGAATGGCATATATTTCCTGTAGTCAATCCTGATGGTTACGTTTATACTTTTACAGACGTGAGTTTATTTCTACAGCTGGTGTGACATAATTTTGGACTACTATTGAAAAATGTACAGTTTTAGAACAGGCTTTTTAATAGAATCTTTAAACGATCTTGGTCATGAACGAGAACAAAATAAATTTTATTTATAGAAATTGTGATTCTTACGATGAAATGTAAAACTTTTATCTTATGCAAACGCCTTTAATTTTGCTTGGTTTAGGGGTCAGAATTGCTCCGTTTTTTAGACCAACTAATCGCGGTTTCATTTGCCGTATAGAACAAATTTTTGAGTTACTCATAAGCAGTTGTCTCGATCTAAATATTTGTGAATGTAAAACCCATGGCCCACAACCTAGAGATAATTATTAATTTAAGCACAGTTTTATCAGCTGTGGGTTCTGTAGTGGAAGTTTGTAAGACTTCCTAATAATTGACAATATAATAAATCTTGATAAAGCAAATATTAACATCTTCCAACTAGAATGAAACAAATCGTCTTTATCAAATATAATAAATATCTGTTATGTGCACTTTTTGGAGATTTGACATTTTGACTATTATGACTAGTTAACTAACCAAAAAGTAAAAAAATAAACTAACCAAAAACTAACCAAATTTTAGATAAGAAGACTACTATTTCACTCTAAGCATTATACGGTGAACTAAAATTGCACAAAAAAACTATGCTTCAAAAATCTGTTGCATATAACATTTTAGAAGAAAACGTTTTTTTTTTAATATCGAAAAGTTATACTTTTTACACATAGCAGATATTGGTTTTACAACGACGAAATTATTTTATTGTACTTAAATTCCCTATAATATTTTAACTAAGCTAGGAGTTAAAACGATCATCACCAAAACTGTACTTAATTGCAGCATCGTATGTGGAGGAAGAATCGCAGTCCTGAGAGCCTTACCTCTTGTGCTGCATCAGGACTAGATGATGATATGAGCCACGGAGTCGACTTGAACAGAAACTTCGATTTCCAGTGGATGGGTAAGCTTAATCAATTTTATTCAATGCAATTTCTACCTTATACAAATTTTGATAAATTCGTAAATGGCTACTTTTAAAAGCACAATAAAATTTAATTAATTCCTTATTTTTTGTGTGTAAATATTA
This sequence comes from Phalera bucephala, assembly GCA_905147815.2. NCBI lineage: Eukaryota > Metazoa > Arthropoda > Insecta > Lepidoptera > Notodontidae > Phalera > Phalera bucephala. The sequence continues at coordinate 22,140,915 of LR990626.1, read as the reverse complement.
TATTATTAGCTAATACTATATCTATTGAATATACGAGAACATGCTTACTTCAAAAGGAAATTTGTACTTCAATAGGTATACATTTCCATTTTCACAATCGTTTTAACATCTAATACCAGATTTAAACGCGGACTTTATCTTTTTCATTTATATCAATTTCTTCAATTTTAATTAGTCATGATGTTACTAAATATGATTACTACGCTAACCTTGATTGCTATCAAATAAATTAGATAGATCAATATTCTAGATATAGCTATCTATCTCTATCTATATCATCACGGCAGCTCCCTCGCGGGGTAGGCAGAGAGTACAGAGTTCCAACACGTTCTTTCCTTACATACCGCTCTGGCTTCCTCCACTCTCATAGTTCGTCTCATACACACTCGCCGGTTACGGAGACTCTTGACTTGCCCTTCAGATAAGACACAGTCTATTTGGTCATGGTAAGACAGTCTAGGTCTTCTCCGGTAGCAACATCCTTCCACCTTCGCATTGTATATCTGTTTTGTCATTCTTTCTTCTGGCATTCTTTCTATATGCCCGAACCAACGGAGCATACCCTTTCTCATCTTTACACCGATACTATCTTTCATACCTACTCGCTTTCTTACTACGCTGTTGCGAATCGGTCGGTCAGCGTGACTCCGCACATCTTCCGCAGAGATCGCATTTCGGCCGCATTTATCCTGCTTTCGTTCTCCTTCTTACATACCCAACTCTCACTGCCATATAACAGCGTTGGGACAAGCACTCCATTATGCATGGCTGGCTGCGCCTTTTGGCTTAAGTGCCGGCTCCCAAGTAGCCTTCCCATCGCACCATTCACTCTATTCCCTGCATTCACTCTTCTCTCTACGAGGAGGGATCAAAAAGTAGTGAGAATGAGATAGAATATAATGACTATTGATAACTTAATAATTTATTTTTCTCATATTTTCCGAGTCTCTCTACACACCGAGTCCAGCGCTTTTCCAAGGCTTCAATCCCTTTCACAAAAAAAGTTTTGTCTTGGTCCTGCAAAAAGCTCTCCACGGCATCCATCACCTCGTTATCGTCTTCGTACCTGTTTCCCCTTAAGTATTTTTTCAATTTGGGGAACAGATAAAAATCGCTAGCCGCCAGATCTGGTGAATAAGGGGGGTGGTCAACGAATTCGAAGCCAGCTTGCTGAATAGCAGCCATCGGAACTGCCGACCTGTGCGCGGGTGCGTTGTCGTGATGAAACAGCACGCCCCTTCGAAGTTTCCCTCTCCTTTTCTCTTTGATGGCATTCCTCAACTTGGGAATTAAAACTGCATAATATTGGCCTGTAATAGTCGTTCCCCGCTCCAGGTAATCAATCAACAATATTCATTCCAACAATAGTCCCAAAATATTGAGGCCATAACCTTGCCAGCCGATGCCACGACACGAAACTTCTTCGGGGTCGGTGATGATGGCCGTTTCCATTGCGAAGATTGCTGTTTTGTCTCGGGATCAAAATGATGGACCCATATTTCGTCCATTGTTACGAAACGAGACAAAAACTTTTTTTCTCGTTTATAGATAGAAGGATATAAGAAGAGATAGAAGATAGATATTGTTGGACAAGTTTCAAAACTTGTCCAACAATATCTTCGAAATGTCAAGTCGATTTTGTTTCTGACTGTCGGTTAACATTCTCGGCACCCATCTTGCGGAGACTTTGCTCATATTCAAAGATTATTTCAATATGGATTGAATACTTCCATATGAAATGCCCGTTTCTTGAATTAAGTATGGGATGGTAATTCTTCGATCGTTCAATACAATTTTCTCGACTTTCGCAACATTTTCTTGGGTGACTGACGTCGATAGACGGCCGCAACGATGTTCGTCTTCCGTGCTCGTTCTCCCTACTCAAAATTGAGAAGACCACCTTGCGACAGTGGAATACGGCGGAGCAGACTCTCCTAACATTGCCTCCAAATCGCAATGAATCTCTTGCGTCGTTAACTTTTTTAAACAGAGGTATTTAATAACGGCTTGCACTTCGTTTTTCTCCATTTACGAGAACACGTTCTGACACGAAGCAACCAAATGACTACTATTCAGAAAAAAAAACAAAAGAGAATCGAAGATTTTTTTTTTTATTAATGTTAAAAATATGTATCTGAGCTATGCCTGCCAGTATTTTTTTTTTTACCAAGCAGGCTGTCGTTCTCACTACTTTTTGATCCCTCCTAGTATATCAGCGGTGTATTTCCCATCCTTACTGAAGGCGCATCCAAGATATACAAACTCATTCTCTTGCTCCAGCACATCGTAACCAACCACAATCCTTGCATTCGTTCTGGTTTCTTCCCGTTCAAAAACGTTTTCTTCACATTCAAATGTAAGCCATTGTTCATGCAGTCGTCTCTCATAACTGTGACTAGTTTTTGCAGATCAGTGGCTGTTGGCGCTATCAGAACCGCGTCATCTGCATACAATAGGTGGTTTACCACTAGATCACCCATTTTTATCCCTTCATTCATCGCATTCAGTCTTTGAAGACTTTTATCCAGATATACTATAAACAGTCTAGCGGACAACACGCAACCCTGCTAGACGCCGATTTTAACGTCAAACCAAGGTGACATGTTACCACCTACCCATACGCATGCCTTGCTGTCTACATAGGCGGACTGGATGGCTCGCAACAAAGTGCCGTTTATACCATACTCTGGCAATATGTCCCAAAGTCTCTTTCGCACAACTCTATCAAACGCCTTCTCCAGATCCACAAAACCGCGGAAAACCTTCCGGCCTACTGCCAGATGCTTTTCTACGATGTTGCGGAGGGAGAAAACTTGATCCGAACATCCTCTTCCAGACCTGAAACCTCCTTTCTAGATATAGATAACGATATTAACCTTTTGACTGCAGTATGATATCAGTATACTAATTGTCTTATTTATTTCTAGTTGTAGGAGCTTCAAGCAACCCTTGCACCAACACATATGCGGGGCCAACAGCCTTCTCCGAACCCGAGGCTCGTGCTATAGCACAGTACGTCCTCGGTCTCAAGCAGAGAGGAGATATCGTCTACTATCTATCTTTCCACTCCTACACCCAGCTTATCATCGTACCTTATAGTCATGTGGAGATTGATCAGGCTCTTCTTTCTGGAAACTATGGTGATATGGTAAGAGAATCTCTCATGCTAATTTCTGCCCAAAGTTCTTAACAGAGTAGTTAAGAGTTGCCGTAATTCGACCCGTATTTTCCCAAAGTAGTAGGCAGAGGTGTACATTGTGCACCAATATAATATTATAAGTAATATTTCATCAAAGTTATATGATCCTATTATGATAAACGACTTGATTATTATTCTATTAATAGAACTCTGCTAAAACTGAGAATTAGCACAAACACATTGAGGTTACCGTAAAGTTGTCTAGAAGGCATTCATCGTTCATCTTTATAATATAGTGTGAAAAAGATTAGAAAGAGAAGAAGAGAAGACGTTAATATAACTCTATCAACTAGATAGAGTTACACTAACGGCATTCTCTTCGTGCTAAGCCCTCTGCCGCTGAGTAACAGCATTTAGCTGTTATCTTATACCACTAGAATATGAAAACATAGATCAGCGGCTATTAAGAATAAGTTTTAGCAGGGTTTTATTAGTAGGATTCTCTAGATAGTCTCTTATATAAGAATTTGACAAGGGTGGATCCCTTGCGGGCAAGTATAAAGTACAGATATTCAACAGTATATTTGCCTACCTCTCTTGCCTCCACCACTCTCATAGTTCGTCTCATACACGTCCGCCAGCTACGACGACCCTTGACTTATTTATTAAGTCATGGTAAGGTGGTTAATCTTATGAAGTACAGAATAAGATCGTTCATCTTCGAATTCTTAACAAGATTGGGATGGGTCGTAATTGTAAAAAATATAACTGTTCTAACATACCTATCATTATCAGTCGAAAAACGTCCATTACAGGATAAAGGTTTTCCCCAAAGTCCTAAAGATATTTATACCATATTGTTACTGACTTACATAAAATACTAAAGTATTAAAAATGATTATTTATTTTAGTTCGAAATTGCAATCAGAGGCGCTGAAGCTACGAAAAAAAGATACGGTACAGAATACAGAGTTGGACTCTCCGCTGACATACTTTGTAAGTATAAATAAATAAACACCGTCACGCCTATATTTCCCAAGCATAGTTTAACTATATAGAATCAGAATCGGACTAGTTTTTATTCAAGTACACCAACATAGTACTAATGAATGGTCAGAAAAGTACCAAAGATACTACCACCACTTTGGAATGTCATTCCTGTGTTATAGGTAGGAGGTAACAATTTAGGCTAGTTTATCAGGTGGGTCTAAGTTACATCATCGTATCATACATCCGAATATCACCGACTATATAGGGTGCCGGCATTATTGCCATTACACCGAGCATAATCCCATGCTCCGGACTTACATCGAGAATTTTTCGACAGAGAAATACTATATCATCTTTTTTGAACCCAAAACCTCATGCCTGCTACCTCCACTGTGCATCACAAGAACAACGAGGCAGTCTAAAACTAACTAGCATAATGAATTATGTTACTTTGTACAAGAATATCTATCTATATCATCACGCCAGATCCCTTGCGGGGTAGGCAGAGAGTACAAAGTTCCAACAGGTTCTTTCCTTACAGACCTCTCTGACTTCCTCCACTCTCATAGTTCGTTTCATACACGCTCGCCGTTTACGGAGACTCTTGACTTACCCTTCACATAAGACACGGTCTATTTGGTCATGGTAAGACAGTCCAGGTCTTCCCCGGTACCTTCATCCTTCCACTTTTGCATTGCATATTATGTACAAGAATATTATTAAGAAATTCTCCATTTTTCAGACCCACTTAGTGGAGGCAGTTTTGACTGGGTGAAATACGCAACAGATGCCCGAGTATCTTACCTGATTGAGCTGAGAGATCTTGGAGAATTTGGATTCCTGCTTCCACCAGAACAGATCATACCAAACAACTTAGAAATTATGGACGGTCTCATTGAAATGGATAAAACTACAAGAAGATTAGGATATTATTCCTACTCCTCTTCTGGCGTTAAGAACATGATTTCTGCTTTATTTATTTCTTTGGGTATTATTTTGTGTAAAGTTTTTTAAATGAATGAAGTATTGTAGCTAATAAACAATTGAAATAATTTCATAATCTTTATGGCACTGTATTCAGTGAGTTATGACCTTCTAATATTTTATTCATCGCTAGTAATTTTTTTATAATCTATCTATCTTCAGCCGACTGTTGGAGACAGTCCTCCCCAAAGATCGCCATGACAAACGGCTTTGTGTTTTATTTTTCATAATATAGAAACTGTATTCGTTTGTAATTCAGCACTAATACCTGTGCCTATGTTAATGTTTTAGCTTCGTGTGAATCTTTTGATGGAATAAATAAATATTTGGTTCTCAACGACATTTCAATTGTGGTAGCTGTTTAACTCAGATTATGACCGCAGGGATTAAGTTCTGGTATTTTATTCAGATTATTCTAATTAGATCAACAAAACTGAACATTTTGCCAAATAATCTGCCACTATATAATAAATAATCAATACTCCTAACCTTCGCACAAGTACCTAATGCAATAATGTGATTATAAACTGTCCCATAAATCGTTATCGATGTGTGCTTAAGATAATGCTACTATCGATGATAATCCAAATTAATATCCAGGCAAAATTGCTCAAGCACAATTTTCAACTGAACGTATTCAACAGCACGCAATGATATTTAAAGAAATAATTATTTTAGTAGCCATAGCTATTGCAGTTAAAACAGAATATGTTAGTTACAAAAATTACAAAGTTTATAAAATAGTGCCCGAATCTGAAAATGACGTACAAATAGTAACAGATTTGAGAAAAGATAATGGTTTGATGTTCTGGAGTGATATCGATCAAATTGGAGCCGATGTAAGGATTATGGTAGGACCAGAAAAACAGAAAGAATTTGAAGATTATTTAAAAAATGTTGGAGTAACTAGTAAAGTGGTTATTGACGACGTGCAGGAGTAAGTATATTTTTTTTTGGTAGTAAAAATTAATAATAAAACTACTTTCTATCGCTGATAATAATTTAAGGATTTAGCAAAACAAATGAGTTCTGATCGTATAATATTACTTAACTACTTCGTTGGCTTATCGATCCAGAGGGGGTCTTGCCCTCCGAAATGAGATTCTGCCACTTCTCACAATCCTGCGCGATTCCCTGCCAGTCTTCGGCTTAGAGCTAATGCAGATCCGCCTCAACCACGTTCTTCCAGAAAAACCTGGGAGGATCAACCGGCGGCGGATCGGCGATCGATTGGTCGGCCCAGATAGGCCTTCTTTACACTACGGTTTTCACCCATTCTATGAATGTGGCTAAGCCATCAGAGTATGTACGCTTTGGTCACACCTATGATATCAGGGCCATCCATAAGTTACTCGATTTCAGCGTTATTGCGGACTCTCCAACTTCCATCTGAGTTTCGGACGGGGCCAAAGATTTTTCGAAGAATCTTTCTTTCCGCCACAAGTAACTAGTTTTCCTCGTTTAGTGTTAGTGTCCGAGCTTCACACCCGTACAATTATATTGATCTTATAACGGTCTTGTAGATCCGGATCTTCGTAGTTCTCCTCAGAAGTTTGGATACCAACACTTTGTGTAGGCCGGCGCTACATCGTAGTATTATATCTGTTATAGTACAGCTATATTAAGCTTGATATTTAAATTTTGCCACCTTTGTTCTTGGCATCTCCAGCCTGCAGATCTTTGGGAGGAGCGCGCGTTTTTTTGTAGCGCTTCATATGAAGATACTCAGACTTCTCATGACTGATCCTCAGCACCACTTTTAGAGCTTCTTTTACGAGTGCTTTTGCGGAGTCTTGAACTTGATCGCTGGGTTCCCCCAGGAAGGCTAGATTGTCGGCGTATCCTATGAGCTTATGCTTTCCATTGAGCTCTAGTTTAACATCTAGTGTGAGCACGCTTTTAAAGACATATTCTAGAAAAAGGTTGAAAAGCATAGTGACAGGACATCTCCTTATTTCAGTCCCGTGATAAACGCAAATTTGTCCCTTAGTTCGTTTTCGACTCGTATTCTCATTCTGCTCTCTCTTGTGGTGACTGCGATCATGTTTACTAGTTTATTGGAGATGTTAAGTTTCCTTAGAATGGTATATAAGGCACCGCGATCAATGCTTTCACAGGCTTTGGTAAAATCCACAAACAGCTAGTGAATACTCTGCGCGTATTCCTATTGCTTATCCATCAGCTGTTTGAGAAGAAAGATCTGGTCAATGGTACTGCGGGTTGTTCGAAACACACTAATAATCACCTAGGTTTTTTTCCGCGTACGCTTTCAGTCTTTTAAGCAGAACATATGAGAAGATTTTGTACGCTGTTGGAAGGAGAGCTATTCCTCGGTAGCTTGAGCACTTCTTTTTACAGCCGTTTTGTGGATCGGGCAAATGACACCTAAATTCCATTCCGATGGTTATTATTCGGTTTCTCACATCTGAATCACCAATTGGTGTAATTTATTGTGAACTTTTTCTCCACCTTGATCCACACTTCTGACGGCAGACCATCAACTCCTAGATTTATTGCTTTTTAACCTTTTAATGGCTCTACGGACCTCTTTAAATGTCGGAGGTTCCACCACAGTACAGTTTCCTTCCAGGGAGCATGGTTCTGTTCCGTCGATTGGAGTGCAGTTAAGCAGTTGTTGAAAATATTCACGCTACAATCTTTTAACTTCTTCACAGGCTGTTATCATATTTCCCTCGCTATCTTCAAGAATTTGGGTTTTAGGTTGAAAACCTTTTCTGAGATAACTTTCTTCCTGATAAAATTTTCTAGATTCATTGGTTTTTATTAGTGTATCCATGTCCTTTACAATGTTATTTAAATGCTGTCGCTTTTCGGTTCTGATTATTCTTCTGGCCTCTTCCTTTACTATTTTGTATTCAGGATACCACTGGTTATTTTGTTCAGAGAGTAGTTTTTAGGTCGTATAATATGTTAGGTAAATTAAAGAATAACGTATTGTTCTTACTTTAAAATAACTTAGGAATCACATTTGATAAAAAATTAGATCTTGACCTGCACATAGATAATATTATAAATAAATCCCTAAAATGTATGGATTTGTTATGCGCACAAGTAACAAAATCACACAAATTTCTACATAATATTTATCTTTACAAAACTTTAATTAGATCACAAATTGAATTTGCTGCATCATATATATGTTGATGGTCTCGAAAGATACATATATTAATGCTCTTAAAAGTGTCAAAAATTTTTTCCGCTGTATGCATTACAAATGTATTTGAAGTCGTCTTTCATATGAACAGCTATTAGACAAATACAAGATTTTGTAATTGATACAATGTAATTGGTACTCAGCTCGGAGCTATGCTACTATATGATTTATGCCATAACAGATACAACTGCACTTTTATTATTAATAAACTCTGTTACAAAGTTCGTACCAGAAAGCATTGTCGTAGACCGTGTCACTTCGCAACTATCAAATGTCGCATAAATGGTGGCAAGCCATCGCCTTTGTGACGCTTAGTTCAATCTTACTATAAATCATTCAACTCAATTGACATTATGGCAACACGTTCAAGTACATTTAAAAATAATTTGTTAAAACGTCCAGCCTCTCACTAATTATATTATGTATAACTATAAATTAAAGTAAATATGTAAAATTATAGGTTGTAAGAAAAATTACATCACATGCAAGAACGAATAATGTACTTAATGTAATTAGTTGTAAACGATGCTGGTGTCAAATTTGTTTGTACATTTCAATTTATCACTGTTTGTTTTCCTAAATAAATAAATAAAAAACAGGATTACAAACAATTTTCACCATAATGGATGAGTGACCACTTTTGGCAAGTTTTAATAAATAGCTCTAGGATAGATTTGCCTTCTACCAGTAAAATATTGACAAAAATATCTTATATGGAAAATCTGTCTAAATACTACTGACAGTAAGCAAATGTATCCTTAAGTGGAATATTGAAACCGGCCATAAGCTCGTGTCTGGGTTTAACCATTGGCCTTACTAATTAGTTCCAGATACGACAGTTTGACGAAAACATGTACTCAATATAAAATTCATCAATTTCAGCAAAATAGATGCCCAAATGCGTCGCCCAGAAACTCGCAGCAGCAATTATGCTTGGGATTACTATCAATCACTAGATGAAATTAACACTTGGCTTGAACAAACAGCTGCAAATTATCGAGATGTCGTCACCATAGTCCAGCTCGGAGCTTCTAACGAGAACAGACTTATTAGAGGTCTCAAAATAGATTACAAGAAACAAGCTAATCCTCTTATTGGTATGATTGAAGGAGGTATACATGCTAGAGAGTGGATTTCTCCAGCAACAGTGACTTGGATTATCAAGGAGTTCTTGACAAGCACTGATCCTGAAGTAAGGTTAATGGCTGAAAATATTGTATGGCACATCTTTCCTGTTGTTAATCCTGATGGTTACCTGTACACGTTTTCTAATGTAAGTATTTTAACACGCTTTTTAGTATGAATACTGATAATATATTTTTATTACACAATTTTACTATCTTACCATGACCAAATAGACCGAGTCTTATCTGAAGGACAAGTTAAGAGTCTCCGTAACCGGCGATCGTGTATGAGATGAACTATGAGAGTGGAAGAAGCCAGAGAGGTATGTAAGGAAATAACCTGTTGAAACTCTGTACTCTCTGCCTACTCCGCAAGGGATCTGGCGTGATTATAGATTGATTACATAATTTTATATAATAATTAAGGGCTTCAGCAAAAAAGAAACTAAAAAGTAGTATTTTAATTGTAAATAAATAGGTTTAATGATTGCAGAACAGAATGTGGAGAAAAAACAGAAACCGTAACCACTTCGTCTCTTGTAGCCAGTGGGGAGTGAGCGATGACATTAGCAATGGTATCGATTTGAACAGAAATTTCGGTTTTCTATGGATGAGTAAGTGTTGTTTTAATTTATTTTGTCCCAACTGATTGGAAGCAGCAAGTATTTTAACTTGATGTAACAATCTGGTCCCTAATAATGGACTAAATTATGCATTATTTTATGCTTACGATTATTTGTCTTTTTAATAATCGTTATTTGCAGATTGCTACTTGCATTCAGTACTGTTGAATTTAGATTCAACACAATATAAATCTGTTGGAAGAAGAAATTTATAATTGGTCATAAGACTTTAGTGACGGTTTAAAATATCTTAATCATTTTTAAACTTTTATTTCTCTTTTTTCCTTTTTTAAAATCTTTGTGCGTCACACTAAGATTTTCCTCATGCGGGGAAACTCCGAACTCGCGGCTATTTGATCCAGTGAGTAGAGCAACTTATGCTCTAAATACTAGACCAAGCTGACACCTTATACCTTCAAATATTTAAGCGTAACGATAAATTATCAGCTTTACAAGTTATCAGTACAAATTTGTATATTGACATTATCTTAACAATAATAATAATTAGATTAAATGGATTAAAGCGAGCAAGCACGAGCTAAAACATTATCAGTTAGCTGGAAAAAAGAGTAAATTATGTGTCATTACCGGTTATTTGAAAAAAAAATCATACATTATTTATTTCGATAGGTACGGTAACAGACATGCAGACAAGTGTACAATAAATGGTTTGGATTACATACAATATATTATATCTTCTGCCCTAACTGACTGTACACAATTTATATATACTATATAAACAAAACCATGTTACAAAAAAAGGTAAAGGAATACAAAATAAAATAAAGCAAACTAATACAAAAATGAGAAACTTCTAAAAATATTAAATTACATTAATTTACCAATTAACACAATATGAAGAGAAAAACAAAATAACAAGGAATATATGGCAATATTTACATGTAGTGTTTTATGAAGAAGATGGCTGAAGTGTTTCAGTAATTTTTAGTTTAAAACTTGTATGACTGTATTGAAAAATGTCGATTCTTGATGAGACACGTTCTTCCACATTCACAGCAATCGGGGCATCGAATAATCCTTGCGCGGAAACCTTTGCTGGAGGTGTCGAGTTCTCTGAACCTGAAGCCAGGGGTATCGCTAGCTACGTGCGCGCGATCCAAGGAGAAGGCAACCTGATGTACTACTTCGCTTTCCACTCATACTCCCAGATGGTCCTGGTGCCTTACAGCCACGTTTCAGGTGACGGTGTTCTGGAGGCTCCAAATTATGCGGATATGGTAATACTGATTCTTTAGCAAGAAGTTTTGATTAAAACGTACGGTATATAGTGAGACTGGTGAGTAAGAGATCCTGGGTCCAAATTCTAGGTTGGACTAATGTTATTCGGTTTTTTCTAACTAATAAAATTCCAACTAGCAGTCTGGACTTCAGGGTCTGGTAATGTGCCCGGTATACTGGCAACTAGTTCGCCATCATTGCCAACATCGGGATTTAATACCATCAGTTGATGTGTTTCATACTTATGAAAAGTGTTAATTGTGGAAGGTTTTTATGAGATTAATTACATTCATAGTAATTACACAGGAATTAGGGACACCCAACTTCTTAACTTGCTTTTTCCGAAATGGAGTGTAAAACACGACTGAATGGAAATAAGTGTATAAAGAGAGATTTTTGTTTATTCAAATCTTCAACTAAATCATAAAGAGTGTACCGAATGCAGCGGGGAAGACCTAGGCTATCTTACTATGACCAAATAGACCGTGTCCCAACTGAAACGTAAGTCAAGAGTCTCCGTAATCAGCGAGCATGTATGAGATGAACTATGAGAGTGGAGGAAGCCAGAGAGATATATATGGAAAGAACCTATTGGAACTCTGTATTCTCTGCCTACCCCGCAAGAGATTTAGCGTGACGATATAGATATATAGATGAATTGAATGCAGCAAAAAGGCCTTCCCCAGAAATCATCACAACAACTGGCTCTGTGATGTATGCATTTAACTTTTACAACCCCTTTATTTCTTTTAGTATGAAGTTGCTATTAGAGGCGCGGACAAACTGAAAGAGCAACATGGAACGAATTATCAAGTTGGCACTTCAGCTGACATATTGTGTGAGTATTGAAAAACTGGCGCGTTTCTTTTAAGTAATAACTACTTACCCAGTAAATATCTATTCGGCACTACGCAGATTTGTAATCAAGCTTTTCATAAAGCTTTTTGTGAAATCTGTGATAAAATAAAAATGGTCCGTATACCTAAACATTTTTACGACTATTACCACAGTAAATATATTATGTAAACAGTAGAACATCTTAGTACTAACGTGCCGAATAAGAATCATACTCAAAAACGGACGCTTTATGCGGCTTATAGGCAGGTTGCAGTGGGTAGCTACCCGCTGATGTTAGAGTACAGACAGAAAACAGTAGACTGTTTAGATATATTTACTGTGTGATAGATATATTTATACATAGATCTATTTACTGATATATTTTATATGACTGCCTCGTTATGGCAAAGCGCATCGCTTTGTGATCGCGAGGTCCTGGGTTCTAATCCTAGCTCGGAAAAAAAATAGTTTTTCTAAACTTCCCAGTATGAGTCCGGAATCTGGAATTGTGACCGGTATATGGCAATAGGCTCGCCTCTTATTATATGGGACCTAACATCGTCGGCGAAACGTGGGTTTACTCAGTACACCTCTGCCACCCCTGCTTGGGTAATAGAGGCGTGACGGTGTTTTTTTTTAAACACTTTTTTTCATAATTCGCAAAAGAACTTTGACTTATAAAATTATCATTCTATCATTATACTATGTTGTAGAAGTGCCTCCTGTCATCCTTTTCATACTATCAATGTATTTAATTAAGATGAACGTGACAGCACGCTTTCTCGACAACATCACCTTTATGTCAAACTATTCTTCTATGTTCATCCTAACATTTCCATTCAGATGCAGTAAGCGGTTCCAGTTTCGACTGGGTCAAAGGCGTTGCCGAGGTTCCAATCGTTTATCTTTTCGAACTCCGAGATGTTGGAGAGTATGGCTTCCTCCTCCCTGCAGAACAAATCATCCCCAACAACCAAGAGATCATGGCTAGCCTCGTAGAAATGGAAAAGACAACCAGAAGACTTGGTTACTACAGCTTAAACTCTGGGCTTAGGATTCAATTCAGCATTATTCTATTTGTGCTGGGCTTATTTGTTACTATGTAAAAAGTGTTGTGAATATACCCTTTGATAGTAATAGGTAATTTTATTTTGTCCTATGTTATAAATAGTATTTTTTAAACATCGTTCATTAGCAGAGCAGACTGGTCAATAGCAGTTTGTTTTTTCTGATCTTCTTGGTTTGTGACCAGAATGAATGGTGTGTTAAGAAAATAGCTCGACTTGAGCAGTTGATAGATAGGTTAATTGATAATGGTAATATATAACATACATTTTAACGTTGTTTAATAGAGCTGTGACATCATCATCATCGACACCACTATGCCCTATCTCGTCCAAAATATAACTAACCAAACAAAAATATTAATTAAAGATTCATTGCTAGGAGCTTTTCTGCCACAGACGAAAAACTTCATACTTATTACACCCCTTCTTCCCTCATTATTGTTGAGAATTAAAACTATCTGTTCATAAGCTGACCTGTAATCTATTATCCTATTTCATCTCAGAAATGCTTCATTTGTCCATCCAATTGCGACACTCATAGAGATAGGACTTTAAAGCATAAAGGGATTATAAGCCCAGTTCATCTGTACACTTTTTGTGGAAAATTGGTACCATTTAGTTAACCAATTTAAAAATCTAAGTTCCTATAAGGTTCGTACTTCCTTTTTAAAAATATTATAGCTCGTAATTTTGAAGTAGGTTCCATGCAAATTTATCGGTTAATATTTTTGTTTGTCTAGTAACTGTGTTCTCTACCCCACTGTACCCCACTGTACTCAGTGTTCGAACAGGTACTTTACTTAGTTACCTCTCTCGCTCTCACCACCCTTATATCTCATTCTGGACTAGTCCAACAGATATGATGTGGTATTTTTGGTCATAACTAAGAAAGCGATAAGTTTTCCCCAATACCTATATCTTTACACTTTAAATCCAACCAGTATTAGGGCTTAAATTTCCAACCCCTTTCAGCCGCAATCTATAAATACCACCCTTCACTCCTAAGACTACACGAAAGGTAAATAACAATAAATTACACGGCCCCTGACAATCTGACGCGTGACTGAAATCAGATGTCACATGACAGCCACAAATCATAACGTATGCGGCGAGGATGGAACACAGAAAACGTTGGAGTCGTGCCTATAATAAAATTGATTGTAACTACATCAGATTAATATTTCCGTAGCTGTGAAGATGTGACCCACAGAAAATGGAGATATGGTTATTTCCAGGACGTGGTCTTATTTATAATAATAATAATAATAATAACCCGCAGGGCAGCTTGTGGCGAGCTGTTGGTGAGTAACGACACCACGGACCCGAGTGCTTCAGAGAGTCGGTCAGGGCCCCAACTCGGCGTGTCTTCGTCGGTCGAGTGGAAACCGAAGGATTCCCGCAGGACTCTCGGCTCTGGCTAGCCTTAATTGGCCGTCCAGAGAGGAGCCGTGAGAGCTATATCGACGTAGGAAGATAATGCGTTCCTACATCGATGTACTCCAGGGGTGGAAGTGTTAAAGGGCATAATGCCGCGAGTAACTTCGGAGAAAGCGCAGCACACCTCTCGACGCCCCTGAGCCGCTCACACCGGTGTTGCCCTCAGTTGTCCTAGGACGACCGTTTGAGGGCCCATCTAGGTATCACTAATTATGGCCGGTGTCCGTCCTCTTTGAAATAGTCCAGTTTTTGTCCATCAAACCTCATTTACATAGCCCTTGTTTTCTTTCCATAATTAACAATAGTCCTTGCACCTGCCGGGGTCAGTTCGCTGGTTATGTTTCTTCATTTTCAGCAAGTGATCTCAGCAGGTGGCTTACATAACCTTAACTTCTCGCAAAGGGCCTCTACGTGTTGGACCTATGTCCCCATGCAAGCCTTTCAAAGGTCCGGGTAAAGCCCGTGAATCTCAGCGAGATACATATATAATAATAATAATAATAACCATGGCAACCGCTGTCAACGACACGTCGTTTTGTGTAAATAAAAATTTTTTTTGCGAAGAAATATTGAAAAGTATCCGTTTAGACATCAACAAACAACAAAAAACAACACACTTTAAGAGCAAAATTTACAATGCGAACGTGGGTTCGCAAAATGTGGATTTGGAAGAAAAACATAACACATCTGTAAATGGCCGAGCCCAGCCGAAGAAACCCCGTGCGGCTGTGTCGGCAGCGGGATGCCCGGTCACCTAGCGCACGCCCAACACCTTTGCCTGGCTCGCCCACCTCGCCCCAGCCTTCGGAGGATGAAGATTTTTTCACACCGCCGACATCTGGGGCCTCTAGCGACGATGCCGGGATATCGGCGTCTCCACCTACATTAACATCTGCGAGGAGAGGACGCCCACCGCTGCCGGCACGCCTGGGACCAGCGGGACATTGTGCTCCGCCCACGGCCCCTGCTACCGGTGGTGTAGTGCGCCGCATGAGATGGACTCCAGAATTAAATCTGAGTGTCATGCGGGCCTACTATGGTGCTACAGAGGGAGGAACCATCCTCACTGCTTACCGTCCGAAATTGTTGTCTCTGTTTCAGGGGCTTCACCCGACTGTCGCCGTTACTGCGCAACGACTATCGGATCAAGTACGTGCCATCCAGCGGTGCAAGTTGTTGGATGACACAGTGCTTGAGCGACTGCACCGCGAAGCACTTCCGGCTCGTACTGAATCCAACGTGCGAAGTGTTGAAGATCCTATCTCTTTGAATAACTTCGCACCGCAGTTTCGTCTGTCAAAAATTCACACGTCTTTCATGGGGCACTGTGTTAGATTTTATAACAAAATTCCCATTGACGTCACTAAACTTAGTGAAAATAAGTTCAAAGCTTGTGTAAAACGAACACTTTGTAAGCAAGCTTATTATTCAATAGAAGATTATTTAAAAGATAAAAATGCTTGGATAGATGCTATTCCAGCTCCACTTGAGTCATAACAACCTATTCAACTGTTGTTAGTTAACATTACCTCTCTTCCTTCTATTAATTTAACACAATATGTACTTTTTTTGTAAATGAGGGAACCATGTAGCCATTCTCATAAATAGTATTTTTCGCTTTTTTAACTTAGACTCACCTGATGACCAACCTACATTGTTCTCCCATACCCCACAACAGAATGTAGATGAAAAAGTTTGTAATTTCTTATTTTAAAAGAGTAACCGTGGAGTTTCTTGCCCTTCTTCTCCACAGGAATGACATTCCGAAGTGGCGGTAGAGTCTTTGTTACTTTTCTGACGATTCATAAATACTGTAATGGTTTACATGAATAAAAAATATTCTGATTCTGATTCTGATTCACGATCGGAGGAGGTAAATAGCGAGCAGGTAAGTGTTAGTGACCAGCTACAGGAGCAGGTGAGGAGAGCTCTGGAGGATGCCTTTGCGGAGTATCGGTCTGCACCGATTTCCCTAAGACCATGCCTACCCCGTTTGCCCATGCATAGACGTAACATTTCGCTTGTGAGTGCCCTAGACAATGTTTTAAAGCCACACTGGGAGACCAGTGTGGACTTATGTGATTACCATTCTATTTTGTACTGTGGAGCGGTGGCGGTGTGACGGGTGGCAGGTGTAAGATTTCCTAATCTACATCGAGCCACCCAAACCACAAATGCTAAACCACTCTGGCAGTGCAGAATAGAGCGGCGTATAAATATGGCTAGGACACTCATAGCGAAATTATTGTGCTTCCAGGCTGGAAACAACCGCCCGAGAGTTGTGCGTTTCGTGACCCAAGCCTTTGCAGGCACACGAGTGGCTTCTGTGGACTATGTGGCAGGAGTCGCGGAACGCATACACTACTGGAAGCAAAAAGTTTATGCATGGGCGAAGAGGATTCGCAGGTATAAGGCGAGAGCAGACAGATACCACGTGAATCGCACCTTCCAGACGAATCAAAGGAGTGTATACCAGGCTTGGGAGCGCCCCCAAGAGAGAGTGACTGACGTGCACTTGCCAAATGCGGCCGTGATGGCCGAGTTTTGGCGTAAAATTTGGTCAGTGCCCGTCACTCACTCCGAGGGCGAATGGTTTGATGTTGTTGGACGATCCTGTGGGCCCATTCAGGAAATGGAGCCCGTAGTCATAAGCCGTGAAGATCTGGCCTGTGCGGTTCGTGCGGCGCCGAACTGGAAAAGTCCGGGGCCGGATGGACTGCACGCATTCTGGCTAAAGAGGCTCCAGGGCTCACATTCTCGTCTAGCGACTCAATTCCAAGAAGCTCTTCAATTGGGATCGCTTCCTAGTTTTATGACATCGGGTGTCACTCACTTGATTCACAAATCTGGCAGTACTTCGGAACCTAAAAATTATAGACCGATTACATGTCTACCTACGGTCTATAAACTCCTTACATCCATTCTGAGAATAAAAATCAATAATCACCTTAAGGCACAGCATATTCTATCGCCTACTCAGAATGGCTGTAAGGGGGGGTCCCGGGGTACAAAGGATTTGCTCCTCATTAATATTGCCATTTGCCAACAGGTACGACGATCCAGAAAGAATGTCTCCATGGCCTGGATTCACTATAAGAAGGCCTATGATTCGGTGCCTCATACATGGCTGGGGAGGGTGCTAGAGCTGTACAGAGTACACCCGGCGCTATGCTCTTTCCTCGGTTCGTGTATGAGGCAGTGGAGCACAGTTCTTCGTCACCCAGGATGTGGTGGCTTTTCTGGTTCGTCGGACTTGATAAAGATAAGCAGGGGTATCTTTCAGGGCGACAGTTTGAGTCCGTTGTGGTTCTGCTTAGCTTTGAATCCATTAAGTGCTATACTTAAGGATTCAAAGCTAGGTTACCATTTGCGGAGGGAGAGTGAGCCTATATCTCATCTACTGTACATGGATGACCTCAAGTTGTACGCTTCGAAGAAAACAGACCTGATGGAGTTGCTCAAAATAACCGGCAATTTTAGCAACGACATCGGAATGGAGTTTGGAGTAGACAAGTGTGCGGTCATCCATGTACAAAGAGGGAGAGTTGAAGATTCTTTTAATCTACAGCTCTCTGAAGATATATCCCTCAGATCTCTCTCTGAAATGGATTCCTACAAGTATCTTGGTATGTCACAAGCCTTAAGTATAGCGGAACAGGATATGAAACAATCATTGAGGGATCGGTTCTTTGCCCGCCTGATAAAAGTGTTAAAAAGCCTTCTATCAGGTGGAAATAAGGTCCGAGCTTTCAATGGTTGGGTCATGCCTGTTCTTACATACTCTTTTGGCATACTAAGGTGGACTCAGTCTGAACTGGATGCCCTGGATAGAAAGGTCCGTCGATTGCTGATAGCGTATCGTGTGCATCACCCGCGGTCGTCTGTTATGAGGTTGTACATCCCGCGGAAGTGCGGTGGTCGTGGGTTTTTAAACGCTAAGACACTACACAACCGCGAGGTGTGCAATCTCAGACAGTACTTTTTGAGTGTATCCGTGGTGATGTATCGAGATGTTGCCGCAATCGATAGAGGCCTAACTCCGCTTTCCTTGGCAAACGGGAACTGGCGAAGGCCCCAGGTATTAAGTACTTCGGACCGCACAGCCATATGGAAGGGCAAGGAGCTACACGGACGGTTCTATCGGACTCTTACAGGGCCTGATGTGGACCAGCTCGCTTCCGTGACCTGGCTACGCTTCAGCAACCTTTTTGGGGAAACTGAAGGCTTTGTCTTTGCAATTATGGACGAAGTTATCATGACGAACAACTACCGGAAGCACATCCTAAAGGACGGCACGGTTGACATTTGTCGGGCATGCCACCGTCCCAGTGAGTCTATTAGACATGTAGTTTCCGGTTGTTTTCGTCTTGCTAGCGGAGAGGACTTGCACAGACACAACCAAGTGGCTAGGATTATCCATCAGCAACTTGCTCTTAAATATGGCCTTGTGGACTCTGAAGTACCGTACTACCAGTACCAGCCTCTTCCAGTTCTCGAAAGTGGTCATATCACGCTCTACTGGGATCGATCTGTTATCACGGATAGGACTATTGTAGCCAATAAACCTGATATCGTGATAATAGATCGATCGATGCGTCGTGTAATGCTAGTTGATGTCACCATTCCGCATGATGAGAACCTTGTAAAGGCCGAAAAAGAAAAATTATCAAAATATTTGGACCTGGCCCATGAGGTTACCGCCATGTGGAATGTTGATTCAACTATCATTATTCCGATGGTCGTTTCAGTCAACGGCCTTATAGCGAAGAGCTTCGATAAACACCTTGAGAAGCTCTCGCTAGGCAGTTGGGTGAAGGGCCTGATACAGAAGGCAGTAATGTTGGACACGGCACGCATTGTGAGGAGGTTCCTCTCTTTGGAGCCCTGACCGCCGGTAGCATGGGTCGTAGACCTTGCTGTCGGTGGAGCACATTTTTTTTTATACAATATATATAAGAATATTTGTATTTTATATTTTTATATATATTTTATAAGAAATTATACTGAATAAATATATACATAATAATAATGTAATAATTATTTTCTCATCACAATAATTTTACATGTTGTGCTTAAAACTAACTAAATCGTTCTAACTATATTGTGAGAGACTGGTGCCTGAGATAGGTATAGCAATACCTGTTTTACAGGTCACCAGGTCCCCACTCTAATGTAAGACTATGTTATTTAGTTAGCAAAGGCAATATCCAGTAGCCTGATTGTTGTAGGCGAAGTGATGAAAATTATTAAATTATAATAATAATTAAAATTTAGCATAATATGAATAAATTACTAATAAATTATAAATTACCATTATATAAGAATTACTAAAGCATATAACTATATTAAAATTTAAGCCCATCCAAAAAAAATTTCAAAAATGAATGTGTATGTGGGATTGTGCGTGTGCGTGGGTGCGTGTGTGTGTGTGCGTGTGTGTGTGCGTGTGTGTGTGTGTGTGTGTGTGTGTTTGCATGTGTGTGTGTGTGTGTATGTGTGTTGCGTGTGTGTGTTAGTGCAAGTGAGTGAATGTGAGAACGTATGTGCATTTTATATTACTATATCATATCATGGGGTGCATTATGTTTTCAGTTGCGTCATAATCTAGTGTTTTTAACCAACTGGTTATTAATATTTAATGTGTATATGGAATCTTATTTTAGCTGTAAATGACGTATAAGTTAAAATAAAAGCAGTTATATATTTTCTTTATCAAATTTTAATTGCATTGATGCGCGTAATGCGCCTTAATGCAATTCAATTGTGGTTTATGAGTATAATAAAAAAAAATAATAAAAGTTGTCATTTTTACTATACCTATAGCAACAGTTCCTAGTAAATTTAGACACCTGATACCTATTTTACTAATCTATGGTTAGAAGCCTAGTTTTCAGTAATAGTATTTATTACGAGGAAATAAGGTTCAAAGATTTAATGACAAGTTAGAATAACGAGGGATATACACTTTAAATAGTTTTTTTTTTGATTACTTGATCTGTCAAATTGAACTTTTAATATTGAGTAGGGAGTAATATTATTTTTTTTATAAATGATTACGACATTTGGTGCTTCATATATTTTTTTTAATTTCACAAGCCGTCTAAGATGATAATTCACGAAGCAAATACAAAGAGGAAATGGCCTAAGCTAGCGAACCTACGGAATTGCTAAAAGTCTTGACGTTATCGTAGTGGGCCTTGTTTGCCACAGTTTGTCATCACTACTCGCTACATTTACACGTCCGCTCTAGTTGGTATAGGTAATAAATATTATCTATTTTTGTGAAGGTAGCTAGGCCATAGGGTGGTTAGGCCGTAGGGCCTAAACCCTTTCAGTTTGACAGGAGGCCCGTGCCCAAGGTTGGGACAGTTTCTTGATTGGGGTAATATTATTATTATTTATGAAGTGATGTATCACTTCATTTTAAGAGTTTAATTATTAGTAAAAATAGTTAACACTCGATCCAAGTAATTTTTGCATATTAAGATGTGTATCTTAACATGCAAAAATTACTAGGATCAACATTCTGGTCACACAAATAATGATAGATAGATAGATATTTTATTATAAATGTTATCTAAAGACATCTTTCAAACCTGATAAAATCCATGTCAAAAAAAAACAAAATACTGTTAGTGTTAGAGTCTCTATTCCTTTCTATGTTAGCGAGACATTATTCAATTTATATGATAATATTCAGTAATGATCTTCCTTTTTATTGTTTTCCTCTCAAACGTTGCGTAAAATTAAACTGTTTAGGGGATATAACGTCACAATTACGTATTAAGGATGTGGTATTATGGATTTATTATATCAATACCGTAGTTAATGTTTGATATAGTATCTTGGTGTACTTATAGTACATTTTTATCATTGTTTTATGGTTTCACTGATATTTTAGTCTGGGTATTTGGTGCATGTGAATTTGGTACTTGTAAATGCAATCATAACTATTTTTAGTGGTGCATAGCGATAACGAGGTATAAGATTCCAATCTTTGGTACGACAAAATGTGGTTCTTATCTAATTCAGTCAGTCCAGGCTCTAGTATTGAGCCCAATTGACATTGACAGAGCATTAGACTTGGCGCGTATTCCATTGGTACCTAACATCTTGGTATTATACAACATATTGGTTTTATATAGTACAGGCACGTATGTACAACTTTATTCCCCCTCGCTTTGGGAGTATAAATGTACGTGACGACATTTGTCATACTAGTATTATAAATGTGAGTTTGTATGTTCAGATCTTTGTTACTTTTATATATATATAAAACGTCCCCAGCTCTAACATTTACTCCTATGTTGTGGGTGCAATTACAAACATGAAAATTTACACACACAAATACCCAGACCGCCACAAATGATTGTGGATCACACAAAGGTTTGTCCCGTGCCGAGATCTAACCCGCGACTATTAGACACAGTGGGTCAAGCGGCTTAAGCTCTTAACCACTGTGCTAAATCGTCCGTCACGTGTACCAGTAAATTTAGTACACACATAAGTTATTAAGACTCTAGAGTGGAGACCACGTATTGGCAAGCGCAGCGTGGGACGACCGCCTGCCAGATGGACCGACGATCTTGTAAAAATCGTAGGAAGTCGTTGGATGCAGATGGCATCGGACCGGTTACGCTGGAAAGCAATGGGGGAGGCCTATGTTCAGCAGTGGACAGTATAGGCTGAGATGATGATGATAAGTTATTAACACACACCTGGATCAACACATTAGAAAGAAAAATACGTAACATACTTTTTTTCCCGGGTCTTATCTGAAGGACAAGGAGTCTCCGTAACCGGCGAGCGTGTTTGAGACGGACTATGAGAGTAGAGGAAGCCAGATTGGTATGTAAGGAAAGAGCCTGTTGGAACTCTGTACTCTCTGCCTACCCCGTAAGGGATCTGGCGTGATGATATAGATAGATAGATAGATAGAAAAATGTAAGGTTCCTGTCTAAAGTCAACGCGGAGGAAGTCGCGGACAAAAACTAGTTTTTATAATTCCAAAATCTTTATTATGTCAGTACTTTGTTATAACAAAAATCTCTGCTACACCTTTTCTTGTTTTTTTGTACTTAGGTCATCATTTTATACAGCTCATAGTTAATTACACCTTTAAACTCAATTATGTGGATTAGTGATTTTCAATTGAAGAAATATTGTATAATTTTTAATAACTTTGCTTTTCATGGTAATATCTACCGTTTTTGCTTTCCTTGGGAATTCTCAAAACGAATATTAGTTACAAAGTAAAACAACACTAACAAAATACAAAATAAGATTCAATCTATCTCCAACAACCCTTCTTCGCTCCCATCAATCATTCCAAAGTCGTTAATGAGCTGAAACTAAATATTTCTTAGAAACAATTTACTTAAAAACCAATATTACTAGACCTTCAAAAACCTTCACAATATTAACACCCTGGATCACTTTTAGAATGGTCAACTATCATTTACTGGTCTCCTGTAACACGCTAATTAGATAAGTACAAGGCTCTTGGTATATTGGACAATATTAGTTATAAATAGCTTAATAACACAGTTTACGTCTAAATGTATTATAATAGTAATAAAGAACTGGCATGGTCGTTTATTGAAGCTTTAAAATTTTATGCTAGAATAGATTTTATGGTTTTAGAGTTCCGTCACAAAATTTTCAAAATAAAATACATTACGTGAACTTATGGCCCAATTTCAGGATTTCTGCTGAGAATTTTCAATAGAAAACCTAAATAATCCCTTGTCCGACCAAGATTCGATTTTAGGACCTCCGGAAACTATATTATATGTCACCTAAGTATCGAATATATTTTTAGAAGCGATAACAAAATGGACGACAATAACTTCAAAGATAATATGAAAAGACTACATCAAAGAGTCAATAAGACTGAGAACAGAGGAGTAAATAAAAGGGAAGGACCTGTTGTGCCGACCCTAGATGATTAGTGTTCGCCAGCTATCTTAATGTAGTCTATCTATCTTGATTGTAAACGATCGTGACCGTCGAGAGTTTTTAACACCAGTAAGCAATGAACAGTACGCGCTTGGTGACCGCCGGCAGATACAATGTTCCAAGGGTGACCAACTACTTCGGTGACAGGGCGCTAAAAAAACGCATCCCATACATTTTGAATAGTCTGCCGGCGGCCGTAAGGGGCGAGACAAATATAAAAAAATTTAAAGGGAATCTGAAAAAATATTACCTAAGTTTGTGTTAAGTTAGTGTTACCATTATATTAAGTTTGTAGATTCAACTGACCCCACAGTCAAACTGGTTGTACAGTTTTGTGGGGCGATGATTTTTATATTGTGCATTATGTTGTGATCGTAAATAAATAAATAAATAATAATATCCCTGTTGGCGTTCATATTTTTGTAATTTTTCTTCTTTATTATTTCTTTTTTTCTTACTAAATTAAAAGTAAATTTAAGTACTCGTATTTACTTTGTTTCAAAACTAAAATCAATCAGATCTATCTATCTATAACCTCACGCCAGATCCCTTGCGGGGTAGGCAGAGAGTACAGAGTTCCAACAGGTTCTTTCCTTACATACCTCTCTGGCTTCCTCGACTCTCATAGTTCGTCTCATACACGCTCGGCGGTTACGGAGACTCTTGACTTTTCCATCAGATAAGACTCGGTTTATTTGGCCGTGGTAAGATAGTCTAGATCAATCAGATCATGTTATTTAATTGTTTATCTACACAGGTAAATCTCGCGGCAAGCTTTTATATCATATAAATTGTGTAATGATATATTGTGTAACGTTATAAGTAGATAGTAAAAGTTTTAAAGGAAAAGTTTATTTTATTCTTTTTAGCGCATTTAAGAAATAATCTTGTTTTTTTTTTTTTTTACTTTTAATTTATTTTCTACTTTTAGTTATCGCTGCACAGGTTTCTCAGTTTATTCATCTCATTCAACGCATCATTCTCAGCAAGTCCTTTCATTTGATACCCATATTGTAGGAAAGCATAAAAAACTTAGTCCGCCATCTTTAGAAGTCCGCCATATTGGATTTAGAGTAACGTTACTTTATTTTTCGAGTTATTCTCAGCAAGCTTTTTATTTGATACCCATATTGTAGGAGTGCATTAAAAAAATAACTAGTCCGCCATCTTGGGTGTTCCGCCATGTAGGATTTAGAAAAACGTCATACAGCTAACCATGCATTGTCATCCAAACTAAACGTGTATACAAAATTTTCAGCTCAATCGGTTGAAGATATCTGCTTCAAAATTGAGTTGCAAGATTCCACCCGAACAAACATAGTTACATTGCATGTTAAATAAAGGCTTATACAAAAAGGAACCCCACTCCTGTAATAATTTCACATGAGTTATCTTGCGTACGTTTGAAAACAATGAAAAATTCACATATACGAACAACAGAAAACATTTGTATGTCACAAAAAAGTTTGTCCCGTGCGGAGATCCAACCCGCGACTACTCAATCAATTGAGCGAAGCGGCGTATGCTCTGCCTATTAGACCAAACCTTTGTTAATTATTTTAATTATACTGTCCGTCAAACCATATCAATCCTGCTCCCTTACTTTACTCGTTACCAGAGTCAATTTTAAACTACCTCTGAAACGCATGTTTTCATGAATGCATCCACGCATCCATCTCAGTACTCTCATCTCGGCGGAATAAAGACGATTTCCATTTTTCCAGTCCAATAATTTATAAACGTACGGAACCCAACACACATTTTAACTAATACCAAACTATTAATTTTTCAGTTCTAAAATGGACGGTTATTAGTAATAATTAGTATGGTGACCATCAAAGGGATTTTATTGTAACCGGATCTCGGTTTCACGGGATTTGTTTGGATACTTAAATTATGAATAACGATATTTAAAAATAGGAATGTCCATGGAATATTTACGGGCTATGGTGACACTACATTATCATAAATTTTGTTATGCGTTTTTTAGTTGGTTGGCGGACGGGGATAAATGGTTTTAGTTTCTGAATTTTGTATTTATTAGTATGGGAAGTATTTAAATCAGGCACGGTTCATTTCAAAGATGTTTATATTATGTTCATCTCCATTAAATCACTACTCACGAATATCAAAAGGATCTTAGAAATTTTAATAAATGAAATAATTTTGGACTCTGTTTTAAGTTAAGTGTATATCGTATCATAAATTATCATGTATCACGCGATATATTTGCGTATGCGTAAATATCATATTATACAATACATACACAGCTCCAAGTATATCAGAAAATATGATATTTATTTGAACAAATGAATGCTAAAAGTAAAATAATACATACTATACAAAAAAAAACTATAATATCAATTTCCTTGACTATATATGGAAATACTAGTGTCTATATAGATAGACAACTGCTCATAATTGTAGAGAAAATCTATATTGGCTTGGTGGTGGAATATGTAAAAATCTTTAAAAGGCTATAAACTGAAATGAGCCCTTATCAATTTGTTTTATCAAGCGTATCACAATACAGGGAGCCATCACCCGTTCTCAAAGCTCTTTTTCTGATCATGCTATCAGGCACAACTTTAAGATCATAAGCCCAACCAATTGCAGCAGCTAAATCAATAAATAACTTAGTATAATTAAAAATAGTACCCCCCAATTCAGCACTTCTATAATCCCAGGGAAACACGTGATGGTAATTGTGATAACCTTCTCCAAAAGTAGCCAAAGACACGAGGCTACTTTCAGAAGACTGGATGTGTTTGTCATAAGGCTTATTGCCCCACATATGTGCAGCGCTGTTGACGAGGAAGAAGATGTGGAAGTTGAAGACGTAACGCATTATGACGAGATGCCAGGAGTTCCATAAGCTTTCCCCCCAGAAAACTATAGGAATCAGGGTTGGTAGCACAAGGAATATGGTCGGGATCAATGTTTTTGCGTGCCTGGAATAAAGAAATAAACTAGTTTAACTGTAAAACAGGAGAGGCGATGACACCAAGTACAATAAAATAATAAAGACCGAGAAGATCGTTAATCATGTCGATTCTGTTTTAAGATTTCTAATTTCTAAATCTACAAAATGTATACACAAAATGTATTCAAATCTGTTTAAAGTAGAAATAGTAATTTTTATTTCGAGGTTCGTAAATTAGTCTTTTAGAGGTCAGATATGTCTCCCCTTCCAGATCACTGATACTATTGTGATGGTGTGTACGTATGAAGTTATCTTCATTTTGATCAGTTTTATAAAACTATTTAAAGGTGAAACAGGCTAAATGCTGGGTATAATGACATTACAAAAGAGGCTGGGATTCATTATGTTACTAACCTATGTTGAAACATCAGAACAGGATTACCATGTATATCGGACAAGTCAATCAGCTTCCCTCGTCTTTTTACTTCAGGGTGCTTCCTGACAAATAGCCATCCGATATGTGAATAGAAGAATCCCCTTGAAGCGTTATGAGGATCTGCATCTGTGTCACTGTACTTATGATGGAGCCGATGATCTCGAACCCAATGTGTGGCTCTCTGATTGGCAATGGAGAGGAATATCATAAGGATAATTTGGAGAGGCATCTTGGCTTTATAAGACTTATGTGACCAAAGTCTATGGGCACCTGCTGTAACACCTATGGTTGCGGCCACGTAGGATAAATACGCTGAAAATAACGATGGTCAATAAATTACATGATATTAGAACAAAAGCTTTAGAAAATGGTAGGACAAGTAAATGTAAAAGATAGAAATAATTAGTACCGATAAATTTAGACAATCAGTGATAATACATTAGTTAAAGTTATATGAGGTGTTTACAGAGAATGTCAAATAGATAATATCACTAAAGCGTAGTACTTTGCTGATCTTGACAATAGATATAATAACCGTGAACTCGTTTAATTAGTAATTGATAATGCTACAATGATTATCTTACCGAAAACTATAGACTGCCATTTGGCAGAAGTGAAACATAAATATATGCCATAAAATGCAGCACAGTGTAGATAAGCCTGTATAAATATATTTCTGTACACAATCTCGTATTCCCTTGGCTCTGCTTGTGGTGCTATTATTTTATCAAAGTTTTGATCGGTACTTATTGTATCACCATCAACCTCTGATTTGAGTACCGTTTGTACGTCCAATGTTTCAACTATATGAGTTTCTCCAGTTTCTGTGTTTTCTACTTTATTATGTACGTTCGGCGGCATTACAATTTCTGGAAAGTCAGTAAAGGTTCATTTAAAATAACTCATGAGTTTGGTAATCGTCTGTAATTAAGGCTTTGTGTATTTAGGTCCTTTAATAAATTTAGAGGGCTAAGGACAATTAAGGCCTTTATTATGCAAATTTAAGGAGCTAGGGTCGATTTTTGAACTGAGACAGACATTGAATAATAAAATTTCAGGAATGTACAAATTCACTTATCGATGTATCTAAAACAATGACGGTTTAAGTAATATTTTTTTTTGTTAGTCATTTGATTTTTTAAGGGGACCAATAAACAAATTAGAAAATTAGTCTTTTAACATGTAATATCAAAAATACAAGTGACAATAAGTCACGAGCCAAAAAGATAAGTTTTGAATTGCCACGCGTATAACGAATTAGGCTTAATACCAAATAAACTGTCTCCACCAAAAGTCTCATTCAACTTAAATTAAGTTAAAATTACCAATTTAATTTGGCTCGTCTATCGTAGCATTCATACTTAAGCTAAATAAGCATTAATATACCAGCAGGCTTAATGTATTATTGCAACTTAAACTCTAACAAAACAGCAACAAAGTCCAATTTCAAGAAGTAAACCCTGAAAGGATGCAATATTGCAAAGTTAATGTGATAAGGAAGTACGCATACTTTCCAAGAGTTGTGGTTGACTTTCAAAAGTTGGCTATTGTTGGCCCAAAAACTGACTTTTCGTGTTAAAGAAGCCTTTCTTGATAGGTTGGATATTTAGTAAATATTGTTCACATTTTTCTGTTGAAAACGGATAAGTTAAGGAGCCGAAGAAATTTACAGTTATGAATTGAGGTTTTAGAGCAAAATAGGGGTTGATAAGTAATTCCTTGTTTAAGCAACTTGCTGATATCGACAAATACCTTGCCCTTGCCCCTATAAAAGGTGCAACATAATTAACGCAAGACCTGAAAGTAGTTAATTCAGTAACTGAATTAATTCCAACAATTTTTAATGTATGTATTTTAATTCTCATTCGAGTTGCAAAAATTGCTGTTATTCCTTCAGTGCGCTATAACAAACTAAATTTATTTTTCATTCAAAGTAATACGGAGATTTTAAATGCATTTCTAAAACGTATTTTTCAAAACGTACACATACACGTTCAAGTTTTATTGTTAATCGGGGTATAAAAGTCTTAATAAAAGGGTTCTCGTTGGTCAGGTGGCAAAGCACATCGCTTTGTGATCACTAGGTCCTGGGTTCAAATCCTAGGTCGTATAAATGTAGTTTTTTTAACGAAAAATTCCCAGTATGAGTCCGGAGTCTGGAATTGTGCCCGGTATATGCAAATAGGCTCGCCCCCTATTACATGGGTTCTAACATCGTCGGCGAAACGTGGGTGTACTCAGTACACCTCTGCCACCCCCGCGTGGGGAATATAGGCGTGATGGTGTTTTTTTTTAATGAAAAGGTAGAGGACTTTGTATTTGAAAATTTGGTGCTTGTATTAAATTTGTAAAGCAATTATCTAATATTGGTGTAGTAAGGTCTGTGTAAGGTCTAATAGGGAATAGGGATGGTCCAAAATATATGAAAAATAATAAGAGACGTCTTTGACCAGCAAAACTTTGACAAACAGTAGGTAAAGGAATCTCTCATCGTCGGCGAAAAGTGGGTGTACTCAGTACTACTCTGCCACCCCCGCTTGGGAAAAAAAGGCGTGACGGTGTTTGTTTGTTATATTATTTTTAGTTTTTAATTTCCCGACGTTTCGAGTGGTCAATAGCACCCATGCTTAGAGGAGGAACTGAGGAGTTTGTCCAAATGTCATCGTTATTCCGGAGTACCTTAGGAGGATTCATTTCTTCTTCTTCTTCTTCTTCAAGTTATGGCTTGACACTAATTATAAGTGTATTTTGCCAGTGTCCAGTGAGATATATAATCGTGTTTGTTTAAATTAATTCGACTCCCCGATGAATTTGATGACAACGATGATAATGAAATTAATGAAGTACCCCACCCTAGATAGTAAAGCGGTGGATACTTTACATACCAAATGCAACGGCCGCTTTGAGGGAAGTCGAAAAGGCACGTTTTATCACTTTGTTACAATTACCTTCACTCATGCACATATAAGAACACATAATGGTTAATATTCCACCAACATTACACATTATTAGTCGAAATGACACAAGTTTTGGAAATTAAAACAAATTGACAACATCACAGTTCGACTTCCCGCCAAAACCCCCGAGGATTCATTTAATTGCGAATGGAGTTTCAACTAACTGATCCTACAATTCAAAAATGTCCAACACGGGATGACATGCTATATAATATTAGCCATGTTAAGAAACTGTCCCACCGTTGGGTACGGGCCTCCTTTCAAACTGAGCGGGTTTAGACCATAGTCCACCATGCTGGCCCAGTGCGGGTTGGCGAACTTTACACACCTTCGAGAAACTCTTAGGCATGCAGATTTCTACGCGATGCCGTTAAAGCATGTGATAATTATTTTTTTAATACGCACATGCCTTTGTTAAGAAACGTGCCTAGGTTTGAATCCGAGACCTCTAGCTTTTCAGTCTAACCACTAGGCTATCATTGCTGATCAATAGAGTATATATCGTCGATATACTTATAATCACAAATATTCTATGCCTTACCTTTTAAACCACCACCCGCCTCAGTTGTTTTTTATTTATTATATTATGTCTGTATTATTAAACTAATAAGTTTTCCTTATAATTACAACGATATATTATTATTATTTCCAATTCAAATCAATATATTTCAAATTCCAAAAAGACGAGAATGGAATGCGGTATGCCGTCACTCGCACAGCGGTGTTACTAAAGCCCGTCTGGTAACAGAGTTAATACAAGCGTCACACGTCAATTGTTAACAATTGTTTAAATATCGTCGTATTAAACAAAAAGTAATTATTCGTTACTTTTCTGAAATTTATGCTTACAGTTATAACTACTATTTGTGTTGTCTAATTATTTATCACTAGTTTCTGCCCGCGACTCTAGACTGTAATTAACTGTAACTGTCAACATTAGTACATAGACAGGAACCTTATATTTTTCCGGGATAAAAATTATCCAATATGTTGATCTGGGTAATAAACTATTTGTATGCCTAATTTTGACTAAATCCGTTCAGCCGTTTGGATGTGATTGAGTAACACACATCCAAAAATCTAAACATACTAACTTACAGATTTATAATTATTAGTAATAAAGTAGTTTCCGGAAAATACATTTTTGTTATCATCATATTATCGTTCCTATTTCTATGATATATGTATATATAATATTTATTACACTTTCGGGAGACGCGGAGGGGTTATGTCGGAGTCCTTCATCCATCAACACTCGGGGCCGTAGCCCCGGCTGTTGATGGACCAAGTATACCGACTAAAATCCCTGACCACGGGATCGCCGTTAGGCACGCACCGCGACCCCGACGCGACCTGCCCTGTTGAGGGCCCACCTTGGGAGTCACCTCCCTGGCGTAAAAGTACGCCCTCCCTCTACGTAGACGCCGTGTTGGAGTCACCCAACGCGGCGTCTCCCTCTCGAACGAGGAGGCAGAGTCGAGTCTGCCACCCAGGTATTTCGTAAGAGACACCCATGTACCCGGACTTTGACATCCGAGGCCATGGGTATCGCCACGCCCCCTCGCGCCACACGCGCGCGAACCGCCCAGCCGCCGCCGCGCCGCCCCTCTGGCGGCATGCAGCAGCAGCCGGTCGGCCCAGTTCGGCCGGGCTAGGGACCCGAATGGGCCCCACCGCCCAGCAGGTGGTCGGGAGATTACGCAAACCTACACCGACCACCGTACCACCGAGCCGATCTGCGCCACACCCCTAAGGGCAGACGCCCGAACGGCTCCCTACCAGGGGCGGCGCCACCTGCTGCACCCCACTCGCTCTCCCAAGGGAGAGCGAGGGGGCAACCAGGCGCCACATCCACACCCTTGCGCCTAAAAGGCGCGTGAGCATTCCAGCCACCACAGCGCCGCCCCTCTGGCAGCAAGCAGCAGCAGCCGGTCGGCCCAACACGGCCGGGCTAGGGACCCAAAGGGGCCCCACGGCCCAGGGGGCAGTCGGGAGGTCCTTCCCTCTGCAAAAAATGCACACAACAGCGCCGCGCTGACCTCGACCGACCACCCAAACGACAGGCGCCACCTGCTGCACCCCACGGAGGGGCGCAACCAGGCGCCACAACTTTCCGGCTAAAGCCGGGGGAAAAAGGGACCGGGTAGGAATAAGGAAAAGGAGGGATGGGACCGAAAACTGGGGAAGGGTAGCGCATGACTGTTTCTGTTATGTCTGTTCAGAAGGACCAGACCAATAGCAGGCAGCAACCGCGAGCAGGATACAGTCACACTTGCCTTGGGGATCGTCGCGACCGTGCGCTACTCCCAAGACCACGCCAAATTGCTTGCCGGGACAGACGAGCAAAATAGGCGAGAAGCTATGCCACTGCGCCTCGAAGGACGCGTGTTGTGGGATAGCCTTTCGCCCGCCCAAGGATGTAGGACCTAGACTAACTTACCATGACCAAATAGACCGCGTCTTATCTGTAGGACAATTAAAGAGTCTTTGTAACCGGCGAGCGTGTATGAGACGAACTATGAGAGTGGAGGAAGCCAGAGAGATATGTAAGGAAAGAACCTGTTGGAACTATGTACTCTCTGCCTACCCCGCAAGAAATCTGGCGTGATGATATAGATAGAGAGAGATTTCACTTCACAACACTTGAACACTTGTTAAATAAAAACTAATGAGGTATATAACATTTGAATTTCCGAAGTATATTTACTTTTTATTATTATTTGATACTGGCCTACTGATTTACATCTGTAAAGATTCAGCAGGGTCCAGATAAAAATTGTGGCCTAGAATTTGTGCCTGGCATTAAGCTGATCTGGATACCTATTTGGCTGGATACCTCAGCCCTAAGACACAAACTTATGTGTAATTATTTGTTGTATATATATTTTTTCTGATTATATTAATTAACTAATTACTGAGCTATTAGTTATAAAACGTTTTGTGGTTGTATGGTTCAATCTTTTATGTATATGCTGTATTATATTTGCTCAATATTGTGTCTCTTCTGGTGAGATAAATATTTTTTTTCTTCCTTATTCTTTCTATTAACAAGAATATTTAATTCGACTATAGTTAATATAAGCCATTTACAAGCTACCACGTATGGGTTACTATAGGGTAAAAAATAGTAAATAAGTACAATGATAAAACACTCAGAAGCAGATTAACATACAGATAAGACATGCTACTAATACTATAAATGTGAAAAATTGGTATGTTCACATGTGTATTACTCTCATGCAAAAACAGCTTGAAAATTATCTGGATGAAAACATAGGCACATTTTATTCCGATTTTTTTTTTATTTCTGTCTAAAGTCCATGCGGACGAAGTCGCGGGCAGAAACAAGTACAAAATAAATACCACTCCCACATTAGTTTAGCTAGCCAAATTTTATCCGAATCCGTTCAGCCGTTTTTGAGTGATTGAGTTACAAACATCTTTCACGTACAAACAAATGTGAAAGTTTGTATGTTTGTAACTCAATCACGCAAAGAATATTATTTAGGTTAATACGAGGCATGCCTTTTAAGTTTTGTCGTTTGAAGAAAAAAAACACAACTAGAACCTTATAGTACTTTTTATTGTTTTTCAAAATATTCACCACGTAGCTTAATCATTCGCTCTTCCATCCAACACTTTTCCATTCGCTCAAACCAGTTAGTATAACATTTATTCCACTTGGGGGTGTTCAAAATGGTTTTTCCAACGAACGTTCCAACGAACATCTTCTTTTAAGTGCTTCGAGAACGAACAACTTTAGTCGGCTTTGGCTCGTCTTGAAAGACCCAGATTGTAGATTGTTGTTTGGAATCAGGATCGTAGGCATAGATCCAAGATTCGTCACCACTGATGATGTCGTAGACGTGATTTGACTCTCCTCCGTCGAACCTTTGCAGAGTTTTCTTACACCATCTGACGCGGGCCGCCTTGTGATCGTCGGAAAGCAGATGCGGTATCCAACGGCAAACTAGCTTTCTTACACCAAGCGCTTCATGCAAGATCTTCTGAATGGTTGTCCCTGAGATGCCTAATAGAGCCTCTATCTCTCGATACGTCACATGACGATCTTCGAGAATAAGTTGTCTTACAGCAATGATCAGTGAAGGCGGATTTTGGGCGTCCTTCGCGAGATTTGTCACTAACACTAGTATGTCTACGCTGGAATTCTAAATACCAGCGTTCGACATTTTCGTACGTAACCTGACAGATTCCAATCGACGCTGTGACTAAACAATATCATTAACCCTAATACTTTCAACTGTTTTGAGATTCAAAATTTAAACACATTCGAATATAGAACAGTTCCAAATTCAAAATTGCCGGGACATATGGAAACGACAGAACTTAAAAGGCATGCCTCGTATTAGTTGGGTGCTGGGGGTGGTTTTATAAAAAAAATCCAACTGACGTCACTAACATGACAGCAACGGTTTTACATGTTCCATTTGCCAGAAAATATTATATCTTGTAAATTTATTCTTTGTACGGACGGTGACCGTACAAAGAATAAATTTATAATACGCAGTGCCAGCTGCTACAACAACAAATTCAATGACAGCGATATCTTACATTTGCCACTTTCTAGGATTAAGAAAGAAATTATAATAAGGCAACAAATTTGTTAAACGGCATTTTTATAAGTTTACCATTCATAAATACTGTAATGGTTTACATGAATAAAAAATATTCTGATCCTGATTCTGGTGGTTCGATGGGCATTACAAGTGCTTTCCTCAAAATAATGATGCTACCATTAAACAGATCTTTATCTACGTTGACTTTATTAACTGCCGCACTAGTTCTACATAGAAAACTATTTTGTTTATATTAAGTGTGGGAAAATGGAATGCTTTTTAAAAAAAACCATAGCCCTTCACCCGGATATACTTATATATACTTACTACCTAAATATACTTGTGTCGTGGGTGCGTTTACAAACATGAAAATACACAAGAGTCAAGAGTCTCTGTAACCGTCGAGCGTGTATAATACGAACTATGAAAATGGGGAAATCAAAAGAAGTATATAAGGAAAGAACCTGTTGGGACCAGGTACCCTGTACTCCTGTACACCTGCGTACCCTGTACTGCCTGCCCCGCAAGGGATCTGGCATGATGATATAGAGCAAAAATACACAAATACCCAGACCAAAACAAATAACAGTGGATCACACAAAGATTTGTCCCGTGCGGGAATCGAACCCGCGACTATTAGACACAGTGGGCGAAGCGACTTAAGCTCTTAACTACTGCGCTAAATTGTCTGTCAAGTAATGGTATATATCGTCGTTTAATTATTGATATACATCATTGCGAGATGCCTATTTTGGAACTGAGAGTTCCAAAATAGGCACCTCCGTTCAGTTTTATGAGGCAGATCAGAATAGTCGATCATTCGTCATAGAAACTTTATAAGAAGTATAATATCTACGATGGGACGTCTAACAGATAGTGGTAATATGTGAAATTTTGCACAACGTTCTTAGTAATTTAACTAAGGAATATTAAGTTTGTAGTTATGGACACGTGTACATTTTTGTGAATGGTATTTTCCATATTTTTTCAGGTGTCGGTTATCGATAGTCCTAATACCATGTTTTTATTTTTTTTCTGTTTATTTGGTTAAGTAATGATAGTCTAGTGGTAAGACCGTTGGACTGCAAAGTCAGAGGTCCAGGATTCAAACCCAGGCACGCATCTCTATATTTTCGAAAGCATGTGCGTATTAAAAATTAATTGTCACTTGCTTTAAAGGTTAAGGAAAACATCGTGAGGAAACCTGCTTGCCTTAGAGTTTTTCGAAGGTGTGTGAAGTTCGCCAACCCGCATTGGGCCAGCGAGGAGAACTATGGCCTAAACCCTCTCAGTCTGAGAGGAGTCACGTCCCCAACGGTGGGTCAGTTTCTTGACAGGGCAAATATTATTATTATTATTGGGTAAAAAAACAATGTCACAATAACTGGAGTAATTAAAACATTTTTGTAAAACAAAGCCCCCCCGAAGGATTTATTCCCGCGTCGTGGGTGCGTTTACAAACATGAGAATACACAAATACCCAGACTGAAACAAATAATTGTGGGTCACACAAAGATTTGTCCCGTGCGGGAACCCAACCCGCGACTATTAGTGTAGCGTGTAGTATTATGCTATGTAAGCATTAATTGTATAAGAGTAATGTAGAACAGACATTAAACGATACTTGAAGTAAGCGGACGTGTTTGTCTCACTATCACCCAATACCACTCTTAAGAGCGTACAACGCTATATTAGACACACCGGGCGGAGCGGCTTAAGCTCCTGACCAATGTACTAAATCGTCCCCTAAACATTTTAAATAATTGTAACATCCACATCGTTAACCACGAGTATGGTAAATGTTGTAACTACTGATTGAGAACCGTATAACTATAACTATAATATTCCATTCCACCGCTGCCAATAGACAGCACACATACTGTTCAATCATAGCATTTCAATCGTGCAGTTTCAGCTCACACTATTCGCAAAAATATCAATGTTACTAAATTTTGAGTTGCACGAATCAAGTTTGCAACGATGCCCCTGCTACGATGCTAATGCTAATGCTAATGACGATGCTAATGCTCCTACAGTATATAACAAAATGCCTGAGGTTTTTAAAAATATGTTTTAATAAAGTTTAAAAAGCCACTTCATAAATTGCTAACTGAGAAATGTTATAACACAATAGATGAGTTCCTAAATGATAAAACACTATAATTATATTTACACTTAATCTTTTAATTTATACAATACTTTTTAACATGCTAGATTTATATTTTTTTTAAATTCAAAATCCAATCTGTGATTAACCAGTTCCTACATATTAGTATTATTTAATCGCAACACATAGCGTTTTATAGTTCTTTTCACCAGTCATGGGTACGCTGAAGTTTAGAATTTGACGTTTCTAGATATGTGGTGAGTGTGAAATAGAATCGATTGAATATCGTATCGAGAAAATATATAACGAAGAATAAATTGATTTTAATAAAAATAATTTAGAAACAAAACGAGAACGAAATAAAATGATCTCATTATTTATTTACAAATCAAGCCATTGGTCACAAAAATCTTCCGACAAATTCGTCGCTTACGTGTATTATTATGAAAAAACAATAAATCTCTCTGTTTTAATCATCAAGATAGCGCATCCACGTTTATTTAATAATTTCTTAGCCATGAGAATACTAAATATTTCAAACGATAGTCATTCCTAGAATAATATATTCGTAAAAAATTCGGCAATCGATTATGTATATTTTAAAAAACAACATATCGATTATAACGACTTCATTGTGTCAGTCCCTACAACTCAAACCGTTACAATATAAATAATTGAGTAATAGAGTTTTATTAAGTTTTAAGTTTTTTAAATAATTATGCAAATTTATGAACAGTATATGATTTAAATGAAAACTAAAGTAGATTTTTGATGTATTTTTATATTCCTGTTTATTTTTTGGATTATATATTTTCAATATTCCTTAATACAATATGCGTGAAATGGACTCTGTATCCTCTGCCTACCCTGCAAGGGATCTGGCGTGATGCTATGTTGTTGTTTTGAAATGGAACATGATCAAAACTTTCCGTACTCATGTCTCGTGAAAAAGACTATAACAAAAAAATATTTAGGATCATACATATTGTAATATTTAGACCTATGTTTGAAATAATAAATAATTCTGATTCTGACGAATAGGTGAGTGTTTGCCTTAGTAGTGCGTGATGCTCCTGTGCTGAATAGTGGACCGGTAAAATAGGTACCTAATTACAAAAAATCTATTACAATAGACTCGATTTCAGATTCTAGACCAACATTCGCACTTTAACACACTCCATTACGCCTATATTTCCCATGCGGGGGTGGCAGAGGTGTATTGAGTACACCCAGTACCTTTCGACGACGATCTTGGTCCCATGTAATAGGGGACGAGTCTATTGCCATATATCAGGCACAATTCCTGACTCCGGACTCGAACTGGGAAGTTTTCGTTAAAAAAACTACATTTGTCCGACCTAGGATTTGAACCCAGGACCTCGTGATCACCAAGGGATGCGCTTTGCCACTTGACCAACGTCTAGTTAGTTGTAGTCCATTACAATGGACTCAATTCCAGATTCTAGGCCAACATTCGAACTTTAAAAGCCACGAATACATTGTATGGTAAAATAATGATAGTAATAAATCATACGGATCGTTAGGCGCTCCCCCAGTGCCGAGTTCGATTCCCTGCCGAAATGGCATCATCTGTCAATGGGAGCGGGTGACTTGACATGAGTCACTAATGGACTAGCCGTGTTTGTTGGCGAACAATCACACAATCACTGATGTGTGCTCACGTCTTTATTGTTTAAGCGAAAATATTCGTACTTTAAATTAGTATAGGGATGAAATTTTGGTAAAAATGTGTTAGACTATAGTCTCGTTTTAAGATTTCAATATCATTTATTGTCAATTGTATACAATGCGATATATTTCTAAAAGATTTAAGAAGGTAAGCTTTAACAAGATTTTAATTTGGCTCAAGCGTATTGGTGGCACGCTCGCCCTTGTGTCCGGTGAAACTGTAAAGGCCCCGCGGCCAACAGCGTAGATCATTCACACAGACACACATACACACACAAAAAAACATCTTAATTCATACTTTTATGAGTGAAAATTTAGGTAAAAATTTTGATAGTCAAAAGCAGAAAAACTGAATATTGTTGGCTTGTCATATAAGGAACGAAAAACGTGTATTTTATATAGATGCTTGCGGCCCGTCCCGGCTTCGCACGGGTGGACATTATTGCAGTTTAAGTAGGGATCCCTATTTTTTTCTAGTAATAAATATAACCTATCTTACTCAGGGATAATGTAGCATTCTAATGATGAAAGAATTTTTGAAATCGGTCTAGTAGTTTCTGAGTTTATCTGTTAAAAAATACAAATCTTTCCTCTTTATACTATTAGTGTAGATGAATGTAGCAAGTTTACATTAACTCCACCAGTAAGTTAACTATTAAAATCGCGGACGATTTAGCTGAGTGGTTAAGAGGTTAAGCCTCTCCACCCACTGGGTCGAATAGTCGCGGGTTCAATTTCTGCACAGGACAAATCTTTGTGTGACCCACAATTATTTGTTTCGGTCTGGGTATTTGTGTATGTGAATTTTCATGTTTGTAAACGCACCCACGGCACTGGAATAATCCTAGTGTGGGCTCAAAACTTCGTTCATATTTTAAGAGAGACGCGTAGCTAAACCTGAGTTGAAATGTAATAGTTAAATGTTTGTATCACTATTCAACCCACTAGGCGGAGCGAGTGACTTAAGCCCTTAACCACTGCGCCAAATCGTCCGTCACTAAACTATATCACTTTATAACTGTAAAAAATAATTCATGAACAAGAAAAAAAACAGTTACAACAGTTACTTTTTTAAATGACAAATAAACGAGCATTAGTAAAACTATTACTATAATAATAAACTAAAGCTAAGATTTCAAAAGTCGAGACAAACCAACAGTCATACGTTATATTATTTTAATTACTTATACAATACGATTTTTTAATTCAAAATTATTTATTATTATAAACAAAATCGGTAAGCACATTCTTTCATTTTTTATGAATGATATATTATAAACAAGATTTATTAATGTATTTCATATTATAATTATAAAAAAAAATATTTTCTAATACTGTTTCCAGGTCCTTAAACATTTTGACAATTAAAAAACTATCATCATATTTTCCTTCAAGGAAAACTGCTATAAAACAATAAAATAACAGAGTATATTACAACTTTGCGTAAATTTTATCAATTTAATAACGAAGTTTCGCTAAGTATCTATCATGATAAAGTTACGTGTGTACGTTACACGTGTACGAGCTATAAAGATCTGAAACTTGTTTTCTAGAAAATTTTGCTGTAGTTCATAACTTCGTATTGAATTACGGATAATTTTAATGTTAAAGTCACTTAGTAACGTTTGAAGAAAACATGTTGTGATAAATTCTACTTTCGAGGTATTGTAACAAATTATAATTAAAGGAAAAATTAAACGCAGTTTCTCTAGTTTCTTTTCTTTATTTATTTTTATTTATAACTTTCTGAAGCGTAAATAAAACACGTCATTATCATAAAATTGTTTACTTTTTATTTCAAAATGAGTATTCGCTGTAGTTTTTTTAATTATCATTTTTTTGCAAACTTAGGCAAAAACAGTTTGCCTAAGGGCCTAGCCTAAGGGTTAAAATTTTATTTATTGTATTGTAAATCACGTTAACAGAAAACACATTATTGCATTCTGAATTGAAGCTATTATCTATCTCTCTATATATATCATCACGCCAGATCCTTTGCCGGGTAGGCAGAGGGTACAGAGTTCCAACAGGTTCTTTCCTTACATACTTCTCTGGCTTCCTCTACTCTCATAGTTCGTCTCATACACGCTCACCGGTAAGCTATTATATAGTTAAATAATACATTGTTAAGTCAAAATAATCAAACGGAAGTTGTTACATATGACACATTTTTTTTTTTGGAATTCTAGGAACTTTATTTACAAAGCAGGATTGAGGAAATTATTATTAACATTTGAGAAATTAATAATCCATATACCTTGTACACGAAGTTCAGACTGATAATAAATAAAGATGGAAACACTTTATTACGTGACAGTATACTTACAAATATAAAAAAAAAAATATCTGCTACAATAATAAAAAATCTACTAGAAAAAATTTAAAATAATACATGAACAAAATAATTACTACGACACGACACGACTAGACCGATATCGTCACGTCTAAATGCGTTTTAAACATCATCTCAGATGTCATCGTCGGACGACAGCTGACGAAATGGGACGTCGCTCCCCCATCAATTATCCATACGTTTGTTGGTTTTGTTGCATCGCCGGCTACCGCAGGGGAAGTCGATTCGCTTCCTGTTTCAGAATAGGTGTGACTTTGTAGGAGGGATTTAAATATACATCTGTCTTTTTGGTTGACACTGTGGTTTCTTGTGTTAATGATTTTTTTGTTATAATTTTATATACGTAGTGATAGCCTAGTGATTAGACTGTTGGACTGCAAAGTCAGAGGTCTCGGGTTTAAAACCAGGCACGCACCTCTGTCTTTTCGAAAGCATGTGCGTATTAAAAAATTAATTATTACTAGCTTTAACGGTGAAGGAAAACACATTGAGGAAACCTGTATGCCTGAGAGTTTCTCGAAGGTGTGTGAAGTTCGCCAACCCGCACTGGGCCTGCGTGGTGAACTATGGCCTAAGCCCTCTCAGTCTGAGAGGAGGCCCGTGCCCAACGGTGAGACAGTTTCTTAACAGGGCTAATATTATCTATATATTAATACGTAAAGCAAAAACTTTGTACACATTTTTACGAAAATTGCGCGTACGGAGGATTATGAAATTTCCCACACTTATAGTTTATAGGAGTTCAGAAAGCTAATATTTTTTTTAAATAATGCATAAAACATACATTAAATCAATGAAAAAAACATTACACACACTACCATGTATTTGACACAATACACGTTAAATTGATGTTTGTCTATAGTCTTACTGAATGTCTATGAAAGAGTAGGTCGAATATCGACGTATGGGCGACCACTAGTTATTATAATATTATGTGATTTTAAGGAATGAAATTTCAAAGTTCCTAAATGATTAAATGTACAAAGGTACAAGGATCGCGTGGGTCACGGCCAAAATCGGAACTAACGCTGTCATCAAGTGCAATGTCACTTAATGACAGTCGTAGAGTTGCTATTAAATTTACCCAAGTTCTTTTTTTCATTAGTAACCGTGGGGACCCACTTGTTGAAATATTTCCTTGGTAGTAGGAAAATTGTACTAAATGGTGTTTGGTGGTGGTGTGTAATTAGGGTTCTAATGTCTCACTAACCTGTTAATGTTATCCACGAGCCAAAAGATCCTTGTCGGACTCAATCAATCAATCAGCCTAATGCAGTCCACTGCTGGACATAGGCTTCTCTTAACACGTGCCATTGCACACGGTCCTCCGCCTTCCGCATCCAGTCTATCCCAGCGACCTTTTTGAGGTCGTCGGTCCATCTAGCTGGGGGCCGTC
Source organism: Phalera bucephala (assembly GCA_905147815.2). Taxonomy (NCBI): domain Eukaryota; kingdom Metazoa; phylum Arthropoda; class Insecta; order Lepidoptera; family Notodontidae; genus Phalera; species Phalera bucephala. Next base: position 22,098,904 of record LR990626.1, on the reverse strand, counting down.
CTACCTTACGCTAACCAAGTCGCGGTCTCCACTCTAGGACACGCTTGCTCCATCGGCCATCGATCCTTCTGCAGATGTGACCAGCCCATTGCCACTTTAGCTTATTGAGTTTGCGAGCTATGTCGGTAACTTTAGTTCTTTGTCGGATTACCTCGTTACGAATTTTATCCTTCAAAGAGACGCCGAGCATAGCTCGCTCCATAGCCCGCTGTGCGACTTCGAATTTGTGGACTAGTCCCACGTGTGACGAGTGGCCACGTCTTGTCGGACTATTTATTTTTTATTTTTTCATGATTGTAACGCGTTTATTCTCCAACCTTCGGTGATGGCGGTGTAAAGTAAAATAAAAAAATAAACACCGTCATGCCTATATTCCCCAAGTGAGGGTGCCAGAGGTGTACTGAGTACACCCACATTTCGCGGACGATTTTAGGTCCAATGTAATAGGGGACGAACCTATTGCTATATACCGGGCACAATTCCAGACTCCGGACTCATCTTGGGAATTTTTCGTTAGAAAAACTACATTTGGCCGACCTATGATTAAAACCTCGTGATCAAAAACCGACGCGCTTTGCCACTAGACCAACGTATGCACGTATTATTATATCCAACGATATTAGATTTTACAACGGACGATGTTTACGAGCTTTAAACCGCTCCGCTGACTATGTCGAATAGTCGCGGGTTGGATTCCCGCACGCAACAAATTTGTAAACCCACAATTATTTGTTTCGGTCTGGATCTGTGTATGTGAATTTTCATATTTGTAAACGTGGCCACGACACAGTGTGATGTGCCTTGCCCACTTCTACCTAATTTTAGTCATGGTTTTTATATCGTACTAAGAATAATAATAAGCCCGCAGGGCAGCTTGTGGCGAGCCGTTGGTGAGTAACGACACCACGGACCCGAGTGCTTCAGAGAGTCGGTCAGGGTCCCCAACTCGGCGTGCCTTCGTCGGTCGAGTGGAAACCGAAGGGTGCCCGCAGGACTATCGGCTCTGGCTAGCCTAAATTGGCCGTCCAGAGAGGAGCCGTGAGAGCTATATCGACGTAGGAAGATAATGCGTTCCTACGTCGATGTACTCCAGGGGTGGAAGTGATAAAGGGCATAACGCCGCGAGTAACTTCGGAGAAATCGCAGCACACCTCTCTACACCCCTGAGCCGCTCACACCGGTGTTGCCCTCAGTTGTCCTAGGACGATCGTTTGCGGGCCCATCTAGGTATCACTAATTATGGCCGGTGGCCGTCTCCTTTTAAATAGTCTAGTTTTTGTCCATCAAACCTCATTTACATAGCCCTTGTTTTCTTTCCATAATTAACAATAGTCCTTGCACCTGCCGGAGTTAGTTCGCTGGTTATGTTTCTTCATTTTCAGCAAGTGATCTCAGCAGGTGGCTTACATAACATTAACTTCTCGCAAAGGGCCTCTACATTTTGGACCCATGACCCCATGCAAGCCTTTCAAAGGTCCGGGTAAAGCCCGTGAATCTCAGATAATAATAATAATCTTTTATTTCAGACATGTCCATAGTTAATAAATCGTTAATAAAAATTAACTAATATTATACATTCGAAAGTAACTCTGTCTGTCTGTCTATCTGTCTTTCTGTCTGTTACTTTTTCACGCCTAAACCGTCGATCAAATTATAAATTCAAATCACATAGATTTCATCTAGGGGAAGGGCACATGCTACCATTAGTCTAAAAAAAACTTAGGGTGTGTAATATACGGCTGAAAATAACGCGAACGATGTTGCGGGTTCCGCTAGTTTTTAAATATTCGTTCAAATTAACCGAACTATGATTATATGTATCATATATCCACCCTACTAATACAAAGCCAAGAGTAGGTTGCTACTTTTTTATCTTCACAGCCACGTGGCCTTGCGAAATAGTTTCAGATTAATAAGAGGATGTTCCAAGTTAAACTATTCTCCAAACCGCAAGGATGGTGGAATTTTACACAGATTGAAGTCCGAACTGTTAGTGCGGTTGAAAGTTAGCCTCGGACCAAGCCACTTTAGTTTGTAAATTGTTTTAGGGATTAAACAAGCGATTTTAGGAATATGGAGACTCGAAAAGGTATTTAGCTCATGTATTTAGAGTCAATTTGAGTAGGTATATAAAAATAGTTTAACACCACTCTAAAACTGCCATGATTGGTTAAATAATAATATTATAAACAGATATACAATGCGACAGTGAAGGAGTGTAGGTATCAGATAAGACTTAGACTATTTTACAATGACTCAATAGACCGTGGATTCTGAAGGACAAGTCAATAGTCTCCGTAACCGGTGAGCATATGAGACGACGATGAGAGTGGAAGAAGTCATAGAAGTATGTTAGGAAAATCGTGTTGGAACTCTGTACTCTCTGCCTACGTTGCAAGGGATTTGAGGTGATGATATAGATATATAGATAAATATGCATTTTTCAAATTTCAAGTAGAACTATTTACCAAACCGTAACGATGTTAGAATTTTACCCAGATTGAAGCTCGGACTGTTAGTGCGGTCGAAAGTTAGCCTCGAACCAAGCCACTTAAGTTTGTAAACTAAACAAAGCGGCTAAACAAGCGATTTTAGGAATATGGAGACTCAAAAAGTCATGCTATAGGGTAAATTTATGTCGTTACATAAAAAAGGCGCTCGTAGCGCTGTGCGACCGCGGTGTTCTTACCGATCACCAAGGTTAAGCAGTGTTCGACTCGGTCGGCCTCAGATGGGTGACCGTTTGTGGCATTTTCATATTCGAGCGTGTCCATGCTTCGGAAGGCACGCGAAGCCGTTGGTCCCGGTTACCACTTAATGTGGTAGTCGTTAAGCCGAGTTGGAAGCCTTAAAGGCGGCTTGATAAGTTCCAACAGCAGGTGGCCACAAACCTGCCTCCACCAATCCGCACTTTGTCCGCGTGGTGGAGTATGACGTGATGATAAAGATAGATAGATATACATTTTTTAATTTTCATGTTGAACTATTCACTAAACATTTTTTAGGATGTAAGGAATATGGAGACTAGAAAAGGCAGGTATTTAGAGCAAATTTATGTAGGTACATAAAAAAACGTTTAACACGACTCTATAACAACTGGCATGATTTGTTGAATAATTATATTATAAGCAGATATACAATGTGAAATTTGAAGTATGTATGTACTAGAGAAGACCTAGACTATTTTACCATGACCAAATAAGACCGTATCTTATCTGTAGGGCAAGTCAAGAGTCTCCGTAATCGGCGAGCGTATGAGACTAACTCTGAGAGTAAAAGAAGCCAGAGAGGTCAGTAAGGAAAGAGTTGTTGAAACTTTGTACTCTCTACCTAACCCGCAAAAAATTGATCATCATGAAATAGATAACTTTTTAAAATCCCGTACATGATTAATACTAAAATAATATGAGGATTATAATACATTTTTCTATATTTTTAACTACGGCTAGAATAAAATTGCTAATCATTTTCAGCAAAAAAAACGAGGCTGCCACACCTACTCATGACTTAACGATTCACAAACTAATATTATAATTATTGTGACTAAGCAAATGTCACTAAATATGGATCGGTCCTAATTTGTTCCTTTTTGATTCGGCGAACTCATATACGTTGGTAATTTTGACACCGTCGTGAGTTAAGAAGTCCCTGATTACTTATCTGTGTGTATAATATTAAAATATAAGCTAGTTGACTATGGATTTTAAGTAGGGTTTTCTTTTACGAACAACGCAAATTAGAATAGAATAAACATTTACATTACATCATAATTTCTACATAAAACGCCGGTTTTGTAGAAATAATCAGATCATTGAATTATAATGGCGCCCGCAGACAGCAGATAGTTTTCCAATAAGACAGCTTTTTTTTGTCTGAATATTCTTATATTTTGTAACTTATTGAACTCAATCGCGAGACAATCATTTATATTATTTAACTTACGGAAGTATTATTAGTTGGGAATTAATAGAAATCCAAACAAACAGTGTTAAAAGTTGACTGTATGACAGAGGCGAAGAGTGTTTGTCTTTTATTTTCAGTGCAATGAAAGTCAAGTCTAGATAGGAACACACCTTAGCACCAAATAATACAATGTCACCCTGTTAGTTAAGGGGCCCGTCTGACATGACACATTACGCTTATACATCACAACTTGTACGTAGCCAGTGAAATATGTCCATTGTTTTAGTTGATTACCCATGTGCACACACCCTATGAGGTGGTTAGCTAATGTAATGTAATTAGAATGAGGCATTGTTGTTATTTTGTTACTTATTAATGAGGCATTTCGTTTGGGTCGGGTGGTAGATAGCAGGAAATGTCTCATCAAATGTAATGTGTGAAATAACTGGAGCATTCACAGGCCACTATGGCAGGAAAGAACATCTACTCAAGATGAACCTATGCGGCGACGTGGTATGCAGGAGCTGCTGTACAGACACTGAAACTATGAAGCATGTCCTCTGTCATTGCGACGCTCTGGCCGCGCGGCGAATGAAGCTACTGGGATTGGCATATCCAAATCCAGAAGAACTACGGCTCTGCCCACCTGCTGGGATTTACAACTTGATACAGGGAGTATTGGACACGGCAGGTACGTAAGAGCATTAGGGCAAGAACAGCACAAAAGATCCCATCGGATCGAAGTGCGCCAGAGGTTTCCTCGGTCCGGTAAGCCAACACCAAGATAAGATAAATGTGTGGAACATGGAAAAATTGTAGCCTACTAACTCTTAAAGGTACCTGAAAACAATTTTAGTTACATTTTACTAATATATATATATATATGAAGAGGGTGATTTTTGAGACAGGATAGTAAGGGTAGCTACCTAAGCTGTAGTAGCTACAGGAAAACCGTCTAAGGTGACAATCCTTAACATTTTGCAACGATTTGAATTGCATTTACAGATTTTGAGAAAAAACACGCATAAATAGCAAGAAAATGCGCAATTTAGACTTAAACTTTTTTGATGCCAATCAACCCTGTTTCTTATAAGGATCAATAACTTATATTACATTTCACTTGATGACAGCGTTTCAGTCATACAAGGATATTTTAGCTTGCGGACAAAATTGGAACTAACGCTGTCATCAAGTGAAATGTCACTACTGACAGTCGCAGATTTAACGTTTGCTATGAAATTTAACCGAGTTCTTTATTTAATTGGTAACCGTGCGGACCCACGTGTTAAAGTATCTCCTTCAAGGTAGGAATAATGTACTAAATGTTATTTTAATCCAACGTCAATGTTATCCACGAGCCAAAAGAGCCTTGTCGGTCTATATATCAACTGAAATAAAACCACCCAAGTTAAGATGTCAGAACTTTTCCTATTACACGTCGTTGCGGAGACATTTTTATTTAAACTTCATAATTCTCTGTCTAAATGTTAAGTGACAGAGGATTTCGAAGTTTGACTATTGTGTGGGTGATTTTAGAAATGGCAATGTAAAACCATTTCTTTTTTTGTAAGTAAACACTGCGGGCCCGGTTCGTCCCGCACCTTTTTTATGTTTTAGTTGTATTTTATTAGTTCTGCTTGTTTTGTAGTTAGCATAGTACATGCCGCTTAATTTTATTTTTTTTTCAGTTTAGTTGTAACAGTGCTTGGTTGTTGTTTTTGATTTATACGGTACGTCAGTAGAGGTTGAATTTTTTTTTTTTGTAATGAGATTGTGTAAATTCATATGATATGCTTGCTTTGCTATTAGTATGTTTTTTTTTCTTTTAATATAGATTTGCCATAGAGCGAGAATGCCTCAGTCGTGTGAGTGTGGGACTGCTGGTGGGGGTTTCCTTTAGACCTTTAGGCCTCCGCCTCCAACAGCTTTTCAACAACTGCCATGTCTCGACTGCGAATAGCCATGTAAACCATTTCATAAGACTGACTTTTCATTATTAATGATATTGAAATTTGAATTCTAGAATGTAACAGTTTCCTGCGGCTTCACACGAATTCATTTTATATTTACACTAGCTTCTGCTTGCAATTTTGGCCGCATTGACTTTAGACAAGTACTTTACATTTTTCCGAGATAAATAGTATCCTATGAGTTGATCCGGGTATTAAACTGTGTGCCAAATTTCATCCAAATCCGTTTAGCCGTTTTTGCGTGATTGAGTCATAAACATACAAACATCTAACCATAAAATTTTCACATTGATAATATTAGAAGGGTAACATATTCGGTTGACCACAGCGCTACTTACCGGGTCAACTATTGTTAAGAACCGTCTATGTGACCCCATATGCACATAATAATATCAGCCTATACTGCCCACTGCTGGACAAAGGCCTTCTCTCACAAATCGAGGTGAGAGAGGTTAGGTCTTACTCCACCACGCGGACCCAGTGCGGATTGGTGGAGGCAGATTTGTGGCCACCTGCTGTTGGAACTTATCAAGTCGCCTTTAAGGCTTCCAACTCGGCTTAACGACTAACACATTAAGTGGTAACCGGTACCACCGGCTAAACATGACTTCCGAAGCACGGAGATGTTCAAATATGTAAATGCTACAAACGGTCACCCATCTCAGGCCGACCGAGTCGAACGCTGCTTAACCTTGATGATCGGTAAGAACATCGCGGTCGCACAGCGCTACGAGGGCCTCTCGTACGTACTCATATGCACATAAAAACATCAAAATCAGTAAAGCCGTTTAAGATGAGAAAAATTACAAACACACCGGAATTTCATCTACAAGGTGTACCGTAGATAACGCAAGACCTGACTGCCTCGTAAGTCTAGTAGCAAAGCGCATCGCTTTGTGATCACGAGGTCCTGGGTTTAAATCCTAGGTCGGACAAGTGTAGTTTTCCTAACGAAAACTTCCCAGTACGAGTCCGGAGTCTGAAATTGTGCCCGGTATATGGCAATAGGTTGGCCCCCTTTTACATGGGACCTAACATCATCGGCGAAACGTGGGTGTACTCTGTACACCTCTGCCACCCCCGCTCGGGGAATATAGGCGTGACGGTGGGCAAGACCTCAGACACCAGACTAGATAATTGCTTTACAAATTCAATACGAAAATCAGTTTTCCAAATTTAACATCTTTCCCCCTTTTTAAAGCACTTTTATACCCCAATTAACAATAAAACTTGTACGTGTATGTGTGCATATTGAGAAATGCATTTAAAATCGCCGGATCGCTTTAAATCAAGGTTAATTTTTTTTATTATAGCGCAAATTAAAAAACAAAGAGCTGCATTAAAAATTGTTGGAATCAATTCAGTTACTGATTTAAAATAAACAACTTTTGTAAGCTGTATCCGACGAATGATTCGATACTACGATATGCCCATTTACCCCGTCGGTACAACTAGTAATCAATAAATCACCATGAATGTGGAATTCAAGGGTGGTCCTTATTTTGTTTTAATTAGTATATAAAGACTAGCAGTTTCCCGCAGCTTTAGTCGGCAACAGCGTCACCTACCGGGTCTAAGTATAGATAAGAACCATCTAGGTGAATCTATATACAAAAAACGAAGAATTAAAAACACTAGCACATTGGATTTTTATATATATCGGCGCTAGGGTCTTCTAGGTGGCAGTGTCAATGCTGGTAACGGTGAAAAGTGGATTTATCTTTGTTTTCATAGCCGTCCGCATGGTGGTCGAACATAAAGGAAATCTTGGAAAAACACAGGGATCTCTTCCGGTATACTGATCTTCCTTGATATGCGAGTATACACACAACAGTTGGAGATTATTTGTCACATGGAATGCAATGACGTTAGCCGCTCCGCGATACGTCCGACCGCTTGCCCCGTTGCCAATCGAATAACAACGCAGCGCCGTCAGCCATCTTACATCGACTATCTGTCTAGGTGATTCGTCATCTGACAGCTGTCATCTGTCACTTAACAACTAAACACACTCGAGCAATCATTAAAGGCATAGAGTATGTCCATGACAAGATTAAATGTTTACAAAATGAAAATAACTGCTTGTCATTCCATAAACTGTAATAGTCAAATAACAGGATACAACATACATAAAGACTAGTAGTTTCCTCCGGTCGATAACAGTGCCATCTGCCGGGTCCAACTATTGCTAAGAATCATCCAAAATACTCCATAAGCTGAAAAAGACCATCAAAATCGGTTTAGGAGGAGAAGAATTATGAACGCTTACAACATCTATCTATATCATCACGCCAGATCGATTGCGGGGCAAAGCAGGCAGGGAGTACAGAGTTCCAACAGGTTATTTTACACCAGATTTTTTATAAAAGGTTTAATGATAAATATCATCGAAATTTGAATTCTATAAAAACTAAAACAACTTGAAACAGTCATGCCTATATTTGCCAAGCGGATGTGTGAAGTGTACATTATACACTCATATTATTAACCTATAATATCAGGTCTCAATATATCAATAATAAAAGGTGGATATCAATTCCATTCTGTTCCCATTACAACAGTTTAACGCATTCTTTTTTATAAATAAATAATAATAATAATATTAGCCCTGTTAAGAAACTGTCCTACTGTTGGGCACGGGCCTTCTCTCAAACTGAGAGGGTTCAGGCCATAGTCCACCACGCTGGCTCAGTGCAGGTTGGCGAACTTGCATGCAGGTTTCCTCACGATGTTTTCGTTCACCGTTAAAGCAAGCGATAGTTAATTTTTAAAACGCACGTGCTTTCGAAAAGACGGAGGTGCGTGCCTGGGTTTGAACTCGAGCCCTCTGACTTTGTAGTCCAACGGTCTAACCACTAGGCTATCACCGCTTGCATTCCTTATTACACAAGAAAAAATATTTTCTAAAGATCTCCAGCAAGATGGGCTAGAAATGTCATGCAATGGATGCCTGCAGATGGATAGACGTCGAGGCAGGCCTAAGAAACATTGGCGCGATGACTTGGATCCTTTTATAAAGATTGGCCAGAGATAGCCAATCACAGATCCAATTAAAAAATTATGGGGAGACCTTTGCCCAGTAATGGGACAAAACAGGTTAACAAAAACAAAAAGATCTCCAGGTAAAATCTCCTAAATTCAATTCCTAGAATATGGTGGCGCAATGATTAGGACAGCTATGCGAGTACGTTATCCGAAATAGGAATAAAACGACCGCTGTGCAAGTATAAAGGGGAGGCCAATGCTCAGGACAAAAATACTCTCGTTGAAAACCTTCTCTGCGAAGTTGATTAAAGACAACCTTCGCGATTGCAACAAATTAAAAAAATGCCCTCATCTCTTTCCCTCGACTTTTAATGAAATTGCAGTTATAATTAATTAACTAACAGCCAAGTCAGATACGGATGATATTGCAAATGCGTCTCATAAGGACGGAAGTTTTAATAAGAATAAAGCGAGTTCAACTACTGAGAATAAGTTTTTGTTTTGCACTTAGTTGTCTGGGATGTGCCAACGGATGTAAATTGAACGTGACGCTTTCTTTTAAGTTTGAGACGAAGTATCTTATTCTGAATGTCTCATAATGTTAAATCTTTCGTAGAGTGGACAGGAAGATAACACGGTTCTCCGAATAGTTATTTTTTATAGTATTCCTTAGGAATTGAATATTCTAATATTGGAATTAAATTTAGAAAATAAAGCTGCGAGTGTGAGGAACGAGTTTTATCTAGGCTATAATAAATAATTAATTCCCCAAGAAAATTCCCATAAAAGGAATATTTTGATGCCTTAATTAAAGAATATTAGCCCTGTTAATAAACTGCACTACTAATGGGCACGGGCCTCCTCTTAAACTGAGAGGGTTTAGGCCATAGTCCACCACGCTGGCCCAGTGTGGGAAGGCGAACTTCATACACCTTCGAGAAACTCTTAGGTATGCAGGTTTCCTCACGATGTTTTCTTTCACCTTTAAAAAATTGATAGTTAATTTTTAATACGCACATGGTTTCGAAAAGACAGAGGTGCGTGCGTAGGTTGCTGGTTACCCCCTTGCCCTTCTGACTCGAGCGTAGTGGTTGCACGCTCGTCCTCTTACCCGGTGAGTCTGTAAAGGCCCCGCGGCTAACAAAGCTCATTCACACACACAAAATTGATGCCGTGGTTAAAAGCTTAAGCCCTCCCCATTTGATCGAGTATTCGCGGGTTCGATCCCCGAAGGGAATAAATCTTTGTGGGATTTACAAATGATTGTTCTCATCTGTGTGGTTATGTACGTTTGTAAATACACCCACGACACAGGAACATTTCCTAGTAAGGGATTACGATTTTTTTAAGTGGTATAATTTATTGATGATCAAGTAGTAGATTTGAAAATGAGTCCCTCCCTGTTGATTATCACAAGCTATTTGCAAGGTTCATACCCGCCTGCTTTCTAATCTAAATAGGTCGAAAGAACTTCAGGCAAAATACAAATTTTCCTGATACTTTTCAATACAAATCCAGATAGTCATCTTATTACTATTAAAATATACAAAAAACTCAATTGTACTAAGTGGCAAAGAGTGTGTCTCGATTGTTTGCGATTTATCGCGCGCCTATAAATCTGCCGGCCCTTTTCTGGGCCATCAAATATCATGAAAAATATCTAATAAGCCGGAATAATTTTGCGGGTAGCTGTTTTGTTTTATTGTAACCCATTTTCCATCAGCTTTGCACATTCGAGGAAATTATTAAGAAAAACGAGTTTTAAATAATAATTATAATATTTTATTGCAACAATAAACACGTTACTTGCAACGTTATATGATACACATGTTGCTCTGCTTAGAATAGAACAAATAAAATATGATAGGCATAGCCTGTGTTCTGGACACAGTATTCTTCTTGGTAGCGTGTGTATAAGCAAAACGGACATAACATAGGTTACAGTTTTTGGAATAGTGTTTGGGTCTGCGTGTGCGTGAGTGCGTGAGTGCGTGAGTGCGTGAGTGCGTGAGTGCGTGAGTGCGTGAGTGCGTGAGTGCGTGAGTGCGTGAGTGCGTGAGTGCGTGAGTGCGTGAGTGCGTGAGTGCGTGAGTGCGTGAGTGCGTGAGTGCGTGAGTGCGTGAGTGTTTGAGTATGTGAGTGTGTGTATGAGTGTATGTGCGTGTGAGTGTGTGTGTGTATGTGAGTGTGTGATGTGTGAGTGAGTGTGTGTGTGTTTATAAACAAATAAATAAGGGTTCTTAATCCCTCCGCCCAGTAAAATTGTAGATATGGGATAAATATTACAAAATAAGTGTTCGCGCACAAAGGTATGTCCCGTGTCGGGATCAAACTCGCGACCCTTAGATTCAGTAATGAAGTAGCCTACGTTCTGTCCACTAAAACAAATCGTCTTGTGTGAGCATTATGATTTTTGACAGGTGTCAAAAAAAAGTTTTATAAGTGCCACGAGAATCTTAGCCCATGGAGCACTTTGACAGAAGGGGCGTTGATGTGAAATTAGTTAACATTTAGTAAAATTTTCTTATTTCGTATTCGCAACAGCGTAGTAAGAAAGCGAGTAGGTATAAAAGATAATATAGGTGTAAAGATGAGAAAGGGTTCGCTCCGTTGGTTCGGGCATATAGAAAGAATGTTGGAAGAAAGAATGAAAAAAAAGATATACAATGCGAAAGTGTAAGGATGTAGGTACAGGAGAAGAACTAGTCTATCTTACCACGAACAAATAGACCGAGTCTTATCTGAAGGACAAGTCAAGAGTCTCCGTAACCGGCGAGCGTGTATGAGACGAACTACGAGAGTGGAGGAAGCCAAACATGTATCTAAGGAAAGGACCTGTTGGAACTTTGTACTCTCTACCTATCCCGCAAGGGATCTGGCGTGATGATATAGATAACAAAATAAGTGTTCGCGGGTATGTAGCATAAAGGTATGTTCCGTTCAGGGATTAAACTTGCGACGCTTCGATTCAGTAAATGAAGTAGCCTACGTTCTGTCGACTAAGCCAAAATGTCTTGTGTGAGCATTTTCATTGACAGGTGGTATAATATAATAATATTAGCCCTGTTAAGAAACTGTCCCACTGTTGGGCGCGGGCCTCCTCTTAAACTGAGAGGATTTAGGGCATAGTCCACCACGCTGACCCAGTGCGGGTTGGCGAACTTCACACACCTTCGAGAAACTCTTAGGCATGCAGGTTTCCTCACGATGTTTTCCTTCACCGTTAAAGCAAGTGATAATTAATGTTTAATACGCACATGCTTTCGAAAAGACAGAGGTGCGTGCCTGGGTTTGAACCCGAGACCTTATACTTTGCAGTCCAACGGTCTAACTACTAGGCTATCAATGCTTTTTTTTTGACAGGTGGTAAGAAAATAAGAAATTTTAAGTATAAAATTTTAATTGTAACACGCTTTAAAATGCCCATCTCCTCCCTGAGAAGGTATAGAGTGACATTGAAGCCTGAGGTTGACAAAATTACAGAATGCACTACGTATTGTGTGCGTGTTGAACACATTTTGCACACACGCTGCACACATGCCTAGGCTCATTATCGATGCACTATCATTTATACTAGTTCAGAGCATAGGATAAGCTTATTGAACGAATCTTCTTTTTCTTTAAATGAATCTATGACTTCTTGTCAAAAAACTAAATATAATGTCACTTGATGTCACTTCTGTTATCAAGAAAATTCCGGTCATCAAACATGCAAAAATGAAAATTCAAATTTTAGCAATCATTATTGTCTTTAATAATTTTACAGAATCCCAGAGCAAAAGATACGACAACTATTCTCTTTACAATGTAACGCCGATTGAAGTTGATCACTTGAAGTTCTTGCAAAATCTTGAAAAGCAAAAATATATTGATGTTGTGTTTTGGAAGAAACCGTACAAACTTTATGAGGATGTAGAGTTTATTGTGAATCCTGTCGATAAAGATTTATTTTTAGAGAGAGCAAATCATTATAAATTGAAGGTGCAATTGTTGTTCAATAATATACAAAGGTATTTTAGTTTCTTCTTTAATATTGCCTACTCTTTATTTCTTAACATTACCCATTATCTGGGGTTGGCCCATTGTGCCAATCCATTGCAAAATATGCACGTCATTGAATTTGCATTTTTACGATCACCCACTTGGCAGACGTCAACCATTCTTAGTGTGTAACAGTAGCCTGACTAAGGCGATGGATGATATATATACCATCATATCTAATTAGCTTAAATAAGCCCTCCTTCGATGTGGCACCAGAATATTGCCTCGCTGGGACTAAGGCTATGGATACTACATACCTATACTTCTATCCCAAAGAAGGCTTCTATCAGCATCCCGCTCTATTAAGTCCAATTGTTGAAGTATTACTTTGGTTGATATTCGCTATTCGTGGCATTTCTTGCTGCATTTAGCCGACTCTTGTGCGGAGCTGTTGAATTAGATTGTAGGTAGGAAACTACATTCTTACTTCGTTATGTTTGTATCACTAGGTAGAAATATTGCTGTAGTCTAGGAACTGATGACCGTTGGGGGATACTAGTGCTCGAGTGGAGACTGCGTAGTCGGCAAACGTGGTCTAGGATACCTTGTAGCTAGGTAGGTCGAAGATATTGGGAAAGCATCGGGCAGGGATTGGAGTAGGAGAGTTGGAGACCAGGCGCAGTGGCGTGGCATGGGAGAGCCCTATGTCTGTCTAGCAGTGGACTGACCCGGGCTGATGATGATGATGCTAAAAAGGCTTGACGGTAACGGTAGGGACGACATTTGTTATTTTAGCTGTTTTTTTTTAAATCCCAATTATGATTTAAATGCAAGTTTGTCTCTATTTATGTATATAGAATATAATTATTCATCTTTTAATAATTAAGCTTTTCTTTGATATGAAAAAAAAATATTATATTTATTTCCCAGTGAATTTGACAAACAGGAAACCCGAAGGTATTATCGACTACGTGAGGAGACGTTTGCATGGACCTATTACCATGATCTTGAAGATATATACCAATGGTTATCTGACATAGCCCATAAATACCCCAATGTGATTGAACTAAGTTCTATTGGACAATCAGCAGAAGGCAGAGAAATTGTTGTCTTAAGTATAAATAGACAAGAATCAAAACCGAAAGTCATAATCGAGGGCGGTATACATGGCAATGAATGGATTTCAGTCGAATTCGTTACATATTTGATTTATGAGATTGTACATCTTAATGAAACAATGAATTCCGACTTCAAATGGCTGGTACACAAGTACACTTGGTATTTTTTACCTGTGGTGAATCCTGATGGATTCTTTTATAGTCATAAAGAGGTAAGAATATAGATTCTTTGGTTTGTTTTAGTCTTTAGAGACAAGGAACCTACTAAATTATGATGGAGGCCTCTCTAATATCTTACGATATCATTTCCCCAGAAGAGGGTCTGAAGTTTATATTTGCCTACGTATTTTAGTTCCAAGTGTCACAGGGAGCAAATTTGTCGCCAATTTCAGAACACATCATTTACTTCTTTTAAAAAAAACCGTAGCTCCACACATCACACACCGTTTACAAACATCCACATACACAACCACCCAGACCGAAACAAAGGTTAATAATATAAAGGTTTGTCCCGTGCAAGGATCGACCTCGAATCTATTCGATCCAGTGGGTGGAGTGGCTTAAGCTCTTAACCACTGCACCAAATCGACGACAAATCATTGCATATATCTTTCAAAAAGGTGTTCGATCTTTAACCTTTTCTTCACCATTAGTAAATAATCAATCATTGATACATTTAGAACGAAAAGGAAAGAAAAATATAGAGGAGAGGCGAGATTCACTTCTAAGACCATATGACCATCATCACTGCTTCCAATTGATCCGTGACTGCTTCAAATTATATCTGTTTCATTGTCTTTTGAGCCAATATATGAAAATTGACGAAATTTGTATACTTGCCTGTCTTTATGAAAGTTTACATGTTCATAAAACTCTTTGAAGTTTCCAAGAGAGAAGAGGTAGACGTTAACAAGCTTTTGAATTTTGAAGGTTTGATATATTGTAATGGTTTTCAAATTACAGGATCGTCTTTGGCGGAAGAACAGAAGAAATATCAATAATGTTGTAGGTGTCGATTTAAATAGAAATTTTGACTATAATTTTGGATGTAAGTATTATGTTATTACTTAAACACTAAAATATTCTTAACTCCATATATCGGAATTAAAAATATTTTTGTGTTTAAGTTTTGACTTGCATTATGAAGTACAAATTTGCGATTATAAACACTGTCACGCCTATTTTTTTCCAAGCGGGCGTGGCAGAGGTGTACTGAGTACACCCACTTTTCGCCAACGGTATTAGGTCCCATGTAATAGGGGGCGAGCCTATTGCCATAAACCGGGCACAATTCCAGACTCCGCACTCATACTGATAATTTTTATTCAGAAGAACTACATTTGTCCGACCTAGGATTTGAACCCAGGACCTCGTGATCACAAAGCGATGCGCTTTGCCATTAGACCAACGAGGCAGTCAATGATTATAAATTTAGTTTTTCTTAACTATCTGAAACAAATTCAGAATCGTAAAAAAATATAAATTGAAATAATGATTATAGGGAATCCAGACAAGATAATGAAAGCTAATCCACGCTAGATGAGTGTAGAATGCGCGTGTGTGTGCTTGAGTTTGATTCCGACCGTAAATACTAAGATGTTGCACTGTATTTATTTGAAGTCCATATCTGATAGTTGCTATTAAATATAGTGCGACGCCAACTGTGGCACAATATTTGCGACGCGTTTTCGATTCGCATTGTGACGTGACATTTTCACAGGATGCATCATCGTTCAGTAGAGTTATATTAGAGATTGTTTTCTATTTCAGCCTACGGAACCAGTGATGACCCTAAAGATGACAACTATGGCGGACCAGCGCCATTCTCAGAGCCCGAAACCAAAATCCTGGCAAATTTCTTGAAACTTAAAAGAGAGAATTTGAAATTTTATTTCTCTTTTCACGCGTATGGTCAAAAAATTATAATTCCTTTCGCGGATAGGATAAAACATATTGGAAACTACGGTGAAATGGTTAGGTTATACTTTTGCTTTACTCTGTTCCTTTTTTGGTCTCAAATAATTTTAAAGACGAGACTGTGGTGTTCTTAATAACCGCCAAGGTTAACCCACGTTTGACTCGCTCTGTCTGTGGTAGATTTAACTCTTTGTGGCAATTTCATTCTTGTGAATCTTTATGCTTTGGAAGCCTTTAGTCTCGGCTGTCACCTACTGTGGTAGGAATTAGGCCTGATTGCATAACTTATAGACAGCTTCGTTACTTTTAGAAGCAGGTCGCCACAAAGCTGCCTTACAAACATTACAGTCAGAGAGACCCGCTGGATACCAGTGGGCCGGAAAAGGCTGAATTATTAGAATATATCAATGATCCGAGCTTATAAAATTTATTCCATTTTCAGGAGAATTACGGGAAACAGGCGATAATGAAAATGTTTAAAATGAACGGTGTTATATATAGCGTCGGAACTGCTTATGATACATTGGGTAAGTAAAGATACCTTTAGTATCACACACAAAATTAGGTGATCCTAGTTTGGATCCTAGTTCTATTAAAAATAAAACATTCTATTAGCTATGACTCTTTTGAAGCGTAGATAATGAGAGTACCAGCGATACGAAATGTGTATTTATTAGATACTTCATAAGGTTTGAAATGCAATAATATAATCGAGTTTTCTCTGTGACGACAGGCATACGTCTCTCCGGCAACAGTGCCAGTTGGGTGAAGAAGAATCTCAATGTTCAGTATGTATTTTTTTTTTTTAAGTAAATACATCATTAGAGTTGTAGAGTTAAGAGTCTCCGTAACCGGCGAGCGTGTATGAGACGAACTATGAGAGTTGAGGAAGCCAGAGAGAACTCTGTACTCTCTGCCTACCCCGCAAGGGATCTGGCGTGATGATATAGATAGATCATTATAAAATGAATTTTTAATAGTTTATGGTCATCACACGAACGGACGATCGATGGTTCGAATATACAGAAAGAATGTCGGCAGCAAAGAATACATTGCGAAAGTGGAAGGATGTCGGTACATCGTACTGTGATCAAAGATACCGTGTCTTATCTGAAGGCAAGTCAAGAGTCTCCGTAACCAGAGTAGGCCAGAAAGGTATAGACTTATCCAGGATATAACCTCTTGGAAATATGAACTCTCTTCCTACAAGGAATCTGCATGATGATATAAATAGATAAAAATATATACGATCGTGTTCATATTGCTATTTCCAGATACGTCTTCACACTCCTACTTCGAGACAATGGAACTTATGGGTATGCACTACCACCTGAACAGATCCTGCCCACCTGTGAAGAAACCTTGGCTGGATTAATACAACTGATGACATCGAAACCTAGACGTGTACAGCTAAATTTCAGTCGCGCTTCGTCATTGAGATATAGTATTTTGTTAATTTTGTTTTCTATCGTATGTGTTTTGAAATAAATTTTTATTTTTGGTACCTTGTATTCTTCTTCTACTTTTTTGACAATAGCTACAATTAGCTTTTTATACCATCACAGCAGATCCCTTGCGGGGTAGGCAGAGAGTAATGCCACGAGAGCTATTTTTAATGGTTAAAAGTTTCTTCTGTTAATTAACTTCATTAATTTGATGCCTACCCCGCCAGTGACCTGGCGTGATGATTTAAGTTTGGTCCATTTGATGATAAATTACAATACATTATACATTAATGCATATAAAAAATTACAAAAGGAAATATTATACATAGTTATTGCTACAGTAAAGCGGCCTTATCGCTTAAAGCGATTTTTACCAGGCAACCTTTAAATTGAAATTGTTGTTTACATGTCTGTGGGGTGTTCCACTCATGTTCCATCCACTACCTCAAAATTGGTTGATTTGATGGCATATATCCATGATGGCAACTTACAAACTATAAAGAAATGTCACCAAAAAGGCTTCTTCATAGAGGTAGTAGCTGGGTATATGTTATCTATGAATATTAATAATGCTGCAAAGGGCGGGAAGTCGAAGAGTGATGTTGTCAATTTGTTTTAATTTCCAAAACTTGTGTTATTTCGAATAATAATGTGTAATGTTGGTGGAATATTAACCATTATGTGTTCTTATATATGCATGAGTGAAGGTAATTGTAACAAAGTGATAAAACGTGCCTTTTCGAGTTCCCTCAAAACGCAACGGCCGTTTTTATTTCAATTGGTATGTAAAGTATCCACCGCTTTACTATCCAGGGTGGGGTATTTCATTAATTTCATTATCATCGTTGTCATCAAATTCATCGGGGAATTGAATTAATTTAAACAAACACGATTATATATCTCACTGGACACTGGCAAAATACACTTATAATTAGTGTGAAGCCATAACTTGAAGAAGAAAAAGAATAATGCTGCAAATGGTTATTGCAAGGTTATTGTTATTTCTTTTATCACGAAATATACACAGGTTGCAACATGGTTGCACAGAGACGGGTATTTGTAACTGGTATTTAATTCAGCTTAAATATAATCGATCTACATATATAATACTATATCTATGATTATGGCCATGTTATGACGAAAAATCTCATTGTTATGACTTTATAATGAAAAACGCAAGAAAAACGTCAATTTCACATCAACGAGCTTATAAGATTGTCAACGCATCGTCAACGCCGCCGTCATTAATGCCAACGAAAATATAATAAATCTCAAAGGCCTCGAAATATTATTACACAAAATTGTTACTTGAAACTCCTCAAAATGAAAATAGATTTAATTCCTTTGATATTGATTATTAGTATAAATTATTGCTGTAGCAAAACATATCATAAATATCGGTTATTTCGAGGCATACCTGTAAATAAGACACATTTGGATTTCTTTATAAATTTGAGTGATAAATTTGATGTTAATTTCTGGAGACCACCCAGCATGATGTTTAGGCCGATTGAGTTCGTGATAGGACCTGAAGAGCAGCCGGAATTCCTACGAGAAGCGGAAAGGAATGGTATCTATTTGACGACGATTATGAAGGATGTGCAAAAGTAAGTAAAAATTCCTAGTTGTGGTGAATCACGCATCTTCGAAACAGATAAATGATAAGCATTGTAGTAGCAAAAGAATAGGCGCGTAGTATCTTATCTACAAAAAGCAAACTACAGCAACCAAGCTAACACAGTTTAGCTACAACAATTAAACCATAACCAACCTATCTAAGGCAATCTAAAAAAGCCATTCCGGAATTTGTCATAATGTTGAAACCCTTACTTAAGGCACTTTCCTGTGGTCTGTGAGCCATAGCTATGTATGAGTGGAATCTCACTTCTGGTTTGTAGTGAGTAAAATAAGTCAAGAGTAGTGTATATCTCTTGGATATCCAAGGTCTACTCGACCATTTGGTTTCAGAATAGCGTTGCCCCGAACTAAAAATAATTCCCGTATGGTAGGTAAATATGAATTCCCCATACACAAATGATTGGAGTATTCCAATCAAAATTATTAATTGTAGGTGACTCGATCCAGTGAACCAAGCGAGCTACTCTCATACAACTTGAAGACACCATGGTCAAAAATTTTGTTTCAGTTGTTTTTCGCCGTTTTTAAATTGTAAATAATTCGTCTCCTACTATTTCGAGGATATCTTTTTGCAGATGTTTCAGGCTCTCAAGGCTATTTTCACGTCTGGACTGAATTAATGATCTGGTAAAGGTCGCGGGTAAAACTTGGATGTGCACGGCACAAAGCCGATTGTCGTAATGATCTTTGTTAGATATTTTTGTCCTGAGTAGACGTCTTTGATATAGATGTGAAAATATTTTATGGGCATCTTTCTGCTGCTGTAGATGATGATATATAGAAACAAAGGGGCTTTTGAATGCAACTATTTATAGAAAAAACTGGCAGTAGTACTGGCCATACTAAAGATACTGAACCAAATTGGTTTCTTCATCAAACTGACTATGTAATTTGGCTTAATAGTTTGTCTTGATAGTTGGATATGTATAAATGATCGATTTGGCTGATCAGAAAATTAATGTGACTTTAAAAATGTAGCCTAAAATTAACAGCCAAGACGAGTCGATTAAAATAGGAAAATCCGCATTCTTTATTATGCGATAGCAAAATTATCAGATCCAGACTGTCGATGCTAGATAATCGATAGCGACATAAGTGGTATTTATAATTTTTGTTTATCGATGATAATGATGCATGACATTTCAAAGCTATTGATTTATTATTTAATGTAATCGATAAGATGTCGAGACACTCGTAGCATTATACTATACCAGTGCATTATTTATAGCGATTACTAAAGTTAAGTAGCGTTCGGTTTAGTCAATATGGCATGGGTGACCGTTTGTGGCATTTACATTCTCAAGTGCTCCAAGCTTTAAAACTCACCTTAAGTCATGAAATAAAACTATTTTACGGATTTTATCGCGGTTTATTTTTTATTTTTAGTGCCCGACGTTTCGAGTGCTTTGCAGCACCCATGGTCACGGGAGGGACTGAGGTGTTAGACGTCCAATAGGCATAGTTGTACCGGGGCACCCTCAAACTTCTTAATTATTTTTGTTGTTGTTGGTCCGATCTACGCAGAATGAGCTAATAAAAATAAAAAATGATGATAAAAATAAACAATAAACCGCGATAAAATCCGTAAAATAGTTTTATTTCATGTGTAATATTCGCGTAAATCTAAGAACTCACCTTAAGTCGTTGGTCTCCACGGTGGTTACCACTTTACGGAGCTTTAATATATTTTAACAGCAAGTGGCCAAAAACTTGCCAATGCAAATCATCATCATCATCATCATCTCAGCCTATACTTGTCCACTGCTGAACATAGGCCTCCCCAATCGCTTTCCAGCGTAACCGGTCCGATGCCACCTGCATCCAACGACTTCCTGCGATTTTCACAAGATCGTCGGTCCATCTGGCAGGTGGTCGTCCCACGCTGCGCTTGCCAATACGTGGTCTCCACTCTAGAATCTTTCTGCCCCAACGCCCGTCCGATCTTCGCGCTATGTGGCCCGCCCATTGCCACTTCAGCTTGCTAATCTTAACGGCTATGTCGGTGACTTTGGTTCTTCTACGAATCTCTTCATTCCTGATTCGATCACGTAGAGAAACGCCGAGCATAGCTCTCTCCATAGCTCGCTGAGCAACTCTGAGCTTTTTTATGAGACCTATTGTAAGAGACCACGTCTCTGATCCATATATCATCACTGGTAACACACATTGACTAAAAACTTTAGTCTTTAGGCACTGAGGTATTTTGGATGAGAAGATGTTGCGCAGTTTCCCGAACGCTGCCCAGCCGAGTTGGATTCGTCGATTGACCTCTCTCTCAAAGTTGGACCTACCTAACCGGACTACCTGTCCCAGGTAAATGTATTCGTCGACAACTTCAAGAGTAGAGTTCCCAACGGTGAGTGCGGTGGGTACGACATGGACGTTAACCATTATTTTCGTTTTGTCCATGTTCATTTTAAGACCCACTTGTTGAGATACTCTGTTGAGGTCGCCGAGCATTCGTCCTAGATCTTCCAGCGACTCCGCCATGACCACAATGTCGTCGGCAAATCGAAGGTGAGTGATGCATTCGCCATTGATGTTGATGCCAAGTCCTCGCCATTCCAAGAGCTTGAAGGCGTCCTCTATGGTGGTCGTAAACAGTTTTGGAGAAATGACGTCTCCCTGTCTTACTCCTCTTTTTATGGAGATCGCCTTCGTGCACTGCCCTTGTACTCGGACTGACATGGTGGCGTTATTATACAAGCACTTCAACACTTCGATGTACCGATAGTCAATGCGGCATCGCTGGAGAGATCTAAGAACCGCCCAAGTCTCGATCGAATCGAAGGCTTTCTCATAGTCCACAAACGCCAAGCATAGTGGCCGATTATACTCCTCGGTCTTCTGTATAATCTGCCGCAGCGTATGTATGTGGTCTATGGTACTAAAGCCTTTCCGGAAACCGGCTTGTTCGGGAGGCTGGAAATCATCAAGCCTGCGTTCGAGACGATTCGTGATGACTCTCGAAAACAACTTGTAAACATGGCTCAGCAGTGTGATGGGCCTATAGTTCTTTAATAAAGTGTTATCACCTTTCTTGAAAAAGAGTACCACCACACCCCTGTTCCATGCTTCCGGCGCTTTTCCTTCGAGCAAGACGGAATTAAACAGCCTCTGAAGGACTTTAAGTACCGGCGATCCGCCCGCTTTCAGAAGCTCTGCAGTAATTCCGTCTTCACCCGGCGCTTTGTTGTTTTTAAGTTGGTTGAGAGCCATCCTAATCTCGTACAGGCTGATGTCCGGGATATCTTCAGTGTAGTGTCGGGTTAGCTTGGCTCTTGGGTCTTTTACCAAGTCAACAATAGGTTCAGCTACTGAGGTATACAACTGTCCATAGAACCTCTCTATCTCCCTGAGCACCTCCTGTCCCTGTCCAAATGCGCTTTGCTAACCGTCAAGCAGTCAATACCCACGTTATATAAAGTGGACCCATTGATGAGTCTTAACCACGAACGTGCGTTTGCGAGCGTTCATGGTTGAAGTTTTTTTGCTGGTGAACAAAGTACTTACTCATTTGCGAAAGATGACGTTTATAACACAGTCGATGTACGTTGGAAAGTACTTCACCATATTTAAAATATGATACCTCTGCACTTCCACGGCTATGACATATCTAAAAATACCTGATATGTTAAAATATGGTAAACCATTTAGGCTACAGAGCATGCCAAAGAAATTGCCATACATACACAGACCTAAAAATTCAGTAGCGACCCTATATATCGCTACGAATGTTGCAATTACCCACCGATAGATGACGCTGAACATAAGATGATGATCCACCACAGATATCTGGAACGCGATATAAAAGATCGCACGACGTTTATCTTATATACGAATTTCCGTCAGCAGCTCTCGGGGAGTAACAGGCCCCTCCAGAGGCAATACCCGTCTGGCTGGAAGATTCCCTTTGCCAAATCCTACAACAACTAAAGTTAATATAAGCTGAAGTTAATATAAAGCTCTATAATTTCCATCGCATTCTAGGGCTTTCGATATGCAAACAGTTAAGCGTTACATCCGAAGAAAAATGGAGTCTTTTGATTGGTTGAACTACTTTCGCGTAAACGACATCTACCAATGGCTCACGGATCTAAGTAAGGCTCACCCCAAGGAAATGAATGTAACAAGTATAGGAAGAACTTATGAGAACAGGGACATTCTGGCTGTCCAAATAAGGCTTCAAAAATGTAAATTAAGGTAAAGTTCTGCATAATTGATGGTTGAAAAATTAAAAAGAATAATACAAACATGTTGAAAACTTTTAAGGATGCCAAAATATTTCTTAAACGGAACTTGTAAAATCATTTTGAGTCCTATGAATTTAGAACCTGAATGCCAAGAATATAGAGGGTACTCTCAACCATAGGTGGCAGAAATATACTGTGTACACTCATATTTTGCCGATAGTGTTAGGTCTCAAAATAATAGGGGGCGAATGTATTGCCATTGTACCGGGCACAATCCCAGACTTCGGACAGCTATTGTCAATGATTTCATGGGAAAAGAAGAATAACCTTGTTCAATCAAAGTTTTAAACCCAGAACCTCGTCATCTTTTGCCGCATTAAGCGATAATAAACCAGCCAAGTAGTATGGAATATATCACCGTTAATTGTTTATAAAAATCTTCGTGTGTAAATTTATGTTATTATTTTGGAAAAAAGCAGTCCCCACACTCCTATATAGTGGATGCATTTAAAAACACGAAATTCATATACAGAATCATCCGGGCAGAAACTAACAATTGTGAGTCACACAAAGATTTTGTCCATGTGGGGATCGAACATATGACTATACAAGACCAACTCGTCGTTATTAATGGATCAGAACTTTTTAATCAATACTTGGTCACATTCTTAATTTTATTTCCAGATCAAAAGTGTTCGTCGAAGGCGGTATCCACGCAAGAGAATGGATCTCCCCAGCCTTTGTGACGTACATGATATCTGAAATAATTCACGCGGACCAGTCCAATGATTCTGTTCTAAGGACCATAGCTAATACTTATGAGTGGTTCTTCGTGCCAGTGTTAAACCCTGATGGATATGAGTATACACACACGCAGGTATAGTAATGAAGGCACACCAAAAATATAATTAGTACTTATACTCATTAGTTTAGTGGCAGACGTTGGTTCTAATCCAAGGTCGGTAAACGTGTGCTTTTTACATCGAAAAATGTCTTAGTAGCCGTCCGGAGTCTGGAATTGTATCTGGTTTAATGGCATTAGACAAGCATCCTATTATATTGGGACCTAATACTTCGACAAATGTGGGTGCAATGTACATAGTACATTCCTGCCATGCCTTCTTGGGGTTGTAAGGTTTTCTTTCCACCATAACTTATAAACTTCTGAATCAAATAAAATTCGGTTGGATCGCTATCGTTATCTCGCATGAATGATAACTTAAAAATTATGGTGTGGCTATTTTTACAGCAGTAAATATCAGTCCCGTATGTATCTCTAAGAATACATACAAGAATGATTTGTATGTATATCTTTAATAGATGACCAACAAAACTAGCCTTATATTGTGCAGGAGCAAAAAGCGCGTGAAAAAAATAGTTCAAAATATTTATACCTGTAACTTATACTTCAGGACAGATTGTGGAGAAAAAATCGTCATAATGGTGACCTTGGTGTTGACTTGAACAGGAATTTTGGCTCTGCATTTGGGAGTAAGTTCTATAGATATTTTTGACGACTTATCATTTTGTGATCATAAGGGTTTATATTCCGGCCCAGATCCAAAAAACTCAGTAGTATTGCCACTGGGTTTGTGGAGGTGAATTAGATTATGGTTGAAAATATAGGAACTTATTACTATAAGTGGCGTGTGAGCACACCGTATAAGAATAATTGTTAAGTGGTTTTTTCTAGGCAGATGGTACAGAGTTCCTACAGATTTTTTTTAACAGACCTCTCTGGCTTCCTCCACTTTCATGCTATCACGAAGACGTGACTTGCCCTTCAGATAAGACTCAGTTATAAACTGCATATATCAAGATTGCATTCTTACAGTAAAGTAACATTAATGTCACTTTGTTTCAGAGATGAGTACGTGTTCTGTAATCTGAAACACATGTTTCAATTTTTCAGGCGTCGGAGTAAGCAAAAAAATGTCTTCAGAGATTTACTGCGGAGATAAACCGTTTTCGGAGAGGGAATCCGTAGCTCTGGCCCATTTTGTCAAGTCTCATAGCGATGACCTAGAATACTATTTGGCGTTCCACGCTTACGGCCAGTATATGATAATGCCATACGCCTATTCTAAGAACCATTTAGGAAATTATGATGTGGTGGTACGTAAATGTCTATATTCCTCGAATGATGGCGACAGAGATGTACTCTACCCACATATAGCTGACGACGTTAGGTCTCAAACAAATAGGAGACGAATCTATTGTCATTATACTGAGAGCAATTTCAGACTTCGGACTACTGCTAAGCAAGTTTGGATAGAAAAAATACACTTTGTCCGACCTTAGGATTCAAGCCTAGAGGCCCTAGCCAAGTTTTTGTACTTATCTTCTCTATTTCCGCAATCAGAATCAGATTATGTTTTATTAATGTAAACCATTACAGTATTTATGAATTGTTACACAAGTAAAAAAGACTCTACCACCACTTCGGAATGTCATTTCCGTGGAGAAGAAGGGCAAGAAACTTAACTCTTCCTCTTTTAAAGTAAAAATTGTACAATTTTTCCATCTAGATTTTGTTGTGGGGTATGGGAGGACAATGTAAGTTGGTCATCTGGTAGGTCTAAGTTTAATTGAGTTCATGAGAACAGCAACACGGCTTTCTCATTTACAAGACAAAAAAAGAAAAATGTCTTGCTAAAATAACAGAAGGAAGAGAGGAAATGTTAACTATTTTTTTTTCATAGAATAGTGTTGAATAAGTTTTCATTATTTAAGTAGAGCTGAAATAGCATCTACCCAAGCATTTTTATCGTTCAAATAATTTTGTATTGATAGCGGCTTGTTCTGACCTCGTACCTTTTCCATAGAATGACAGTTGTGTACATAACATACCAAACGCTTTTAAGTTGATTAGGCGTTTTGGTATTATTTTTAAATTCAAACGCTACATACCGTTTCTGTAATTGATATAGAACTTATAATTATCGTTTCTAGAGTTATTAAAAATTCATCTTGTATAACTTTGTTTCCAGAATAAAATGTGCAATCAGGCTGCGCTTCGTATTGCGACTAAATATAAGACGAAATATACCATAGGCACTGCATATGATACTGTAGGTAGGTATGGAAGCATACAATTCATCATCTTTAGCTAAAAATCCTCTGTAGGACAAGGCCTCACCCCAAAGATCACCACTACCATGCGCTTTCTGCTGTGCGCGTCCAGCTTTTACTCGTGACCTTCACTGGCTTGCCCACTCCACGTCTTTCGGTACGAGGTCGCTACTCGAGAACCTCTCTGCTTCAAGGTCGTCATCTTCTTATTATCTAAAAAATATTGATTTTTATCGTTGGTAAATTCACAGCAGTAGCTGCACAGTAAATACTGAACATAAATTTATAATAAGAACTAGGTTTTAATAATTTAGATTTTAAAATACCTTTTAAAAACAAGCTTTTATGGCAAAAACGCGACTAAAATATCGTGCTTAGTTGCGGAGTTCCTATGGATTCTT
This sequence comes from Phalera bucephala, assembly GCA_905147815.2. Classification (NCBI taxonomy): domain Eukaryota; kingdom Metazoa; phylum Arthropoda; class Insecta; order Lepidoptera; family Notodontidae; genus Phalera; species Phalera bucephala. The sequence goes on along the minus strand of LR990626.1, from coordinate 22,072,281 downwards.
TTCGGCTCCATCATCAGACTTTAGACCATCCAGGTCTAAAGTACTCTTTAGAACAAATCCAACGACCGCAAACACGGCGGGGTTATATTGAGTTGTTGGGTGGTTCCATCGGTCACCTTCGGCTTCATCAACAGACCCTAAGCACTATCTGGCTGTATAGTACTGGTCAATACCAATCTAAAAAGCCTAAACACGAGGAGGTTACGTTGTATAGTTTACATATTCCTATGGCCTATACCTTCCGACTTCAGCATCAGACCTACTCCTTGATGCTATATTATTGCATTGTCACTGACTTTGCATACGTAGGGCGCTCGTAGCGCTGTGCGACCGCGGTGTTCTTACCGATCACCAAGGTTAAGCAGCATTCGACTCGGTCGGCCTGAGATGGGTGACCGTTTGTGGCATTTTCATATACGAGCGTCTCCGTGCTTCAGAAGGCAGAAGGCCGTTGGTCCCAGTTACCACTTAATGTGGTAGTCGTTAAGCCGAGTTGGAAGCCTTAAAGGCGGCTGGATAAGTTCCAACAGCAAGTGGCCATAAACCTGCCTCCACTAATCCGCACTAGGTCCGCGTGGTGGAGTATGACCTAATCTCTCTCACCTCGATTTGTGAGAGAAGGCCTTTGCCCAGCAGTGGGCAGTATAGGCTGATATTATTTATATATATTATTGCATACGTATGCCAAATTTCAGCTCAATCGGATACCTACAAGTGCTTTAAAAATGGATCACAAGATTTGAAACGGAAAGACAGACTGACACACGAACATTGCAAGTTTAATAAAAGCTTGTAAAAATTGTTACTTTCTTGTATTTTCTTTTAAATAAATATATCGTTTCGTCAGGAACATCATATTTTATCAAGTCCTTTTTTGGCGTTTGTAATAGACCAATTCAGCACATAATTATTGGAATAAATTTTAGAGACTGTAAGAAACTTTATTCTCCGCTCCAATAAAAATTGCTTAGTTATTTCACTCAGCTGCAAATAAAGTGGAACTGGGCCGGACATTGCTATATTTCAGATGCGCTACAGTTCAAAACAACCATAGAGTGGGTCCCAACTAGCGGATAACTACTGCGCGTCAGACCTAAAAAAAGGTGGCCCGATAAACTGGACTCCTATCAAAAGAACTGGCATCACCTTGCACTAGACTGGCCTTGTAGTAAGATACTATAGTTTAATAATAATATTATCATTTTACTAGGATACCTGACATCTGGTGTGAGTGGCTGCTGGGTAAAGAAGGCTTTTGATGTTCCGTAAGTAATCTTCGGGCAGATATTATTCTTTGGATCTAAACGGATCAAACCTTTATAGATGGACATATAGACATGGTTTTTCCCTAAATGTCTTTGATAATAACTTTTTAAATATAGTAAAAACCGACTTGAAGCAGCAAAAAATCAATATTAGAAAGTCGCAAAACAAAAATATATAAATATTAATATTATATATTGCTTTTTGAATTCGGTTTTCCTTTTCTTAAAAAGTTATTTATTTTACAATTTTAAGTTATGAGTGAATATATATAAATATAATAATTATGTATCAATTTATTATTCTGCTTAGGTTTACAGTAAGCTACCTACAGGATAGACACAATACAAATTATAACAGAATCTATACATTCGTGCTGTTGGCTTAGTTCGTGCTGTTAGGTTAAGGAGTCTCCTGGTGTATCTTCAAAGTTCAAAGTCCGATACCGATGAAATTAAAATGGGACCATCTTGGAGCTATACTGAATCCGATGCAAAAAGAATCTACAAAATCGGTCCACAATTGACGAAAATATTGGTCAACATACATAAGTAAAAGCATACATACGTCCTTCTTTTTGAAGTCAGTTAAGAAAAATTGTCGATTATTTTTATGATCAGGAGTAGGATGTTTCACATTGTTTCTATAGGCACCAAGAATGCCAATATAAGCCAATAAACCAAAGCTGCAGCCGTCCAGGGGCGAGGTAGTTTCAAAATTTAGGTCAAAGTATTATTTCTTATAAGCAGTTCGGAGTTTAGAAATCTGGCCGGTTAAAAGACAATAGTTTCACTCCTTATCAGATTGAGTACTACAGTATTACACTCTTCCATCTCCCCTGTAACCACGTAGTCAGACTGCTTACTCCAATCGATCGGATTACGTGCTACGTGAACTATTTTATCCTTTTGTTCCAATTGACGAGTCGGACTACGAGGAATAAAGATTTTTTACAAGACATGCTCCGATCGATATTCCCATTGGTCCGCTTAAAGAATTGGACTGAGAGCTATTGTCATTTTAGATCCGTTTTTTATCTGGTTCCTACTACAAAAGTCACGACAACGACTTCTTGATTGTACAATAAACATGTTATAAAGAATTTAGGTATTGAAAGTGATTTTATTTTCAGTACTTTTTACTTATTATACTTTCTCGGTCTGATTTAAGTTTTCACATTTACTCTTGGTCCGGTGAGTCGAACAATGGCCACTCATGTTTCCCTGTAGTCCGATAAATCGGACCATGAATATTTGTGATTCCTGTTAGTCCGATAAATCGGATCAATATCATATCATCACGCCAGATCCCTTGCGGGGGAGGCAGAGAGTACAGAGTTCCAACAGGTTCGTTCCTTACATACCTCTCTGGCTTCCTCCACTCTCATAGTTCGTCTTATACACGCTCGCCGGTTACGGAGACCCTTGACTTGTCCTTCAGATAAGACTCGGTCTATTTGGTCGTGATAAAATAGTCTTAAGTCTTTCCCGGTACCTACATCCTTCCATTTTCGCATTGTATATCTGTTTTGTCATTCTTTCTTCTGACATCCTTTCTATATACCCGTACCATCGGAGCATACCCTTTCTAATCATTACACCGATAGTATCTTTCAAACCTACTCGCTTTCTTACTACGCTGTTGCAAATACGTTCGGTCAGCTTCCCTCTGCATATCTTCCGCAAAGCTCGCGTTTCCACCGCATTTATCCTACTTTCAATCTCCTTCTTACATACCCAGCTCTCGCTACCATATAACAGCGTTGGGATCGGATCAATAAGAAAAAAAGTACACGTGGTCCGATCGATCGAACTAAGCGGTAGAACAACGCGTTTACAGAGCCCATCTCCACTCGGGGGATGTAGACGTAAAGGTGTTTGTTTCTTCTTTCCCTTCTAATGCATTACCCTTCTTTAGTACTACCTCTTTCTTTCTCTCTTAAGGCAATTAAGGTAACCATAGATTTTCAGGGACAGAAAACGTGTTAACCATTGCCTTTGATATTTTAGTTACGTCGTGACGTTTGAGTTAAGAGACAATGGTAATGATGGGTTTGCGTTGTCTCCGAACAAGATCATGCCAACTTGCAAGGAGACGATGGACGGGATCCTCTCCCTTCTCACCCCCAGGACAGAGAGGATCAAGAAAGAAGAGCACCAAAGCTTAGGCTACATATTCAACGGGCAAAAGTATAAGATTTTGGATGAAACTGTGGTTGTTTTTAATGTGATTCTCTTTATTATAGTGCGTTTTGATTGATCTTTTATTTTAATGGTTCGTCCAAAAGTAAGTGTAGGGTCTATAATATACTTAAACTTAACTAGAATACTTTGGTTCCGATTTTTACTTGATACAGTGGTCAAGGAATAGGCTGCGCGGCTGATTGGATTTTCACATTCACATTTACAGCTTTCAGCACGGGTATACTTTACATTAGAGCATAGCTTGCTGGTCTTACTCGAACAACAGTCATGGGTACGACCTCCGCACGCGACAAATCTTAATGCGACCCACAGCAATTGTTTCGGTTTTGTGTGTTTTGCATGTAACATTCATGCTTGTAATGCATCCACGACACAAGAAAATTGTCTAATCTTTTATCATCTGTAACACAACTCTTTGGCACAACCAGTCAACTATAGGAATTTTCCCTTTCCAGTAATACTACCAGTAGTACACCTTTAAAACGAACTTAAAACATTCACACAGTAGCAAAACCAAATGCTCCCCCTAAAATGATGTTATCAAAAGGTGGTAATATGACTAATGATCCATGTAATCGTTTAGACGTAACGACAAATCGTCAGATCACGTGATCCATCGTCATTCATTTCTGATACTGTCATCCGAATTTTAGTGACCCCTCTTTCATCCATATATTCAATCGAAACGTTGAAACCTGATGGCTCATTTTATACTGGATATTCGTGTATAAAACTTAATAAGTGTACAGGGGTTACTGTTTTGCGTGAAGGATTTCAAATCTTATAGTGTGAGAAGTAAGGCTGATTACGGTTTGCGGATTGTTAATTGAAGGGAGTCGCATTTCCTTTTATGCCGAAATTAAATGCTTTTAAGTTACACTTATGTTATAATTCGAATATATAGTTTTATTTTAATATCATAATAACTAACACATAATAAGTCTCTTGTTGATAATATTTAATTGAAGTATAATAAAAATAGACCAAAGAATTTAGAAAATTCTTTGGAACCGAAATTCCTGTAGAAATTACGATTTAGATTGAGTTTGCCGTCCTTTTAAACCCGCTAAAAGCAAAAGCCATGCTCAATGCGTACTTTATAACTGTCTGCTTTTCAATTTAGATGCATTATACTGTTTTGCCATATTTAATCCGATATGTCAATTCCAAATGTCATTTGAAGTTGACATATTGAAATATTGTATCTTTAATGTATACATATAAAATTACTGTCGTTAATTTTAAAAAAATTTATTTTAATATTCCATTAAAAGGTGTATTAATTAATGTAATTAGCGTCATTTTCTCTGTGGCGTTGCATATTCTAAAATGAACAAAATTAAATACGAAATATGTCAAGTAAAAACAAGTCGGGTACGTGACCAGAAAATAATATTTATGGCTAAATTTCCACTGGATAAAGATCGCTATGTATGTTTCTGTTATAAAACTATGTTTTATCATTATAGTTCTTGCGTTTCAGAAAAATAGAAATTACAAAAACAATTTTCATTTTTTCATTCTTTCATTCTTAATGTTAATAATATAAATTTATCATACCAAAGATTTTGGTACTATGCGTTATCTATTTTTTTGACACGTAAACTTATTTTTACAGATGTAAACAATGAGTGGCGGCATGTGGAATGTGAATACTTGGCGTTTACATCTATAAAAAAGCTGTATCAATTAAATAAATTTAAAATATATATTTTTTTGTTATGTAGTTTTAAAATGGTAACTATTTCTATCTGTATATTCAGATTTTTAGATCATCGATCATCAGTGTGATGACGTTACACATAAAAATTATTATTCTATTTTTTATTTCATTATAAGCGGCAGTACTACATTCTGAACCTACTAAGCTACGGATCCCCAAAAATATAGAGATAGATCCATTCATCCATTCAATCCATTGGTATATTGATAAACGTAGCCCCACACTAGGATTTATTCCTGTGTCGTGGGTGCGTTTACCAACATGAATATTCACCAACAAATACCCAGACCGGAACAAATAATTGTGGATCACACAAAGATTTGTCCCGTGCGGGAATCGAACCCGCGACTATTCGACACAGTGGGCGGAGCAGCTCAAGCTCTTAACCACTGCGCTAAATCGTCCGTCGTCGTAGGGATGTAGCCTTGTACGTCAAGGCTACATCCCTAATATTTATTTTATGGATGGGTGTAAGCTACAAATAATTTGCAATTTCATGCTCTAGTATGAAGTTCTGTTTCTTAAAACGTAGTGATTATATTCTCTTTGCGACAGACCAAACTAAGACAACCCGAGTGGCATTGCGGCAGCTGCCTAATTTCAAATTCTCTAAGCTGTGGCAAGGTTGCCGCTTATTTGGTAGCTGTGGTCGATGAGCCCATACCAAAGAACGATATTCAAGAATTTGGTTCAATAACACGGAGTTTTAAAAAGGAAGAAACAGAAGGAAGAATACTAACCAACAAAGCCAACCCAAAAAGTCTCAGAATAAATCCTGAGGATAAGCTAAAAAGAATATAATCACTGAATTTTAGGCTTTTATACGAGGATGAACCATAGACATAACACTGATTTTAGCTAAGTTAAAGCTTTTAGTCTTATCTCTATGGGATAAAAGGGATGAACCTTCGACTAATGTATAAAGTTTAACATCGGCATAGACGTAAAATATGACAGTTCCAGTTGTAAAACTATCGAATGCCGAAGAATAACAGTCATAAAAACAGTTTTTTTACCTACTTTACCAAGTTTTCTTTATTGCCCTAGTTAATTTGATGTTTTGGCGTTGTTAGATAAATTTACCGCTCAATTCATGCTTGTACCGATTATTTGTCACTTTTTTTTTTAATAACTTCTCACTTGACATTGGCAGATTCATCGGTTAACGATAGAGCCATAGATGATAATTGGAATGGAATGTAATGCTCAAGGATTTATTACCCAAAAGGAATTGAGCAAATTGCTAAAAAACGTGACGACAAGGATACTCACATAAAGCCCTACGTCTCTTTCTAAGTAGGGTGACCAAACATTGGTACAATTATAGTATATAATTCTCGGGCACTGTTTTTCGCCGTAATTCTTTCTTTCCATACGTATGCCACATCATTAATGACCTAATATTATATTTTTACTAAAACATTTTATCGTTTCTGCCTTTGTTATGATTAAAAATATTGAGTATAATAGTAATAGTAATAATAGGCTTGTAAACGTCAATTTCGATTCAACGAGGTGCTCGTAGCGCTGTGCGACCGCGGTGTTCTTACCGATCACCAAGGTTAAGCAGCGTTCGACTCGGTCGGCCTAAGATGGGTGACCGTTTGTGGCATTTTCACATTCGAGCGTCTCCGTGCTTCGGAAGGCACGTTAAGCCGTTGGTCCCGGTTACCACTTAATGTGATAGTCGTTAAGCCGAGTTGGAAGCCTTAAAGGCGGCTTGATAAGTTCCAACAGCAGGTGGCCACAAATACCTGCCTCCACCAATCCACACTGGGTCCCCGTGGTGGAGTATGACCTAATCTCTCTCACCTCGATTTGTGAGAGAAGGCCTTTGCCCAGCAGTGGGCAGTAAAGGCTGATATTAAACGTCAATTTGTTTCTATTTGCCATTACCTTCTTTACGCTAGCTGTACGGCTATCAAATGAAAAAATAATAGTAGGGTTATCAATTAAAACATTAAAGATGAAAAATATAATTCATTACACTTTACTCCATGTACATTACTGAAAACCTTACAAATTTCCATGGTTTACTACTTTGGTGATAATCTCTTTCAGTGCTACTGCTGTCATATTTGCAGATTTAATTGAATGTATGTATGTATGCGAATTCCAAATATCGACAACGCAAAGTTAGCGTCAAGGAACGAACGTGTTGGGACTCTGTACCTACGCCTTATTATTTTGAGTGTCGTGGCCCCTAATAATTGTGAGCGTTGCAACGCCTTATTATTATGAGCGTTGCGACACCTTAATAAACATGAGCTTCGCGACGCCTTATTATTTATTATTAGCGTCGCGATGCCTCCTTATTGTGAGCGTCGCAACGCCTTATTATCCTTATCGTCACGATGACTTAATGTTATGAACATTGCGATCTCGTATTCTTATAAACGTCACGACGCCTTATTATTATGAGCGTCACGATATCTTATTATTATGAGCGTCGCGATGCCTTATTATTATGAGCGTCACGATGCCTTACTGTTATGAGCGTTGCGACGCCTTATTATTATGAGCGTCACGACGCCTTATTATTTTAACGTCGCAAAGCCTTATTATTATGAGAATCGCGACGCCATATTATTTCGTGAATGACGCGACGCCTTACTATTATGAGCGTCGCCACGCTATAGCATTATTGATGTTGCAAAGCCTTATTATTATGAGCATCGCGACGCCCCATTATTGCGTGAATGACGCGACGCCTTAGTATTATGAGCGTCGCTACGCCTTACAATTATTGACGTTGCGAGGCCTTATTATTATGAGCATCGCGACGCCCTATTATTGTGTGAATGTCGCAAAGCCTTACTATTATTAGTTTTGCCACGCCTTATTATTATGAGCGATGCGACGCCTTATTTTATGAGCTTAGTGACGCCTTATTATTATGAGCGTCACGATTCGTTATTATTTTGAGCGTCGCGACATCTCATTATTATGTGAACGCCGCCACATCTTACCATTATGAGTGTCGCGATGCCTTAGTATTATGAGCGTCGCGTCGCCCTATTATTATGAACGTCGCGACGCCTTACTATTATGAGTGTCGTGACGCCGTATTAACATGAGCATCGTGATCCACTATTATTATGAGCGCCGCGACATCTTACTATCATGAGCGTTGCCACGCCTTATTATTATTATGATCGTCGCAACGCCTTATTATTATAAGTGTCGCGATGCCGTCGTATTATGAGCGTCGCGACGTCCTATTACTATGAACGTTGCGATGCCTTATTATTCTGATCGTTACGACGCCTTATTATTATGAGCGTCGCAAAGTCTTATTATTATAAGCATCGCGACGCCCCATTATAGTGTGAAGGTCGCGACGCCTTACTATCATGAGCGCCGTAACGCCTTAGTATTATTAGTATCGCGACGCGTTATTATTATGAGCTTCGCGACACATTATTACGAGCGTTTTATTGTTTGAGCGTCGTGACACCTTTTTATTGTGAGTACCGTGACTTTATATTATACTGATCGTCGCGACGTCTTATTGTTATGAGCGTCGCGATGCCTTTTTATTGTGAGCATCGCGATGCCTTATTATTATGAGCATCGGTAGTGATGCCTTATCATAATGAGCGTAGTAATCTCTTATCATTCTTATCGTCGCGACGCCTTATTGTTATGAGCGTCGCGAGGCCTTATTATTCTGATCGTCGCAATGCCTTATTACTACGAGCGTCAGAACGCCTTATTATTACAATCTTATTATTACTAGCTTCGCGACGCCTTATTATTGTAAGCGTCGCTATCCCATATTTTTATGACCGTCACGACGCCTTATTATTACGAGTTTCAGGATGCCTCTTTATTAAGAACGTTGCAACACCTTATCATTATGAGCGTCGCGATGCCTTACTATTTAAACATCGTGACACCATTTTATTGTGAGCATTGTGACGCCTTTTTATTATGAGCGTCGCCACGCCTTTTTATTATGAGCGTCGCCACGCCTTTTTTTAAGAATATCACAAGGCCTTAAGATTATGGGCGTCGGTCGTAACGTTTTATGATTATAAGCGTCCCGACCCCTAATTATTCTGATCGTCGTGACAACTTAATATTATGAGCGTCATAACGCTTTATTATTATGAGCGTCGCGAAGCCTTATAAATATGAGCGTCGTAACCTTGATGTTCGAGTATGAGTTTTGCGACCCCTTATTATTCTGATCTTCGCGATGCCTTATTGTGCGTGAGCGTATTATGAGCGTCGCGTGTGACTTATTATTATAAGCGTCGCGGTGCCTTATTATTGTGTGAACATAGCGATGCCTTACTATTATGAGTGTCACGAAGCCTTATAATTATGACCGTCGCGACGCATTATTATTATAATCGTCGCGACGCCTTATTATTATATAGTCCGTCCTCCACTGAGTGGACACAACATGCGAAAAAATAATATAACGAGTGTAGTAGAATCTAGAAGCTAATAAAATTACAAAATGAAAACAAAAAAGAAGAAAATCATAAAAAGAAAAACTAATTAAATGTGTGAGAATTAAAAAGTCAGGGGTGCACCAGGTATATAATTGGAAATAATATGTTTTTTACTAGTGGTGACCAATGCACTGAAAACATCTAAATCGTGACTAAGTCCGTTACACATGCGATTGAACGGTGAAGGGCGACTATAATTGGTACGAAAATGGGGAAGGCTAAACGTTTTTCTTTTATGAAGCGGCTGCATGAACGAGGCACGGTAAAATCAACCCTGGCCAACAGTTCTGGACTGTCGACTTTATCGTTTATTAATTTAGCCTTAATTTTAAGGGAATTATATTAAAGTGTTCCAGCTTTGATTCATAAGTAGTTAGGCTCCGACATAGGTTATTAGTATACGACAGATGGTATAGGAATTGCTTTTGGATTCTTTCCAATCTATTGATGTGAATGTTATAGAAAGGGTTCCAGACAGAACTACAATATTCTAAGAGCGATCTGATGTAGCAATTAAAAAGAATAATTGAGATTTCAGGGTCTTTAAAGAATTTTGTTTTACTTTCTACAAATCCAGCTAACCGAGCGATCGTTTTAGTTATATAATCAATGTGTGCACTGAAGTTGCACGTATGCTTAAGCAACCTCAGTGTTAGGAATGTTGTCTATGCGATAAGTAGCCAATGTAGGATTCTGTTTTCTGCTAAATTTTATATGGTAACATTCTGTTACGTTAAGTGTCATTTTATTTTTCGGTGCACCAGTTAAACATGCTATTGATATCTCCCTGTAAAGATAGTATGTCAGACTCGTCTCTAATTACTCTGTATAGTTCGAGGTCATCGGCAAACAGCCGATACCTAGATGTCATAGTTATGGACAAGTCGTTAATCTATCTATCTATATCTATATCATCACGCCAGCTCCCTCGCGGGGTAGGCAGAGAGTCGTAAATAAAAACTAGAAAGAACAGAGGTCCCAGGTGCGAACCCTGGGGTATTCCGGAAGGTACTGATCGGACAACGGACTAAAAACCTCGAATATTGACGAACTGAGAACGGTTGCATGGGTAGGTCTCGCACCACCTAAGTAAAGGTCCGCGAATGTCCACATGAGCTAACTTTTTACTGAGCAGGTTATGATCTACCACGTCGAATGCCTTAAAAAAGTCAGTATAGATGGCACGCACTTCGAGCTGATTATCCATAGCTGTAGTGATGTGTGTATGTGATGAAACCAAGGAAATTCGACGTGGTAGACTTTCCTGGTAGAAAACCATGCTGATGAGTATCAATCTGTGGCTTCAAGTGGTACTGAATCCTTTCTAGGACTAAAGATTCGAATAGTTTTCCAATAGAACATAGTATAGAAGTAGGTCTGCAATTTACGATGTAGCTAAGATCTCCATTTTTATATATTGGGGTAACCTGAGAAACTTTCCACCTTTCTGGGAACACTCCGTGTGTATGTTAGAGACTTGTTGAAGATGTACTGTAAAGGTTTGGCCAGTTGGGATGAACATATTTTCAGAAAAATAGGTGGTATGGAATCGGGTCCTGATCCCTTATCGGTGTTTATATTTTATAGTGACTCTAAAATTTCCGATTCTAAAATGTGGCAAGACTCAAGAGAACAAAAAGAGTTACCCGCTGTATTATGAGCGTCGCAACGACTTATTTTTATGAGCGTTGCGATGTTATAAGAGCCGCGTCGCCTTATCATTCTGATCGACGCGACGATTTAATGTTATGAGCGTCGATATCCCTTATTATTCTGATCGTAACAAAGCCTTATTGTTATGAGCATCGCGATGCCCTATTATTGCGTGAATGACGCACGCGATGCCTTACTATTATGAGCGTCGCCACGCCTTAGCATTATTGACGTTGCGAAACCTTATTATTATGAGCATCGCGACGCCCTATTATTGTGTGAATGTCGCGAAGCTTTACTATTGTGAGTGTTGCCAGGCCTTATTATTATGAAGGTTGCGACACCTTATTTTATGAGCTTCGCGACGCCTTATTATTATGACGGTCGCGACGCCTTATTATTATGAGCTTCGCGACGCCTTATCATTATGAGAGTCGTGACCTCTTATTATTATGAGCATCGCGACGCCTTATTATTATGAGCGTCGCCACACTATATTTTAATGATCATCGTGACACCTTATTATTGTGAGCGTCGCGATGTCTTAATATTATGAGCGTCGGGTTGCCTTATTATTATGGGCGTCGCGATGCCTTAATTTTATGAGCGTCGCGATGCTTGTTGTATTAAGTGTATCATACTGTATGTACAGACAAATTGAGAACCTTGATCGTTTTGAACTCGGTTATAAATGGTTTACAGTGTACTTTAACTGTACTGCCTTATTAGTCTATTGGCAAATCGCATTGTTTTGTGATCACGAGGTCCTGGGTAAAATCCTAAGTCGTACAAATGTAGTTTTTCTAATGAAAAACTTCTCAGTATGAGTACTGAGTCTAGAATTGTGCCCGGTATATGGCAATAGGCTCTTCTCCTATTACATGGGACCTAAAATCGTTGGCAAAAAGTGGGTGTACTCAGTATACCTCTGCCACACCCGCGTAGGGAATATAGGCGTGACGGTGTGTGTTAAACCGTATCATAAATAGGTATAGTCCGTATTAGTTCTATCTTATGGTCACCGTACTGCATCATAATGGGTGCGAGCGAGATACCGGGCTCCAGGTTATTGCTCTCTCTCTCATCATGGTTTCTCGAGATGTTTAATTCTTAGGAAATTGAGTTCTGTGTCTCTGATTAATAGGTTAATTTTCTCTAGCAATATTTTGACATTATTCACTCCGTTTTGGGCAATAAATTCATGGGAATGCCGAAGAGAATATAAGCACTAGCGAATGCGTTAATAAAAGTAAACTTATACCTAAAGCTATTAAAAAGCAGAGAAGAAATTAATAAAAGAAAATAAACATCCAAAACAGTTTTATTAAATAACAGAATATGTTGTAGAATGATAAAAGAAAACCGTATTTAATGAAGATGAATGCGAAAATTCTAGTATTCATTTTGATATTTAGCTCCAACTACTGTTTAAGTAAGAAATACCACAATTACACTCTATACAGAGGCGTCCCGGTTTACGAATCACATTTAGAATTCTTCAAGAATTTGGATGAGAGCTACAATGCAAATTTCTGGATATTTCCTAGTCTGACATACATGCCTGTGGATTTTGTCATTAGACCTAAGGAGAAACCTTCATTTCTAAAAGAAGCTGAAAAACTAGGAGTCTATTTGACGTCAGTAATTGAGGATGTGCAGAAGTAAGTATCGGGGCTGGTTATTTCTTCTTTAACGATGTTAGAAGGTAAAAAATCTTTTGAAGAGTCTTTAAAAGAGAACATTTAGATATGTAAAAGTTTTGTCTTAGTCATGAAATCCCAAGGTGTTGATTTTTGTAATACTCTTGCAATATTCTCTTTACGTCAATGTTGTTCCCAGGGCCTTCAACATGCAAACAGTGAAAACATACTTGAGAAGCGAAATTAAATACGAAATATGTCAAGTAAAAACAAGTCGGGTACGTGACCAGAAAATAATATTTATGGCTAAATTTCCACTGGATAAAGATCGCTATGTATGTTTCTGTTATAAAACTATGTTTTATCATTATAGTTCTTGCGTTTCAGAAAAATAGAAATTACAAAAACAATTTTCATTTTTTCATTCTTTCATTCTTAATGTTAATAATATAAATTTATCATACCAAAGATTTTGGTACTATGCGTTATCTATTTTTTTGACACGTAAACTTATTTTTACAGATGTAAACAATGAGTGGCGGCATGTGGAATGTGAATACTTGGCGTTTACATCTATAAAAAAGCTGTATCAATTAAATAAATTTAAAATATATATTTTTTTGTTATGTAGTTTTAAAATGGTAACTATTTCTATCTGTATATTCAGATTTTTAGATCATCGATCATCAGTGTGATGACGTTACACATAAAAATTATTATTCTATTTTTTATTTCATTATAAGCGGCAGTACTACATTCTGAACCTACTAAGCTACGGATCCCCAAAAATATAGAGATAGATCCATTCATCCATTCGATCCATTGGTATATTGATAAACGTAGCCCCACACTAGGATTTATTCCTGTGTCGTGGGTGCGTTTACCAACATGAATATTCACCAACAAATACCCAGACCGGAACAAATAATTGTGGATCACACAAAGATTTGTCCCGTGCGGGAATCGAACCCGCGACTATTCGACACAGTGGGCGGAGCAGCTCAAGCTCTTAACCACTGCGCTAAATCGTCCGTCGTCGTAGGGATGTAGCCTTGTACGTCAAGGCTACATCCCTAATATTTATTTTATGGATGGGTGTAAGCTACAAATAATTTGCAATTTCATGCTCTAGTATGAAGTTCTGTTTCTTAAAACGTAGTGATTATATTCTCTTTGCGACAGACCAAACTAAGACAACCCGAGTGGCATTGCGGCAGCTGCCTAATTTCAAATTCTCTAAGCTGTGGCAAGGTTGCCGCTTATTTGGTAGCTGTGGTCGATGAGCCCATACCAAAGAACGATATTCAAGAATTTGGTTCAATAACACGGAGTTTTAAAAAGGAAGAAACAGAAGGAAGAATACTAACCAACAAAGCCAACCCAAAAAGTCTCAGAATAAATCCTGAGGATAAGCTAAAAAGAATATAATCACTGAATTTTAGGCTTTTATACGAGGATGAACCATAGACATAACACTGATTTTAGCTAAGTTAAAGCTTTTAGTCTTATCTCTATGGGATAAAAGGGATGAACCTTCGACTAATGTATAAAGTTTAACATCGGCATAGACGTAAAATATGACAGTTCCAGTTGTAAAACTATCGAATGCCGAAGAATAACAGTCATAAAAACAGTTTTTTTACCTACTTTACCAAGTTTTCTTTATTGCCCTAGTTAATTTGATGTTTTGGCGTTGTTAGATAAATTTACCGCTCAATTCATGCTTGTACCGATTATTTGTCACTTTTTTTTTTAATAACTTCTCACTTGACATTGGCAGATTCATCGGTTAACGATAGAGCCATAGATGATAATTGGAATGGAATGTAATGCTCAAGGATTTATTACCCAAAAGGAATTGAGCAAATTGCTAAAAAACGTGACGACAAGGATACTCACATAAAGCCCTACGTCTCTTTCTAAGTAGGGTGACCAAACATTGGTACAATTATAGTATATAATTCTCGGGCACTGTTTTTCGCCGTAATTCTTTCTTTCCATACGTATGCCACATCATTAATGACCTAATATTATATTTTTACTAAAACATTTTATCGTTTCTGCCTTTGTTATGATTAAAAATATTGAGTATAATAGTAATAGTAATAATAGGCTTGTAAACGTCAATTTCGATTCAACGAGGTGCTCGTAGCGCTGTGCGACCGCGGTGTTCTTACCGATCACCAAGGTTAAGCAGCGTTCGACTCGGTCGGCCTAAGATGGGTGACCGTTTGTGGCATTTTCACATTCGAGCGTCTCCGTGCTTCGGAAGGCACGTTAAGCCGTTGGTCCCGGTTACCACTTAATGTGATAGTCGTTAAGCCGAGTTGGAAGCCTTAAAGGCGGCTTGATAAGTTCCAACAGCAGGTGGCCACAAATACCTGCCTCCACCAATCCACACTGGGTCCCCGTGGTGGAGTATGACCTAATCTCTCTCACCTCGATTTGTGAGAGAAGGCCTTTGCCCAGCAGTGGGCAGTAAAGGCTGATATTAAACGTCAATTTGTTTCTATTTGCCATTACCTTCTTTACGCTAGCTGTACGGCTATCAAATGAAAAAATAATAGTAGGGTTATCAATTAAAACATTAAAGATGAAAAATATAATTCATTACACTTTACTCCATGTACATTACTGAAAACCTTACAAATTTCCATGGTTTACTACTTTGGTGATAATCTCTTTCAGTGCTACTGCTGTCATATTTGCAGATTTAATTGAATGTATGTATGTATGCGAATTCCAAATATCGACAACGCAAAGTTAGCGTCAAGGAACGAACGTGTTGGGACTCTGTACCTACGCCTTATTATTTTGAGTGTCGTGGCCCCTAATAATTGTGAGCGTTGCAACGCCTTATTATTATGAGCGTTGCGACACCTTAATAAACATGAGCTTCGCGACGCCTTATTATTTATTATTAGCGTCGCGATGCCTCCTTATTGTGAGCGTCGCAACGCCTTATTATCCTTATCGTCACGATGACTTAATGTTATGAACATTGCGATCTCGTATTCTTATAAACGTCACGACGCCTTATTATTATGAGCGTCACGATATCTTATTATTATGAGCGTCGCGATGCCTTATTATTATGAGCGTCACGATGCCTTACTGTTATGAGCGTTGCGACGCCTTATTATTATGAGCGTCACGACGCCTTATTATTTTAACGTCGCAAAGCCTTATTATTATGAGAATCGCGACGCCATATTATTTCGTGAATGACGCGACGCCTTACTATTATGAGCGTCGCCACGCTATAGCATTATTGATGTTGCAAAGCCTTATTATTATGAGCATCGCGACGCCCCATTATTGCGTGAATGACGCGACGCCTTAGTATTATGAGCGTCGCTACGCCTTACAATTATTGACGTTGCGAGGCCTTATTATTATGAGCATCGCGACGCCCTATTATTGTGTGAATGTCGCAAAGCCTTACTATTATTAGTTTTGCCACGCCTTATTATTATGAGCGATGCGACGCCTTATTTTATGAGCTTAGTGACGCCTTATTATTATGAGCGTCACGATTCGTTATTATTTTGAGCGTCGCGACATCTCATTATTATGTGAACGCCGCCACATCTTACCATTATGAGTGTCGCGATGCCTTAGTATTATGAGCGTCGCGTCGCCCTATTATTATGAACGTCGCGACGCCTTACTATTATGAGTGTCGTGACGCCGTATTAACATGAGCATCGTGATCCACTATTATTATGAGCGCCGCGACATCTTACTATCATGAGCGTTGCCACGCCTTATTATTATTATGATCGTCGCAACGCCTTATTATTATAAGTGTCGCGATGCCGTCGTATTATGAGCGTCGCGACGTCCTATTACTATGAACGTTGCGATGCCTTATTATTCTGATCGTTACGACGCCTTATTATTATGAGCGTCGCAAAGTCTTATTATTATAAGCATCGCGACGCCCCATTATAGTGTGAAGGTCGCGACGCCTTACTATCATGAGCGCCGTAACGCCTTAGTATTATTAGTATCGCGACGCGTTATTATTATGAGCTTCGCGACACATTATTACGAGCGTTTTATTGTTTGAGCGTCGTGACACCTTTTTATTGTGAGTACCGTGACTTTATATTATACTGATCGTCGCGACGTCTTATTGTTATGAGCGTCGCGATGCCTTTTTATTGTGAGCATCGCGATGCCTTATTATTATGAGCATCGGTAGTGATGCCTTATCATAATGAGCGTAGTAATCTCTTATCATTCTTATCGTCGCGACGCCTTATTGTTATGAGCGTCGCGAGGCCTTATTATTCTGATCGTCGCAATGCCTTATTACTACGAGCGTCAGAACGCCTTATTATTACAATCTTATTATTACTAGCTTCGCGACGCCTTATTATTGTAAGCGTCGCTATCCCATATTTTTATGACCGTCACGACGCCTTATTATTACGAGTTTCAGGATGCCTCTTTATTAAGAACGTTGCAACACCTTATCATTATGAGCGTCGCGATGCCTTACTATTTAAACATCGTGACACCATTTTATTGTGAGCATTGTGACGCCTTTTTATTATGAGCGTCGCCACGCCTTTTTATTATGAGCGTCGCCACGCCTTTTTTTAAGAATATCACAAGGCCTTAAGATTATGGGCGTCGGTCGTAACGTTTTATGATTATAAGCGTCCCGACCCCTAATTATTCTGATCGTCGTGACAACTTAATATTATGAGCGTCATAACGCTTTATTATTATGAGCGTCGCGAAGCCTTATAAATATGAGCGTCGTAACCTTGATGTTCGAGTATGAGTTTTGCGACCCCTTATTATTCTGATCTTCGCGATGCCTTACTGTGCGTGAGCGTATTATGAGCGTCGCGTGTGACTTATTATTATAAGCGTCGCGGTGCCTTATTATTGTGTGAACATAGCGATGCCTTACTATTATGAGTGTCACGAAGCCTTATAATTATGACCGTCGCGACGCATTATTATTATAATCGTCGCGACGCCTTATTATTATATAGTCCGTCCTCCACTGAGTGGACACAACATGCGAAAAAATAATATAACGAGTGTAGTAGAATCTAGAAGCTAATAAAATTACAAAATGAAAACAAAAAAGAAGAAAATCATAAAAAGAAAAACTAATTAAATGTGTGAGAATTAAAAAGTCAGGGGTGCACCAGGTATATAATTGGAAATAATATGTTTTTTACTAGTGGTGACCAATGCACTGAAAACATCTAAATCGTGACTAAGTCCGTTACACATGCGATTGAACGGTGAAGGGCGACTATAATTGGTACGAAAATGGGGAAGGCTAAACGTTTTTCTTTTATGAAGCGGCTGCATGAACGAGGCACGGTAAAATCAACCCTGGCCAACAGTTCTGGACTGTCGACTTTATCGTTTATTAATTTAGCCTTAATTTTAAGGGAATTATATTAAAGTGTTCCAGCTTTGATTCATAAGTAGTTAGGCTCCGACATAGGTTATTAGTATACGACAGATGGTATAGGAATTGCTTTTGGATTCTTTCCAATCTATTGATGTGAATGTTATAGAAAGGGTTCCAGACAGAACTACAATATTCTAAGAGCGATCTGATGTAGCAATTAAAAAGAATAATTGAGATTTCAGGGTCTTTAAAGAATTTTGTTTTACTTTCTACAAATCCAGCTAACCGAGCGATCGTTTTAGTTATATAATCAATGTGTGCACTGAAGTTGCACGTATGCTTAAGCAACCTCAGTGTTAGGAATGTTGTCTATGCGATAAGTAGCCAATGTAGGATTCTGTTTTCTGCTAAATTTTATATGGTAACATTCTGTTACGTTAAGTGTCATTTTATTTTTCGGTGCACCAGTTAAACATGCTATTGATATCTCCCTGTAAAGATAGTATGTCAGACTCGTCTCTAATTACTCTGTATAGTTCGAGGTCATCGGCAAACAGCCGATACCTAGATGTCATAGTTATGGACAAGTCGTTAATCTATCTATCTATATCTATATCATCACGCCAGCTCCCTCGCGGGGTAGGCAGAGAGTCGTAAATAAAAACTAGAAAGAACAGAGGTCCCAGGTGCGAACCCTGGGGTATTCCGGAAGGTACTGATCGGACAACGGACTAAAAACCTCGAATATTGACGAACTGAGAACGGTTGCATGGGTAGGTCTCGCACCACCTAAGTAAAGGTCCGCGAATGTCCACATGAGCTAACTTTTTACTGAGCAGGTTATGATCTACCACGTCGAATGCCTTAAAAAAGTCAGTATAGATGGCACGCACTTCGAGCTGATTATCCATAGCTGTAGTGATGTGTGTATGTGATGAAACCAAGGAAATTCGACGTGGTAGACTTTCCTGGTAGAAAACCATGCTGATGAGTATCAATCTGTGGCTTCAAGTGGTACTGAATCCTTTCTAGGACTAAAGATTCGAATAGTTTTCCAATAGAACATAGTATAGAAGTAGGTCTGCAATTTACGATGTAGCTAAGATCTCCATTTTTATATATTGGGGTAACCTGAGAAACTTTCCACCTTTCTGGGAACACTCCGTGTGTATGTTAGAGACTTGTTGAAGATGTACTGTAAAGGTTTGGCCAGTTGGGATGAACATATTTTCAGAAAAATAGGTGGTATGGAATCGGGTCCTGATCCCTTATCGGTGTTTATATTTTATAGTGACTCTAAAATTTCCGATTCTAAAATGTGGCAAGACTCAAGAGAACAAAAAGAGTTACCCGCTGTATTATGAGCGTCGCAACGACTTATTTTTATGAGCGTTGCGATGTTATAAGAGCCGCGTCGCCTTATCATTCTGATCGACGCGACGATTTAATGTTATGAGCGTCGATATCCCTTATTATTCTGATCGTAACAAAGCCTTATTGTTATGAGCATCGCGATGCCCTATTATTGCGTGAATGACGCACGCGATGCCTTACTATTATGAGCGTCGCCACGCCTTAGCATTATTGACGTTGCGAAACCTTATTATTATGAGCATCGCGACGCCCTATTATTGTGTGAATGTCGCGAAGCTTTACTATTGTGAGTGTTGCCAGGCCTTATTATTATGAAGGTTGCGACACCTTATTTTATGAGCTTCGCGACGCCTTATTATTATGACGGTCGCGACGCCTTATTATTATGAGCTTCGCGACGCCTTATCATTATGAGAGTCGTGACCTCTTATTATTATGAGCATCGCGACGCCTTATTATTATGAGCGTCGCCACACTATATTTTAATGATCATCGTGACACCTTATTATTGTGAGCGTCGCGATGTCTTAATATTATGAGCGTCGGGTTGCCTTATTATTATGGGCGTCGCGATGCCTTAATTTTATGAGCGTCGCGATGCTTGTTGTATTAAGTGTATCATACTGTATGTACAGACAAATTGAGAACCTTGATCGTTTTGAACTCGGTTATAAATGGTTTACAGTGTACTTTAACTGTACTGCCTTATTAGTCTATTGGCAAATCGCATTGTTTTGTGATCACGAGGTCCTGGGTAAAATCCTAAGTCGTACAAATGTAGTTTTTCTAATGAAAAACTTCTCAGTATGAGTACTGAGTCTAGAATTGTGCCCGGTATATGGCAATAGGCTCTTCTCCTATTACATGGGACCTAAAATCGTTGGCAAAAAGTGGGTGTACTCAGTATACCTCTGCCACACCCGCGTAGGGAATATAGGCGTGACGGTGTGTGTTAAACCGTATCATAAATAGGTATAGTCCGTATTAGTTCTATCTTATGGTCACCGTACTGCATCATAATGGGTGCGAGCGAGATACCGGGCTCCAGGTTATTGCTCTCTCTCTCATCATGGTTTCTCGAGATGTTTAATTCTTAGGAAATTGAGTTCTGTGTCTCTGATTAATAGGTTAATTTTCTCTAGCAATATTTTGACATTATTCACTCCGTTTTGGGCAATAAATTCATGGGAATGCCGAAGAGAATATAAGCACTAGCGAATGCGTTAATAAAAGTAAACTTATACCTAAAGCTATTAAAAAGCAGAGAAGAAATTAATAAAAGAAAATAAACATCCAAAACAGTTTTATTAAATAACAGAATATGTTGTAGAATGATAAAAGAAAACCGTATTTAATGAAGATGAATGCGAAAATTCTAGTATTCATTTTGATATTTAGCTCCAACTACTGTTTAAGTAAGAAATACCACAATTACACTCTATACAGAGGCGTCCCGGTTTACGAATCACATTTAGAATTCTTCAAGAATTTGGATGAGAGCTACAATGCAAATTTCTGGATATTTCCTAGTCTGACATACATGCCTGTGGATTTTGTCATTAGACCTAAGGAGAAACCTTCATTTCTAAAAGAAGCTGAAAAACTAGGAGTCTATTTGACGTCAGTAATTGAGGATGTGCAGAAGTAAGTATCGGGGCTGGTTATTTCTTCTTTAACGATGTTAGAAGGTAAAAAATCTTTTGAAGAGTCTTTAAAAGAGAACATTTAGATATGTAAAAGTTTTGTCTTAGTCATGAAATCCCAAGGTGTTGATTTTTGTAATACTCTTGCAATATTCTCTTTACGTCAATGTTGTTCCCAGGGCCTTCAACATGCAAACAGTGAAAACATACTTGAGAAGCGATATAAAATCGTTTAACTGGCACGATTATTATCGCCTGGAAGACATCTACCGATGGCTTGACGATCTGGAAAAGGAGTTTACCGAAGAAATGAAGCTTATAATAATTGGCAAGACTTTTGAAGATAGGCACATTATAGCTGTTAAGATATCTCTTAAAGGAAGTACACCACGGTATTTTTATAGAAATTTATACTTATATTATAAATTCGAAAGTAACTATGCCTGATTGTTTGTCTGTTAACTTTCCACGCCCAAACCGCAGAATTGATTTTGATAACATTCGGCAAGGACATAGATTTCATCCAAGGATATAGGACATTTTTTGTCTCGAGTTCGAATAAAAAGCTGTGAGATTCACAGGAGGACTAAGTTTACTGCCATAGCACTCAGCAATTTATTTTATATAATTTAAAACTACTGACACAAGCAGTGATAGCGTAGTGGTTAGACCGTTGGACTGCAAAGTCAGAGGTCTCGGGTTCAAACCCAGGCACGTACCTCTGTCTTCTCGAAAACATGTGCGTATTAAAAATAAACCATCACTTGCTTTAACGGTGAAGGAAAACATTGTAAGGAAATCTGCATGCCCTAAGAGTTTCTCGAAGGTGTGTGAGGTTCGCCAACCCGCACCGGGCCAGCGTGGTGGACTATGGCCTAAATCCTCTTAGTTGGAGAGGAGGTCCGTTACCAAAGGTGGCACAGTTTCTTAACAGTACTAATATAATTATATAATTTAAAACTAGGTATTTATCGCTCAGTCGTAAGTGACGTTTTTAGATCGAGAGTTGTCATTGAAGGTGGTATCCATGCAAGGGAATGGATCTCTACGGCTTTTGTTACGTACTAAACGCTGAAAAGACCGAAGATGCTCTTCTGAAGAACATAGCGTACACATGCGAGTGGTTCTTCGTTCCTGTGTTGAATCCAGATGGATATGAATACACACATACAAAGGTAAAGCCCAGGTGTTGGATTCAATTCATCCTAGACTATGGATTAACTTTAACTCGCTCGGCAGTAAGCAGGTAAGAAGACATGTAAATATGCAGTTGTAAACATTACATGACTCGCCAATTTAATTCTCTACTCATTACCGTAGCTTATATTCTCACGCTGAAAAGTTTCACGTCCATTTCTGGGCTTACTACTGCCTTTACTTTCTCGCACTGGGCGAGCCAAATTCATGTCCACTTCTCTATTTATTGCCGTGTAAAGGAGCTCAATGTAATTTCGGGGTTACATCAAAATAAAATAGAAAATTTTGTGTCATATGTAGCTTTAAATATTCTCTCACTCATTCCAGTCGTTTCTACTAATAATTTTCCTTCTAGGACCGAATGTGGAGAAAAAACCGTAATGGTGATGGTGTCGATTTAAATAGGAATTTTGATATTATTTTTGGAGGTAAGTGTCCAAAATATTGTAGTTTTTCAATAAGTCTTGTAAAAATGAGCCCTGAAATCAAGCGTTTAGCACTAACTTGACGCTTACGAGTGTTGCAGCACGTAGAACGCGAGCGTTTTAAGCACCGACTCGAACGTTTACAGCACTCCTTGCAATAATTATAGGAGTTGCTAATAATACTGTGATGGTAATACTGGAAAAAATTCATACCTAATGATTGCTCATAAAAAAAATTGTCCCTTATCATCCCACGTGTGTGATGATCCGCCGGTGCGGTCAGGAGGAAAAGATAGTACAAAACATCTTTTATACCAGTGCAGGTGTTTAAGGCATAAGTGTTATATAACTTTTATTTTTAGGTGTAGGAACAAGTAGGAGGAAGACTTCGCAAATATATCCGGGCCCGGCCCCTTTCTCGGAGATGGAAACTACAGCTATTTGGCACATTTTCTTGAATCTATAAGTGAAAACATAGAGTACTATTTAAGTTTTCACTCGTATGCGCAAGTGATAATTATACCGTACAGTTTCACTACGGCATACGTTGATAATTATTACGAAGTGTTATATATTATTTCAGTAATTTGAAAGCTTGTTTTAAACCAACACTTAGATAACAAGTTTATTATACAACAGAAGTATACAATAGAAGATAATTTATAAGATAATAATACTTGGATAGGTGCTGTTCTAGCTCCACTTAAATAATAAATATTTTACTTTTTCAACTATAATTTGTTAACATTCCCCCTTTTCCTTTTATTAATTTAGCATAATAAAATTTGTTTTGTTTACTTCATTGAGTAGCCATTCTCATGAATCCAACCTACATGGCAAATAAAAAATATTTAAAATAGTGACTGGAGTTTCCTGCCTCTCTCCTCTACAATAATGATATTTCAAAGTGGTGGTAGTCTTTTAATTCCTTATTCTCCATTTGTCTCTATGAATAGGAAATCCTATATTTTTCTTCCATATTCCATATATAACATCTTCTCTATAGAAATGACGTTTTGAACGGGTGGTAGAGTCTTAAGTAAACAGTGCGTACCCTATCTTTCTAGACGATTGATAAAAATCGATCTATATCATCACGCCAGATTCCTTGCGCGGTAGGCAGAAAGTACAGAGTTCCAACAGGTTCTTTCCTTACATACCACTCTGGCCTCCTCCACTCTCATAGTTCGTCTCATACACGCTTGCCGGTTACGGAGGCTCTTGACTTGTTCTTCTGATAACACTCGATCTATTTGGTCGTGATAAGATAATCTAAGTCTTTCCCGGTACCTACATCCTTCCACTTTCGCATTGTATATCTGCTTTGTTATTATTTCTTCTGACATTCTTTCGATATGCCCGAACCAACGGAGCATACCCTTTCTCATCTTTACACCGATACTATCTTTCATGCCTACTCGCTTTCTTACTTCGCTGTTGCAAATACGGTCCATTGCAAATATTAACAAAAATACTTATGATTTAGATATTTTAGAATTATTATCAAACGAAAGACGTCCATTTTAAGATATAGGGTTCCCTCAATCCCAAAGTATTGCCATAACACCATCGATATTTCATAACAAGACTGTGTAGTCCCGTTCACTAAAAAAACGTCCCCAAATTCACGTGAGTAGTTATAGATATAATATAAACACAAATTAGGGCATATTGTACCTTACTCTTATCACTTAGAGTTGTATTTGCAAAAAAGCGGAAGCCTGTTAATTTTTTAGTACTGGCCACTTTTGCCTGCCTTTTGGTGGTGTCATTGATCGTGTGGCGAGCGTGTATCTATCTATATATGATCGATGCAAACACTCATATTGTGCCATACGTATCCAGCCCCTACCCACGATCGTAAAGAGGTCATCGGTCTCTCTTATGAAGAACCTATTCCATTACAGCACAAAATCAGTTCAAAATTCAACATTATCATCATTGGAAGGACAGAGCTCTTCATGAAAGATCATCAAGGGGAGGCTCTTCTGCAGTAGACGTATTTGGCGTGGCGTATTTACTATTATTTCACTTCTATACTATATTTCACTTCTATACAAAGTGTATCGTAAATAATGCAAAACCTCATACACCCCGATTAGATAATTGCTTTCGACATTCAATACGAAAATCAATTTCTAAATTTAAAGTTTTTGCCCTTTTTTTATCTATCTATATCATCACGCCGGATTTTTTGCGGAATAGGCAGAGAGACAGAGTTCCAATAGCTCCTTTCCTTATATACCTCTCTGGCATCCTCCATTGTCATACTTCGTCTTATACACGCTCGCCTGTTACGGAGACTCTTGACTTGTCCTACATATAAGACTCGGTGTCGGACTCGAAACTCTTTTTTAAGCCCTTTTAAACCCCAATTAACAATGAAACTGACGCGTATTGAGATATATGTTTTAGAAATGAATCAAGAAATGAAAAAAAAAAAAAAATTTTTTAGTGCACTGATGGAGAACAGCTTTTTTTTGCAAAAAAACAAAAAATGTAATATACGTTAAACATTGTTAGAATTAATTCAGTTACCGATTTGGAACAAACTACTTTCAGGTCTTGCGTTGATTATGTTACACCTTGCATATATTTACCAAATTTATTTTTTAAAATAAAATTATTTTTCGGATTTTATCACGGTATTTTGATTTTTGATATCCCGACGTTTCGCGTGCTTTGCAGCACCTATAGTCATGGGAAAGACTGAGGTGTTAGACGTCCAAAAGGCATAGTTGTTTCAGGGTACCCTCAAACTTATAAATTATTTTTGTTGATTCGATCTACGCAGAATCAGCTCACGGTGTCTTGACGCCTTGCAGTGTTATGCTTGGTTTTGGATTTGATTATATTAATTACCGGATCCCAAGTCAATGGAAGCACCCAGCCATCTTCTGTATTGAAATTAGGATGTTTTTTAATTTCAATAGTCACGCGATCTATCCTTGGTAGGAATCGGTGTTCTTTCACGAGGATTTGTGGTCTATCAAATCTGATGTTATGGCGGGTGCGGTCAAGGACATGTTCACAGACTGCAGACTTCTTTGAGCGACGGTGTTTTAGTTAGCTATGTGTTCTTAACCCGAGTTTTTATCGGTCTTTTTATTTGTTCTATATAAGAGTGACCACATTCACAATCAAGATTGTAAACTCCTGCATCTTTTAGAGGGATGAGATACTTGACAGATGGTAAAAATTGACTGATCTTCTTCGGCGGCTTATAAAATGTTTTGATTGAAGCACGCTTCAAGGTATAGCTAATCTTGTCCGTGACTCCTCTCATATAAGGTAGTACAGCAGGGAGATGCTCGACTGTGGCTGGTCTCACTCGGTCACTGTGACGTTGGCGTGGGACTCGAAGCTTATT
Organism: Phalera bucephala; assembly: GCA_905147815.2. NCBI lineage: Eukaryota > Metazoa > Arthropoda > Insecta > Lepidoptera > Notodontidae > Phalera > Phalera bucephala. The sequence continues at coordinate 22,045,940 of LR990626.1, read as the reverse complement.
GTCATGCAGGATTTCCTAACGAAAAATCTTCTCTAGCAGTCGTCGAGCGTATTTTGTATTCAGCGTGTATTTTGCCCGGTATAATGGTATTGGGCTCGTCCCTAATTACCGTCGGCGAAATGTGGGTGTCCACATAATATTTCTTGATTTATATTTTCAGAAACAAATGTGTGACGAAGCTGCAATCAGTATTGCCTCTAGATATAGAACTTTTTATAGAACCGGTACATCTTATTCTACGATAGTAAGTTTGAGCATATATTATAATATAATAATAATATGATATCAGCCCTGTTAAGAAACTGTTCCACCGTTGGGCACGGGCCTCCTTTCAAACTAAGAGAGTTTAGACCATAGTTCTCCACGCTGATCCAGTGCGGGTTAGCGAACTTCACACACCTTCGAGAAACTCTTAGACATGCCGGTTTCCTAACGATGTTTTCCTTCACCGTTAAAGTAAGTGATAGTTAACTTTTGCGAGACAGACAGAGGTGCGTGCCTGGGTTTGAACCCGAGACCTCTGACTTTGCAGTCCAACGGTGTAACTACAAGGCTTTCACTGCTCTTACTATAATATAATGTAACGTCTATATTTTTGCCTAACTGCCTTTTGGGCTAATCACGAATGATGCGTGTAGTGATCAAGACTTCAAATCCTGTGTCAGATTATATATTAAATTCATACTAAGGTTTATTCCAGTGCCGTGGGTACATTTACAAACATGAAATTTCACATACACAAATAATAATAATAAAATAATAATAATAAAGCTTTATTTAATTCCATGCATAGTACATATTAAATGATAACAATTGGTAACTTATTAATCTATAATATTCAATTACATTTGTTACACTTAGATGAATTTGATTTCTAATTATAAATTCTATTTTGTAATTATTTTAATTATTATTTACTTTATTTATTTATCAACTACCTAATTATTTATTGCATGGACCCCGTTCGGGTAAAAGCCTCCCCCAAGGAATGCCATTCTTCTCTGTCATTAGCTCTGTCTAGCCAACTTCCACCCGCGCACGCTACAATTTCGTCTGTCCATCTGGCCTTTGGTCGACCTCTTGATCTAGTGCCTTTTGGCCCAGACCACTTTACTGACCGTAGAGTCCATCTATCGTCCTTGTAACGGGCTACGTGACCCGCTCACTTCCATTTAGCCTTCATTGCAAACGTTAAGGCATCGCATACTTTTGTCTTCTTTCGAATGTCAACGTTCTTTACCTTATCCTTCAATTTTATACCTAGGCAACTTCTTTCCATTCTTCTCTGGGTAGTCTGAATTTTGTTCCTGGTTTTGAGATCAAAGGTCCAAGTTTGGCATCCATAGGTGAGGCACGGTAGAAGTCCTGTATCCATGACTATTTTCTTGGTTGGTAGTGGAAGTTGCGATTTTAGTATTTCCTTATGGTGCCAGAACTTGATCCAGGTAATCGCCACTCTTCGGTTAAGTTCTTCAGTGTTTCTTTCCTTACTAAACGAGATTTGTCAACCACTACATATACGGGCGTGAGGTTATAGATAGATAGATAGACTACATATACTTAGGAACCTCTCGAGTTTGTCAACCACTACATATACTTAGGAAAACATACACAAATACCCAGACCGAAATAAATAATGGTGGGTCACACAAAGATTCGTCCCGTACGGGAATCGAACCCGCGACAAACTGCGCCAAATCGTCCTTAAATGTAGGTGTCCTGACCAATAAATCCCAGTATCAGTTCTAAAATTGTGCCCAATATAAAGCAATAGGCTTGGCCCCTAATTAATGGGACTTAACATCGTCACCGAAAAGTGGGTGTACACAGGGGCTTAATTATTTTTTATGTATATTTTTAGATAACTTTCTTCACGACATCGCGGCAAAGTCAGGTGGAAATGGCGGGATGACTGGAACTCTTTCTTGAAAAACTGGTTTTTTAAAGCTGAATTTATTACTGAATGGACACAGGGAGGCTTTTGCCCAATAGTAGGACGATAATGGCTGAATCATAAAAAAAAAACTTCACGAGATTTTTCGGTCTAGGGTGTGATAAACTACAGTTTTAATTTCCGAACGCGTCATTTTTAATTTTTTTATTTTATTTTATTTATGGCTACTTAGCATCTGGATTAAGTTCCTGTTGGGTTAAAAGAAGGTTCCACGTTCCGTAAGTTTTTTGTATCCAATGTCTTTCTTTTGAAAACTTTGTTACATTTTATACACAACAAATATAAAAGAAACTTAAGAACGACTAGCTAGGTTAACGATTTTAATTTTATTTTATCACTTTATTTCCTATACAGTAGATGAAAGCGTACTTTAGACGTTTGGCCGACATATCTAACATAGTAGTTGCTTGTTATTAGTTGTCGTGCAGTCTGGGTGTAACTAAATAGAATTTTGCCAAGTAACGCCTGATTCCTGTAAACCTAAGTTCTGCAGTGTACGTTTATGAGGCGAAGAAGAACTTTTTATCATAGTAGTCTGTCCATTCAGTAATTGTCTGGATTACTCGGCTTACGCAGGCTCGGTCAGTCTGAGATTGGTGACTGTTTGTACCATATTCTCTTATATATTAGGGTCTTCGCACTCCAAAAGGAACGTTAAGCCGTTGGTCTCGGTTACCACTTGATGTGGTTATCGTTACGCCAAGTTGGTCACAAAACTGCTTCAACCAATCCGCGTTGGATCCGCGTGGTAGAGTATTACATAATCTCTCTTACTTCGTTGTGAGAGAAGGCCTTTGCTCAGCTGTGGGCAGTATAGACTGATATTAGTATTATAAATTGTATCTGTCCATTCAGTGATAATCTGGAACGTTAGTTGCGCAGCGTGGTTACCAAGGTTAAGCAGCGTTGCTGCCCTCTCATTCTGCGATAGGTGACCCAGCTAGTCGTTAAGTCAAGTTTAATTCATTATAGTACGGCTTAATAAGTTCTTACAGGGGGTGGCCACACAATCTCTTCCACCCATCCGCCGTGGATCCGCCTCCTGGAGAATTAGCTTCTTTCTCTTACGCTGTTGTGACTGAAAGCCTTTGCCCAGCTGTGGAATAGCATAGAGTGACTTATAAATATCAGGCTTGTGGCAATTTCAGGTACGTAGCAACATTCGAGCTAAGAGGCATCGGTTAAGAGGGATTAGCGTTGTCTCCTCATAAGATTTTGCCCACTTGTAAAGAAACCATGGATGGGCTCCTCTCCTTACTCACTCCTCGTAAATTGAAATTTCAGAAAATAAAGTATAATTTTACTGAAGTCGGTGGTCAGAATTGTAATATGATTAATGAATTTGTGATAGTTTTTATGTATGTGTATGTATTATAGTAAATTTTGTTTAAATTTCTGTTTGTTTTATTTTTGGTAGCAGATCTTAACTTTGTATTGAAAAGCATATGAGTTAACAATTGCGATATTCTGAATTGAATCATAAAATTTGACTAGTTTTATTTTAATATTTTTCAATATTTTGACAAGCTTTCATTTAACTTGCAACTTCTGTCTGTTTTTCCGTTTCAAATCTTAAGATCCATTTTTTGAGGACTTGTGGGTATCCGATTGAGTTTGTCATACGTATGTAAGTTTAGTGACTTTGCATTAATATGGTACCATGGAGCTGGTTTGATGATGGAGTCGGAAGGTGGCCATAGGAAAATGTGAATTATACAACGTAACCGCCTCGTGTTTAGACTTGCTAGATTGGTATTAATAAGCCCTATTCAACCAGATACTTTTCAGGGTCGGGTGATGAAGCCGAAAGGTAGTCAATGGAACCACCCAACTACTCAATATAACCCCGCACTGTTTGGGCTCGTTGGATTTGTCTTGATGACTACTTTAGACCCGAATGGTGTCCAGAGTCTGATGATGGAGCAGGAAGGGAGCCAAAGGAACTCCTTAATTAAGCAAGATATCTTCGTTCTGATTTTGCTATAAAAGCTTGTTTTAAAAAGTTTTTTTTTTTAATTTAAAATTATTTTATGACGCCCCGTCAGTCTAGTGGCATATAATCCTCAGTGTTTAAATAAAAGATTGTTTTCAGAAATATTTTTTTCGGTATTATTTTTATGCTTTCGTTTAACTTGAAGTTATTCGACCATAACAACTACTCAACAGGGATTCTCCGAACATTTAGCATTGTTAAATTTTAATACACGCCCCATTTCATTGTCGCTTGTAAATGTGGAGGTTTCTGTAAAGCCGTGGTTAGATTGTGTCCCACTTTTATATTGGTTGAAACTGTGTGCTGTGTGAATCTATCTCTATCTATCTATATCACCACCCAAACCCCTTGCGGGGTAGAAAGAGGGTACAGGGTAGCAGGTTTTTTCCTTACATACCTCTCTGGCTTCCTCTACTCTCAGAGTTCTTCCCATAAACGCTCGCGGATTACACAGACTCTTGACTTGCCCTTCAGATACGACACGATCTTTTTGGGTAAATATTTACCCCAGAAAGAAACTGTTGGAACTCTGCACTCTCTGCCTACCCCGGGGATCTGCCTGCAAGGGATCTGGCGTGATGATGTAAATAGATAGATAGATTAACCTCATAAACAATCATCTCTATGATCAGCAGGCTCTATATACATTAGCCCAAGACCAGTCGTTTTGTTTTCCATGATTCATGCTGTAGCTTGCAATCACTTGGTTTCAAATACTACATTTGAAAAAATATTAAGGATTACGGATTTTCTCTATCTATCTATCTATAACCTCACGCCAGATCCCTTGCGGGGTAGGCAGAGAGTACAGAGTTCCAACAGGTTCTTTCATTACATACCTCTCTGGCTTCCTCGACTCTCATAGTTCGTCTCATACACGCTCGCCGGTTACGGAGACTCTTGACTTTTCCATCAGATAAGACTCGGTTTATTTGGTCGTGGTAAGATAGTCTAGGTCTTCCCCGGTACCTGCATCCTTCCACTTTCATATTGTATATCTTTACATTGTATTCACATTGTATATTACGGACTTTCTATGGAAATTATCTTTTTAGAAGTTGACAGTGCGGCATTTGATCCATTGTAATGCTATTAGACTCCTTCCTTATAGAACTGAGATTAAATATAGTTTTATTTCACTTCTACCACCCCTACTGGGAGAATTAAGGTTTGACGGTGTTTTTACACTACATCTAAAACAACCATCCTTCGGATTACCCTGCAAGGGATCCAGCGTGATGATATAGATCTAAAACAAATCATCACGAACGTTATTTAGATGAGGTGATCAAACAAATTCAGAACACTATATATTTCAAAATATCCTCAACACATCTTAACAAATAGCCCACAAGAATAAGCATGACCATTTATAGTTTTTCAAAACCGGAATGCCTTCTATAAGTTTGATATAAGTGAAAGGGTATAGCTGCCGGGGAAGTCCTAAACCATTTAACTATGACGAAATAGACCGTATCTTATCGGAAGGCAAGTCAAAAGTCTCCGTAACCGGCGTGCGTATGGGAGACGAACTATGAGAGTGGAGCAAGCGAGAGAGGTCTGTATGAAAAGAATCTCATGGAACTCTGTTCTCTCTGCATACCACGCAAGCGATATGGCGTGATAGTCTAAACTAAAATTATATATAGGACTGCGCTGTGTGGCGTACATTTCAGTACATTACAACTCTTCAGATCGCGCCACTGTCGCGCTTCCGTCGCGCTGCGTCGGCTATGTGGCGAAACCTTAAGTTCATCGATAAATCTATCTATTTGGCCTTAACAGATTTGTTTAGCTCCAACTATCTCCAGTGTGGAATACTGCTAACTCAACACTGCACAAGTCTCGTTAACTTTAATAATCACTCGAGAATACAGCGGATTAAGCGGAAAATTTAAAGATACAGCGGGATCTTTGCCAAAGGCCCGAGTGGTCCTTCTGGTGCTCTCGAACCGTCTTTGTGCTACTGCGCTCCACTATATTGTATTTAGTTAACGTTTTATTTAACCTAGTTTACGTTTTCAGAGTTCATTTGGTACGAGAAAGCTTAGCTTTAATTTGGGGCTGTTTTTATTTGTGTTTAACTTCGGTGTAGACTGCTATTTGTTGATTTTGATTGTGTTTCGTATCGAGATAAGCTGGTGGCGCTGTGCGACCACGGTATTTATGTATTCATATTTGGGTTTCTCTTTGCTATGGAGGCACGCTTAGCCGTTGGTTCTGGTTCCCAGCCTTTTTTTATTAACCTAATCTGTCTTACTGCTGGGCAAAGGTTTCCCCTTCTTTCCTCCAATGATCTCTATTCCCTGTCAATAATGGCCATTCTTTTCGATACGCGTCGAGGTCATCGCGCCACCGTTTCCTGGGCCAGCCTTACCCAACAGCTGGTGGCCACAAACCTGCCTCCACCAATCCGCATTAGGTCCATGTAATAGAGTATCACCTATTTTCTCTTACCTCATTTTGTGAAAGAAGGCTTATGTCCAGCAGTCTGATACCTTAGCTTTAATTTTGGGCTGTTTTTATTCTTGTTCAACTTAAGCAGACTGGTCTATTTTGATCGTGGATTACGAGGTAATTTTACTTTGTAACGATGTAAAATCCAAATCCAAGTCTGGGGTCCCTCCTCTTAGGAAATCTACCTCTAATGGTGTTTAGTAACGATGTAGGTACGTTAAACACAGCTAAATTTGTACTGGTGTACAACTATATTTTGCTGACGATGTGAGGTTGAGTAAAGAGGTAAGGACAAACTGTTTGTCATTATACCGTTCATGACCCTGGACTTCGAACTGCAAATGAGTGTTTTTTTAACGCTCACCAATAGAACTAGTATTTGAAGGAGGACCTCATGGTCGCTACGCCTTGAGACCAACGAGGCACTTAAAATAATGATGTAAATGAATGCCATCAATAAACACCGTCAAGACTATATTCCCTAAGCGGGGGTGGCAGAGGTATAAATAAGTATACCCACTTTTTGCCGACGATGTTAGGTCCCATGTAATAGGGGGCGAGTCTATTGCCATATATCGAGCACAATTCCAGACTCCGGACCCATTCTGGGAATTTTTCGTAAGAAAAACTACATTTTTACAACGAGGCAGTCATCCATCTAATGCGATCAACTAAAGGCAAAATTAAATTAGAAAGTGGTTGGATATCGCCCGTTAGTGTCACTTACTAAACAGGGCCTTATAATTTAGGGTGTTTCACTTTTGACGCGGAGTTCTTTTTTCCTAGTCCATGTATAGCACGGTCTTCTTACGGATTAGGAGATTAGGAATTATATGTCTATATTATTATATTAATTTATGTACATAATAATATTATTAAAATGCGAGTACGCGCATTATTTTCGGCATGCTTGTCTTTATGGTACGCGTATTGAATATTGCATAATAAAACTCGAGGTCTGACAAATTTTATCATACTAATGTATTCTCTACTGCACACAAGGTATGATAATTCTTATAGTTTTGGATGTATAGTGTGGTAAAAGAGGAAGTTAATTTACGACGTTTCAATTTATAATATTATTTAGACGGCGAATGTAACTGAAAGTGTGTGCATAAACTTATTTTGTTTAATAAATTTCATTTCAATTACGTTCCATTTCAATTTTATTTCATTTAATTCAATTTAGTCTTTTCCAGTTGATTGCGTAAATTATGTAATTTTAAGTTAAATCAGTAATGAAGAGTCGTCTCAAGAGTCTCCGTAACCAGCGAGCGTGTATGAGACGAACTATGAGAGTGGAGGAAGCCAGGGAGGTATGTAAGGAAAGAACCTGTTGGAACTTTGTACTCTCTGCCTACCCCGCAAGGGATATGGTGTGATGATATAGAAAGAGTAATGAAAAAAAAAATGAAAAAATTGTTTAAGTATGTGACGATTGTCAATATATAATATCACACACATTGTTAATTATGAAAACTGTTTATTAATATTAATTTACCAAAAATATCTTTCTCATTTTAAGGTTTAGGTTAGGAACCTGTACATAAGATTGGGAATAAACAGATATTTTTTGATGAATAATGTAGGCATTTTAAACCCGGCCTACTAGTCTGATAAACTCAAGTAGGCATGGGTGGGTTATTTAAGTAGATTTAATCCCGATATGTAAGCAAAAATTATTACCAAATGAACACGACCAGATGAATATCGCCACTCAGAACCAGAAAAAGATAGCCTAACGACCTTGACGCCTATGAGGAGAGATGGTCTAACATTTTAGACCATCTCTCCTGGTCATTACCAAGGATTGGGTTAAGTGGAGAGTCATGTGTGAGACCATGTATGCAAAAATAATACCTCATTCTATAATCCAATTACAAGAATGTGTCGCTTTTACAACGAGTTATCCATAAAACTAACTACTTTGATGTCTTTAACAGCAGACGAACTTCTTTTAGAAATACTGCCACACATATCCTTCATCACGCCTACGGTACTAAATTTTATGATTATTTTCTTTCTAGCTCTTATTGTGTCACATCATTAACCTACTTATCTTAATGTGTTAAGGTATTTAGGATTACAGTCTAGTTCATATTCCTTTGCACTATCTTACTTACTTAAGTCTTTTGTTGTGATCTGATTTGACCAAATAAAAAAAAAATTAAAACATATACCATTGACCAACAGTGGGATGTAATACGTTGAATAAATGAGAAAATGCACGATGTGTGGAGTATTCTTCAAATTGAGGATAAACTAAACAGTACAGAAGAACACCAGTTCGTAAGAAAAATGTGCTTAAGATTCGGATGCGCAAAATTTTGACAATAGATGTACGGACTGAAATATGTACGGACTATACAAGGTGTAACATATAACGCAAGACCTTAGACACCCCAATTAGATTATTGCTTTACGAATTCAATACGAAAATCAAATTTCCAATTTTAAGGAAATTTCTATTTTTTTATAAGCTCTTTGGTACCCAAATTAACCACGAAATCTGTACTTTTTCGGGCGTATATGTAAATGTATTTAAAATAGCCGCATTGCTTTGAATAATGATAAAATTTGTTTAAAACAGCGAACTAAATGAGTTACTGCAATTGTTGATAATTACCAAAAAAATTAACATACTTTTTAAAAATAGTTGGAATCGGTTCAATTGCCGATTTATAATAAACTACTAATAGGTCTTGCGTTATTTATGTTACACCTTGTATACTATTCTGATACAAACTTTTGGCAAGTTTACGGCACCTTTACAAACATGTTACAGCTAAACTAGAACGCCAACCGCAATGTAAACAAACTAATAAAAATACTGGACTTAATGTAAAAATTGGGAAAACTTTACCATTGAGCAAAAACATGGGAATAATTTTAAAACTGAGATACTAAATTAAAACTATACTATGAGGCCCTCGTAGCGCTGTGCGACTGTTCGATGTTCTTGGCGACCACCAGAAAATAAGCAGCATTCGGCTCGATCGTTCCGAGATAGTTGACCTTTTGTGACATTTCATTTTAAACGGCTTTACGACTTAACGTGCCTTCGAAAGCATAAAGACTCTCAAGAGTCTTCATGGCAAAGGCATGTTAAGCCGTTGGCCCTAATTACCACTTAATGTGGTAGTCGTCAAGCCACGTTGGAAGTCCTATAGGTGGCTCGATAAGTTCCAACAACTGGCCACAAGCTTGCCTTCACCAATCCGCACTGCGTCCGCATGGTGGAGTATGACCGAATTCTCTTTCACCTTGATTTGTCAGATTTTTCCAGCAGTGAAACAGTTTGAACGCACTACGCCATACATTAATCTTTGCTACTTGATTAGCTTTGTGCACTAAACATTGTCAGCGAATTCTGTTCTATAATAATGTGTTTCTAATCATTTTAAATTTAGTACGATAATAAACAGCATTTAGATGTCTACTCATTTAAACAAACAAACAAAACAATTAAGATACCATTTACAACATTAAGAACAACAAACAGTATATGTTGGAGAATTACTCCAACACCTGATAAAACACTTACTGCAAAAATTCTATCGCAGTCCGAAAATCTTGATCCTCTAAGTCTCGCGAAGTTACGAAAAAATCGAGATTTTGTTCTTTCGAATTATTCAGAACCGCAATAATAAAACCTTTTCTCGACAAACACTGTTGTGTGTCTGATACACGGAATAAATTTGTCGCATATTATATAAGGCTGTTGTTTAAATATTAACCACAAGCGGTTTTTAAAAATTGCATTTTTGGAGTAAGACATCCTTCCACTTTCGTATTGTATATCTGTTTTGTCATTCTGTCTCTACCTTCCTATATTCCCGAACCAACGGAGCGTACCCTTTCTCATATTTAAACTGATACTATCTTTCATACCTACTCGCTTTCTTACTAAGTTGTTGCGAATACGGTCGGTCAGTTTCACCCCGCACATCTTCCGCAGAGATCGCATTTGGACCTATTGGCTCCAAGTGCTAGCTCCCAAGTAACTTTCCCATCGCATCATTTACTCTGTTCCCTGCACTCAATCTTCTATGTCAGCGATGTATTTCCCATCCTTACTGAAGGTGCATCCAAGATTTACAAACTCATTAACTTGCTCCAGTACACCGTTACCAACTACAATCCTTCCATTAGTTCTGGTTTCTTCCCATTCAAAAACCAAAAATCTTGGTTTACTTTACATTCAAATGTAAGCCATTTTTCATGCATTCGTCTTCCATAATTGTGACTAGTCTTTGCAGATGGCTTTTGGCTGTGGGCACTATTAAAACCGCGTCATCTGCATGTAGTAGATGGTTTCTCACTAAGTCACCTATTGGTGTACAAATATTCATTCATCGCTTTCAGTCTTGAAGAATTTTAACCAAATATATTACAAACAGTCTAGCGGACAACACGCAACCCTATTTGACGCCGATTTCAACGTTAAGCCAGGGTGACATGTTACCACCCACCTATACGCATGCCTTGCTCGCAACAGAGTGCCATTTATACCATACTCTAGTAAAATGTCCCAAAGCCTCTTTCGCACAACTCTGTCTGTCAAAAACCTTCTCCAGATCCACAAAACCACAGACAACCTTCTAGCCCATGGCCAGATGTTCCTCTACGATGTTGTGGAGGAAGAAAACTTGATCCGAACATCTTCTTCCGGACCTGAAACCCCCTTGTGCCTCACACAACATTCCATCGGGCTTCTCGCGCATTCTCTATTCAATAATTTTCCGTTACACCGTGACTGCTAAGCCGATCAAATTCATGGATCTGTAATTGGCGTAGTCATATGGGGATATAAGTGGGGTGTTTTGCAGTGGAATCTTGCAGAATACTACCGATCGATCTGCATCGCAGATGGTGGATTCTGTCTACATTGTAAACATTCCATAAATCTCTTCACTGGTGGCTCCAAGTAGCTGTTGTGCATGCAGCGGCCGTATCCCGGTAAACCGTGTCGATCTAAATCCAGTGAAGGGGACTGAGTTTCACAAACTTAGTTTAATGGGCTGATTCCCCCATAAATTGCATAAAGTCTGCAGCGGCTCGGAAGGCGGGCACCGTCAGTATGGCTTCAAACCCGGCGACCGTGGCGCTGCAGCAGGGCACCTGTGACATGCCTGATAGGGCGTATGTCGGGATCCAAGAGATATGCGGCCAGACACTGCATCTTCTAGTGCTAATCAGTCGTAGCGGACTTCCGCCCCACTGCTAACAAGGACTGGAAGACGAGAGAGTGGGTTCGTGTATGCGCAAATGCTTACCCACTTTAATATATTCCCGCGCTGATGACCCCTGGCTCATATCTGGACGGTGAGTGCAAGTCCTGCGGCGATGAGGACTGGCGGTGGGGACTGAGCAGGTGAGTTTGGTCCCTAGCTAGATCTTTGCACGTACGGCGGTTGGGTGGTGGTGGTCGTATTGGAACTCACTAGAGGCGAGAGAACTGGTACGGCAGCTCACCCGACGACAAAGCAGCCCTATTTAGGGATCGCTCTGCTTTCCCCAATCCGGGGAGGGGCCTAGAAAAGGTGGCCTAAACAAAGCTCGCCTCAATGCAACCCAGGTGGCTAACCGCGGTCACCTGGTCACCAATTTAATTTAAAAGCGGTCGAAAGAAACATAATAATAATAAATTAAATGCATTCTTAAATTTAGCTGCGTGGAACGTAAGAACGTTACTGGACAATGAAAACAACCTCTGTCCTGAGAGTAAAACTGCACTCATAGCGCGTGAATTATCCCGCTATAACATCGACATAGCCGCAATCAGCGAGGCACATTTAGCGGATAGCGGTGAGCTCTGTGAGGAATTGGGTGGATATACGTATTACTGGGAGGGTAAACCTGCAAGTGAACGAGCCGCAAATGGTGTTGGATTTGCGATCCGAAACGCTAGTGGAGCCTCCAAAAGGGATCAATGACAGGCTCATGACACTACGACTCCACATGGCTCCCAGGAAATACCTACATCTTGTAAGCGTGTATGCGCCTACTATGACAACACCTGATGAGGACAAACTTCAATTTTATGAGAATCTGCGTGATGTTTTGCTGGGGATTCTAGATTGTGACAAGTTGATTCTGCTGGGTGACTTTAATGCGCGTGTTGGCACAGAATATACTGCCTGGAAGAACGTACTGGGGAGACATGGAGTAGGTAAGTGCAACACCAACGGTGTTGCTCTCCTGACGTTATGCTCCGAATTCAACCTCAGCATAACAAACACATTCTTCAGGCTACCCGATAAATATAAGATGCGTGCGAGCGTGGGTGCATCCAAGATGCACTGGGCACTGGCATCTTCTTGATTACATCATTGTACGCAGGCGAGACCTGAGAGATGTACTTATTACAAGAGCAATGCGTGGTGCCCAAGGCTGGACTGACCATCGTCTTATTAGATCCAGGATGAGGCTTTACTACAAGCCTCCACGTAGAGCAGAACACAGGATTCCAGCTCGACTTGCTTGTGCGCGTCTGGTGCGTGATGAGGGACTGTGTCGTGAGCTAGATGCGGAATTTGAGGCAGCAATGCCCAGCACTGATTACAATACCTCAGTAGATGCCAGGTGGCGTACATATTCCAAGGCTCTCTATGGTGTTTCTCAGCGAGTTATTGGCACACCACATAAAAAACATCGACTGGTTCGATGATTCTGATTCGGAAATACGGCAGCTTGTTGAAAACTATCGTCTCGCTCTAAGAGGAGTCATCAGTGCAGGGCAGCGCAAGTCTCTTCAGCAGGATCTTAAAGCAAAGATCCGAGAACAAAAGGATAGTTGGTGGCGCCGTAAAGCCGAAGAACTGCAATGGTTAGTTGACACTAGCCAAACAGCAAAATTTTTCGAAGGGCAAAAATCCGTTTACGGACCCCGCGCTAAAAAGACTGCCCCTGTTTACTCGTGAGATAAAGCTAAGAAGTTGACAGATCCAAAAGAGGTTTTTCTTCGTTGGGCTGAACACTTTAATGAAGTGCTCAATCCCGGTAGTCAAGGAGCAGATCTGTCTTACATTAATTCACTTGAGAGCTTGCCATCTGCTTCGGGCTTGGATGACCCGCCTACGTACGCCGAGTTTGTTACTGCGATCAACCGTTTAAAAATGGTAAATCACCTGGTTCGGACAGTCTGTCTTCTGAAATTTTCAAATACGGTGGACCGAGTATCAGGTCCAGACTTTTTGAACTTATCAAACTGATTTGGGATGTTGAGATGGTTCCACAGGACTGGAAGGATGCTTCTATTAGCAAGCTATATAAAGGCAAAGGGGACCTCTCTGATTGTGGCTCGTTTAGAGGCATTGCATTGCTTTCCACAGCTGGCAAAATTCTGGCGCACATCATCAATAGTCGCCTTAGTAATTTAGCTGAAAGCTTCCTTCCGGAGACCCAGTGCGGGTTCAGACCTAAAAGAGGTACGGTTGATGCCATCTTTGTAGTCAAGCAACTTCAAGAAAAAAGTTTTGAACAACACCGCGACCTCTATTTATGTTTTGTGGACCTGGAAAAGGCCTTTGACCGTGTTTCGTCGTGGAAGGGACCGCCCTCTGGATTGTTCTAGAAAAATGTGGCTGTCCTGCAAAGTTCGTCAATTTAGTGCGCCAGTTCCACGAAGGCATGACAGCCCGTGTGCGTCACATAAACAACTTTACAGACCAGTTCCCGGTCACTAGCGGTGTCAAGCAAGGCTGTGTAATGGCTCCGACCCTTTTCGCTATCTACTTCGAATGACGCTCTTAAAAGCTGTAATGGCAAGATTACCATAAATGTCCGCATGGACAAAAGCGTTTTCGACCTCGCACGTCTCAGAGCAAAACGCAAAATAGACTCTGTTTCAGTAATAGATGTTCTGTATGCTGACGATGCCTGCCTAATGGCTGACAGTTTGGACGACCTACAGAGTTTTTTGGACAAATTAGATGAGTCCTGTCGTAAATTCGGCTTAGTAATCAGTGCTTCTAAGACCCAGATTCTAAAACAACCTGCGAAAGGTAAATCTGCGGACGATGGTGTTGTTTACCTACGAGGAAAACCACTGCCAGAAGTAGGTACCTTCCGGTACCTTGGAACTATTTTGCGCAGTGATAATTGTCTCGAGTCTGAGATCTCTGCGCGAGTCACCAAAGCAGCTGCAGCTTTCGGTGGTCTTAACCGACGAGTTAGGAAATCACATGACCTGAAACTCCACACAAAACTCGCTGTCTACAGGGCCATAATCTTACCTTTGTTACTCTATGCCTCGGAGACCTGGTGTCTTTAAAAGGGAGATATCAGACGCCTTGATACCTTCCACATGAAGTGTCTTCGGGCGATACTTCGGGTGAGATGGCAGGATCGTGTGCCAAACTCGGAGGTTCTACGTCGAGCTAAGCTCGCTGGAATGGAGTGTATGCTAATGAAAGGCCAACTACGCTAGTGTGGACACCTTGTACGCATGGAGTCTTCCAGATTACCAAAAAAGGTATTTTACTCTGAGCTTAGCTCAGGTAAACGAAAGCCTGGAGGACAGTTTCTGCGTTACAGGGATGTCTTAAAACGCCACTTGACTGCAATTGGCATGTCTAGTGAGTCATGGGAGGAGCTTGCAACGCAGAGGTCGGAGTGGCGAACTGCTGTCAACACGGGTATAGAAAACTTTGAGCGTTCCCGTCTTGAAGACCTTGACGCCAAACGCCTGATCCGAAAAACTCGACCCAAGCCCTCCTACAACTATACTCGCAATTCAAGTGGGTCTCTTTACTGCGCTTCTTGCAATAGGACCTTCAAAACAAAATTTGGTTGTGCGAGTCATGCTCGCGCTCATGCAAGAGCCCAGGCGAAGACGAGCTAAGGGTGTCGCCGTCGACGGATACGTCTGGGAGGACATCATCATCATCCTTGCGTTTATGCAAAGTTACTTTGACCGCGCGGCCCTAATCTGTAGGGACTTTGCCGGTCCTCCAGCAAAGGTTCGCAAGGACCTGAAAGCGTCCCGGACGCAAGTTGCACTATATTTGATGATCTCGGCAGATATCACGTCTACTGCCGCAGCTTTACCATTTTTCATACTTCATATCGCCATTAAACTTCTTCCATAGTGATGCTCTCTGTTGATTCTGGTGCCGCAAACTCGCCCCTGGGCTCGTCTGTGGTACCAGTATCCGAGGCAACCCGACACATTTCTTCAAAATATTCCCTACACCGGTTTGTGTGTGCACAGCTTGTGTGTCTGCAAGAATTTCATCATCCTCAGATTTTATCTTTTCCATTCTGGAGCCTGACGAATCACTTCGAGCCTTTCTCACCTTGCTCCAAAAGAGTTTAGTGTTGTTATCAAAGTTTTTGCCAGCCTCTCCTCCTCAATCACACTAGCCTATTCTTTCACGCTTTTCTTTCTCTAAAGTTTTAGTGGCATTCTTGCATTGCCGGTATATTTCTTTCTTCATCTCTGTCATACTGACATTCAGATTCAAAGAAGAGACATAGCTCTGTCACGCTTTCTTCTTACTTTCTACGGAGCTTTGTAACTCCGCATCCCACCATGCATCATCTTTTGCTGTACTATGCTTCTTTGAGCAACCACATAATGTGATGAATAATTATTATTTCTTTTACACTTAATGTATTTAAAAATGTTTGATTTCTGTGAACTTTTCAAGGAAGGCCGTTTTCACATCGGCCGATACGTTACCGACCCGATACATACATGTTAGAAGCTGTACTTTACCTACAGGCACTTTTTACAAACATTTTCGCTAATAGAAAAAAAATGTACGGGCGTGACATTTTACAGCATAAAGTCACGTGGTTAGAAAAATGCGCTATCAATTACGGCAAAAGAATAGAAAAATAATGCGTATCGCTTGCCTGAGCCGTCTGATACGATTCGATATCGGTAAATATGGGAAACTGACGCACCAAGCAATAAGAGAACCAATTTTGTCGGGAATAGTCAACTGTGTCAGAAAGGGCTTTGATCACAGCGCAGTTCCAAATTCATATTCAAAAATCACAAGTACACGTGTCAACTCCCTCCTCCACTGGCTACTTTGATGCCGCCGTCTTAAATTGGTTCCAATATCGGTGTCGGAAGCTGTTGGCGACGATATCGGTTACTATAACGATATAACTTTTATAACAACTATCTGATACATAATTTTGGCTGACGATTTGGTTTGGTGGTTAAGAGCTTTAAGTCTTTCCGCCCACTGAATCGAGTATTTGCGGGTTCGATTCCCGCACGGAACAAATCTTTGTGCGGCCCACACATATTTTTTTCTGTCTGGGTGTGTGTTTGTGAATTACATATTTGTAAACGCACCCAAGACACAGGAATATTCCTAGAGCGGAGCTACTTTTTTTAATAATAAAACTCAAAGTCTAAGGTTAGGTTTCCAAAATGATGCGAAAGCTATTAATTATAGAACAGAACGTTATTAATTACATTTTTCCTATATCATCTAATATAGGAAAAATGTAATTAATAAATTTATTGTGTTATGTTTCACCCCTTTATTTATTTATAAACTTTCGTCTGCACTCTGTTTTTGTGTTGTGAGTAAGATATATTTATGTATGTGCTTAGTATTGTAATTATATACAAGGTGTAATATAATTAACGCAAGACCTGAAAGTATTTTGTTCTAAATCGGTTACTGAATCGATTCCAACTATTTTTGAAGATAGTTGATTTTCAAAAAATTTTGTTTCTCCTTCTGTTCGCTGTATTTAACAAAATTTAATAATTATTCAAAGCATTACGGCTATTTCAAATGTATTTCTACTACACACACCTCAATACGCATACAAAAATTAATTATTAATTAAATTATATGGTTAATTTGGGTACCAAAGAGCTTCAAAAAATAGTAAAAAATCTCCCTAAAATTGAAAGTTTGATTTTCGTAAGCAACAAAGCAATTCGTAAAGCAATAATCTAATTGGGGTGTCTGAGGTCTTGAGTTATTTATGTTACACCTTTTATACTTTATATGTATGTATATAATATTGTATTTTATCTATGATATGTATGTAGTTATTTGCTTACAATATATTTTATCTAGGTTTACAGTGTACGCTACCAACTGCCCCGTTCTATACTTTATGTTGCTTCTTCAAATGCACTGGTTGTCTGGAAGAATTTGGTTTTAGCGGCGGTACAATTGGCGCCAATTGTACCAAGCTGTTTTTAATTTTTATATGTAATGAATTGTGATATTACTGGTGTACAATAAAAATACTCTAACTATCAATCCAAGGTATTTTAAACTTGATTATATAACACCTAGTTAAAGTAATCATAAGATTTTAGACCACTGTTAGTTACATGGCGAATAATTCGGCTCATTATTATAGGCGTAAAGTTAATTTCTTTCGAGTGGAGCCGTAGCCAGTAGCTGGTTATATAAACCGCAAAGTAATCCATCCAGCGTTCGCATTAATTCGTCTATTATGCATTCTGCTGTTGTTTGCGGTGGATCAAATTGGCGCATCGCCAGTACTACGTTTTAATTGGACCCTAGATACTTTGGATTTGCTGGATTTATTGGTGTTAAATCCTTGTGCAAAACGCTCATAGTGCTGCATGCATAGGTCCGGATGGTGACCTATTTTATATAAAAAAAATAAACACCTTCACCTAGACCTCCTCTATTCATCAATCGGGGATGGTAGAGGATAGTGATTGTGTAAGCCCATTTTTTGCCGACGATATTAAATCTCAATGTAATAGGGAGCAAGTTTATTGCTATTATTATGGGCACAAGTCTAAAATCCGGATTGATATTGGGAATTTTTCGAACGAAAATCCCACGGACATACCCTGTGGAAAAGTCACAGTTTTTCTAACTTAGGATTTGAGTGACCTTGTGATAGCGTATCATATGCCACTAGGACTATTTTTTGTCTCACTTTGATTTTCGAGATGAGCCCAGCAGTAGTATAGGCTGTTTATTGCAGTTCCTGTAGCATATGAAAACCTAAACTATACTCTAGATTAGATAAACCTAAAGGGTGATTAGAGGTTTGCCAGGCTATTGAAATTAAAAAAAAGTGATTTCAATAGAGAAGACGGTTCGGCGCTTCCATTGACTTGGGATCCAGTAATTAATATAATTAAATCCAAAACCAAGCATAATACTGCAAGACCTTAAGACACCGTGAGCTCATTCTGCAAAGATCGGACCAATAAAAAGAATTAGTATAAGGGGACCCTGGAATAACAATGCCTTTTGGACGTCTAACACCTCAGTTCTTCCCGTGACCACCACTCATGCGTTGCGAAATGTCGGGAACTTAAAAACCAAAAATAAATATAAAATCCGAAAAACATGGTTTTATTTCATCTGAAAAGTGATGCTTACAAAAAGTTTAATGCAATTATAAATCTCTAGGTATTATAGTGTTTTGCTGTCTCACCAAAATGTATAACTTGAAATTAACAATCAGTGATTTAGAGGATTTTTAAAAAAATACACTTTGATGGGCCCAAGACTTATAGGCGTGGGTGTACTTGTATTTACAAATTCTGTAGACGATGTTCGAAAATTCTATTGAGACACTTAATACTTATTCCGAAATACCTTAAGATCACCGCACACTACTAGACCAACGAGGCAAGCTTGAAGAAATCCATAAAAATTAATCAAAATGGAACCACTTTAAGAGATAGTCCCGATGCACCTAAAATGAAATGCCTAAAAGGCTAAGATTGCTCGGAAGTGTCCCCGTGTCCCAATTATTGGATCCTTTCCTGGCGCGAAGCCAGCACTAGACTACGGTTTGAGCAAACAGAAACCACTTTGAGCTCTCGCATTTTGTACGAAGCTGTACGGGATATTGCTCGGAACAAAACTAATCTCAATTATGTTCCTTTAATAGCTGGTGTGTGCTTTGAGTGCAGTGAAACTAAAAAGGAGGCTAAGTGTTTTGAAATAAAACTATTTTTTGGATTTTATCGTGTTTTTTTTTAAATTGGTTACTATTCCCCTGCTTTACAGCACTCATGGTCGCGGGAGAGACTGAGGTGTTTGACGTCATGTTAATTTTTATCTAGTAATTTCGCAGTGTTAAAAAGATGGCATATTAACTCGAGAGCGTCACGTTACGTCAATCTCTTCATGTTAAACTCTCTGAGCTTTACATTCATTCACCAATCCCCACTCTTTCTCTCTTTTTTATAAAACATAGTCCCATATCTCGATTTATCCCAGACTCGTGAGTGCTTTAACAAATTTGAAATTCACGTACACAAACACGTAGGAAAGAACATTTGTAGGTCATAAAAAGTTTCTTCTCGTACTGGGATCAATGCTATGGTTACTCGATCCAGTGAGTGAAACTCGATCCGTTTTACTCAATCGTTTCACTCATTCATTCATAGCTCTTAAGAGCGTAGGCCGTTTCACTCACAGCTCTAAAGAGTGTAGGCCGTTTCACTCACAGCTCTAAATAGCGTTGGCCGTTTCACTCATTAGATCTATTTTTCCAAAAGAACTCAATCTCGAGATCACCCAGAAGGCAAGGAAGCGATTCATCTTGGAGTTTAAGGAATGAAAAGATTCAAGATGAACTTCAACTCATCTATTTTGAATTGCAATGTAATGTTTTGCAATTGAATTTGTTTTATTTCCTCCGTCATCTTACTCGATTTTAGTTCTAGGTAATGGGCTAGTGCGAGCTCTTTATCCCTCCGAGTTCTCATGGTCTCTTCTGAGAGTTTGCGTCTCTTGTTTCTGAAAGTAGTAAAGTATAATGAATACGACACATTTATCTATTACACGTACAACACTACGTTGTGTCATTATCATCATCAATTATTATGTAGCACCTAACAAGGATGCTACACGATCCAGAGCTTGATCCAGTGGAATATTGGCCTTACCACCACCTGTCTGCAAACAATAATGATTATTACAAAGTTTGAATTCGTGAACTGTTATAAGCACCTCATCAAAATTCGATAAAAAACCTTAAGGTTACTTTGCCTAATGAGAGCATTCGGTTTCATTGCCGTTTTTTTTAAATTCTTCCACTTAAGGCGAAGCTAGTCAGGACGCCGCATCACTCCTGTAATAGCACTAAACTAGTGCGCTAGAGTCTTTCATGCTTCTTCTTCTAGATTATTATTTGCCGCATTTGTTGCTTTTGTAGTAAGCACCTTACGTTTAGAAACCAGGTCAAGTAGATACATCACTTCATCCTTACCAAGAGGTCTAGACTTTATCTGTAGGTACAAAATATTTTAGAGCATATTTACAACAAATACTTTAATCATAAATAGTAAAATCAGTAGGACTTAAAGTACTACAGTAAGACTTACAGTTAACTGTTCAGCCATATTACACCGACTTTCTTCTTAAAGCGTTGGAATTTCGCCAATGTTAGGTTAATAACTAAATAAATTTGCAAATCACAAAATCATAAAAATGCGTTGCTTGCTGTTACTTCAAAAAATATTACGTTTTATTGCTTGCGAGTGAAGGAGTTTTTATTATCCAATTTATAAAAATGTTCTTTTAATTATTAATTTTATAATTTCAATTTTAACAGTAGTCAATATTTAGGTCAAATAACATATATTATCTTATCTTAAAATGTTGCCTTGTTGGTCTGGTGGCAAAGCGCATCGCTTTGTGATCACGAGGTCCTGGGTTCAAATCCTAGGTCGGACAAATGTAGTTTTTCTAACGAGAAATTCCCAGTATGAGTCCGGAGTCTGGAATTGTGCCCGGTATATGGCAATAGGCTCGCCCCCTATTACATGGGACCTAACATTGTCGGCAAAACGTGGGTGTACTCAGTACACCTCTGCCACCCCCTCTGGGGAATATAGGCGTGACGATGTTAAAATGTAATCGTTTTTAGGTACAAGGCAAAAATAAAACGCTTCGGAGGGCCTCTCTAACGTATCTAGTACGTACTCTATATAAGTTATCTATCCTTAGACTAAAGTAAGCATAACGTGATGTTAAAGGTTGCAAGCATTTTCTGTTTATTAATGTATTCCATATCTTTATTAAATGCAGATCAGCCGAAGCAAGGAAACATGATCAGGTAAAGATTCACAGACAGGCTTAATCTGGGGTATTTGTGCGGTGCAACCCAAACGATGTCCCACCTTATATCATGCTTTGCGTGCCCTAACACCTGCACGTAGCAAGATTTGATGTCTGCTAGCGACAATGCAATTATTGTGGCCACCTTCTATTCAAATAATTATAATCATGTTTGCAATCAAAACGTCATCATCAAAGTAAGTCTTTCGGCAGATAAATTGAAAATTCGCTCCATTCCCATCCAAATCTTAACATAGTTCGTTCTGGTCGATGTATTTGGTTTGTTCTGTCAGTGTATCTCGATATTTCACATTGGCGCATCGCCAAACGCTCGTTTTAATTGGGATCTCTAAACCGCAGATTTGTTTGTTTAATAGATTTGTATAAATTCATTTAGTTTGTATTTAATTGGGTTGTGTTTATAATTAATGTTGGAACATTTAGTGCTTTAATTATGGATACAACAGTAACAGTTGATTCGACTTAATTCAAGTAAATAATTATAATTGCATTTAATGAATGTATGAAATACATTCATGGTCACAAAATGTTTATAACCACTGGATGTCGTTACCATTTTCAGTTAAGGCCTATTGAAATAAAATTTTGGAGAATCATATAGGAAGCTGACCTTTCTTAATTACTTGTTTTTTTTTTAAATCATCAATTTAAAGGTTCTCCTCATAGCCGACGCAGAGCGACGCGAGCATGACGGTGGCGCGGCTTAGGGTGTTGTAATGTACCGAAACGTAGACGAGCGCTTTTGTCACGCTCCCGTCGCGCTCTGTCGGCTATTTGACCAAACATTTATATATAAAAATAAAATGACATGACTTCTATGAATTTATATGATTTTTACTGCCTCGTTGGTCTAGTAGCGCATTGTCCGGCTAATAGTTAAGACGGTTGAAATCCTAGTTTGGAAATATCGTCTTTATTGTATTAAAAAATATTCAATATTTATAAATTCGCTGCTCACTGTACTTACAGACTAACAAAAACGTAAGTATTTCATCATCATCATCATCATCTCAGCCCATACTTGTCCACTGTTGAACATAAGCCTCCCCAATCGCTTTCCAGCGTAACCGGTCCGATGCCACCTGCATCCAACGACTTCCTGCGATTTTCACAAGATCGTCGGTCCATCTGGCAGGCGGTCGTCCCACGCTGCGCTTGCCAATACGTGGTCGCCACTCTAGAATCTTTCTGCCCCAACGCCCGTCCGATCTACGCGCTATGTGGCCCACCCATTGCCACTTCAGCTTGCTAATCTTAAGAGCTATGTCGGTAACCTTGGTTCTTCTACGAATCTCCTCATTCCTGATTCGATCGCGTAGAGAAACCCCGAGCATAGCTCTCTCCACAGCTCGCTGAGTAAGTATTTGATTACAATAAATTAAAATGACTTTAACCAAAATTAACACATCATACAACACAAGCGACCTAAAGTCGGGTACACACGAACGCTTGCGATTACGACGTGTCCGACGCTAATTGTGATTAATAGCGTAGCCGCGGTCGCGCCGTCATTTGTCTTGCGAGTCATCGCGCCGGACAGTTTACTTTCTGCTGCAACTTTAGGAAGTTGTAGACGTGCGATTATGCAATAAATAAAACTAATCTAATGGATTTTATTGTTTCGTGTGGGTTATGGACTAATTTTATGTATTTATAGCGTTATTTTTTTATTTAAAATTCTCGATGTTTTGAGTGCTTTACTACACTTATAATCACAGAAAGTACTGAGGTTTGACTCTACTAGTAATATTTTATTGAGTGCTTTCTAACTTTGGGAACAAAAACTACCTAAAATTGCTTTGGTATAGTTTGGAGTTTTAGAATATCCATAGCATTCCATTTTTTTTCCATTTGTACGATAATTATCGTCGTCAAGGTCTGTAAGAGTATTCTGTGCTTGCCATGCCACATTTCATTAATAATACATTTGTATATAATATAATAATCCGAGATTCTCTCAGATGAGTTAACATATTCCTGCAGAAAATAACATTGAGTTTATAACATCACTGGCGAAAAGTGGGTGTACACAGTGTACTGTGTACACCCACTTTTCGCCAGCAGACACCCACTTTTAGCAGAGGTGTACACCCACTTTTACCAGAGGTGTACCTCTGCTATTCTCGCTTGTAGAATATAGGTGTGACGATGTTTATATTTTTATTTAAGTTTTCTACAGTAAATTTTGTGACCACATTCACATAAAAGTCGCCCAGCTGCAACTCAGAACCGCAATAAAGTTAAATATCCCGTTTAAACCGCGTAATTATTGCGCGCACGCAGACCCACGACTAAAACTAAAATGATGCGTTTTTACGCGTAGCAAATGAACCGGAGCCAATTTAGTTACGATTAAACGTTTTGTGTGTAAACATTTGTGGTTTTAGTTGTAATAATGTATTAGAATTACGTGTGTAATCGTCTGTACTAACATTAAAATATTATGTTACCAAATGCTGTTACCACGAATTGGCAAGCGCAGCGTGGGACAGCCGTCTGTTAGATGGACCGACGATCTTTTGGAGATTGTAGGAAGTCATTGGATGTAGGTGGTCGGATCAGTTGCGATGAAGAGCGATTGGGGAGTTCTATTTCCAGTGGACAAGTAAAATCTGTGTAGATGATGATTATGAAATATTGTTACAGTTTTAATAAATACATGCTGTAAAATAAAATAAACTAACTAAATAAACACCGTCACGCCTACATTTACCAAGTGGGGGTGTACTGTGGCCACCCACTTTTCACCAACGATGTTAGGTCTTATCTAAGCGAGCTTAATGCCACATACCAAATTTTTGTATGGAAAAACTACTATTGTCCAACCTAAGATTTAAACTCAGGACCTCGTAATCGCAAAGCGCACCCTCCTCCACTGGACCAACGAGGCAGTAATAAAACATACATGATGATTTCTTTAATAATTATTGGATATAGGGACATATGCAGGCCGCTCTCAGGCTAGGTGGAGAAATGATCTTCGTAGGGCTGCTAGCAAAAATTGGCTAAAAGTATTCGTGCATCGTACCCAGTGGCGTGAAATTGAAAACGCCTATTCTAGCACTGGACTTCTATAGGCTGATGATGAGGATGATGTGGACGTGCTTATATCGTAAATAAGATAGGATGATGACTTTAAAACGCTATACTAATCTCTAGATCTTCCCTCCTCTTAACGAATCATCAAGAGAACTATATATTAAAAAATATACATCTGACAACCTGCTAACCACTTTTCGTCGACGATGTTAGGTCCCATGTCCCAGACTCCAGACTGATACTTATTATTATTATTTGTATCTCGCTGATATTTACAGGATTCACCAAGACCTTTGAAAGGCTTGCATGGGTGCATGGGTCCAACTCGTAGAGGACCCTTGAGAAAAGTTAATGCTATGTTAATATTATTATTAGGATGATGACCAGAATACGCACGACTTATCTATATGGGGCTAAGGCGCTGTTGTAATGCCTCCGGGATGTTCGCTGAGGCCCGCGTAGACTCTATACTGCTATTCAGCGGAAACGTATAGCTTCTTTTATGGCCAGGGTTGACTCGTGTAGCAACAAAATAATTAGAAGTCTGGCAGACAGACTGCAGCTGACTGCAACGTATAGAAAATGGATTGAAATTGTGACGTGAGAGTGTGGAATGGATTGGAATTATGACGTGAAAGTGAGGAAAGAAAAATCATTATTATTCTCGACGGACGATTTAGCGCAGTGGTTAAGAGCTTAAGCTGCTCCACCCACTGCGTCTAATAGTCGCGGGTTCGATTCCCGCACGGGACAAATCTTTGTGTGATCCACATTTGATCCGGTCTGGGTATTTGTGTATGTGAATTTTCATGTTTGTAAACGCACCCACGATACAGGAATAAATCCTAGTGTGGGGCTACGTTTTTTAAACTAAAAGAGAAAAAAAGAGAAATTATTATTATTTATATTTTTATTATATTCTTTTTTCTATGATTTCTCCTAATTTCCTTACTTTTGTTTTTTTATATTATTTTATATGTGTCTGCAATAAAGATTTATTATTATTATTATCTCACAAATTTTAGTCAAATCTTTAGCAAATAGGATGATGTAGGAAAGTATAGAAAATACAGTATAAAAGTTACTGGTCTGTGAGTAGGTATCTACTACACAATAAAGAACGAACTTTTCTATTAATTATAGGCTTAATTTATTTTATTCATTTAAAAAAAATGCATTTATCTTACCACGAGTCTTCGTAACCAGCGAGCGTGTAGGAGACGAACTATGAGAGTGGAGGAGGCCAGAGAGGTATGTAAGGTAAGAACCTACTGGAACTCTGTACTCTACCCCGCAACGGATCTGGCGTGATAATATAGATAGATAGATAGGAAAAATACATATACTTCATGCGAAAATTATAAAACTGATGGCACGTTGATTAAATACATTAAAAATATTTGCACCCAAGGCGTCATTAATTTCATTTTGGTATTTTTAACGAATTGCAATTTTTTCCCTAAATTACAATCAATCGTACTCGTATTAAAAATTCAGCCATGCATATTATTCATATAATCAAAAGAAATAAATTGATTATTGCCTGCCTTGTTGGTCTAGTGGCAAAGCGCATCGCTTTGTGATCACAAAGTCCTGGGTTCAAATCCTAGGCCGGACAAATGTAATTTTTCTAACTCTATGGACTTGCTGGCCCTGTGTATGACATTAGGCTCGGCCCCTATTACATGAGACCTAATATCATAGGCGAAATGTGGATGTACTCAGTACATCTCTGCCACCCCCGTTGGGGAATATAGGCGAGACAGTGTATGTAAATTGATTATATTAACTTTTTTGCATTCTAACTGTAAGTTCTTGCGTTAAGTCAATGATATACTAAAATAAAACCAGAAGGCTTAGCACAAAAGATTGACGTTAGCATGAAGGTAGCGAGTAAGCGTGCTATATCACCTCGCTCGTCACGCTAACGTTGATGTTTTCATGCTAAGCACTAAGATTAGCATCCTTGATTATTTCATTTCAGAGATAAATCGCAAGAATCTTTGTTCATCTGTCTTCTTATTTTAATTAAAAACATTAAAGTCAGTTATCCAAAACGTGGAACAAAAGTCGCTTGTAAATTACATACTACATTTATCACTTACGTCCCTGGTTGCCACAATAACACGCTTAACTTCATTTTCTAATAATTCTCTTTGTCTTGTGCAGTCGGCATTTGCCGTTTTTTCTGGTGGCTTAAGTCAAAGAAGGTTACGACTTGATCATTTCTCAATACTCAAAAGTTCGCCACAAGATTTTTGAGTTACGCACGCTTTAAAATCGAATTAAAAAAAATTATTATATAAGGAGCTTTAATAAAGTTGTGACATTACATTTACACACATACCTTTTACATTTGTGGCTTGACCGCTGGTACCAGGTTACGTATAACTTAAGTATGTTTCTTGATGAAAAAGTATTGCATACAATAATAATTTTTTCGTTTTTTGTAATTTAAAATTTTACAATAATATAATACTAGTAAATTCGACCATAATTAATTTAAATTATAAGTTTGAACATTATTAAGGTTCTATTGTCAAAGACTATACCTCTATAATCACAGATTTCGCCAAGGCTACACTGTTAATGTGCCTATTTTTTTCAAAACATTTATATGAAATTTAAATAAATAATTTTTTATTCTTTTTTATTGACCTAAAAACCAAAAATAAAATGCTGTCCATTGAACTTGACATACATATTTCGATAATTTAATGAATAATACAAAACTTCTCTGTAAACGATGTTTATTGTAAAAACTCTTTCATCGTTTGCTGGTTATGTTTGACATTCAGTAAGACTATAGACAAATAATATTAAAAACAAACAATATTAATGTATTCTCAATTTGAATTGTACTATGTCAAATACATGGTAGGGTGTGTAATGTGTTTTTTTATTGATTTAATTTATTTTTTATGCATAATTAAAAAATATATTAGCATTCTGCACTTGACTGCCTCTTTGGTCTGGTGGCAAAGCGCATCGCTTTGTGATCACGAGGTCCTGGGTTCAAATCTTAGGTCGGACAAATGTAGTTTTTCTAACGAAAAATTCCCAGTACGAGTCCGGAGTCCGGAATTGTGCCCGGCCTATTGCCATATGGCAATAGGCTCGCCCCCTATTACATGGGACCTAACATCGTCGGCGAAACGTGCTGTTTCCCCTTCGGGAAATATTGCCGTGACGGTGTCATTCTGCACTTCTTCTCGATATAAACTATAAGTGTGGGAAATTTCATACTCCTCCGTCCGCGCGATTCTCATAAAAAGTTTTTGCTTCACGTATTAATATAATGATGATAATCATAGCAGAGCCATCAAGATGGTCACTATTTCAATGCTAATAACACAAACAAAATATTACATATTGCACACATATTCCAAACTTTTACCAGATTTTCTAATATAAAACGAAAACTTCAATCACGGCCTTATCTTTCCGTGTCGTTATTTTTGATATTTTTCCGATTTTTTAAATATATATTATTACCTTATTAAATGCTACTCAACAGCCTTACACATTACCTCATTATTAGTGACTACGTACCACTTCTCAACAGGCATCTTCGCTTCCCGCTCTCGCTTACTCCTATCCCTCACACCACACGATCTCAGTCGTACATCACGACGTGTCGTTAAGGGCAGGAGGTGGCCCAATAAATCAGGGCACGTCGTCTGTGCCGTCCGCTTGCACTCGCTAATGCGTGTTCGTGTAATGAATGAGATCACATCCCTGATTGTTGGACAATTTTTAGATTTTGAGAGGCCATCCTTTGTTGTGAAAGACAAGGATGTTTATTAAAAGAATTGAAATGGATGCCTCGTCGGTCAAACAGTGAATAATATGGTAGAGTCTTTGTTACTTTTCTGACGATTCATAAACACTTTAATCGTTTACGTGAATAAAAATATTCTGACTGATTCTGATTCTAAATAATGCGCGTAGTGATCAAGAAGTTCTGATTGGAATCTTAGGTCAATAGAAGAATTTCATGTATCAGTCTGAAGTCTAGCATTGTGCCCGGCACAGCAACGGCAGGCTCGCCCTCTTTTATGTAGTCCTAATATCATCAGCTAAAAGCGATTGTACACAGTACATTTCTACCATCCTCGCTTAGGTAATATAAGCATGATGGTCATGTGATGGTGTTTATTTTTTAGTAGATATAAAAAAAAGTCGATTAAGTGCGCCTTTAATAATATTAGCCCTGCTAAGAAACTGTCCCACCGTTGGGCACGGGCCTCCTCTGAAACTGAGAGGCACTGTTTAGGCTATAGTCCATCACGTTGGCCCAATGCAGGTTGGCAAACTTCACATATCTGATGTTTTCCTTTACCGTTAAAGCAAGTGATAGTTAATTTCTAATACGCACATGCTTGAAAAAACAGAGGTGCGTGCTTGGGTTTGAACTCGAAACCTCTGACTTTGCAATCCAACTGCCAAAATTTATATATTTCTGACGTAATTGATAAAATTCATAATTATTGTATGATTTTTTTAAGTTTAACAATAATTAGCAATGCTTGTACTCATAATTAGAGTCGGTCACATCGTAGTCGTAAGCGCTCGTGTGCACTCGACTTTATATCGCTTGTTTTATATGATGTGTTAATTTAGATGGTATAAATTTTAATTTTGCCGGTCGTGGCGATCTCTTGGGGAAGGCCTTTCTTCTGCAGTGGACGTCTTTCGGTTGATAAACTATGAGAGTAGTGGAAGCCAGAGAGGTCTGCAAGGAATTTACTTGTTGGAACTCTGTACTCTCTGCCTCCCGGCAAGGGATACCGCTATAAGACTACCGCTGGTGATCCCATACGGTTACCTATATGGTCTATGTTTGAATAGAAAATGGAAGAATTGGTCTAGTAATTAAGAATTTCTATCTAGATATATAGGTCTTCACGCCAGATCCCTTGCGGGGCAGGCACAGAGTACAGAGTTCCACCAGATTCTTTCCTGTCCTCCAGTCTCATAGTTCGTCTCATACTTGCTCGCTGGTTACGGAGACTCTTGACTTGACTATCTATTAAGAATTTACTTTATTTATTTCTTGACTCTGTCTATTAAGAATTTAAGTAACAAATAGTTATGGGTCACTCAAAGATTTATTCGCGGAACAAACTTTAATTTTTGTCGTTTTAATAAATTAAGATAATATGCACGTTATAAAGGTCATACTACTGTGATTTTAGGTCTCTCTGACATACTGCTCCTTAAAATAAGTAGCTAAATGCCGAAACCGTAGACAACCAGGGCAAAATCGTTTAAAAAATTAAAAATATTTTGTACCAAAACTACTACTAAATTATCATGTAAGTCGATTCCTAAATGTAATAATGCAAAAGTAGTAAGTATTGTGATAAAACTAAAAACAATACTCTTCTCTCAATATTCTCATCAAAAAATAACTTCAATAATGGTGGTAAAATATCAAAATACACCAGTTTTAATTTAAGTTAAAAGCATACAAACATTAAATGGCGAGAGCGACCGCTACTGACACCGGCTTAATTGGACACGCATTAACGAATAATGATGATGGCTGATTCCTTAATTGCAGTAAACGAACAGTCGATTATAGGACGAACTATAATTTGATGACTCTCTATTTTTTGGGGAATACATTGCTATTGAAATTATTATAGAAACTAAACGTATTAAATCAGGGTTTCCCAACCTTTCTTTTGTTGATCCCGGATAATAAATAATATTTTCATGCCCCATTCCCCTTCAATTTTTTCATTACAATAAAAAAGCACAATATTTTAACAACTACAAATATTTAACATTCTATTTATTTTAAGTCTAAGTTGAATAAAATAAACTTCAAACAAAAATAAAACGTTTTTTATCGAAATCATTTATGTCTATCTATCTATCTATCTATATCATCACGCCAGCTCCCTCGCGGGGTAGGCAGAGAGTACAGAGTTCCAACAGGTTCTTTCCTTACATACCTCTCTGGCTTCCTCCACTCTCATAGTTCGTCTTATACACACTCGCCGGTTACGGAGACTCTTGACTTGCCCGTCAGATAACCCACGGTCTATTTGGTCATGGTAAGATTGTCTAGGTCTTCCCCGGTACCTACATCCTTCCACTTTCGCATTGTATATCTGTTTTGTCATTCTTTCTTCTAACATTCTTTCTATATCCCCGAACCTTACACCGATACTATCTTTCATACCTACTCGTTTTTTTACTACGCTGTTGCAAATACGGTCGGTCAGCGTGACTCCGCTCATCTTCCGCAGAGATCGCATTTCTACCGCATTTATCCTGCTTTCGTTCTCCTTCTTACATACCTAACTCTCACTGCCATATAACAGCGTTGGAACAAGCACTCCGTTATGCATGGCCAGCTGCGCCTTTTGACTTAAGTGCTGGCTCCCAAGTATCCTTCCCATCACACCATCCACTCTATTCCCTGCATTCACTCTCCTCTCTATATCAGCGGTGTATTTTCCATTCTTAGTGAAGGCGCATCCAAGATATACAAACGCATTCCTTGCTCCAGCACATCGGTTTGGTTTCTTCCCATTCAAAAACCATAATTTTGGTTTTCTTTACATTCAAATGTAAGCCATTGTTCATGCAGTAGTCTCTCATAACTGTGACTAGTGTTTGCAGATCAGTGGCTGTTGGCGCTATCAAAACCGCGTCATCTGCATGCAATAGGTGGTTTACCACTAGATCACCCATTTTTACCCCTTCATTCATCGCTTTCAATCTTTGAAGACTTTTATCCAGATATATTAGAAAGAGTCTAGCGGACAACACGCAACCCTGCTTGACGCCGATTTTAACGTCAAACCAAGGTGACACGTTACCGGGCGGTAACATGTCACCTTGGGTGGGCACCCAGGCGCAAGTTCTACCATATTCAATCATCTCGGCAGATATCATGTCTATTCCCGCAGCTTTACCAATTTCATACTTCTTATCGCCCATTTGACTTCTTCCATAGTGTTCTCTGTGGATTCTGGTGCCGCAAACTCGCCTCTGGGCTTGTCTGTGGTACCAGCATCCGGGGCATGCTCATACGTTTGTTTTTTTTCAATTTTTCCGAAGTATTCACTCCACCGGTTTAGCATAGCTTGTGTGTCTGCAAGACTGTCACCATCTTTATATTTTATCTTTTCCATTCTGGAGCCTGACGAATCACCTCGAGCCTTTCTCACCTTGCTCCAAAAGAGTTTGGTGTTGTTCTCGAAGTTCTTCGCCAGTCTCTCCTCCTCAATCACATTAGCTCTTTCACGCTTTTCTTTCACTAAAGTTTTGGTGGCATTCTTGCATTGCCGCTATATTTCTTTCTTCATCTCTGTCATACTGTCATTTAGATTCAAAAAAGAAACATAGTCCTGCCACGCTTTTTTTACTTTCTACAGAGCTTTTTAACTCTGCGTTCCACCATGCATCCCCTTTTGCTGTGCTATGGTTCTTTGAGCAGCCACATACTTCTTTCGCTGATACTACCAAACTCTCTTTCAGGCAATTCCAGCATTCATCTATATTTGAGTCCGAAGAACCTGCTGTCAAAAGCTTGTCCCGGACTCCCGGACCCGGACTTTTTAACCTTGATTCTTTCAAGGCCTCCGAAAGGGATACGCTCTCGCCAGTGCCTCCACTTCCTGAACAAACCACGGAACCGCGCAATCACGAGATAGTGGGCCGATTCAAGAGTGGGGCCTCTATATGTACGCGTATTTTGAAGTTTACTTCGGAGACGGTTATCTACCAGAATCAAATCTATCATGCTTTTCTATTCGTTTCTTCTCCACGTATACATATGAATATCCTTGTGTTGGAATATTGTATTAGACACCAGGAGACTTCTTTCCAAACATACATCTACAATAAGCTTACCAGTATCATTCACTCTCTTATTACCATAAGGACCCAGAGCAGCGTCGCAAGTTTGCCGCCTGGTTCCCATCCGTTCAGGTTGCCACGGAAAATCATCATTTCATTCGCATCAGCCAGATCCAGAACTCCCCTGACATTATCCCAAAAGTTCTTAAGGTCCTGGGGTGTCGACGAGCTTACGGAAGCGTAAGCTCCAACCAAAAACACTCTAGTGACACCCAGTTTTAAACGGACCCAGAGAAGTCTCGCATCATGCAGGCCATAATCTCTCACTCCAGAAGCCAGGCAACGGGACAACAAGATAGCCACCCCCATGCTGGCAAGATCGCTTCGTGGCACTCCAGACCACAGAGCCATCTTACCGTCAGGGAGATCACAGGTTTCACTGCCCCTTCGCTTAGTCTCTGTTACACACAGAGCATCCAGGCGTCTCTCTTTCATTACATTAATCACCTCATGCATCTTATCTTCCATACCAGCTCTAACATTCCAGGTGCCTATTCGGCACTCTGCACCCCACGACTCGCCAGTTTGGGCCCGGCGTGATGGGTAGAGGGCTCCATCGCCGCTTCTGCCTATGTTCGTACCGACGGGGGCGGACCGGCACGCGTTGCCTCGGGGGGACGCCCCAGCCCGCACTGCGGTACTTTCTCGGTCTAAGATAGCAGCGATAATGGCTGGCAGGGGTCGCGACGTGCACGACGTCTTAGACAAGGCCCCCATCATTTATGTAATTGAAATATTTCCTGAACTTCTTCTGAACGACGGTGTCGCATTTTGAAACAGTGACAAACAGAATGTGATATTGTGGTGTTTAATTTACGCGTATTTCGTTTTTATTTTCACCCTTCATTATCTCTCTACGTACCCAAGGTGGACGCGCCGCCTGGTTGGGAACTTCTGTATTAGATTAAGCCAATATTAGAACTAGAACCAACAGCAATTCAAATCATATATTTTTTTTACTGACTTAACACTTGACTGATATTAACTTTATTAGCATTACTCATGCATCACTTGCAAATTTAACGAAGCAATTGATAGTATCAATCACGATTTGCGCCGAATAACTAAGTGGTGTAAATCTTACGGATTGACAGTAAATACCGTCAAAACACAAGCCATCATCCTAGGTAGCTCCCGAATGATTTCCAAAATGAACTGGTCGACGGTCCCACAAATAAACTTTAACGGAACTCATATCCCATACAGCGAATCTGTAAAAAATCTAGGAGTCATAATAGACCGTTGTCTAGCCTGGAGCCCTCAACTAGAAGTCATTAACTGCAAAACATTTTCGACAGCAGCCTCTTTAAGAAGACTTCGCAACTTTCTACCTACTGCCACTAAAGTTGCACTAGCACAATCTCTGCTACTCCCCATCCTAGATTATACTGATACCTGTTATTTAGATTTAACCAAGGACCAGCTAAACAAGCTTAAGCGGCTCCAAAACCTCTTGATTAGGTTCATATTTGGCTTACGAAAATATGACCATGTCTCCTTATTCCGTACATAACTCAAGTGGCTGCCCATTCGATTTCGTCGGAACGTGCATATCATCTCTTCTTTTCACTATATCGTTTAACCCTTCCTCTCCTTCTTATCTTAAAGAACCTTTTGAGTACCTAAAAGCACTGGCATCCAATGTCTCAGGTCCTAAGAAAACCTTAGCCTAAGGATGCCCCCTCATAGTAGTAGTTTTTATGATAAGTCTTTTGCTGTTCAGCCGGTACCACTGTGGAATACTCTACCTTTCAGTATATGGCGTGCGTCGACGCTAGAGAGCTTCAAAAATCAGGTAAAAAAGCATTACTAATCTTTTTGTCCACTGGATCCTACTGTCATATCTAAATAAGTAATTATGTGTATGTTTAGTCATTTTGTATTGTATATCTCTATTATATCGTATTTTGTTGATTGTGTTTGCGTTTGTATATTATATTTTAGTCTATATGTACCGCTAGCTATTTACTGTAAGGTTTTTTTTTTACTATATATTTTTTGTCTAGTGCACCCCCGTCTATACTATGACCAAATCAATTTCTCCATTCCAAGGTTGCCTGGAAGAGATTGCTTCTTAGCGATAAGGCAGCCCATTGTGTTACATATAGTTTACTTTTTTGATTTTATCTTAACATGTTTGTCATTGGTGCACAACAAAGTGTTATTTATCTATCTAGACACGCATTACCAGTATTGATGATGACGGATTCCCTTATTACAGTAAACGGAAAGTTGATTAAAGGACATTGTACAATGACTTCAAATTATATTTTGCAATTGACTTATTTTTAGCTAGACTCGTTAACGATTGAACTTTCTCACCTGATGGAAAATGATGTGGCCGGAAATGTGGCTCGCTGACTCAGTAATGTCCAATTCACTCTGAAATAGGCTGAGAAGATAAAAGTTCCGAATTGATATGATTGGGCTGCAACATGTCAGAACACAACTCGGTCGCTTGGCATCAAATCTTTTCTTGGAAGGTGGTAACCAGCCACGGCTGTAACTTAGTTCTGGTGAAGATACTGCTCGTTTGGCACTGCCCAGGGATCATGTGTAGCAAATCGAGAGTAAATCTTATGGGCGCGAGCAGCTTTGGCCCCCAGATGTAGACATGCTATTAAAATTGTTATACAATCTGAGGCATTGGATAGAGGCAATGTTGGGACTAAAACCAACAACAATTTTATTTCATTTATTATAAATATATGTTACCAATGTTATATCACAAAAGCCTAATGACGCACTGACATAATAGTATATGAGTGGAATGATTGTACAGGTGGATAAAGTGATGACTAAAGAGGAAAATAATATTTAATTACAATAAATGCCACATAACATATTAGCAGGATACGTAATAAAATATTATATGGAATAAATAAAACGATTAAGACGCCAGAGCAATAGGTTTAGTAAAAACTAGCTGTTACCCGCGGCTACGTACGCGTTATGTAATTTGATATAGGTTGGTTTTCTGGAATAGCGCCAATACTGTATATTATTCGAAGACCTAGGACACCTCCATACTAAGTTTTTTTTAAATCCTTTCAGCCGTGTTGGTATGGAGAACTAAAAACTATCATGCTGGAATCATGCATATTTGCGGAATAAAGAGTAACCTTAAATAATCACTGAAAAGTATTCCATCTTCCAGTAACATTCCATTACAAATCAGTTCTGCCAAAGATTAGAACGGACAAACAAAGAGACAAAGAAAAATTAAAAAAAAAAACACGTATTTGTGTAAACTATGGTACAAATAGCCATATGAGCTTAAGAAAAAATCAGATTGATACATGAATTCTGTCTATTAGTATTCCCGTGTGGGAATCGTACTTGCGACTATTTGATATAGTAAGTTAAGTTGTCTACGTTTTAGCGCATAAACCAAGCCACCATCGTTTTCCAAAAGTATTTGAAACGCAACTTTATAATTAGTAAATTTTAGTTTAAGAACAATGTAGTCGATCATTGCTCTATTAACGGGTTACGTCTTAGTCCGTTCATATAGTCTTTGTAAAATAGGAACTAAACTGTATCGCGATCTTATTCAACGCTAACGCCATCTCATAAATAACACATACTTTATATCAATGGTGGGTCAACTATTAACGTCTGAAATACAATTATAGTTATATTAAATACATTCTTTTTTTTGAAAAGCAAAGCTTTGAAAAGTAATAACATTATTTAAGAACAAAATTCTTATAAAAAAGCTACGAAACTAGATTTGAATTTAATCGACTTACTTAACATTTATCTTTAAAATTATACAAATTTAATCAATTATAATTTATCACATTACACAAGATTAAATAGCACAACCGATAAGATACTGCGCCTACATTTTATTGATAAAGTTAAAACGAATAAAATTTACAAAACAGAACTCTATTCCAATGAAACAGCAGCGGTTATAGATATCACTTTAAAACGGATTAAATAATTAAGTACAGTGATTAATGGTACCAATGAAAAGAAATATTTTTCAGTCTCCTTCTAATATTATTCAAAAGTAATTAATAATGTTGCTGAAATTAATAATTTTAAATTTTTTAATAGTGTTAGTGGCTGCAGAGAAAGTGAGATATGACAATTATTCGTTGTACAAAGTGATCCCACAAGATGAAGAACATTTGGAGTTTCTCAAGGAACTATCGGCTTCTAAAGATGGCTTAGATTTCTGGAATGAACCTACAAGGATTGGAGAATATGTGAGCATAGTATCTCCACCCGAATTGAGGCATGAATTCGAACACTCCTTGAAGAAACGCAGCATTTACTCTGAACTTATGCAACAGAATATACAAGAGTAAGTACTTATCAATGATGATGATCTAGACATATATGACGATAGACCTGGCGTGATCAAATTGGTATCTAATTAATTTTTAGTTAAGTGAAATTTACAAAGCAAAACAAGCACTAATTTGTGAATATATTTTAACTTTGAACCGATACATAAAAATTTGGACAAAACAAATTTAGATTAAAGTCACAATTTAAATTTTCAATTTATACTGTAGCAATCTTTTTGAAACTTATTCAAAATCTTCATTATAAATGATGGGTAACTTTTAATTATTTGAAAAAGCTAAAGGTTTAAAATTAATATATTTTATAAGCACACGTCTGTTGCATGAATTTATTGACATCTCCAAAATTTTTAGAGCCTTCGATGCCCAATTGTTCAGTAGAAGGAAACGTGATACCAGCAGACAGTTGTACTGGACCAATTATCAAACTATTGATGAGATTTACGACTGGTTTGACTATTTGGCTGAAAACTACAAAGACATCGTGACTTTGATTACCGTTGGAGAGTCTCATGAAGGTATATAAAGTCTTAAGGCAATAATTTTCAATCTCCGACGAATAGACGTATCAGAATCAAAATATACAATGCGAAAGTGGAAGGATGTAGGTACCGGGGAAGACCTGGTCTATCTTACCATGACCACATAGACCGTGTCTTATCTGAAGGATAAGTCAAGAGTCTTCGTAACCGACGAACGTATATGAGACAAACTATAAGAGTGGAGGAAGCCAGATAGGTTTATAAGGAAAGAACCTGTTGGAACTTTGTACCTGCCTACCCCGCAAGGGATCTGGTGTGATGATATAGATATATAAAATCAAAATATTTTTTATTCATATAAACGTACGTATACGTGGACAGCAAGGCATGCGTACGGGTGAGTGGTAACATGTCACCTTGGTTTGACGTTAAAATCGGCGTCAAGCAGGGTTGCGTGTTGTCCGCTAGACTGTTTATAGTGTATCTGGATAAAAGTCTTCAAAGACTGAATGCGATGAATAAAGGGGTAAAAATGGGTGATCTAGTGATAAACCATCTATTGTATGCAGACGACGCGGTTTTGATAGCGCCAACAGCCACTGATTTGCAAACACTAGTCACAGTTATGAGAGACGACTGCATGAACAATGGCTTGCATTTGAATGTGAAGAAAACCAAAATTATGGTTTTTGAACGGAAAGAAACCAGAACGAATGCAAGGATTGTGGTTGGTAACGATGTGCTGGAGCAAGTGAATGAGTTTGTATATCTTGGATGCGCCTTCAGTAAGGATGGGAAATACACAGCTGATATAGAGAGAAGAGTGAATGCAGGTAATAGAGTGAATGGTGCGATGAGAAGGCTACTTGGGAGCCGGCACTTAAGCCAAAAGGCGCAGCTGGCCATGCATAACGGAGTGCTTGTCCCAACGCTGTTATATGGCAGTGAGAGTTGGGTATGTAAGAAGGAGAACGAAAGCAGGATAAATGCGGTAGAAATGCGATCTCTGCGGAAGATGTGCGGAGTCACGCTGACCGACCGTATTCGCAACAGCGTAGTAAGAAAGCGAGTAGGTATAAAAGATAGTATCGGTGTAAAGATGAGAAAGGGTATGCTCCGTTAGTTCGGGCATATAGAAAGAATGCCAGAAGAAAGAATGACAAAACAGATATACAATGCGAAAGTGGAAGGATGTAGGTGCCGGGGAAGACCTAGACTATCTTACCATGACCAAATAGACCGTGTCTTAGCTGAAGGGCAAGTCAAGAGTCTCCGTTACCGGCGAGTATGTATAAGACGAACTATGAGAGTGGAGGAAGCCAGAGAGGTATGTAAGGAAAGAACCTGTTGGAACTCTGTACTCTCTGCCTACCCCGCGAGGGAGCTGGCGTGATGATATAGATAGATAGATAGATAGTATTTATAAATTGTCATACACATGGATGGCATAGGGCGCGTAGGTACCTTAATCTTTTTAACAAAGCAAGTGTAATCTTATTATTCTGTAAGAAAGATATGTGGACAAACGTAATTGTAGTCTCCTTTTTATGTACGCCTTTTATAGTATTGGCTCTTTTACTCAGTAAAGTAAAATTGAAATAGTTTTGCTAAAGAGTTTGAGATAGCCCATTAGGTATACGATATTTTTATAGTTCCCAATATAAATAGAGAGTAAGTATACCGCCTGTATACCGGACACAATTTTAGTTTTCAGACTATATCTTAGGCAAAGATTTTTAAATGTACTTTGTATACGTCTAGCCTATGCATTTAGATAAAACAGCAATCAACAAACCTGACCACCAATCTTGTCAACCTACAGTTCCCAAAATTTAATAATTTGATTTAGTGTCACTAACACTACTATTGTTTTTTCGCGTTATCCTTCTTTGAGTCAGCAAAGAGTACAGAGTTTTGATAGCTTCTTTCATTATAGATTTCTCTGATTTCTTTCAATCACTTAACTCAAAGGTTCTTTTAATTTATTTTAGGCAGGAATATAACTGGTGTAAAAATCTCCCGCGGATCATCTGGAAGGCGAGTTTTCTTCCTAGAAGCTGGTCAAGTAGGAGCGGATTGGCTGTCTCCTACTATCTTGACTTACATCATAGATCAGCTGGTGCGAGGGGAGAACCCAGAAGCAAGAGCCGCTAGTCAAGACTTTGAATGGCATATCTTCCCTATAGTCAACCCAGATGGACACCAATTCAGTCAAGATTCTGTAAGTAGATTTTGAATTCTTGTTTTTGATTCCTATACAACGAACAACTTTCACGATGGCTACACGACTGGCAATGAATAAAAAATTCACGTGTTACATAAATTTTATATGAAACCGCTAATTTACCGAAAAGCTTATTTTTTTTATTTTCATTGTGTGTCGTCATAGTAGTATTTAATCATATTGATGGATACTGAGTATATCGAGTGCGTACCTCAGATACAAATGTTAAATTTGTATTGTACAATCGTTTAGTCACTCCTACTTGACCTACTTTATAATATTCTATCTATCTATCTATAACCTCACGCCAGATCCCTTGCGGGGTAGGCAGAGAGTACAGAGTTCCAACAGGATCTTTCCTTACATACTCGACGGACGATTTAGCGCAGTGGTTAAGAGCTTAAGCCGCTCTGCCCACTGCGTCTAATAGTCGCGGGTTCGAGTCCCGCACGGGACAAATCTTTGTGTGTTCCACAATTATTTGTTTCGGTCTGGGTATTTGTGTATGTGAATTTTCATGTTTGTAAACGCACCCACGACACAGGAATAAATCCTAGTGTGGGGCTACGTTTTTTAAAAAAAAAAAAACATACCTCTCTGGCTTCCTCGACTCTCATAGTTTGTCTCATACACGCTCGCCGGTTACGGAGACTCTTGACTTTTCCATCAGATAAGACTCGGTTTATTTGGTCGTGGTAAGATAGTCTAGGTCTTCCCCGGTACCTGCATCCTTCCACTTTCACATTGTATATGTGTTTTGTCATTCTTTCCTCTGGCATTCCTTCTATATGCCCGAACCAACGGAGCATGCCCTTTCTCATCTTTACACCGATACTATCTTTCATACCTACTCGCTGTCTTACTATGCTGTTGCTAATGCGGTCGCTCAGCTTCACTCCGCACATCTTCCGCAGAGCTCGCATTTCTACCGCATTTATCCTACTTTCATTCTGCTTCTTACATACCCAGCTCTCGCTACCATATAACAGCGTTGGGACAAGAACTCCGTTATGTATGGCCAGCTGCGCCTTATGGCTTAAGTGCCGGCTCCCGAGTAGCTTTCCCATCGCACCATTCACTCTGTTCCCTGCACTCACTCTTCTCTCTATGTCAGCGGTGTATTTCCCATCCTTACTGAAGGCGCATCCAAGATATACAAACTCATAATAACTTTATAATATTAATTATTTGAAACGCCTGCATTTTCACAAAGTGTTAGTATCGCATTCAGTACTTCAAATTTCATCCTAAATATTGAAGTCTAATGCAAGTTTATTATTGCTTTATTCCTGTTATGCTTTCCGGACTTGTATTTTTCCTTATTTTTTCTCTTCATCCTTAAAAATGATAAAATTCATGAAAATCGATTAAGGAAGTTTGGAGTATAAAAATTAACTTTTTAATCACGCCGTTTTACAAGACTAAAACTTATGTTTATTTTTGTAATTTTAGGTCAGATTGTGGGTCAAAAACAGAAGACCCACTTCGTCTAATACCATTGGAGTTGATTTAACTAAAAATTGGAATTCACAGTGGTCAGGTATGTGAATTTTTGCCTTGTTATAATGCAATCTGCGGTCAAAATCCTGCTCTAATATCCTATTTGATTGATTAATAGCCTTGTAAATTACACGATCTGGGGTCCGAAATCCTGCTTCTGCGGACCTAATCTAAAGTGAGATTGTCAATGTCGGTTAATAAAAATATTGTTTAAGAGAAATTAGAACAAAAAAGACTCGTGAAATGATAGTTAATAGTTTTGGATACTACAAAGATAAATAATAGTACAAAAAATACCATTGATATACTATTTAGCCGCACTGTTGGGGTAACGCTTCGCGTAAAGCGGTGTTGCACCTTGAACAATAGAGCCCTGGTTTTCATAGGTAGTACAGGTATTAAAGCTAGATGAGCCGTCGATCTTGTGAAGATCGCAGGAAGTTGTTGAATGTAGGTGGCATTGGGTCGGTTGTGCTGGAGAGCGATTGGGGAGGCCTATGTTAAGCATTAGACAAATATTGGCTTAAACTCAAACTCAAATAATTCATTTTGTATAAACCCTGCCGGAGCGCATAAAAATAGTCAGCTTTATTTTTTTAATCTAATTTAACTACTAATCTACCACCGGATCGGAACACGGCCTCCACTGAGAAGATTTGGCGTAGAAACTCAGCGGGCTTGTCTTTTTTATTTACTTCTTTCTCTTTTTTCTTTTCTTTTTTCCATCATATTGTGTGGATACAATGTTTAGGTTACAATTAAATAATTTACGATCTAGCTCCAGTGTGATGCCTCACGATCGAGATATGAATCTAATGATGTTATCTGTAAAGAGTGTCTAAAGGACTCCTTCGAAGAAGTCTTATCTTCTATGTAATCCGAGATTTTATAATAAGCTTTCTTACATAATTTAGCCTCGATTATGGTTTTAAATTTATTAATTGGTAAATCTTGAATGTAGTGGGGAAGTTTGTAATAAAAGCATATACACTAGCCCATGAACGAATTGCTAACTCTGTGGAGACGCGAGACATGTACAGTAAGATTATTTTTACTCCGAGTATTTACAGTGTGGTTATCACTCAATTTTTCAAGTTTCTCAATATTATTTCTCGTATTTAACAAATTGTCATATATGAATTGGGAGGCTGAGATGATGATGACAGGTATTAAACTATTAATTTTATATTTTAAGTGAGTGGAGGAAGTTTCATCCGAACAGACAACAACTACATCGGGCTTGGACCATTCTCTGAGCCGGAAACCAGAGCATTGTCCGGTTATGTCGAGACAATCGGTGGATTCCTGACTGCCTTTCTATCGTTCAGATCTTTTGGGCAAAGGCTGGTTGTTCCTTTCGCACACAGCGCTGTACCGATGTATAATTATAATGAAATGGTAAGTTGTAACATAAAAGAGTTACCTTCCGTTTTTGGCGGGAAGTCAAAGAGGGATGTTATCAATTTGTTTTAATTTCCAAAACTTGTGTTATGTCGAATTATAATGTGTAATATTAGCGGAATATTAACCATTGTGTATTCTTATATATGCACGAGTGAAGGTAATTGTAACAAAGTGATAAAACGTGCCTTTTTGATTTCCCTCAAAACGGCCGTCGCAATTGGTATGTAAAGTATCCATCGCTTTACTATCCAGGGTGGGGCACATCAATTTCATTATCATCTTTGTCATTAAGTTCATTGGAGAGTTGAATTAATTTAGAAATGAATATTCGTAATACTTGACTTTGGCAAAATACGCGTCGTCGTAATGCCATAAACATAAAAAAAGTTACCTTCCATCTTTAGCTTATTTGCTTGACTTTAATTTCTGGTGGAAAAAGAGAGGTTTGTATCTGGCATGACGATATAGATATACAAGGTGTAACATAATTATCGCAAGACCTGAAAGTAGTTTGTTCCAAATCGGTAACTAGATTGATTTCAAAAATTTTTTATGTATCTTATTTTATTTAATCCGCAAAAAATGCTATAAAAAAATAATTTATTCTTGATTCAAAGTAATACAGAAATTTTAAATGCATATCTCAATACGCACACATACATGTACAAGTTTCATTGTCAATTTACTACCCCCAGTTTCATTGGGGTAAAAAATCTTTAAATTTATTTTCCGTATTGAATTTGAGAAGCAATTATCTAATCGGGGTGTGGTCTGAGGTTTTGCGTTAATTACTGTACATCTTGTATAAATGAAAGTTTACTTCTGGGTCATTTTTCAACAGACTAGAAATTCGCTTCTAGAAGTTAGTAGGAAAAAGCTTGCGTTATCTAATAAGTATGCAAAATATTTAAAAGCGCCCGTATCGATGTAACTACCGCGATAAAACCGTGTTTTCGGACTACATGCACTTAAAAAAGTATATGGATTAGAGAATTAATGTTTCGATATATAATATTTTACTCTATATTTTAGAATCTGGTGAAAAGATAACACGATAAAAAGAAAATTTTCTCGATAGAAAAAAATGTAAAGTCATCTGTATTGCTTTGCATTTTCTGATTTTGACGAGAAACGCTTAAGAACTAATCAATAGAATTAACTTAAATACATAGCAAATAATTGTAGCAAAGTTCTTGTAAAGCAGTTTTTTATTTCATAGTGTAGTTTTTATATAATAATATAATATTAACCCTGTTAAGAAACTGTCCCACTGCTGGGCACGGGCCTCCTCTCAAACTGAGAGGGTTTAGGCCATACTAGCCATGACGCACTAGGCCAGCGTGGTGGACACCACGCTGGCCTAGTGCGGGTTGGCGAACTTCACATACCTTCGAGAAACTCTTAGGCATGCAGGTTTCCTCACGATGTTTTCCTTCATCGTTAAAGCAAGTGATAATTAATTTTTTAATACGCACATCCTTTCAAAA
Source organism: Phalera bucephala (assembly GCA_905147815.2). Lineage (NCBI taxonomy): Eukaryota > Metazoa > Arthropoda > Insecta > Lepidoptera > Notodontidae > Phalera > Phalera bucephala. The sequence goes on along the minus strand of LR990626.1, from coordinate 22,002,132 downwards.
AGACAGAGGTGCATGCCTGGATTTGAACCCGAGACCTTTGACTCTGCAGTCCAACGGTCTAACCACTAGGCTATCACTGCTTGCTTAAATTATAAAATTAATTTTCGCACATACGTCGTTTATTCGCAAGTGCACGTTTAATATATCCGCCCCTTGTTATTCTTTAGTATAGTAATTGTATCACTGTCATTCTACCGGTCGATGAACACTCCATCGCGGCACGCTCTTTAGTAACGTTTGACTCTGCCAGTTAAAGATCAATAACCGTTTGTGGCACTATCTCTTTGCTTCGGAAAGCACATAAATCCATTGATGCTTAATGGCACTGCGTGTGATAGTCGTTAAGGTAAGGTAGAAGCTTTATATGTGGCTTGATAAATCCCAACAACAGGTGGCCACGAACTAGCCTCCACTAATCCACGCTGGGTCCGCGTGGTGGTGTATGACCTGATCTGTATCACCTTGATTTATGAAGCAAGGCCCTTGCCCAGCAATCGGAGAGTATAGGCTCATTTTGTGTGTGTGTGTGTGTGTGTATGTGTGTGCTACAAGCTTCACCGGAAAAGATGGCGAGCGTGCAACCACTGCGCTTGAGAGTATAGCCTAATGTTTCATTATATATAGATGGTAAAAATATCATCTGATTTTCAGGTAACAATCGGAAGGCGAGCGATGGGGTCACTTGCCGTTCGTTATGGAACCCAGTACCTTGTGGGCAATTCTCTTCAAGTTCTTGGTGAGCAGAACATCTTGATTAGTTTTATTTTTTTTTATGCAAATACTATAATAAAGTAGCCCTTTTTAGCGTTATATGAATTGATTACTGACCGGTTAAAATAATTGTTTTTGAAATAAAACTATTTTTCGGATTTTATCGCGGTTTATTTTTTGATTTTTAAGTTCCCGACGTTTAAAATAAACTGCAATGGAATCTGAAAAGTAGTTAAACTCAGTATAATTGTTTTAACGGATTTGATGTGTGTTACCTTGATTTAGTTTTTTTTTATGTTAATAATTGCTTTGATACAGAGTTATGATTCCAAATTTATATAGCTTGGTGAAGTATGAATCGAGCAAATTTTCACTCCTATGGAATATACAGAGTGGATTTTTAGCTACATAAAAACGGTCTAAGGACCCTTAACTTTTTGAGAAATTATGAGCTGCATTCACAGATTTTCTACCTAAAAATCTTAATTGCTCTCCGAAGCAGGTATAATGGCAGTGGGTCTGCCACTATTACCTAATATTCTTACCTAATTTGAGTTTTTATTAGCTGTAATAAACGAATTTTCGATATATCTATATCATCACGCAATATAAACGAATTTTATTTAAATTATTTATTACATTGAGGCCTATTATTGTCAAGATATATGTACATATATGTGAATACGGTACACCTTTGCCGCCTCTAAACACCGTCACGCCTATATTCCCCAAGCGAGGGTGGCAAAAGTGTACTGAGTACACCCACTTTTCATGGACGATGTTAGGCCCCATGCAATAGGCTCGTGCCATATACCGGGCAAAATTGCAGACTCCGGAATCATACTGAAAAGTTTTCGTTAGAAAAACTACATTTGCAGGACAGGACTTCGTGATCACAGAGCGATGCGCTCTGCTACTAGACAAACGAGGTCCGACACCTCTACTTAGGGAATATAGGTATGATAATTATTTTTTATATTCCATTTTTAGATGGTGCAACTGGATCTTCAATTGACTGGGCTAAGCACCGTTTTAACCCACCTATTGCAGCCACATACTATTTACGGGACAATGGTACATGGGGGTATACTCTACCAGTCGATCAGATCCTACCTTCCTGTGAAGAAACCTTCGATTCCCTGCTGGCCATCATCAGGGAAGCTAGACTTATTGATGTTATATAAATTGTTTGAAATAAAGATTTTTAAATCTATTTATCTATATCACGTCTGAACCCTTGTGGGGTACCTTATTTTGTTATCCAACATGTGACTTAATTAACCCAAAAATTAGGATATCTGAGGGCTTAGCACAAACAATTTAAATTAGCTTGACGCTGGCATGTCGATATGCTGCTTTAGTTACAATACAAATTTACAAAATAATCATGTCCTACTACTGAGAAGAGCTACTGGTCCATGGAGCACTATATGAATGGCGACCTTTCCTTGACATTAATGCACAAACTCATCGATATATTTATTTTGCCTGTTCTCGCCTACGGTGTACAGACTTGGTCACCAACCGAAGCTCAAAAGTCCAAACTCAAGGTTTCTCAAAGGGCAATGGAGCGCAGCATCTTAGGTGTAAACGCATGGATCCAGTGCGGAACTCTGTGCTGCTTTCTACGACCCGTGTAATAGATGTGGACGTACAACCCGCTAGACTCAAGTGGGATTGGGCTGGTCACATGACCCGAATGAACACTGACAGGTGGGCTAAAATAAGCATTGAATTAGTCTCAGAACACAGGACATCGTCGTCATGGTAGGCCTAAAAAGCGGTGTCGCGATGATCTCTATGCATATCAGCCTGAATGGCCATCATTGGCCAAGGATAGAACTCTTTGGAAGGAGAAGGAGAAGACCTTTGCCCAGCAGTGGGACACAATAGATTAGTGTAAAAAAAAAGAAATTCATCAACTTGGCAACACGATCACTCGCTAGCGTCACGCTAACGTCATCTTTTCGTGCTGAGCCGTCGGAATTATCAATCAATCAATCAATCAGCCTATCGTAGTCCACTGCTGGACATAGGCCTCTCCTAGCACGCGCCATTGCACACGGTCCTCCGCCTTCCGCATCCAGTCTGTCCCAGCGACCTTTTTGAGGTCGTCGGTCCATCTAGCTGGGGGCCGTCCTACCTTACGCTTACCAAGTCGCGGTCTCCACTCTAGGACACGCTTGCTCCATCGGCCGTCGATCCTTCTGCAGATGTGACCAGCCCATTGCCGCTTTAGCTTACTGAGTCTGCGAGCAATGTCGGTAACTTTGGTTCTTTGTCGGATTACCTCGTTACGAATTTTATCCTTCAAAGATACGCCGAGCATAACTCGCTCCATAGCCCGCTGTGCGACTTTGAATTTGTGGACTAGTCCCACTGTGAATTAGAATTAGAATTAGATTAGGTACTACTTTTTTTCTAGAAGGAGCTCCATCCTAGAAATTATTCCTGTGACATGGATGGGTTTAGAAATATGAAATTCACATACACCTAAATCGAAACCAAATGTTTGTGGGTCACACAAAGATTTGTCCCGTGTGGGGTTCTAGCCGAAAGGCATCGACTACAGAACAACCTTTGTGTTGTATGTGCCCAGCTATTACCTGCGACCTTCACCAGGTCATCCACCGTGTGGGGGGTCTGCCCACTCCACGTCTTTCAGTATGAGGTCACCACTTAAGAACCTGGGGATGTGAGTGTACGACTCAATTTTGTCAGAAAACATAAAAAAAGTCTCACTAATCCGGCACTATTAAAACTCAAACTCAAATCGTTAATTTTAAATAAACCCTGCGGAGGTGTTTACAAAGTGTCATATTTACATTTTTTTCAATCTACCACCAGATCGTAACGCGGCCTCCACTGAGAAGATCCAGCGAGAAACTCAGCGGCCTTGTCATTTCTGTCTAATTCTCCATTCATTTTTTTTCATCATTTTTTGCATAGATATTTTGCTGATGCTGCCTATCCAGCTCCAGTGTAATGCCTTACGACTGAGATATAAGACTATTTTAAAATATTGAATGAAAGGTTAGAAGATTCCTCTCCACAAGCAGCGCCGTATAAAAAGAATGTCAAAACAGATATACAATGCGAAAGTGGAAGGATGTAGGTACCGGGGAAGACCTAGACTATCTTACCACGACCAAATAGACCGAGTCTTATCTGAAGGACAAGTCAAGAGTCTCCGTAACCGACGAGCATGTATGAGACGAACTATGAGAGTGGAGGAAGCCAGAGAGGTATATAAGGAACGAACCTGTTGGAACTTGGAACTCTGTACTCTCTGCCTACCCTGCAAGGGACCTAGCGTGATGATATAGATAGATAGATTATATTATGTTATAGTGTCTTCTCTAATACGTAGTGTCCGAAGCTGAAACTGATTAATAAGCCATCGCCAAAACCTTCGGCCGAAGCTAAAGGTTTAATAAACCTAAGGAATTTTGATAACGATTAGCTACACTTTTAAAAAGTTATGTTGAGTGTTTCAACTTGGATGATTAAAATTACCTACAACTTGTTAAAAATAGTAATACTACAATATTATTAAAATAATAATATTAGCCCTGTTAAAAAGCTGTCCCACTTTTGGGTACGGGCCTCCTCTCGAACTGAGAGTGCTTAGGCCATATTCCACCACGCTGGCCCAGTGCGGTTTGGCGAACTTCACACACCTTCGAGAAACTCTTAGGTATGCAGGTTTCCTCACGATGTCTTCCTTCACCGTTTAAGCGAGTGATAATTAATTTTTAATACACACACGCTTTTGATAACACGAAGGTGCGAACCTGGGTTTGAACCTAAGACCTCTGACTTTGCAGTCCAACGGTCTAACCACTAGGCTATGCAATAATATTCTTCTTCTTCTTCTTCAGCCGAAAGACGTCCACTGCAGGACAAAGGCCTCCCCTAAAGACCGCCACAACGACCGGCTTTGTGCTGTACGCATCCAACTTCTACCCGCGACCTTCACCAGGTCATCGGTCCATCTTGTAGGGGGCCTGCCCACTCCACGTCTTCCGGTACGTGGTCGCCATTCGAGAACCTTTCTGCCCCAACGGCCGTCAGTTCTACGAGCGATGTGCCCCGCCCACTGCCACTTAAGTTTAGCAATTCTGAGTGCTATGTCAGTGACTTTCGTCCTCCTGCGGATCTCCTCGTTTCTGATTCGATCCCGCAGGGTAACCCCGAGCATAGCTCTCTCCATCGCCCTTTGGGTGACCTTGAGCCTTCTTATGAGGCCCATCGTAAGCGACCATGTCTCAGTGCCGTAAGTCATCACTGGCAACACACACTGGTCAAAGACTTTTGTCTTGAGACACTGCGGAATTTTGGACGAGAAGATATAATAATAATATTACTTATAATTAATTAATTTCTATCGAACATCTTAGGTAAAAAATAACGGCTTCATGGTACCCAGATAAACCTTGTAGGTTTTCGTGGCACTATTGTAATTAATAGCAAAGATGTTGGAAAAAAAATAGAACGTTTAATTCCGGTGCTTGCTGGAAACCTTCGATTCGGACAAAACGGCCCATTTTGACCGAAACCCAAAGAATTGGCCGAAGGGAGCGTTTTTGGACAAGGTTGCTAAATCCGAAGCCGAAAGCTTCGGACACTTATAGTTACTCAATATTTATAATGTTAGTAGGATTTTGCAATTCGTCCTCCATACTGAAAGTATAAAATGGTTATCTGTTTATTCAACCTAATATCTGGGCATCTATATTGTTCAAATCTATGACGAAACTCGATAAAAATGATGGCGTCAATAAAGCTATCGATAAAATATACGTTTAATGCAACAACCTTTCAACTACATTACTAGTTACATACGACTTAAAACTCTATTACTGTACGTATAAAATTGAATTTTCAGTAGAATGATTTGATTTATAGCACATTATTGTTGGAGATAAAATACATGTTACTGAGGAACAACCTATCACTTACATTGCAAATTACATACGATTCAGAACTTTAATACTATAGGCATTAAATTAAATTTTGAGCGGAATGTTTTTATTGCATAGCACATTATTCCTAATCTAATCGAAGTAGCACTCGTAAAGATAGAAAACTGATAAAAATAGAACACCTTTGTATAACAATATAGAGGTCATTTTCGTTTGAAATATTCGTGGCAGTTTGTTCTAATACCTTTTACTGGTTTAAGATCCGAATGTGTGCGGAGGTGTACAAAGTACTCCCATATTTTGCGGATGCATTTTTAAGTTGATAAGCCAATAGTTACTATTGATAACCCTGTTGCCATTTTTGGAGAAGTTATTTCTCATGTAAAACTGAAAAAACTGCGTTAGACCTCTATTCCCCAAGCAAGGAAGCAAGCGGTGTACTAAGTACACCCGCATCTTGCTTACCATAATAGGTCCAAATGTAATATATAGCTAGTCCATTGCTATTATACTCAGCACATTCCCGACATGAAACAGCTAAAGAAATTTTTCTCATAGAAAAACCCTACACCGATCACGATCGCCAGCCGATCCCAGCGCCATTAAAACAACAAGGCATTCGCAGATTTATGTATATCATGAGTCTTCCGAAGAATAAGAAGACCTTTGACATAACATGACAACAAGTAAATAAACGACTTTAAAAATGCAGACCTTTGGGTTTAATTTCCTGTGACTTATCAATCGTCCGTCAATCTAAATCTAAATCTGTATATACCATTGTCATTCCAAATGTTTTCTGCTTCTAACACCACCAAGCCTGAAATGATCCCTCCTCTGATTAGGCACCAGAATACAGCCTCAAACTTAAAATTATTTATTTTGTATTACCTTCAGTACTTACCGATGGTCATATTTCTATTTTTTTTTAACTTACTAATCTACCGCGATCTATCTATCGAATCTATCTACTAGAGGCGCTCGTAGCGCTGTGCGACCGTGGTGTTCTTACCGATCACCAAGGTTAAGCAGCGTTCGACTCCGTTGGCCTGAGATGGGTGACCGTTTGTGGCATTTTCATATTCGAGCGTCTTCGCGCTTCGGAAGGCACGCTAAGCCGTTGGTCCCGGTTACCACTTAATGTGGTAGTCGTTATAAGTTCCAACAGCAGGTGGCCACAAACCTGCCTCCACCAATCCACACTGGGTCCGCGTGGTGGAGTATAACCTAATCTCTCTCACCTCGATTTGTAAGAGAAGGCATTTGCCCAGCAGTGGGCAGTATAGGCTGATATTATAATCTACCATCGGATCAGATATTCACTGAGAAGATCCGGCGAGAAACTCATTGGGCTTGTCTTTTTTGACTAATTCTCTGTTAATTTTTCTACTATACAAAATTAAGAATGCGATCCAGCTCCAGTGTGATGCCTTACGACTGACATATAACAGTAAGCTAAAGGATTCTGGGTGGACCAGACTCCACAACGTCACAAA